>CM066031.1:610393857-610993857 GCA_033557465.1 Ichthyophis bannanicus | reverse complement strand
ACCACAAACATGCAGACATGTCCCTATCTGGGAAAAACATATGACCTGAGTGAGTTGTAGCACTCCAGGACTGAGTTTGGGGGACTCGGCTGTAGGTAATGGCCATTGTTATGGTTTGTGTGCAGTGTAGGCTAAAATATAGGTGTTGGGACCATGCTTATGTTCTCTGCAATAAAAGAGTGTCTGTACTCTCACTGTTTAGTGGTGGGTAAAGCTATGGGTACTGGGTTGTCAGGAGCCCTAGCTGGGATTTGAACCTGTGTCCTTCTGGTCCTATAGGTACTGGCTGTGTCCGCTGCACCACACTGTGGCCACAGAGATAAAGCAGTCTCTGGAGATAGGAAACCTGGCCGCAAGAGTCAGACACCCTGCTCTGCACAATTTTACTGTGGCTCGTTTACCTTGTATGGGGACAAGGGTGCACAAAAAACTCAAATATGCCCTTCAAAAAAGGGGAGAAAGATATAACAACAAGCTGCGCAACAGTGATATCAATGGGCAACCTGAAATACACTCCCAGGAAAGCTCCATTACATTGCAGTGCTTTTGAAAGAGTCTACGGAGCGTAGACCCTTCCAAAGATCATTTCTATTGTTTGGGGCTTTCCTGGGAGTGTTTGTTATTGTTGCCCATTAATAGCACTGTTGCCCAGCTGGATTATAATTTATTTGGAATTTGTTGTGGTCATTTTCAAGTTATATTTGCTATTTTCTTCTGTGCACATGTATCACACAGCTCACGTTTTTTAGGTTTCCCCGCTTTTGCTGTACATTGCTGACGGAAATGGTTTCTCTTCCCTTTAAATGCGCTCTCCCGCGAGTGTTTCACTCGCGGTAGTATTTACATGTAAATTCGGGCCCCGCTCCTGTGCGGGGAGCCTCTCCCCTCCCACTCTCCACCCATTGACCCCGTCTCACCGCCCCTCGGGGGCCTTCCTCCGCCCTCCGTTAGCCTTTTCCCGCCTCTATTGCACATCAGCGCACCGCAAACGTGCGCGTTTTCGTCGCACGTGTGCGGGGCCTGTTAATGTGACGCGCACGCGTGCGGGGCACTTAAGAGCACTTAAATGCATCATTTTAGAGCGCTCAAGTGCGCCCCGCACAAGTGCGCAGTTTAGTAAACATACCCCTAAGACTACTACATAGTCTAGTTTGCATCAGCATTCATTTATTATTAGTATTTATGTCTAGTTTGTATAAGAAAAATACTCTCAGAACAGCAGCTTAGGGGATGCATGTTTTAACTGAGGAGGCGTTGCCGTCATAGGCGTTCACGGGTATATTGTAGAGACGGGCATAATTGGAAACATGCAGCAGTCCAGAATACAGTGAGCACAAGTATGTTCAAAACCATTTCAACACCTACCCATGTCCCATAATATTAGCAGGGTCGGGTTTCTCCACTTTGCTCTATGGCCCGTGCCTGCACCAGTACGTGGCTCTTGCTCTGAATATGTGCACGGGCCAGCTGAACAGCAGGTTAGGTTGTGCCATGCCAGACACAACTACATGCCAATTCCATAAACATGTGTGCGTCTATACCTGCGGATGTAGAATTAGGACTGAATCACGCCCATGCCCAATTTAAACGTATTCACCGGTGATAACTGATCTATATGGAATCTGCCTTCATGTCTCAAAAACACAAATTAGTGAGGGGTTCTGTATGATTTTGAATAAGTGTAAATGCTGGTGTGTAGAACTCCTGAGATACTGTATACTGGGACATATCAATTTTAGGGGTAGATTTTTACTTTTCCAAACTTTACAAACTACTAGTGACCAAATTATGCAGTTTTGCATGCTGAATCTAAAGCTGTCTTCAGAAACTGCTTAAAGTGAGTCTTACCTACATCAAATCACAGTTGAAATATCTATAAATTAAGTAATATTTATTCAAATGTACAAATAGTCTGAACAACACCTGCAGTCACATAATCGTCTTTAAAATGTCATTTATGCAGTTAATTTAATATTATTTTACTAAATTCAGCAAAAAAGGCACATCTTGTTTGCTTCTGTTTCGGCTCATGAGCTCCCTGCTGACCATCTGACCTCTAATACAATGTTCCCTCCTCTCCTGATTGTAGACATGACCAGCAGCCTCAGTTGCCATTTTTACACACCTTTCTATGGACTGGGTGTGTGATGGCCAGTCTGGAACCACCATGGGCTTGCTCAGAAATGCATTGATATCTGCTGTTGTCATGGTACAGGTAAGAGGAGGTTCAGAGACTCCGGAGCTCAAGTCAAGTAATTGGGTGAGTGTAGTTGCCTCAGTGTTGATGGATGGTGTTTTCCTGAGCCTCACACTGCTGCCTCCAAGCTGAGTCTTCTCATCTCTTTCACCTCTGATCTTCAATATCTCCTCCACTGTATCTCCTCTCTCCTGTTCCTCTTCACTGCACAACATAGCTTGCAGAACAGATTCGCTGTAACCATACAAAGCTGACCTTCTCCCTGTAGGCATGACTATTTTCCTTACCTCTTCATACTGTTCTTTCAACAGTTGCAGCTGGAAAAGGAGATGCCTGAGACCTTGTGTCCAATTGCTATTTATTTTTATATTGAACCAGTTCATTATGTAAACCCCAACACAGAAATAAGTAAGATAAATTGTTAATTGAGGCACAAAAAGCATTAAAATGCAATGCAAACATATAAAAAGCTATTATCAGAGCACTTAAACATACTTCAGTAATTTGTGTATTTTTGCATAATTTCCTAGAAATTACAGGTAGGTAAATAACATATTACATAAAATTTAAAGCTAGTTGTTGATTTGCCACATGAAATTGTACCATTATGACAGCTCCAAAATTGACACACCCTAGTGTATCACCATTGTAAAATATAGATTACTTAGATAGTTGAAAGGAACTCTCCGAATATGTCCCCTTTGCCTCGACAGTAAGCTCTGCATGTTGCTTTACACACATAGACCAAAGTTACTACAAAACCCAATAACTCCTTCCAACAGACACTCCAGTCAATGCCAGAATTAAGACCATTAGACTCCAGTGTTGATGCAAAAGATCCATCTCTGCTTATTTTTATTTTTATGATTTTATTCTTGTACATATATAGAAGTAGTGCCTTGTATAAAATCGCAAGGGTTGCATCGTTTGCTGATTACATGTGGAACTTGCCTTTTCAGTTGTCTACTCAGGATCTAGAGTTTATAAAACGACCTCTTTAGCTTATGGTGTTGGGATTCTCATAGCCATTGCAACTGTTGATCTGTGCTGCGGCTAAACTCTGGTCAAAATCTCACAATTTTCAAAGTTTGCTGACAAGTGTAAAGCCTGCGGGTACTTCTTACCTGCAAACTTTATACAACATTTCAAAAGGAGATATTTTCCTTTGAGAACTGACTAGAAAAAAGTATATTTGCATCCAGTCTTTCCCCATGTTAACTTGTGTGCATGGTTTTGAAACCAAAAAAAGCAAAAAAAAAAAAAAAAAAAAAAAATATATATATATAGTTTTCCTTATCCTCTGGGTTGCCTTAGCATGGTGCAACCTGAAATGGATTACCATACCTTTTCTCCATGCTAAGAGTATAAGCCTACAGCACCTGGTATTCCAAGGTAGTCTCCCATCCAAGACACTAACCAAGCTCAACCCAGTTTAGCTTCCAAATACAGACAGAATCAGATTCACTTAAGGTGGCATGGCTATAGTGTTACCAGAAGTTGACACTGACTCAACAACAATATATGCTAATCTTTGCCCCTGTAATATCTTCTTTCTTTCTGCATGGAAACTTAGAAGCTGAATGACATTTTGCATAATCTTACACACAGATAACAAAATCAGAGAATTCTATAAATGTCAGGAATGAAATGAAGAAGAAAGAAAAGGATATACAATGTAGTTACAATTTAGCACATTTAAGACTAATCAGAGACAATATTCTTTCACTCAAATCATAATCAAACCATGGAATTCGTTGCTAGAGGATGTAGTTAACGTTGTTAATGTATCTGGGTTTAAAAGAGGTTTAGATGAGTTCCTGGAAAAAAAAGTCTATTAATCATTAAGTGGACTGGAGAACGCCACTGCTTGGAATCTGTCTACCTTTTAGGAACCTGCCAGGTACTTGTGACCTGGATTGGCCACTGTTGGAAACAGCATACTGGGCTTAATGGACCCTTGGTCTGACCCCATATGGCATAGCTTTTGTTCTTATGACAACTTGGATATGTAAAACACATGTCCCAAGGGAGAGGGGGGTCAGGGAAGGGGCCTTGTATAAAATTGTGTGGCAGTGCTCATATATAAGTACATGTGGCAAGATAGAATGTACTTATAAACACACCTTGTACAGGCATTGGATAGAAGAGGGGTGGACCTGTGCTATACCTGTGAATACATATGTAGAATACAGGCAACTTTGGAGCAGAGGTAAATGTGGACATCAGCATTTGCATGCTACAAGGGCTGATTCTAGGAGCCTATTTTATAAAGGGAGGAATGACCCAATAGTTAGGGCAAGTTGTCTTGCGCCAGAGGGCCAGGGGTTTGATTCCTGATGGAGGACAGCAACCTCAGGCCAGAGGGACCGGGGTTTCTAGTCCCTCAGGTGCTCCTTGGGGCCTTGAGCAAGCCACTTAACCCTCTGTTGCCTCAGGTACAAAACACAGATTGCGAGCCCTTTGGGGACAAGAGAAATATATACCGTACTTGAATGTACACTGCTTTGACCCGTGAAAAGCGGTATATAAGCATTGCTAAATAAATAAAGGCCCATTGGTGCCCTTGTTGTCTTTATAAAATAGACTTTTTGAGCTTCTCACATAGGTGTCCTGTTACAAAATCAGGTCTAATAAGTATACTGTAATTCGATGAGAAACATTCTGTAATGTTAACCCAGTGGCTCAGGGGTCCAGCTTCTGCTTTCTGGGTCAACTTGGGCATTTGCGGGCCCTGGGACAGGACAGTCTCAGCCATTACCTAACATCGCCATCTACTGGACAGACTTGGGTGAATGTGCATTGGATATCGTAGAGAGTCACGATCTGAGGCCCCGAGCCAAGGACTGTCACTCCAATGGCAGGGATAAGTGAGAGTTGCAAAGCAGCATAAAAAACTCCTGAGCTAATAGTGAATAACTGCTCATGGCACCATAGCCCTGTACAGGCCAATTCCAACAGATCTGGGAGCACCAAGAAGAGGTTAAAAAAAAAAAGATAGGCAATATGAGGTTAAAATATGCTGAAGTTATAGAATAATTGGGTTGATTTATGTTTTGACATGAATAGTTGATTTCTTAATAATGGTGTACGGATCTTTTTAGGACCCTCCATAGTCCAGCATGTTCCTGTACTCAAGACCATAACATCTTAGCCAAGTCAGTAGGTTCATGCTTATGGGGGGGGGGGGGGCAGTTTTGGTCCTGCCTGCCCCTATGTAATTCGCAAGATCCTAGAGTGAGTGGTGGTGGTTTTTGGTAGTCAGTTATTCCTTGGTGTACAGTATGTGTCGCATTAATACCCGCCCTTGAGGCCTATATTTTGTTTCTCGTACAACAGTTTCCTTGATGGTATACTTGTCTGAGTGTGAAGTGCATGTGCAAACCAGAGGTTTTAACATCCCTTTGCTTTTGTGTTCCAAAGTAAGGCGCGGAGAGAGAAAGTGAGATTGGTGCTTGAATGCAAGACAATATGTTTGAAGGGTCAACTGTCCGCTCATAGAGGAGTACGTGTGGAAAAGGATTCCATAAAGGAGAGAAGAGACTTTCATGTTCTGTTAAATGAGGAAATGACCCTGCACTGGGAACCCTCTAACTATCGTCCAATGGACCAATGTATAAGCGGAATCACAGCCAGAAATACCATAGATGATACAGCAAGTGCCAATATTGTGCAGTCTCTGTAAAGAAGGACTGTTAATTGGCCAGTAAACTCAGTCGGAGCCCTCCATTCAGTGTCCAAGAACTTTTGGACTTGTGCAGCTCTATCCCCCCTGAAGATACCCCTCCCCCACAGAGAACCTGCCTCCCTGGATAAGAAGGAAAGCTGGCTAAGTAAACAAAGAAAACTCCTCACTAACTGCTTGAATTTGGGCCAAATCATACATTAATGGCACAACTTATCTGCACAATGTACCAGCTGAGATAAGGTACTGAGAAGAAAAGACCTCAGATACCCCTGAGCCAAAACCTTTTTCAGCTCAATAAAAGGGGGAGGCAACCACACAAAATAGGCCAACCCTCTGCTGTTATCTCCATCAGCAGTGCTGGATTCTGATATCCCTAATCTTCAGCAGGTAGACCACAAGAAATGTGGTCAATCTTCCTTTGTTCCATCACGATAGAAGGCACAGAGTTTTTTTTATAATAAGAAGCAATGTCTGCTTCATCACACTACCACCTTTGCAGGTACTGGAGTGGTGTATGTGATTTTTTGCCTATGTGGGTTGGCATACGTGGGCAAAACCAGACGATCGCTGAGGACTCGATTTGTGAAACATCGTAGTAAACTTCATCATTCTGTTGAAGGGGCCTCTTTGGTTAAACATTCTGGAGCACAAGGACATCATTTTGATGAATTGAGTTGCCTTGTAATCATCAAATTAAGTCCATCAGTGTATGGAGGAAATTTTGATAAGACACTTATTATGACAACAGAAATGGATTTTCTGTTTTAACACTTTGGAACCGAATGGCCTGAATGAGCATATTGACTAGAGGACATGCTTTTGAATATACTTTCTGATTATATTTTTTGTATATTCTTTTTGAGATTGTTTTTTTGTTTTCAGTTTTCATTAGTTTACATTTTTTGTTGTAAGGTGCGGTAGAGGGTGGCAATATATTTTTATTTTTAACATTGTCGTTTTTATTTTTATTGTTAGATTAAATTTTTTGTACTTTACAGACTCTGTTTTTCCTATTACATAGTTCTATATTTAACATCTGCTGCAGTAGGATTGAGCTTGATTGGTTGTGCAGGGCATGCTCGTTGGGTTTCTATGTAGTTCCCTGGTTGTTTTTAGTTTTTTTTTGCAGTTCTGAGGTGAGCAAGGATTCCCTTTTTAACTGTGAATGCTTGGCATCTTTTTTGGCTTTCTGGTGCAGACACATATTGCAACAGTTGATATTGCCTCGGATCGTCTTACTGTAAGATTTTTTGTTCACACTTTGATTGTCTCGAGCTTTGCTGTGCTTTTCTACTTACTTCATCGTAGTACTATGCTTGTAATGATGGTTTATTTTTTGTACTTCAGATTTTTGGCTGGAAAGACTAACTCACTGATGAAGCCAGACCAGCAAAACACCTGGTATCAGGGTTCAGGCGGTTTTTTGAAAAAAGCTAAGGGGTATGTTTACTAAATGGCGGTAGTGGCTTCTGTGAGATATCGGAGCCATGGCCCCATTAATTTCAATGGGGCCACGGCTCCAATATCACATGGGAGCCGCTACTGCCATTTAGTAAACATATCCCTAAGTGTTTTCTATTTTCTAGTTGATGCTCTTGCAATTCTTTTTTGATAATTGTGTCTTTTTAACAGCCTGCTGTAGATTCTGAGAGGTTTTTCTGCCCCTTGATGCAGAGCGTTGGACTATATTGTGTGGCTGCCTCCCCCATTTTTTGAGCTGAAAAGGTTTTTGTCTCAGGAGTATCTGAGGTCTTTTCCTCTCAATACCTTATCTCAGCTGGTACATCGTGCAGATAAGTTGTGCCATTAATGTATAATTTGGCCCAAATTCAAGCAGTTAGTGAGGAGTTTCCTTACTTTATATTTTTGTGATTGTGACTCCTTGTGGGGAGAAATGCTATTTTTAGTAAGTAAAAAAAAAGAAAGGACTGGGGAACATAAGTAACTTTAAGGGCCTGTGGGGTATGGATAGCCCCGTGACAGGACAGACCTCTTTATAATAGAAAAAAATACTGCTTGTGGACACCTATACAAATTTCAAAAGAGTCACATTCACTGAAGTATGTAATTGTCACACACATGTCAAAGATATTCTTAAACACCCCATCTGTACTAATTTTAACAAAACCTCAGCTAAATGGAGAGATTTTTTCCAGTATACATCTTTCTCAAGAGATTGACTTTGATGAATGATGAGCCAAAATGCTACCATCAAGGTGTGTGTGCGGTATAGTGGTTAAAGATTTGTACCAGCATTAGGAGTCGTAGCTGTGCCTCCTTTCAGTGCATTCTTTGGTGATCAGATATCTTAGCTTACACACCATTGGAATTACAGTACTCCCAAGGCAGTGAAACATTAGCTGTCGGCATATCTTATCCAATAGACAATCAGTGAAGAAGCCTAAACATAGTTACACATTACTGTATGCATGTGGCTCAATTAATTCTAAACAAATGCAAGGTCTTCCTATTTATCTGATATGGCTAATCTGACTTAATCTGATAGAGCAATAGAAATCTGCTTAGTGCCATTAAACACGCAATGATCTTCTCCTAACCAGCTTTCTACTTAACTGTACAAATACTTGTGGGTTTGGCTGAGTTGGGTGTTGATTTGTTTTTTCAGCAAAAAGTTTCAAAATGTTAGGAGTGCACTAAGAAAATAGTCACCATACTGCATATTATGGGATCAAGGCTGAGGGGAAGCAGGGTAGTATTCATAGGGATTTGCAAGTAGATGCTTGCAGAGAAATGTATAAGAAGCCCTCTGGTATGCTGAAGAGAGCTATTTAAGGAGCTTGCAGTCAATAGTTTTTTTTTTCCTCATCTTCTGTCTTCTAGCAACAATGCAAACATCAAATTCTTTGTAGCCGTTGATTTCTTCTTGTAAGAAAAGAGGAAGAAGAAAGGATTGAAAAAGCTATCCTCCGAATTTAATAACACTCATGGACAAAAGGGACCTTTAGGGGCCCTTTTCCTAAAGCCTGCTAAGTGGTTAATGTGCATTTCAGCCCTTGGTAATGGCCCATGGTGACAGTTAATGCACAGGCATGACAGCTACTAGCAGCTAAAATGTGCATTAATGGCCCATGGCAAGAAGGAGTGGGGAATGGGCAGGGTATGGTTGGAACATAGGCATGGAGAGCACTTTGCAGATGGTGCAGGGGTACATACCAAATGCTGTCAATGTGGCAATTAAGGCCAAGTGCACATAACAATACCTCTATGGGTGGTGTTAGGTGCACTCATATTAACTGTACTGCACATTAGGGTACACATCCATGCGGTAACTGCTGAGAATTATGTTGGTGACGCCCTCAACAGTGACCATGGAGACTTTGCACTTAGCGCATGTCAGTTTTCACGATAAATTTGCAATAAGTGTAACACCCTAACAGGCCCCTTTTACTAATGTATGCTGTGGTTTTCCACCTAATGTGCAAATAGCATGCAAAACTGAGGCAGGGCATAGACAGCATTTCCCCAGCAGATGACATGTGGTGCCACATGGGAACACAGGGTGCAGTTAGCTCCATCTATAAGGTGGAGGCAATTGCGCCCATGCTAACTGCAGGAGTCCATGGTGTTTACCCCGCATGGGCTGCTTGGCACTCACCATGCCCCCTCTTTGCCCCTAACCCACCCATTTCACATGTGCTGTCACGGCCACTTGCTAACAGTTACTGTGGGCCATGTCACATGGTTAGTGTGCACCCAAGCATAGTGTACATTAGTAAAAGGGCCCCTTAGATAACTAGAGCCGAAGATGGATCCTAAATCCTGTATAAGACAGTCGGAAAAAAATAAGGACATATTTAATAAAGACCTTGGTCTAACCCAGTATGGCATATCTTATGTTCTTATGTTCTTAAGGATATGTTTGAAAACTACAGGCTGGTTAGTTTAACTTTGGTGATGAGTAAATTATTGGAAGCGCTGCTGAAAGAGAAAATAGTGAGGTTTCTGGAGTCCAGCAGATTACAGAATCCGAGGCAGCATGGATTCACCAGAGGCAGGTCTTGTCAGACAAATCTGATTGATTTCTTTGACTCGGTGACCAGGGAGTTGGACCGAGGGAGAGCCCTAGATGTGGTGTATTTAGATTTCAGTAAAGCCTTTGACACTGTTCCTCACAGGCGACTTATAAACAAACTGAGCACCCTAGGGATGGACCCTAAAGTTACTGCTTGGGTTAGAAATTGGTTGGGTGGAAGGCAACAGGTAAATGGAGCTCACTCTGAGGAGAAGGATGTTACCAGTGGTGTGCCCCAGGGATCTGTCCTTGGTCCGATTCTTTTTAACATCTTTGTTAGTGATATAGCGGTAGGGCTGTCGGGTAAGGTTTGCCTCTTTGCGGATGATACCAAAATCTGCAATAGAGTAGACACCCAGGAAGGTGTAGATAACATGAGGAGGGATCTAGCTAAACTTGGAGAATGGTCTAGAATTTGGCAGCTGGGATTTAATGTTGAAAAATGTAAGGTCATGCATTTGGGCTGTAGCAATCCAAGGGAGCAATATAGTATAGGGTGGTGAAATACTTTTGTCCACTAAAGAAGAGCGGGACCTAGGCGTGGTTGTGTCTGATGATCTTAAAGTAGCTAAACAGGAAGAAAAGGTGATGGCAAAAGTTAGAAGGGTGCTAGGGTGCATGCGGAGAGGAATGGCTAGCAGAAAAAAGGAGGTGATAGTGCCTCTGTATAAGTCTTTGGTGCGACCTCATTTGGGGTATAGTGTACAATTCTGGAGACTGCACCTTCAAAAGGATGTGAACAGGATGGAGTCGGTGCAGAGGGTGGCTGCTAAAATGGTTAGTGGTCTTCATTATAAAGCATATGAGGACAGACTGAAGGATCTTAATATGTACACCTTAGAGGAAAGGCGGGAGAGAGGTGATATGATTGAGATGTTTAAATACCTCCATGGCATAAATGTTCAGGGGGAGAGCCTCTTCCAATTGAAAGCCAGTTCTGCTATGAGGGGACATGGGATGAGGGTGAAGGGGGATAGATTCAGGAGTGATATGTGGAAAAATTTCTTTACGGAAAGAGTGGTGGATCCGTGGAATAGTCTCCCAGTGAAGGTGGTGGAGATGAGGACAGTAACTGAATTCACAGAGGATCTCTAAAGGAAAAAAGGGGACTGTTGTAGTTGTTGATATGGAAGGACAGATTAGATAGGCCATGTGGTCTTTTTCTATCGTTATATTTCTATGTTTCTATATATTAATTTAAGTACCAGTTCTGACTCTTAAATTGACACAATGACTGTGCAGATGAATATTGACCCTACAGAGAATGGCCTCATTGGGAAATTCCTCCTCTAAAAACAGAAGTTAGTCACACAGTACTGGTTTTGCTGAAATAAAACAATAATAATGGAGATAATGCTAAAGGCTTGAAAACTGGCAATCATGAACTGAAAGTCTGAATATGAACATTTAATCATTCACTGTGTTTTCTTGTGCTTTGACATTTCTAAGGAGCAACTCTTAGGAGATAGTTTAAACCCAAGTGTTTGAACTTTCATCTTTAGTTTGGGAGGAGTCCCACCAGATATCTAACAAGTTTAGGGTTTCAGCTGAATCACGCACGGAGAACCAGCAGAGACTCGGTGCTTCTAATTATAGCAAAGCTAGCATAATCTGTAGTCTGCAAACCACAGGATGACCTGAATAAGTTAATATCAAGAATAAATTATTGTAACCCACTCCAGAACTTGAAGCAAAAAGGTGAGAAATGTATTTACTTTCTACTGTATTGACCTTATAGTTAAATAGTACACTTCAGCTTCCAGAACAGCTTGTATTTCAAGAACAAAAACATTTGTCATATAAATGAAATAATAAAACACTGGAATGATTAATATTTTTAATAAGCATGCATCATGCTCTGCTCTGAATGTCCTCAAACAATCCTGCCTAGAACTTTTATGGTATTTTTCCAATAGTGCAGGCATAGCCTCTAATTTTTCATTTTTGGGCAGACATTTCCATATTGGAGACAGTTTCTTGATTTAAAGATTTAAGGCTGCCTTAGTGATCACACCTATGTTGTTTTTAATCATTTCCATAATAAATGAAACACCCCATTTCTTTTATTTGTCCCATTTGTCTGTCTTGAATGTGTTTTACATTCCACAGAGCAGGGACAGTCTCTTGCATGTATGTGTTCGGCTCTGAATATGTCTAGTAGTGTCATAGACATGATAGGTTGTGGTACTAATATTGACCATAAAGTTTGCCAGCAGTGAAGAGGCTTTATTCATAAACTGAGACATACCTGCATCTGCTTTATTTCAAGCCAATTTGTTGCACTGGCGGTCGGGTCTTTGGTCAGGTCTTTTTTGGTGCCTGGACGAATGACAGGTAGGCATGGTTGTATCCAAAATCATTACTAAAACTACTGCCTTATTGGCAAATAGATCTGACTTTCCTAAATGGGAATCCTAACTGTAATGCTCTTGTGGGGGGGGGGGAGGAATTCAAGTGAGGTAGAGAAGGCAGGGACAATTTAAAGGGGCAGAGGCCTATTTAAAAAAGGAGGATGGGGAATTTTAAAGCAGAGGATGGGAGTGTTAGGGGTTGGTGAAGGGGGGAGAGTCTGGAAGGGCAACAGAAGAGGGGAACCAGCAGGAGAGAGGTTGAAGGGGGAGGGAAGAGTGCAAAGTGTTGTCAAAAAGTGCATTCCTCTTCCCCAGAACACGTACACGCATCCCGACCCCACCCCCACAACACACACACAGGCATCCCACCTCTGCACGACATACACACACACATGCACTCTACCTCAGCACAACAGACATGTGCACACAAACACACACACACATGGGCACCTTACCTCCACACCATACACACACAGGTACCTCATCTTCGCACCACACACACGCATACAGGCACCCTACCTCCACATGACAAACAGACAGACAGACAGACACAGGCAACCCATCTCCACATGACAGACATGCACAAACACAGACAAACACACATACGGGCACTTCACCTCCACACCATAAACACACAGGAACCTCACCGTTGCACTACACACACACATATACAGGCACCCCATCTCTGCACAACAGACACATGCACACACAGACATCCTCCCTTCACATGACAGAAACACGCATGCACACACACGCCCACATAGGTACTTCACCTCCACACCATATGCACACAGGCACCTCACCTTCATTCCACACACACACACATATATAGGCACTCCACCTCTGCACTACACACACAAATGCCCCGTGCTCCACCCACACAAAGGCACCTACCACATTTCCCCCCATGCAGAGAGAAGTATACTACAGTTGCACCATACACATGTAGAGACACTTAATAGTATCTGAAGCTATAACTGTTGTTATCTATATTTCTGTCTAAAGATGCCACATGGTCTAGGAACTCTGGCACTTGTCTCATCAGACTTGAGAATATGAGACCAACATGAGAGGCAACGGGGGTGGGCATGAGGAGTTCACAAGTGCCGGCTCTTATGATTTTGGCCTGGCTCCTAAATCCACACAGAATTTGTTGAGTCTTGCAATAGAGGCACAGCACATTTGGAATTTTGGTGTCAGCTGCTGCCAGCTCTGCCAGCTGCTGCTTTTATGTTTGCTGAGCAGTTCTCTCTGATCCCACATGCAGGCAACAGTGCCTCTTCCCCATGGTCTGCCCCCTCTCTCTCTATTCAGAGATGAGCTATGTGGAGAGCCAGCACTGTACAGTACCTAATCATCAACCTGGCTACCTCTGAGCAAGTGACTCTGAGATCGATGGATGGGGAAGAAAATGGGGAGAGGCTGCACCGCCTGCATGTCGGATCAGAGAGGCCTGTGGATCTCATGCTACTGCTCAGCAAAGGTGAGGTAAAGTGTCACCTGCCACCTCTATTTCTTGTGTTACACTGCATGCAGAGCCTGGCTTGTTGGGGTTTCAATTTAATTTTATCTACATATATTTACTTTGAGTTTATTATAATTTATTCTGTACTTGGTGAGGGTTTAACTGTGTTTTGCCTGAGTGACTGAGACCAAATGTTCTGTTAGCATGGAGTTTCTGTATAGGATCTGTAGTAATCTGACTTGTTCAGGTTTCCAAATATGTGAAAGGATGTTCTATTTATTTATTTTACTTATAAATTCTTTTATACTGCCCCTTCCAGAGATCAAGGGTGGTTTACAATTAACCAGATACATTAAAACTTAAAACTATGGCCCACTGCACTATTTATGGTGCTGCTCTTTTCTGGGTATGCTCCTTATTGTGTTAATTTTAGAAGTTGGTGTTGTTAATGTATGGTAGGTTTGCATTATAGGCCTTCACTGACTTTCTGTAGGGTTTTGTGTTAATTCACAATCTGCCTGGTATTGGGGAGGCTGTTAATGACATGACCTGTAATCAGATTTTTTTTTTTTTGGTACATTGGGTTCTACGATGAAATTCCTAGTTCTGCTCTGCACCTACTGTTGGAGGAGGGGTTTCGTTGCACACAAAATAGATACTGAAAAAGAAAAATAGAGAACCATAGCACAATTTCCAAAGCCCAAATAAAATTAATTATAATTTATTTTGGTGTTAGAAACTGTGCTGTGGTTCTCTTTTCTTCTTGTCCCTTGGTGTGAGATCACCTTACATCTCCTTTGTTTTTTTCAGAATATACTGTATATTTACAGTTGTCAGTATTTTTTTTTAATCTTAGAGTGCCAGGCTAAATAACTAAACAGTTACAATTTTGCTGCATTTTAATTATATAGCCTGGGAATATGTTACTTTCCCTTTTTTGGCAAAGCCACTAAATGAGAGCCTCTGCTTCCCCTTTGAATATCTTGGGGGCGCCAGCTCATCCCTCGCCTGTTTGTTATACTGGCTTCCTATTCACCTACATTTGTGGTCAACATTATAGGCACCCTTGCAGTTCAACCTCTTAAAGCCCAATATCTCCTAAAAAAAAAAAGTGGCTAGTGAAATGACTTTGAACTATATATGCACACATATTTGACACATAAAAGAATCAATGAAAACAAGACCAATTAAAAAAGGAATAGTAGGAAATAGTATAAAAACTGGGACATTGCCAGAACATGATTATTGGCACACTTATAAACAATTCAAATCAGTTTGAACAGAAGAACCACATTCCTACTGCAGTAAAATTATTCTCACCTGTGATCAATTGTCAGTACTCACATCACTTGAATCAATAAATCAATGATGGCTCTAATGTTTTAAATGGCTACATTCACTCCCTGTTCCATTTTCACAATGGTGAAGACAAGAGAACTGCCTGAGATGGTCAGAAAAGCCATTATCACCAAACATCAAACTTCAAAGGGGGTACACGGCCATTTCCAAAGACCTTAGGATTTTTGTGTCTACAGTTAACAGTGTTATTAAGAAATTTTCTGCTCATGGAACTGTCAAGAATCTCCCAGGACGTGGTGGAAAGATGAAAATTAATCCAAGAAATCTTCAAAAGTTAGTGCAAACTGTTGGAAAAACACCAGGTATAACATCCCTCAATTGGTTTGCAGCTTGTCGTGTTGTGAGGGCTTGTGTGCATCAGTGATGCTGAGAGCTAAACTATCGGTAGTTTATTTATTTATTTATTTTTTTAATTTTTTTAACTACTAGCAGGATCTCCCAAGATGGACAGGTCTCAGCTGAGGTACCAGACCAAGACAAACCACCCATCTGGGCAGCAGCAGAATGGGATAATGTTGACGGCAGAGGATCACATTTCTGAGACAACAGCAACAACACCAAACTTAAACTGCGCGTAAGAAAGTATCTTGCCATGAAAACCCAATGGATAGTTACAACAAAACAAATTGTGCTATAGTGCTGGAAGATGCAACCCCCAGGTCAGAAGGCACTCAACTAGCTACTGGGGAAGAGCTGAAGACTTTTCAGAGTAAAGTCAACATTTATGATGTGGTTGGATCAAAGCCCTCGGGACATCTGACTGCTGATGTAGCTGTGCATGAAATGAGAGTCAGAACCTGTTTTGATGTCTTACACATTGGAACATGGAACGTACGAAGCATGAACCAAGGGAAGTTGGAGGTGGTCAAGAATGAAATGGAACATGTACAACTTGATCTGTTGGGTGTCAGCGAACTGAAATGGACTGGCATTGGGCACTTTGCATCAGATGATCACATGGTCTACTATGCTGGAAATGAAAGACAAAGAAGAAATGGTGTTGCATTTATAATAAAGAAGAAACTTGCAAGAACTGTAATGAAATACAATGCAGTCAGCGAACGCTTAATCTCTATTCGTCTACGAGGAATGCCTATCAACACAACTATAATTGAAGTATATGCCCCAACAACAGCTGCAGAAGAGAATGAAATTGAAGAGTTATATGAAGAAGTAGAAGCTGAAATTGACAGAACATGCAAGCAGGATATCCTGATAGTCATGGGTGACTGGAATGCAAAAGTTGGCAACAAAGAAGAAGGCAAAGTAGTTGGAAAATATGGACTTGGCAACAGAAATGAAGCTGGAGAAAGACTGATAGAATTCTGCAAGACCAACGATCTATTCATTTCAAACACTTTCTTCCAGGAACACAAGCGGCGACTGTACACATGGACTTCACCCAATGGATTGTATAAAAATCAAATTTACATCTGTGGAAGTCAACGATGAAAAAGCTCTGTAACATCAACAAAGACAAAACCTGGAGCTGACTGTGGTACAGATCATCAACTACTAGTATGCAAACTCAAGCTAAAGTTAAAAAAGAGCAAACCACTCATGAATGCAACAAAATATGACCTTGAGAATATACCACTGGAATTTAAAGACTGTCTGCAAAATCGATTTGCTGCTTTAGATATAAATGACAGAGCTCCAGATGAGTTATGGAATGACATCAAGAAGGTTGTGTTGGAAGAAAGCGAGAAGTCTCTACAAAAGGTGAGAAAGCAAAAACGGTCAAAATGGATGACAGAATAAACTCTGAAAATTGCCCAGAAACGCAGAGAAGCTAAAGCCAGAGGAGAAAGAAAGACAATCGCAGAACTCAACAGAGATTTCCAACGTGCAGCAAGACAGGACAAGGAAAAGTACTACAATGATGCATGCAAGGAAATAGAAGCAGAAACTATTAGAGGAAGAACAAGATCGGCTTTCCTAAAGCTACGAGAGTTAAAGAAAAAGTTCCAGCCTTGAATTGGAATGTTACAAGATGCTCAAGGTTGTATGTTGAATGATGCTGAGAAGATCAAGAAAAGTTGGAAGGAATATACAGAGTTTTTATATGATAAAGATCAAGTGGACCAACAGCCGTTTCAACCTGTACCTTATGATCGGGAACCATTGGTGATGAAAGAAGAAGTTGAAGCAGCATTGAAAGCCTTATCAAAGAACAAAGCACTAGGCATTGATAGCATTCCCATAGAAGTATTACAGCAATCTGATGCAGCAGTTACCGTACTTACAAGGCTCTGCCAAGAAATATAGAAGACAACATCATGGCCAACTGACTGGAAAAGATCTGTGTTTATACCAATACTAAAGAAAGGTGATCCAACTGACTGTGGAAATTATCGCACAATCGCTCTGATCCCACATGCCAGCAAGATTCTACTAAAGATTATTCAAAAGAGACTACAACCATACCTGAAACAAGATCTACCTGAAGTGCAAGCAGGGTTCAGGAAAGGGCGAGGAATGAGAGACATCATTGCGGATGTGAGATGGATCCTTGAAAGGACTAAAGAATACCAAAAGGATATCTATTTGTGCTTTATCAACTATAGCAAGGCTTTTGACTGTGTAAACCATGAGAAACTCTGGACCACATTAAGAAGCATGGGTATACCAGAACACCGGATCGTTCTCTTGCACAATCTGTACATTGATCAATAAGCAACAGTTCGAATGGAACAAGGAGAAACAGAATGGTTTAAAATAAGACAAGGCTGTATACTTTCCCCTTACCTGTTTAATTTATATGCAGAACAAATCATCAGAAAAGCAGGATTGTATGAAAAGAACAGAGGTGTGAAGATTGGTGGAAGACTCATCAACAACCTTGGTTATGCTGATGATACCACATTACTGGATGAAAGTGAAGATGATCTGAAACATTTGCTTCTCACAATCAAAGAACATAGTCTCAAAATGGGCCTACACCTTAAATAAATAAACTATCAATAAAGAAGCAACAAGCAGTCAAAAAATCAGACGATGCATTGCTCTTGGCAGAATGGCTATGAAAGACCTAGATAAGATTCTCAAGAGTAGAGATGTCTCTCTCCATACAAAGATTCGACTTGTTCAAGCCATGGTATTTTCAATAACATCATATGGATGTGAAAGCTGGACAGTGAAAAATATAGACAGGAAGAAAATTGATGCCTTTGAATTATGGAGCTGGCGGCGAATACTGTGTATACCATGGACTGCCCGAAGAACAAACCAGTCGGTACTATAGGAGATCAAACCTATGCTTTCTTTAGAAGCTCAGATGACAAGACTTCGACTTTCATACCTTGTACACATCATGCGAAGAGAGAGATCATTAGAGAAAGACATCATGCTTGGCAAGATAGAAGGTCAACGCAAAAGAGGAAGGCCAGCAATGAGATGGATTGATACAATAACAGCAGCTACG
Source organism: Ichthyophis bannanicus (assembly GCA_033557465.1). NCBI lineage: Eukaryota > Metazoa > Chordata > Amphibia > Gymnophiona > Ichthyophiidae > Ichthyophis > Ichthyophis bannanicus. The sequence goes on along the minus strand of CM066031.1, from coordinate 610,975,343 downwards.
GGTACCAGTCTGTCAACAATGAGCCGCCTGACTGAAGACCGAACGCAATTTAGGATAGCTATCCAGAGGGTCGCCATGAGTCGACTCCAACTCGATGGCACTTAACAACAACAACAACATAACATCAAAAGAGCTTAAGGCCAACCTGGAGTAATCTGGAGTGGTGGTTTCAACTTGCACCATATGCCGTGCACTAAACATAAAAGGACTTCATAGGCAAAGGTCAAGGAGGACCTAACTGTTTAAAGATGGACATAAAAAGGCACACCTCATCTTGGCCCAAATCTACATTGAGAAACCACAATCCTTCTGGGAAAATGTTCTGTGGACAGATGAAACCAAACTTGAGCTCTTTGGCAATGCAGACCAGAAATATATTTAGAGGAGAAAAAATGAAGTTTATAAGGAAAAAAACGCCCTTCCTACAGTTAAATATAGTGGAGGTTCTATAATGTTGTGGGACTGTTTTGCTGCCTAAGGAACTGGAGGTCTTGGATGTATGAAAGGAATCATGAAGTCAAAGGCCTATCAAGGTATTTTGGAGCAAAATGTGCTACCTAGTGTCAGAAAGCTATGTCTGTGTCAAAGGTCATGAGATCTCCAGCAGGACAATGATCCAAAAGATACATCCAAATGTACAAAAGAATGGTTAAAAAGGAGCAAATGGACTGTTTTATCTGGCCAGCAAAGAGTCCTGATCTCAATCCAATCAAGAACCTTTAGAAAGCGCTAAAATCTGCCATTGGTACAAAGAATCTTGCAAACATTCATGAACTGGAACAAATTTCAATTGAAGAGTGGGAGAAACTACCAGCAGACAGATATGAAATTTATAGATGGCTACAAGAAATGTTTGAAGGCTGTCATCACTGTGCAACCAAATATTAGTGATGGGTGCCATTAATCCTTTTCAGGTTAATTTGGGTTTTTTTTCTAAGAAATTGCTACATCTAAGTTGCACAGACATTTTTTGTTGTTGTATACCTTTGAACATAGTATTAAAATATTATAACATACAGTTAGAATATTTCCAATTATTTCTCAAAATATTGTACACAACATACCTAAAATGAAAGGGTGCCAATAATGTTGACCACAACTGTAATATTTTTTAAAGCTAACCATAATGAATATGCAAATTGATATGCAAATATCTTGCTCCACCCTTTGCTCCCCCAAATGAAGCAGTCAAACTATGCCCATGGCAATGTGGCTGAATTTTGAATGTTTATTTCTGCAATATTGCATAGTTCCCAGAGTTAATTCTTGATATTTTTGAATTTATTCCTAACAAATTTTAAGAGATTGTCCTCTTGAAAATAGGGTTCACTCTCTTCATCTAGAAGACTGAACCTCCAAGAGAAGGACACAGAGTGCAGAAAGAAAGCAGCGTACGCAAGGAAGCGTTTCATGACAGGAATGATGGTATAAAAGAGTATTGAGAAGGTCAAAGAAGAGAGAGAATATGTAAACATAACAGCATAAAAACTGTCATACTGGGTCAGATGAAAGGTCCATTAACCGCAGTATCCTGTTTTCAACAGTGGCCAATCCAGGCAACAAGTACAGTACTTGGCATGTCCCAAAAGTCGCCTAAGGAAACACTAGAAAAGATAGGTAAAACAGCAGAAAACTGAGATGCTGGTAGGAAAAATGAGTTTAATGACAAAACCTTGGCAGAGTACCGACTGAAGAGAAACAGAGACTTAATTTTTGCCTCAAGCAACTAAGAGAGAGGATTGTTGTGTGCACGACTGTGGAAGAAGAGCAATGCTTGTATCTGTGCCAGAGAAGGGAATCACATGTGGGTGGTTTGGAGGACTTGTGTAAATGAACTCAGGGAAATAAGGTGCTGTGTGTGATAAATTAGATATTTCAATGGATCATGGAAGGACAGGACTGGAAATGAACCTGAGAAGATCATCTAGTCAGCCATCTCCCACTATAAGGCAGGAGCACAGACTAAGCTGCTTTTCTAACCCTCCAGTGATGAAGATTCCACTGCCTTCCTAAATACAAAATTCTGACACTAAATAGTCCTTAGAGATATAAGATTATTTCCTAATGCCTAACCTAAACCTTTCCTGCCACAATTACAGGGTATACTAAAGTAAAACAAAGAGATAAGCGTCAAATAAAATAGAAAATTCTGTCAAGCCCCTTCATTACAAGCCTGGATCTGAGGGAACCTGTATTTATCTCTGGGCTATTTGCAGGTTGTGAGACCTTTAATGAGCCAACATAAGAATTATCAAAAAATATTGTTGTTTATTAACTTTTACAATCACCTGGGTTTTTTGTCTCAAATGTTTAAATAGTACAACAATTTTGTGTACTCCTCATGTTGATCTAATAAAAGGAATCGAGACCTGCAAAAAAAATCCAGCTAAATTAGATCCTCCATTAAGTCTAGCATTTAAAGTAAAGCATTTTATTGCTGAAATAGCAAACTAACCTTGCAGGAACTACCACTTCATACTCAATCATACCATGGTGTAGACTCCAGCATTCTTTTGCATACTTCCAAACTATAATGCCATGGAGTTGCCTTATCACATTTAGGTGCAAATTGATCCTGTGAAGATTTGGCTAACATAGACCAAATCTTGGTGACCGCATTAAGTCCGTACAGAAAAGGGTTCAGTTTCGCTAACTCGAATTAGTTCCAGAGTCTCCACAAGATATATGAACTCTGGAAATGTGTTTCATAGCTAAGTACTAAATTGATATCAACCCTAATAAATTATGAAACAGCATCAAAATTATTTCATTGCCTTGGTCTTAGCAGTCTTTGTCCCTTCAACTCAGTGTTTAGGGTTTGACTCAAGCTAAATATGAAATCATTCCACAACTTGCTCAGTGCAGATTATTTTCCAGGAAAGACATTTGACCAATAATATTGGACATTGACATTACATTTGACACAATAATATTGGACATTTGACCCGGTGAAAAGCGGGATATAAATGCAGTTAAATAAAATAAATAAATGCAGTTAAATAAAATAATAATAATATAGAGACCCCTTGTATTTGCTATTCAGTGATTTATTTTAGTGAGGAACAACTACATTATGCACTGTAGATAGTGTCCTAGTATTGAAGAGAAGTTGTGGTTTGGTGCCCTACCAGTTCACACAATAATATAGTATGAGACTTCAAATAAAGATTAGGATGATCCATCTAATCTATCTATCTAATTGTACATGAACCCTTTCTTGGAAAGTTCATCTAAGGGGCCCTTTTACTGAAGTTCGTTCAGTAGTTAACGCATGTTTTCGAGCGCAGCAACTTTGCTTGGGGGCCTGTGGTAACTGTTACCATGAAGGCAGGAGAATTATCACCTGCTGATTTCTGTGCTAACTGCCAGTCACGCATTGGTGTATTGAATGGGTGGGTTAGGGGTGGAGAGTGTGCATGGTGAGCACATTGCATTTATTGCGGGGGGACGTATTTCATGCTGTCAATATTGCAGTTGATGTAGGTGCACCTAATGCTCCCTCAATAGGTGAAGTAAGGTAAGTCCGTGGTAACTGAACTGTACATTAGCATATGCACCTTCATATTAACTGCTGAGAACATGCTAGCCACACCCCTAACAGTTACTGTGGAGGCTTTGAACTTAACACACTTTAGTTTTTGTGCTAAATATGCATTAAGTGCAAAACCCTAATGTATTTTAGTAAAAAGGCCCCTAAATTTTCTCTGATAGGGAAAGGAACTGTAGAAGCTAGTTCCTGCCTTTCTCCTGAGGAGCTGGGTCCTCCTTAGAAACTGGAGAGAAGAGAAAGCGTTCTGAGCGTCATCTGAGTGGGGGAGGTGATGCAAGCACTTAATCAGTTCTGAGACTAAGGGATATGTTTACTAAACCGTCTTAATGTTACTGGCGCTAGTTGCAGCATTAATGTGCAGAATGCCATATAAGGTAGTGGGCAGTCCGCAGGTAAGGTTGCAAGGAAACGGTCGTGCGATAGTGGGTGCCGTGGCACGTTAACGCAAGTTAACCCTAAGTTCATGCCAGTGCAGTGTTAGAAGCTCTAAAGATGTAGTCCACTTGTTACTGCAATGATTGTGGAGGCAGAGGTCATGGGTTCAATCCCACAGTGTTGTTATGTAAGAAGGCTGTCTGAGGCATTTCCTTTTTTAAATTTAAATCAGTGCTGCCAGCAAAAACATCCTCACAGTGCCGTAACCTAAGGTGCAGCATAAGGCGCACTATAAGGCACTCCATAGGGCACATTATAAAATGCCCTGTCCACCAAGGCACCTTATAATGTGTCCTATAGGGCGCTCTATAGGGCGCCTTATGAGGCACCTTAGGCTACGACACTGTGAGGGTGTTTTTGCTGGCAGCACTGATTTAAATTAAAAGGAAAAGATTCAGACAGCCTTATGAAATAACACTACTGTGGGATCAAGCCCATGACCTCTGCCTTTGCAGTCATTGAAGTAACCAATAAGCTAGCTCTCTATAGCATTTAACATACCTCTGGCTGGCTACAGAAAGACTGCAGGTCACCACACAAACTGTCTGCTGTGGTTACCAGGATAGGGTAAACTCACCCGTACCCATGATGCACTGCACATGCAGATCAGCAGCCTACATCTGCTCACAAGATGGGATATGCGCCTCTATAGCACCCCAGCGTGGTAAGGGGAACTGACCGTGTGTGTTACTGGCACAGAGTAGCTACAGACTGTGACATTGTGCGGTTCCTGTGCTCACCCTGAGGGTGAGGTAGGGCGCCCAGCACCAGGTCCACAGCACCCGGCTTGCCTGAGATAGGCTGTGCTGCAGGTCGCCATCAGTGCCAGTGTGGGATAGGTAGTCCTTGCAGACACACCTAGGACACACCTGTGTCTATCTGTATTTCCCAGTCATGTTTAGTCCTTGTGTACTATGATGCACCCACCATCATGCATATCCCATGTGGTTGCCATGGTCACATGTTATAAGAGAAGGGTGGTGTTTGGACCCAAAAGCGTATTATGTCGCACCACCCAACCCGCCCTCTGTGGGTCAGGGTGGGGGACAGGATCTCCCACCAACAGATCCACATTCTACATCTCTGCAATGGTGGCAGTAGAGGGGACCAGCAACCCCAGTCCTGCTGGGGAATAGGCACCCCTACAGGGCAGTCAATGCAGATCTGTACACATCACATAGGGCACTGGCAGTAGGCCTGGAAAAGCTCAGATGCCCCCCCACCACTATCTGACAGTCACCAACAGAGGGCACAGTCAGTCTTCACCCACTGCACCCTGCAGTGTTCCAGCCAGGCACATGCTAATTGCAGACAGTCTGCTATCTAGTGAATGTCCCTGGAGAAACTGTCTGCACCCAAAAATGGGATGTGAGCACACACACCAAGCAGGCATGTCAGTGATTGGGCCCCAGAAAAGGGAACTCATAGATATCACTTAAGAGAAACATTGTATAGCACTATGGGGGAACCTAGCCATGCCATGGTCACTGCCCAGTCAGGGTGAGAGTGACCCCCCCCCAGCATGACATGCGGTGGCCACTCTGTCCGTGCAGGTGGTGGTCGGGCACTACAATGTCCCAGCCATTGCCCTATGCCCTGTGCAGATGCATCCTGCCCAGGCTGCCCTGTCTGGGCCATACCCACAGTACCTTACTCCTCATTATGCACATTGGCAGGCTAACACTGGAAACAGCGCAAGCAGTGTGGGCTCAGTAAGGTGTAGGCAGCCACAATACACTGGATAGACAAACACACACTCCCACACCTATGCCAGCATTGTGCAAATATAGAGGTTTTTGGCAGCCTTGGCTGCCACACCAGTCCTGGGCACAGTGCAGGCATTGCTATGGTACACAATACTGTTGGGATCACTCCCTGGGATGGTAAACACTGTCAGAAGCAAAAACTGAAACACAGTCCACAGATATCAGAAAGGTTGCTATGGTGAATCTCTGTCAACAAATTGTGTTTAACTTAGGATTTGTTATCTGACATTAATCATAGCAACCTTTTGATATATGTGTAACGTGTTCCCAAGTTTAGGACGGCATTTCTAAGGTATGTAGGTGCTAGTATTGGGAGATGCTGCTCCGCGCAGGGCCCAACAGCCTGACTCTCTATGAGGCTTTGGATAGTGGAGCCTGTGGGTGTGGGTGTTTGTGCCCCTGTTGGCTGCTGCTCTAGGGCAGAGGTTCCCAACTCTGGTCCTGGTGGGCCAAACACGGTTCAGGTTTTCATGCTGTCCCTAATGAATATGCATGAGATACATTTGCATACAATGGGGGCGGTGCATACAAATGCAGCACAGGCATATTTATTAGGGACAGCATGAAACCTGAATGATGTTTGGCCCTCCATGACTGCAGTTGGGAACTCTGCTCTAGGGATTGCACATGTTTATGGTGTCTGTGCTCTGTAGGGTAAAATATCGGCGTTTATGGCATGTTTATTTTATCTGCAATAAAGGTTCCGTCTTTATTACCACAGTTTAGTACTGGGTAAAATATAGGGACATGGTTTGCAGGAGCCACAGCTGGGACTTGAACCTGTGACTTTCTTCCCCTGAACACACTGGCTGTGTGTACTGCACCAAACTGTTGCCACAGAGGCAGATCATTCCCTGGGAAGACCTTGACTGTTCATCAGAAAGACCTTGTCTGTTTCAGTGCACGGCACCCACCTAAATGGGGCTTGGCCGTGGTCTGCTGGGGGCAGATGCCACTGCCCCTTCCGCCACCAGCACCCCTCTGCAACCATGCTGACATGCCCTTGTGCCCGTGGTGGGGGTGATGCGCAGTTCTAGGCCATCCAGTGTGCCGGTAGGCGGCTGCCTATGGTGTGTGATATGGGGTGGGGGTGCCTGCATAGATATCCATGCTTCCCCCCAGCACCGCCTGCCAATGTTATGTGCCCTTTGGGGTACTTGCTGCGAACTATCCCCTGGGACACTGTGGGACATGTTTTCCCTTGGTCAGTTGCTGTCTTGCTGGTTTTCCGTTTCTACATTCCTATGTGTCACCTAGGCATCTGCCTAGTCCACACTGTGCCCCAGCTTCCCTACTGCATGTCCCACCTGCAGCCCTTTGTACCCCATTTGCAGCCTCACCATAGTACCCTTTCGTACTTGGGCACTATGCTGTTGCTGCACATTGTGATGATGCAGAGGGCTTAAACACCAGAAATAAGGGTCTAAAACAGCTTCTTTCCCCAAAAGCAGACAACAATACAGGCAGGGAAAGGGTTAAAGCTTCAGCCCAGAGAAACTCTCTGCATAGAAAGTCAGTGAGAGAGCCACACCCCAGCTCCATGACAACCCCGGGAGCTGACGTAAGAGGCAAGGGGGCGGAGTCAAAGCGGATAGGGCAGCCCCATGCTCTTAACCAGGAAGGAGATTCAGATAGGGAAAATGAGAATGAAGAGAGGAATGAGGAGAGGAAGAAGGAGAATAGAGACAGAGTTTTGGACTCTGGCTCAGGTTCTGGTTCGGATTCAGATCCAGAGGGAGACCTGAGGAACCGAGGAAGCAAAGGAAGGAGCAACCATTACCAAGGTAGCACACGGTGCTTGGGGAGTTGCCAGCAAGACTGCATAGAGAAAGAAAGGTCTCTGGAAAAGCGTCTGAGAAAGCTTCCTGTAAAGGAGAGGAATTACCACAGGCCAAGCAGCAGAGAGAAGCAGGTCAGAAGTAACTTTAAACCTCGAGGGGAGAGGCTGGAAACCTTACCCAGGAGAGACAGGAGTTCTTCCCCGGAGTCTTCTCTGGGAGCTGTGGTTACAGGTGGGAGATTAGGCTGGACTAAAGTTCCAGGTGAAAAGCTGCAGAAACATTCCCAGGGCAGGCAGCGTGTCTCTAGCTCAAGCTCTGAGAATAGCCCTGCTGCTCGTAAGCAAACAGCTGATTGTGTGCTACGGAGACGGAGGTTAGAGCCAGTCCCTGCTGAGCAGTTTGCCACACGGGAGATAGTGAAGCAGTATCAGGACAAATACTTACCCTTTAACCAAACTGGGAAAGCCAGACATACCAGAAGAAAGGTGAGCCCTTCTTCCATTGATTCAGTTTTAAAGGAAGCTGGTAATTTTAATTCCTCACATATACCAAGAAGTAAAAAGGATTCTAAATGGAAACAGCTTAAAAGCTTACTAGAGCAGTGGAAGCCAGTTGCTCTGCAAAACCCTGACTATAACTAGGACATATCAGACTCAGAAGTAGAACCAATGCAGACTGAGTCAGCGGTAGTAGATAGCAGTTATTCTGATATGGAAATAGAGTGTGCTTACTGTCATAAGGAGTGAAAGCTGTATACCTTTGTGCAAGTGATAAGTGCTGGAGAAGTCCAACTTCATGCAATTGAGCTTTTACACGGGGAGAGGCAGCGTACTGCCTAAGTGTAAAACTCAACCTCATTAGGCAGCTGTGAAAAGCAAATGCAATGCTATTGAGTTATCTGCAAAGTAAAGTTGTTACATGAAAGTAAAGCTTCTAGTGTGAAGAACAGACCTTGTTCAGAGCTGGAAAGAAGTTTGGATAACTTGTTTGGAACTGACAACCCTGAGAAGTATCAGGTGGACTTTGTTACATCTTTGACTTTATTTGGTTTGAAAAAGTATCCACATTTTGTTTCTGTTATTTAGGGGTAGTAGATGCAAAATTCCTGTGCTAACAATAAAGTTATTGTTACCCCAATTAACCTTGGCTGTCCGTGTCTTGGCCCACAACTACACGGAACCCAGACATCAGCACTTACAAGGATCTATAAATTTGTGGTCACGTCCCCCCTCTTCCAGGCAACCGCCTATACGGGGAAGGAGGGCGTGACAGCTGGCATAGTTTTTAGGATTAAGCTACTACCTCACAGAGATGAGAGACTGATACTTATAAGCCAGTGAAGTTTTGAAAGAAGAAAAGCTTTTGTAAGTTTTGGGAAAAAAAAAAAATTCCAACACACACAGAGGTACCTCCTGAAGAGCTTACCAAGTCTGCAAAAATGAAACTCAGAGTGGAGTGTCGGCAGAGGCGGACCGGAGCAGGTGTTCCTGGATACTGCAGTGCTGATGAGCGAGACTCACCACTTGTAGCAGGTAACCCGTAGATGAGAGGGGGTTATCTTGGATACTGCTACAAGGGGGTGGGGGTATTGCAGAACCGGTTTGGAAGCGGAGTGAGGGTGTGATTGTGTGTGAGCCACACTTGGTTTTTGCTTTCTGTTTTCTTGCAGCCTAGACAGCGATGGAACAAGCACAGCTGTTAAGCTGGATGGCCGAGAGATTCCAACAGCAGCAGGAAATGTCAGCACAGGCCCAAGAGAGAACGGCGGAGATGCTGCGGGCCCAACAAAAGCCGCTGATGGATCTGCTGGGTACATGGATGGGCGAACAGAAGCAGACCACGGAAGTGCTGAGGACTGTCTCAGGTTCACTAGGAACCCTATCAGGACTGGGAACCTTAAGCAAGGGCATATTATCTTTGGGGCAATTGTCTAAAGATGATGATGTGGATGACTACTTGGAGGTATTTGAACACATTGCGCTCATCAGTGGTTGGCCGAAAGACCAATGGGTCATAAGGTTAGCAACATCCCTAACGGGAGAGGCTATTGCAGCCTACCGCGCTATGCCCAATGATCTTGCCAACAACTATGAAGCAGTGGTCAAAGCCATTAGAGACCGAATGGGCTTAACTCCAGTGGTTTATCGCCGCCTTTTGCGAGGGTGCAAGTTAACCCCAGGCGAAACACCACAGGCCTTATGCCACCGGATTAGAACACTAGTATACAAGTGGCTAACTCCAGAGGGGAGGAGCATTGATACCATTCTGGATGATGTTGTTTTAGAACAATTCCTAGATGCTGTACCAGGGGAATTACAATCCTTCCTGACTTTGCAAGCCTGTAGAAACACGAGAGATGCCATCTCGCTTGCTGACCGCTTCTTAGAGGCTAAGGCCATAGGTCAGGGGAAGATGGGCGTTTTTGATCCAGCAGGCTTGAGAAGGCCAGGAATGAAGGAGAGGGTAATGGCAGGGGAATATGTACCCAGAAGACCCTTACCGAGAACTGGTTGGGAGCAACGAAAATGTTTTTCATGTGGTCAGAAAGGTCACCTAAAGAGGAATTGTAGAGCCAAGCTTGTGTTAGTAACCACCCAGTCCAAGGAGGTTGGGGTTAACAATATCCAGGTCGAAGCGCTCCTAGATTCAGGCGCGGACCAATCAATGATTTCCGAAAGCCTGTGGAGGGATATAAAAGCTCAGAGTGAGGATTCTTTAGGACACCCTGAGAGAAAAATAAGAATTAGATGTGTGCACGGCACTGCTTCGTCGTATCCTCTGCACACAGTTACTGTTGAAGGGCTAGGATTAAGGAAAAATATCCAATATCCTTAGTCTTAGGTAGGGACTGGCCTCAATTTAGGAAGGGCCTAGTTAAAGGACTAGCTGCCATCACTGAAGCCAAAGTCCTTAATCCAGCAAAGTTAGAAAAGGAACCCGTAAGGAGGGAAGTAAAGGGAAGACAGGTGATGTCCTCTCAGAAGGAGAGGTCTAGGTTAGGCCTGGGGTCCACGCGGGCTCAAAGTAAGACCAAATCAAATAATGTAGCCCCAGCTTCAAACCTCCGTGTATACCACAAAATCCTTAAAGGTGCTCATGCAACACTTTATCCAATTCTTTTTGTCGGAGTAACCGATCAGAGGATACAGGAACTGTCACCCGTCCCCCACCACGGTCATTCCATGTCTGTAAAACTTTCCTTACCCATTAAGATGTCGTCTGAAGTCTTCGCCTATACAGATGATCATTTAGCCAAACTACGGCAGGGCCAGTCTCTGTTTGATGGCCCTACTACAACTGATAAAATTCCTTCTACTATGCTGGAGTTGAAAGATCTACACAAGCGTTTGATTCGTGCACAACTCCACGGACTAGCTATGACACAATATTTAAAGTCCCTCATCATCCCTAGGGGGTTGCGGATGTTCAAAGCCCCGCGTCAGTTTACTGATGATGTGGCGTTTTTGTCCCGCTGGAATGCTATCCTAAATAAATGCAGTTTTGACATTATTGCGTTGTTGGTAGAACGCTCATTGCAAGAACAGGAACAGCTGAAGAAGCAGACTGAGGAAATGAAAGCTAAAATTTTGGAGTCTCAGGAGGAGTCTCGGTTTCAGATCCAATGGCAGGAGACCAACAAGCAGCTGGATTCTTTTCGGGACCATGTTCGTGGTCTCAAAATACGAAATTATCGTCAGGATAAGTCCGATTATGATAATAACTGTGTGTATAAGTGGATGTCGCCTACTGGACAGTTTGTGGCCCCTGCTAAACAAGTTTCCTTTGCAGTGAGTTCAGAAGACTCTACGGATTCTGAGGGGACGGAGTCCCGCCGTGGAGGCCACCAATCTCGCCCGCCGTTTATGGAGGATAGTTCTCCCCGACGGGGTCGTCGTTCGCGGCGTCAAAATCAATACCAGCAGGATTTTTGGGAAGGTCCCGAGACCCGCTCCCGCACCAAGAATCAGTAGTATTTAATTTGTCTGGGCGACCTCTCACTTCCTCTCAACAGGAGTTGCTAGAACTGGGGCTTTCGTTTGTCCCCACTCCTCGGTATAATGGTTTTCAGGTTCGCATGGCATTACACCGGCTTTTTCGTAAGTTGCGGGTTTGTCTCTATTTTTCTCAACATGGTCAGAGTGACGGAGATCCTTCGGTTATTTCAGGTCCCTCCAGATGGCTCCCTCCAGGTGCAGTAGATCCAGTCATTTCAACGTTTCAAGATTTGATCCTCCGAGATTTGGATGTTCTGGAGACGGCTTTACCCACAACTTTTCCAAATTTGTCCCGTGAGCAATTTCAAGCTATGCGGGACCTTTCCACGTCTGATTTCATTATTCGCCGTGCGGATAAAGGTGTGGCGATTGTTGTGCTGTCTCCCGAGCAATATGATATTGAGATTCAGGCTCATCTTCAGAATCGTGAGCATTACCAGCTGCTCTCCCATGACCCGACGCCATCAGTATTACAGAGTGTTCGATCCTTGATGTTGCAGGCTTTACAAAATGGTTGGATTACTGGACGTGAATTTCGGTTCCTGATTAATCCAGTTCCTAAGATCCCTGTTTTTTATCTGGTTCCTAAATTACATAAGAATGTCTAACAACCTCCAGGACGCCCGATCGTGTCCTGTAGGGACTCGCTCCTGGAGCCTCTCTCCAAATTTTGTGATGTATTTCTACAACCTGCGGCATCAAGGGTCTCCTCCTATATCCGTGATACAGGTGATTTTCTCACACAATTGTCCTCTTGTACTGATTATTCGACCTATACGTTTTTGGTGTCTCTTGATGTGCAAGCACTTTACACCAATATTAATCAGCAAGAAGTGCTCCAACATTTAACTGATTATCCTCTTGACTTACCCACACGGATCCCGCGGTCCTTTTTGTTAGCGATGTTAGACTTAGTGTTACATAACAATTATTTTTTACATAATTGTAATTTTTACAGACAAACTTTTGGCATAGCAATGGGGGCTATGGTGGCACCCTCTATTGCCACCATTTACATGGCCATTTTTGAGGATAATTATGTGTATTCTTCTCCATTTTTTCAATTTGTGCCTTTTTGGCGTCGGTTTTTAGATGATGTCTTTTTTCTGTGGTCTGGATCTCAGGAAGATCTGCTGAGTTTTGTCAGTTCATTAAACACACATTCTCCACATATTCAGTTTACTGCGGTATTTGATAAACGATCTATTCAGTTTTTGGATCTGACGATTTTTTTGTCAACTGAGGGCCTCACTACCACTTTGTTCCGCAAGCCTGTTCAGCGGAATACTTTGTTGCAATTCTCAAGCTTCCATCCTCCACCGTTGAAGCGTGGCCTTCCATTCGGCCAATTTTTGCGTCTTCGACGCAATTGTTCATCGTTGGATGACTTTTATCATCATGCGTTTGATCTACAGAAGCGGTTATTATCTAGGGGATACCCTGTTTCAGTAATTAAGAAAGCCTTTAAACGGGCTTGGTTCATTCATCGAGAGTGGCTGCTTCTTCCCCGCTCTTCATCTAATACCTCAGAGGATGACGATTTTACCGGTATTTTTCCATATTTGGTGGGAGTTCCAAAAGTGGTGGCCATTGTGCGCCGCTATTGGCCGGTTTTATCTGTTCACCCCTGCTTTACAAATAAGCGGCTTCTGGTGGCTTATTCACGGGCGCCAAATCTACGGGATCGAATTGTGAAATCCACCTGGCCTTCGGATCGTCCTTCCTTGTCTCATGCCAACCCTGGTCATTTTACCTGTGGCACTTGTACTTATTGTGACATGGCATTGACAGGTCTCAGCTGGAGGGATATGTCTACATCAATTATCTATAGTTCAAATTGGCATACCACTTGCAATTCATCCTTTGTGGTGTATCTGATTGTTTGCCCGTGTGGATTGCATTATGTTGGCCGGACAACCCGGGCTGTCAAACTTCGCTTGGGGGAACATGCGTCCCGTCTGAGAACTAAAACAATGTCGGCGCCTATGGTCAGTCACTGTCTACAGGAGGATCACTTGTTTCAACAATTACGTTGGAGGGTGCTTGACTTTATTCCACCAGATCCCCGGGGAGGGGACCGTGTTGCAAAATTGCAACGGACTGAGCAACAATGGATATTTCGTCTGGCTACTGTTTCCCCCCGGGGTCTGAATGGCTCCGTTGAGTGGCATACACTGCTGTGAGTAGGGAGTGTTTACAACGTCATTGGGATTCTCTGACAGTGGGTTTTCCCAATTCTTAATGCTTGTGTATCAGGCATCATTGATTGGCTATTGGATTCTCTTGCGTGCGTCTGACGTCACACGCCATCTCTTTAAACCGGACCGTTGTACTGAGTAATGCAAAAGCCATTTTTCAAGGGATTCTAGCTTTTCACCTGATGCAGAGCCAGTGATTGTTGGAGGGCTCGAAACGTGGCACGTTGTGTCTTTTGAATTCCTTATTGGCTGAATTCAAGCAAGATAAGTAAAGTTTTTTCAAGCATTTAAAATGATTAAAATTTAATGACCGTGGTGGGGGACGGGTGACAGTTCCTGTATCCTCTGATTGGTTACTCCGACAAAAAGAATTGGATAAAGTGTTGCATGAGCACCTTTAAGGATTTTGTGGTATACACGGAGGTTTGAAGCTGGGGCTACATTATTTGATTTGGAATTTCTCTGCCTTGAGCTGGGTGTTTTTTTTGTCTCAAAGTAAGGCGTCAGGAGGGTCAGGACCCCATTAATGATCCTATGGTAGGGTTGCCCTCGCACAGCGGTTTAGTGACTCCTCCCAGCGAGCGTGCAAAGCATAAGAAAGGGGAGAAGCGTCGCGAGAAATACCGCAGGGCCTACAATCGAGCAGAGTTAGTGGCCGGACAGGAACTACCATGGGCCTCGGCCGAATTGGTGGAAAAATTCCCTTCATTTCCTGAGGAACAAAGGCAAGATCCAGCCTTGACTCGTGCCTTTGATTACGCTAATAAGGGAGCGGGATCATGGCCCCACTTCTACTTAGAGGGGGATATATTATATCGTGAGAGCTTAGACCCCCATTCCAGCGGTATCCGGAAACAATTAGTGGTGCCTAATACTTTTAAAAATTTGTTCTTAAGGTTGGCCCATGATCATCCTTTAGGGGGACACAAAGGGGTCCAGGGCACTTTGGACCAGATTTTAAACCGTTTTTATTGGCCTGGGGTTTTCCGGGAGACTGCAAAAATTTTGCGAAGCATGCCCCTCGTGTCAGAAGGTTACCCTTTTTCCACCAGGGAGAGTACCTTTGATGCCCATACCCCGCATATCACGACCAATAGAACGTTTAGCTATGGATATGGTAGGACCATTGATTCAGACTCCCAGGGGGTTTCAGTACATTTTGGTTATTGTGGATCAAGCCACGCGATTTCCCTGGGCAATTCCCCTAAGGAATATGTTGGCACGCTCTATTGCCGCTGAATTGTTAAAGCTTTTTTGCGAGGTAGGATTTCCTCGAAAAATTCTAACAGACAGGGGCACTAACTTTCTATCCCAATATCTTGCTCAGGTCTGGGATGCCTTTGGCATTCAGCATATTAAAACGGCCGCGTACCATCCTCAGACCAACGGTCCGGTTGAATGGCAGAACCAGACCATCAAAAGAATGTTGAGAAGAAGTCTAGAGGGGGAGATGACCGAGTGGGACATGATGCTCCCCTTTATATTATATGCCTGTCAAGAGAGGAAGCAGGCTTCCTTAGGCGTCTCCCCATACGAACTCCTGTACGGGCGAGCGCCTAGAGGGGTATTAGATATCTTGCGGGACCAATGGGTGGAACCCACTACGGACGAAGTAGAAATACCCAAGTTCTTAAAAGATTTAAGAGGGCGTTTGCAGCGTACGTCCCAGGTAGTGGAGGACAATATGACAGCCAGTCAAGTACGTGAAGTGAAGCAGTATCAGGACAAATACTTACCCTTCAACCAAACTGGGAAAGCCAGACATACCAGAAGAAAGGTGAGCCCTTTTTCCATTGATTCAGTTTTAAAGGAAGCTGGTAATTTTAATTCCTCACATATACCAAGAAGTAAAAAGGATTCTAAATGGAAACAGTTTAAAAGCTTACTAGAGCAGTGGAAGCCAGTTGCTCTGCAAAACCCTGACTATAACCAGGACATATCAGACTCAGAAGTAGAACCAATGCAGACTGAGTCAGCAGTAGTAGATAGCAGTTATTCTGATATGGAAACAGAGTGTGCTTACTGTCATAAGGAGTGAAAGCTGTATACCTTTCTTGGTCTCCCTGACTTTGCTGTACATTGCTGACTGAAATGGTTTCTCTCTCCTGCAAATGTGCCTCTAACGCGAGGTTTTCACTGGCGCTAATTTTCAGACCTTCATTTCACGGCGTTAGTGTGCATGGAGCCTCTCCCCACCCACTCTCCGCGCATTGACCCCTTATCTCCGCCCCTGGGGAGCCTTACTCCGCCCTCTGAGGAGCCTTACTCCACCCTCTGCGCACCTTAACGCCGCTGGAGACGTTATCGCGTGATACGTGACATTCTCGCATAGTAATGCGCCATTATCACTTGATAATATCACTTATCGCGCGATAACATCGCCACTGCGACGTTAGCACTGTTTAGTAAACATACCCCTAAGGGGTAGAGGCGGGGTAGGCATCCCAGGGATTACACAAGAAGTTGGCAACAGTTTGGTCACTTTATTTATGGGCAAAAGCAGGCAAATACTCCTTTTAAAAAGATAAGGGTTAACCATGTAGTGGGCCCCAGGTGAAGTTTTGTTTGATTTGATTTTATTCTATTTATTGACTGAATAATTCTAATGGTGTGTTTTATATTTTTTTAAATTTTACACTGCCCTGGCGGGGTTGTGTTCCCTTATTTAGTCTCTCTTTCCTCTTCTTTCTCCTTCCTTCCTCTCTGTGAGAACAGGAGGCAGGAGGTGAAGCTGGAATGAATAGCAGAGCAAAGAAGAATTCACTTTTTGTTTGCAATTTCCATTTCTAACTTGTGGTTATTTATTCTATATTTGGTGAAGGTCTATGCTCTGCATGTATGACCAAGGTGAGGTATTCTGTTAGCGTGTAGGTCCTGTGTAGCATGACCAACTTGCTTTGTTTTTCAATTGGAGGTGTGCTGATACTTTTGGACTTGGTGGATTATTTGCAGAGTTGTCTTTCATGGAGGGAGGTTGCTGTATCTGTGCCAGAGAAGTGAATCACATGTGGGTGGCTTGGAGGACTTGTGTAAATGAACTCAGGGAAATATATAGGTTCTGAGTGACTGTATTACTTCAGAAAGTGCTGGTAAGGAAGGGGTTTGGCACTGTTGTTGAGAATCTAAAATTTTTCCAATGGAAAGTAGTGAAGGGATTCATCTTAGTATAGCCTTGTCAGCCATTTCAGAACTTACCTTCAGCCAATGCATTTTCTTTAAAGTAGAACTTTAGGTATCTCTTGACTTTTATATATTTATTTATTTATTTGCAGTCTACCTCCCTCCCCAAAATCACAGCAGACACATTCATCAGACACTGGGACAATGAAGACCACAGGAAAAACCTGTGTATTTGGGAGGCATGTGCAGTGGGAGCAGCCATTTTACAAAGAAACATGTTAAAAGAGTGAGTGGCATCACATGGGGACTTGTGGGTATTATACTAAGCGAGCACCTACTTAGGCACCATTTCCTAAAATGGCATGTTGACTAAAGCACACTAAGCAGTCAATATGGGCTTTAGCACATACTGTTAGCGTAAGTCTATGCTAACAGCTATCACAGACTAAAATTCCTATGCTAACCTTGGGACGGGTTATGAGTGGGGATAGGGCAGGGACAGTACTGACAATACAGGTGAACAAGGTATATTAAACTTCTTAGGTACAGTTTTAGTGGTATAAATATCCATTGCACCCTTTAGTACATATAGAACTTAAAGATCTAAACACAAACTTAAAACTAAGATGCAGACAGCAGTCCAGCAGCGGGATGTGGGCTTTCCAGTCTTTTGCATTGAGTGTCACATGTATGATTTTCTCCCAGCTGGTGAGAGGTCTTACGTGTGCACTAGGTGCAAGGAGCTCTCTGCTCTCAGGGAACAAGTCCGTTCTCTAGAGGCTAGAGTAGCAGACTTGGAAAACATAAGACAGACAGAGAGGTACATAGACGAGACCTACAGGGATATAGTCCTGAAGTCCCACCTCCAGTCTGGCAGCATCCCTGTTGCCATGGAGGAGAGAGGTCACGTGACAGGAGAGCATCACCCTGGTGTGGCAGGAAGTGATCCTGTAACTAGGACCTGTCCTCCAGGTGATGTAAACCCCTCTCGCACCGAGGAGGTTTCTCCAGGGCCAAGTGCCCATGCGGGAAGGGTTAGGACAGCAGTTATAGTTGGTGATTCGATCATTAGGCATGTAGATAGCTGGGTGGCTGGTGGACGTGAGGATCGCCTGGTAACATGCCTGCCTGGTGCGAAGGTAGCGGACCTCACACGCCACCTAGATAAGGTCTTAGATAGTGCTGGGGAGGAGTCTGCTGTCTTGGTACATGTTGGTACCAATGACATAGGAAAATGTGGTAGGGAGGTTCTGGAAGCTAAATTTAGGCTTTTAGGTAGGAAGTTGAAATCCAGAACTTCCAGGGTAGCGTTCTCCGAAATGCTTCCCGTTCCACGCGCAGGACCCAATAGGCAGGCAGAGCTCCGGAGTCTCAATGCGTGGATGAGACAATGGTGCAGAGATGAGGGGTTCGGATTTGTTAGGAACTGGGGAACATTCTGGGGAAAGGAGGGGCTCTTCCGAAGGGATGGGCTTCACCTTAACCGGGATGGAACCAGGCTGCTGGCATTAACCTTTAAAAAGGAGATAGAGCAGCTTTTAAACTAGATAATAGGGGAAAGCCGACAGTCGCCCAAGAGCGCATGGTTCGGAAGAATGTATCCTTGAAGGATACTACAAAAAGCAGAGAGGTTCCAAAAAAGAGCAAAGTAGCCCAAATGCCCTCGAGTATGGAGCAGACAGAACTTAAAGATCCCAAATTACCCATGTCTACCAATAGCCAAATTAATATGAATAAAATACAGTCTCTAAAATGCTTGTATGCAAATGCTAGAAGTCTACAAAACAAGATGGGAGAGTTAGAATATATAGCACTAAACGAGAGGTTAGATATGATTGGAATATCAGAGACATGGTGGAAGGAGGACAACCAGTGGGACACTGTGATACCTGGGTACAAACTATATCGAAATGATAGAGCTGATCAAATTGGTGGAGGGGTTGCGCTCTATGTTAGAGAGGGCATTGAATCAGAAAGGATTAAAGTTTTGCAAGAAACAAAATTTGCTGTAGAATCTTTATGGATTGAAATTCCATGTAAAAAGGGGAAGGCGATGGCAGTGGGGGTGTACTATCGTCCGCCTGGCCAGAATGAACAAATGGATGATGAAATGCTCAAAGAAATCAGGGAAGCTAGCAGGAGTTACAGTGCAGTAATAATAATGGGTGATTTCAATTACCCCGGCATCGACTGGGTCAGTGTCACAACAAGACATGCTAGGGAGATAAAGTTCCTAGATGAAATAAATGACTGCTTCTTGGAGCAGCTGGTTCATGAACCGACCAGAGGGGAAGCAATATTAGACCTAGTCCTTAGTGGAACACCAGATGTAGTGCAAGAGATAAGGGTGTTGGGGCCACTTGGCAATAGTGATCATAGCATGATCGCCTTTGGTTTAATTAGTGGAGGAGGGATAGTAAGGAAATCCACAGTACTACCCCTTAACTTTCGAAAGGGAGACTATGATAGAATGAGGAAAACAGTTAAGAAAAAACTAAAAGGAGCAGTTGCAAAGGTTAAAGACGTACATCAAGCTTGGGTGTTGTTGAAAAATACTATCTTGGAAGCCCAGACCAGCTGTATTCCACGCTTTAAGAAAAGTGGAAGGAAGTCAAAAAAATTGCCAGCATGGTTTAAAGCTGAGGTCAGAGAGGCTGTTGTTGCCAAAAAAGCATCTTTCAAGAAATGGAAAAAAGAGCCAAATGATGAAACCTGGAAACAGCACAAGCACTGGCAAGTCAAATGCAAGGCATTGATAAGGCAGGCAAAGAGAGAATTTGAGAAGAAGCTTGCTGCGGAAGCAAAAACGCGAAATAAAGACCTTTTCAAGTACATTCGTAGCAAAAAACCCGTGAGAGAGTCAGTTGGTCCATTAGATGATAAAGGGGTTAAAGGAGCACTAAGAGGCGACAAGGCGATAGCGGAGAGACTGAATGAATTCTTTGCTTCGGTCTTTACTGAGGAAGATGTAGGGATGTTACCCACGACTGAAGTGGTATTTAAAGGTGTGGAAGAATTGAAGGAAATATCGATACATCGGGAAGATGTCCTACAACTATTAGATAAACTGAAGAGTAGCAAATCACCTGGGCCGGATGTTATACATCCAAGGGTGTTGAAAGAACTGAAATTTGAGATTGCAGACCTGCTATCAGTAATCTGTGAACTATCATTAAAATCACCTCTAATACCTGAGGATTGGAGGATCTCAAATGTAACACCAATTTTTAAAAAGGGTTCGAGGGGTGATCCGGGAAACTACAGACCGGTGAGCCTGACATCAGTACCGGGAAAAATGGTAGAAACCATCATAAAGAATAAAATTACTCAGCATATAGATAGTCATGACCTAATGGGAGACAGCCAACATGGCTTTAGACAAGGAAGATCTTGTCTTACTAATCTGTTATGTTTTTTTGAAGGAGTGAATAAACAGGTGGACAAAGGTGAGTCGGTTGATATTGTGTATCTGGACTTTCAGAAAGCCTTTGACAAGGTCCCTCATGAGAGACTTTTGGCAAAACTAAAGAGTCATGGGATAGGAGGCAGTGTACTACTGTGGATCAGGAACTGGTTAAAAGATAGAAAGCAGAGGGTAGGGCTAAATGGCCAATTTTCCCAATGGAGAAAGGTGAATAGTGGTGTACCCCAGGGATCTGTGCTGGGTCCGCTGCTTTTTGACATATTCATAAATGACCTGGAAAGTGGAATAACGAGTGAGGTTATCAAATTTGCTGACACAAAACTATTTAAAGTTGTTAAAACCCAGGAGGATTGTGGAAAATTGCAAGAGGATCTTGATAAATTGGAAGACTGGGCATCAAAATGGCAGATGAAATTTAATGTGGAGAAGTGCAAGGTTATGCACCTAGGGAAGAACAACCCAAACTATGGTTACACGATGCAAGGTTCCACATTAGGAACCACCACCCAAGAAAAAGATTTAGGCGTCCTTGTGGATACCATGTTAAAACCCTCGGCCCAGTGTGCAGCGGCGGCCAAGAGAGCAAATAGAATGCTAGGTATGATAAGGAAAGGAATGGAAAATAAAACAAAAGATATTATAATGCCTCTATATCGTTCCATGGTGAGACCGCACCTTGAATATTGTGTGCAATTCTGGTCGCCATATCTTAAAAAGGATATAGCAATTTTAGAAAAGATTCAGAGAAGAGCCACCAAAATGGTAAAGGGGATGGAAGGCTACTCCTATGAAGAAAGGCTAAAAAGGTTGGGGCTCTTTAACCTGGAAAAGAGACGGCTGAGGGGAGATATGATAGAAGTCTATAAATTAATGAACGGAGTGGAACGGGTAAACGTAGATCGATTGTTTACCTTATCAGAATATAGAAAGACTAGGGGACATGCAATGAAGCTACAGGGTAAACTATTTAAGACTAATAAAAGAAAATATTTTTTCACTCAACGTGTAATCAAACTCTGGAATTTGTTACCGGAGGATGTAGTAAAGGCTGTTAGTGTAGCTGGGTTTAAAAAAGGTTTGGACAAGTTCCTGGAGGAAAGGTCCATAAACCATTATTAAGAAGGGACCCAGGATATCAATGCTTGAACCAATACAAGCATTGTGGAACCTGTGTCCCTTGGGGAAACTGCTAGGTACGTATGACCTAGATTGGCCACTGTTGGAAACAGAATACTGGGCTTGATGGACCTTGGTCTGACCCAGTATGGCATATCTTATGTTCTTATGTTCTTATGTAATATGCGGTACATGTTAAGTGCACCCAAGCTACCAGCACAAGGTTGCACAGCCAATGCCAGGAAAAAAAACATCTTGGGACTGCAATGGCAAAATGCACTGCCCCAGTACCTAATCCTCCCAATGACCGCACTCCAAACAAACCCCAATCTGATGCAAGCCTCTTAAAGTCACCTCCTTCCAATGACTTCTTAAAGTCACCCCCTTGAAGACCATATTCCAACCCTGCCCCTATCACCTGAACCTCATCCTGGCACTTACCATGGTCTAGTGGATGCGGCAGGAGTGATCCCCCTCCACTCCCACCATGTTGTCACCCAGATTCAAAATGGCAACTTTGACCCTTACTGGCAGTCTCATGGTACTACCACTACGGGTCAGTCTGTAATAGGGTAGATGATCTGGAAGGTGTAGATAACATGAGAAGGTATCTAGTGAAGCTTAAAGAATGGTCTAGAATTTTGAATCTAATGCTAAAAAATGCAGAGTCATAAATTTGGGCTGTAAAAACCCAAAGAATTGATAGAGTATAAGGGTGAAGTACTTCAATGCACTTAAGAAAAGTAGGATCTGAAGGTGATTGTATCTGATGATCTTAAGTTGGTCAAAGAGGGAGAAAAGGTGACAGCAAAAGCCAAAAGGATAGTTGGATGCATATGGAGAGGAAAAGCTAGCAGGAAAAAAGGAGGTAATAGTGCCTTTGTTTAAGTCCCTGATGAGACCTCATTTGGAATACTGAACGCAATTCTAGAGTCCACACTTTAAAAAGAAGCAAATAGAACTGAGTTTGTGCTGAGGGTGGCTACTAAAATGCTCAGTAGTCTTTGTTATAATGCATAGGGGGACAGATTTAAATATCTCAATATGTATACTTTGGAAGCAAGGCGGGAGAGAAGAGATATGATAGAGACGTTTAAATACCCCTATGGCAAAATATGCTTAGGAGGCAGGTATCTTTCAATTGACAGGATGTTCATAGGAAGATGAAATGAGATAGACTTGGGAATAATATGAGGAAATATTTCTTAACAGAAAGAGTGGTAGATGCATGGAATAGCCTCCCAGAGAAGGTAGCAGAGATGAGAATTGTATCTGAATTCAAGAAAGCATGAGACAAACACAGAGGATCTCTGAGAGAGATGAAGGAATTATAGAGCTTAGTAGCTGGTATGGATGGGCATACTGGATTGGTCATATGGCCTTTATCTGTCATAATTTCTGTTACAACATGCATAAATTTTGTCCACGATGACTGGGACCTTCCCAAGGGCATGTTTAAGCTGGGGCAGGGAAACTATGAACATATTTTTGTACATTATTTCAAAGGGAAAAAGTATCCACAGAAAAAGAAGGTGCAAATCTCTCCAGGTACTATTTCCTGTGGAAATAATCAAAGTACAACAATTGGGCATGTTCACTAAGGCCTGCACTGGTAACACACATATGGGCCATGTTACCACGGTGGGGGGCCTGCGCTAACTTCAAGAGGCATGTGCGTCTATTCTCTTACACTTAGAGTGGGGCCAAGATGTCCACTGTGTTAGCCGGTATGCAAGTGCACTTAACGCCACCTAAGAGTGCTAGATGTGCTTAGTATGAGCTCTTAACACCCATACTAGCCATAATGTGTTGACAATACCTTCATTCTGCCCTTGACCTGCCCAGTTCCCACCCCATCACATGCAACCTGGGTAGCATGGGGCTTTTAGTGCTAGAGCTCACACTACTTTTTAGCGCCATGCCCAAAACACGTGCTAAATCCCACAATACCAAGTAGTACCCTTTAGTAAAATGCCCCCATGTGTCTACCTTAGCACAAACCCTTTGGTTAAGATGTGGACAATTTGATTTTTGTCATCTAAAGAACTTGTAGGATAGTGACATCTTTGCATCCTGAACCGAGAAAGCAAGAAGAGAAGGGGAACTGGTCTTCTGATAGAAACCCTTTGCTAAAAAACCACAAGCAGGCTGCAAATATCCATAGCGTTTAGTCTGACACTGACTAATTTGTTAAACACCTTACATGAAACAGACTTCAGACCTATGGCTAGGCTCGAGTTCTTCTCCAGCCAGCTCCCTACACATAAAGAAGGCGTTTAAATGAATGGTTGGTAAAATAATAAAAATAATAATTTAAAACATGTAAACAGGATGCCACAAAATGTTAAATTTAGATTTCCCTGAAGTAAAAGGTATTTAAAGGATAATCTAAGCACGGGCTTCCAATCCAACACAGCTACAAATGAAAATTATTTTTCTTGCGGTAATCACCATGGCACTCCCAGAAGATGTTTATTATGTTTAAATGGCATTGAGTCTCAACAAATTTCCACATGCATTTTTTAGGTTACTGTAACAGACTCGCATTTATGTCCATGGCATGTTTGCATCAATTTCACTTCTATTTTCTAATATATTCTAGACAGTGAATTGAGCTTATTGCAGATAAGAGTTTCGAGTACTGGAGCAGAAACAAATATGTTACCACGATCCCCCTACAAACACTTGCTGCACCTTGAAAGTGAGATTTTCCAGCTGTCTGATTTGATAGATTTATTAGCTTCCACGGATTATTTTCTGATCCATTTATAACATGCAACTTATGGCCCTCTGTAAGAATTCATGGACACTAAATAGGAGAAAACAAGCAAAGCAGGGAACAAATAACAGAAAGCTGAATTCCACGTGCGATTCTAACACCCAGTTCCCAAACTTGGAGAATGAAGATATCATTGATGGGTCCCCAAGATACCAGCATCGGGCAGTACGAAAAGTTTATATCCCCTCCAGGAATTCATTTCATCTCTCTCTACATCCATCTTTTTGAGTTATACATGCTGATGAATCAGAGACCAATGTCTTTAGCAATGGCCTTAGAGGCCATAAAAGGGAACATTTTATAAGGGATTTGAGCATGTAGAACAGTGTTTAAGTGCTCATGAAGGCTCTTATAAAATTGCTCAGGGATATACATAACCAAAAAATTAGGCAAATAGAAATATAGGGCCCAGATTCCGAAGGCAGTTAAATGGGTAACAGCCCAAGTTACCCGTGTAAATGCCTTAACTGGAATTTTCCAAAGGCACTTACATGGGTCGTGCCTTTGGAAAATCCCAGTTAAGTCCCTAATGCGCCCAGATGTTATCTGCATAGTATCGGGGCATGTTTGGGGTGTTCCGGGGCACAGTGGAGGCAGGGAATGGCACTAAATGTGTAGCAGCAATTTTCGATGCTGCCCACTTAGTGCTCTGCACCTTAAAGATGGGCGAGGAAAACCCTCACCTATCTTTAAGACGCTGGGGCTAAATGGGCAGCATCAAAAAGTTGCTGCAACCCGCTTAGCCTAGGCAGCTGCAAGCCTGTGCGGCATGACCCGGATTTTCATTTCTGTCATCGCGGAAATGAATATCCGGGTTAAGGGGATCAGCGGACAGCATCGGCGCATAGCTTACCTAAATGAAAATCAGGCCCAAAGGGCTCAATATTCAAATGGTTTAACATGACTAACAGGCCTGCTAACCATATTAATCCCCTTAGCCGGGTGTGCAGCAGATGCTAAATATCCACGGGTGTGGTCGCTGTATTCCCCAATGCTAAATGGTTAGCACTGGGGTGTTCCAGGAGCAGCCCTTGGGGATAATCGGGCAGTTATCGCAAAGCAGCAAAAGCCAAGCGCAGTAAATGTTGGCCTAAGTTTCACTGCTGAAGCTAAGCGGGCAGCAGCAGAATATTTCCACTGCCCAGTTAGCCTCACGGCGATCTGGGCAACCCAGATATTCAATGCGGGGGCCTGGATATTGCCTTCGCCTTGAATATCCAGGTTTAAAATTCAGCAGTGGTGGCTAGTCGCTTAGCAGTGCTAGCCACCACCGCTGAATATCGGGCCCATAATGGCTAATTTTACATGATATTTCCATAAACCTTTAGGGAGCAGGAAATAGAAGGAACCGGAGGGTGAATTTGCACTTATGCGTGGACTTTATATAAATACAAGCATATGCACCTATTCTTACCAGCACATACCCATATGTAATCGCACAAGCCTTGGAGCTGGTATAAAGGTGTGCGCCTGCTTTCCTGGGGCAATTTTATAAAGGTGCATGGGACATGCGTCACCTTTAGAAACGAAAGACAACATGTGCACTCACGTGCATCTCCTGCCTTGGCATCTTGTTATAAAATTCCTCTTTAAGTGTTTGAGGTTACTGGGATTCTCATGGGTTGAGAACAATCAAATATAGTATGGGTAAAAGTCGTGAAACAACACAGCCATCTGGATAATTTCTGATGATATGCTCATGAACGAGTCTGAATTTATTAGAAGTCTGAAGCTTAAGGAAAAATGACTATTAAGGGAAAACAGATAAAAAGAACCTGATGCAATGATGTACTTATGGCCTGTAATCACTACAGAGAATTAACACTACTCCTTGGTATGTTCTCTGTATTGCCTCTTTACACCATCACAGTGATGTCAAAAAGCAGCTATGCCAAGAATTGGTTGGTGGTGATAAAAACATTGAATTTCTCTTGTCTTCTGCACTTGGAGATGCCCAAATATCTGCTTGCCCTGGCACAGATAGAAGTCTGGCTACATTATATCATCCAGAAATTTGTGTAGTGCTGTACTCAGTTGGAAAAGAATGAATCTGAGAGACCTTTCAGCAGTGAGTTCTTTTACAATTTGTGTTTCAGCAGGACCTATCACACTTCTGTTGAGATGATCGATAGTCTCTATGTGGATAACTTTATATGGGACTTGAGTATGTGCATCGATGATTTAAGTGCTCAAGCAGGCTGTAATAAAATTGCCTGGAGGTATATGTTGCCTTCAGCAACTCTTGGGTTTTCTTGGCAGTGTGACTAGAAGTAGATTACCAGGCTTTTCTTCCAAAGAAATGGAGGGTTAAATGGTTTGTCCAAAGCTACAAGGAATACTAGTGGGAATCAAACGCTGGTCTTTTGGTTAACAAGCACATGCGCTAACCACCAGGCTACTCTTTCAGGCCTGAGAGTAGATGCTCATATAACATAGCACCTGCTTCTACAAGCTCTACGTGCAGCTGTTCCCAGGATGGAGAATGTATGGAGCAGGAGCAAGACTGGCACCTATGCACACATTTTATAAAATACGTACAGATGCACCAATTTAGTTTAGTTTATTTACATTATTTTCTATAGCGCCTTTCGGCTTGGAGAACTCAACAAAGTGGTATACAAAACAAATCAAAGAAAATGGGCAAGAAAACAAAAACACTACAAAATGGAAAAACAAAGGAAGAAGAAGAGAAGATAATGGGAATTATTAGAAAACAAAGAGAAGGGAAAAGAGGTACACTGCTTTAGCAGAGGAAGAACGAGCTGTCAGGAGAGGATTTTGGTGGTCATCTTCAGTCTCAGGGCCCATCCTGTCTCTAAGTTTCCCCATATCCCAAGTTAACCAGGTGAGCTTTCAGTATCGCTTTAAATCGGATATGGTTTAATTCTCCTCTTAAGGTATGGGGCAGGGCATGCTAGAAGAATCGGCCAAGCATGAGAAAGAAGAGTGTCTATTGACGTCTTGGTGATGGCTAGATGAAGGGAATATAACCAATTGATATATGAGTTAGAAACGTAAGGATCACATCCATAGTTACACCTGCTTCAGATAGATGTAAATGTGCACACCTTGTCTTCCTTTCTGTTTGGCTAATTTTATAAAGCCACACAGCCTAGGTGCCCTGTAATAAATCTCCCCCTGAAATCCACAATATGTGCCAATGCATTTATTGCAACCTGCTTCAGGAAAAAATACTCTGCCCTCCCATCGACATATGCACTATTCCCGCCCCCCCCCCCCCACGATCAGCATCATCAGCATTAGCTGATGCTGAAAGAGAACATAAAAGAAACAAAGAAACAGTCAATAAAGTGAGAAAATGCATTGAATTGCTGGGAGCAACAACTCTAGCTCCACGAAAATCACACAAACTCCAGCTCCATGTAAGTGCTCACATTCACATCATCCTTGCAATCCTATTTATTTATTTATTTATTTTTTAACAGGTCTTCTATACCGCCTTATCATACATTCAAAGCCGTTCACATGGAACAATTACAGCAACGAGCTTTACATAGAACAGGGTTATACAACTTGGGGGTTATTTAGGGTATTGCAAGCAGTTAACAATTGCTAACTATGTACATACAAAGAAACTGTTGCAATGTTTTGTGGTCCATCTTGTCAGGGATCATAGTCTTCTGTATACAAATATTGTTATATGTATGGCCATCCAATAAGTAAATCTCCTCACTTTCTTTTTGCCACACTCAATTCCCTCCTCAAAGTGCCTCTACTCAGGGCTGGTGTGACCATTAGGCAAACTAGGTGGCAGTCCACTGCCACCACCCCTCCCTGGGACCTGCAGCAGTGGTGATGGATATAAACAGCCTTGTGGTGCTTATCTTAAAACTTCGGCACCGCAGGACAGCAGCAAGCAGCTCTGCAGAGCCAAAATCTTAAGGTAAGTACCGCAGAGCTGTTTGCGGTCATTGCCACAGCTGTAGGTCCTGAAGAGGGGTGGCAGCTGCAGCAGTGGGTGCTGGGGGGGGGGGGGGCAGGGCGCATGGGATGAGGTTTGCGTAGGATGCCTCATATCTTTGCGCCAGCCCTGCCTCCCCCTCCAAGCCCAACCCATGACAAGGTTCACAAGATTCATTTTGAGTTCTCCACCAGGTTACCTCCATCTTTCCTCCCCCCTTTTCATTCCAGCACCTTTTCTTCAACACCTGCCCCCCTTTCTTTTCTAAAGTCTCAGAAGAAACTGTATATCTTCTCTCATCCTCCAAACTCACTATCTGTTTCTCTGAACCAATTACCACCCAGCTACTCAGCTCTGTCTCCCCTGCTGTCATCCATTTCTCCTGCCATATCCTCAGTCTATTATTTTTCACTGCAGCTGTTCCTGCTGCTTTTAAATATGCTCTGATTACATCATTCCTCCAAAAAACTTCACTGGCCTATAGCTGCCCTTTCAACTATCATTCCATCTCCTTCCTCCCTTTCATATCTAAACTACTCAATCATGCTGTTGATCATCAGTCTTGACTTTCCAGCCATTCTACAGAATCAGCCATTGCCAAAGTCTCCAGTGGCCTGTTCCTCGTCAAATTCAAGGACCGTTACTCAGTCCTCATCCTTCTTAACCTATCTGCTGTTTTTGACAGTGTTGATCACCAACTACTCTTTGATACTATCTCCTCACTTGTATTTTGGGAATCTGTTCGGTCTTGGCTTTCTTCTTATCTCTCCCAGCTTCCTTCAACACTACCCCACTATAAATTTATGTATCTCAGGACTTTGTCTTGGGACCTCTTCTCTCGTTATTCTTCTCTTCTCTTGTTATTCTTCTCTTGTTTTCCTTTTGCTCTGCTCTCCTTCCATGAGTTTCAGTACCATCTTTATACTGATAACTCCCAAATCTACCTCTCTACACAAGATATTTTACTAGGAATTCAGGTGCACATTTCAGCCTGCTTGTCTGCTACTGGTTCTGGGATGTCCCACCACTACCTGAAACTTAACATGGCCAAATGGAGCATCTCATCTTTCCCCCTAAACCCACCTCTCCTCTTTCCCCTTTCTCTATTTCTATGGGTAACAATGTCATCCTTCTGGTCCCCTCAGCCCCTGACCTTGGTCTCTCTCTGTACATATCCAACAGACTGCTAAAATCTGTTCTCTCTCTAAAACATCAGCAAAATCTGTTCCTTCCTTTCTGAACACACTACCAAAACCCTCATCCATGCTCTGATCACTTCCAGCTTAGACTACTGAACCTCACAGATCTCCCACTGAACCACCTCTTTTCCCTTCAATCTGTTCAAAAATCAGTTCTGGCAGTGTCACTATGCTCAACATAGCTCCTGTTCTCTAGTCGCTTTATTGGCTCCCTATCGCTTTCCACATACAATTCAAACTTCTCTTACTCTTCAACAAGTGCATTCATTTCGCAGCTTCTCATTACTTCTCTCTTATCTATCCCTACACCCGTCCTCAGGAACTCTGCTTATCAGCTAAGTCACTTTTATTTGTGTCCCTTCTCTTCTTCCACCAACTCCAGATTCTGCTCCTTCCATCTTACTGCGCCATACGCATGGAATAGACTCCCTTAGTCAGCACATCATGCTCTGTCTCTGGCCCTATTCAAATCCAGGCTAACAACCCACCTTTTTAGGCTGCTCTTAAATCCTAACCCTTATTCTCCTGTCTATACCTTTGTAGTTTTAATCATTTTCAATAATAAATGTGACCTATTCTCTTATTTGTAGACTGTAAGCTCTGTAGGGCATGGGCTGTCTCTTATATGTATATGTACAGTGCTGTGTAGTCTAGTAGAGTCATAGAAATGAGAAGGAGGGGGAGGAGGAGGAGTTTTCTCTACCAGCGCCTTGCAAATTTTGGTAGAATCAAAGCAGACGCAATACTGAGATCTTGTGTTAACACATGCAACTTACTAAAACAAAGTTACAATCTAGGCAAAATATACTATGCAAACTAATTAAATAAATAAATATAGTCTATATCCAAAGAGGTACCCTGTTGGCTGATTTATTCCACTTTCTTTGAGTTTCATTATCTTCTCCTCCTCCTTTCCTTTAACCTTTTTGTTGCTTTATTGATTTCAGTGTCTACGTAGGACCAAGGGATTTGCCAATGGCTTAATTTTGGGTGAAGAGAGTTAAAGGCTTCAGGAAGTGGTAAAACAGAACTGGAAGATTGGCCACGGTCTCGGCGTCCTGTCTCAGCCACCAATCCAGACAAGTTGCAGCGCGCTGATGACATTATTCGTGCGGATCGGCGCATCACAAGTCGGGAATTGTCCGTACAGCTTTCCGTCAGTAGAGGTAGTGCAATGGCAATTATTGACTCTTTGGGATATTCAAAGGTGTGTGTAAGGCACACCGCAACAGCTTACAGTATTTTAATGCCCGCTGGCAGCTATCGCAGGGTGCTGCAACTTGTCTGGACTGGTGGCTGAGGCAGGACGCCCAGACCGCGGCTGATCTTCCAGTTCCGTTTTCCCTCTTCCTGAAGCCTTTACTCTCTTCACCCATCATCCAACAGTGCTCCTATCTACCGCAGAACTTCCATACACAGCACACAACCATTTGTGAATGTTTCTCACACTTTCTTTCTCCTCCACCAAGAATTCAATTACAGCTCGTTGTTTGTACCATGTGTCACTCACAGACGCCATTTGAACAATCACTACTGCCTCGCTATTTGTCGGATGACTGTAAAATTACACACATTTGTCCTTTGAAGTTCCAAGTTACTACCCTTTCAATTTCACACCTCTATCTTCATTCTGGACTGAGAAAAAACAGATGGGGTATTACTTTCTGAGCAACCCTCGTAGAAAGCAAGCTATCACTGGAAAACTGCCAAGGAAACAGCCACGCTAAATTGCAGCACACTTGGCATGCAAATCACTACATAATTTATTGCACACGATGCGCTGAAACTTAGCAAGGTTTTTTGCACTGTTTTTAATCCAGCTGTGAGTAAAAATATCATCTGAGCTGAAGTCTGACATTTCACCTCAGATGATCCAGGCATCCAGGAAAGTCCCCCAATGCCATTGGCACAATGTTGGGTGCCCAGTGCTCACCAGGGACACTGATAACCCCTGACAGAAACAAAATCCCCGATGGACCAGTGGTCCAATCCCCCACCCACCCAATCAAAATAATTCATGGTGGCCCAGTAGCCCCAACCCCACACCCACACAACCCCCCCCCCCCCCACCCACACAAAAAAATCCTTTGTGGCCCAGTAGCCCCCAACTCCCCCACAAACAACAACAGTCCCTGGTAGCTCAGTGGCCCCTGAACCCCTCCACCCCCAGTACCTTTAATTATGGGACAGGAGTGTTGCCTACATGTTCCCACCCCTTGCCACTATCTTGAAAAATGGTGGCACCTGGCCCCTTGTGGTGCATCCTGAGATGCACTGAGTGGGGTCAGACTGCCATATAAGGCAACAAAATGCCTTATATTTATTTATTTAGTGATATGATATGACGCTAATGGTTTAGTACTTAGTTCCTTGATTGCAGGAACTACAAGGACAAAACAAGACATAGACAGAAGACAAGCAGTGCAACATTAAGGGAGTGGGCAGGGGAGTGGCATAAATAGGTAAGCAGACCACTGTACATAATAAGCTTGGTGAGTCAGCAGAAGAAATTTGAACTTGATTAAAAAAATAATAGAGACTGTTGCTCATGGAGCAAAGGACTGATATGGTCAATCCGTTTTGCATTGTAGACAAGTCTTACTGCTGTATTCGGTATGAGTTGTAGACAGTTTGCTTGAGCTTGAGATATACTTGAGAGAAGAGAGTTACAATAGGGTGAAAGGATGGGCTTCACCTTAACCGGGATGGAACCAGGCTGCTGGCATTAACCTTTAAAAAGGAGATAGAGCAGCTTTTAAACTAGATAATAGGGGAAAGCCGACAGTCGCTCAAAAGTGGATGGTTAGGAGGAATGTATCCTTGAAGGATACTACCAAAAGCAGAGAGGTTCCAAAAAAAGAGTAAAGTAGCCCAAATGCCCTCGAGTATGGAGCAGACAGAGCTTAAAGATCCCAAATTACCCATGTCTACCAATAGCCAAATTATTATGAATAAAATACAGTCTCTAAAATGCTTGTATGCAAATACTAGAAGTCTAAAAAATAAGATGGGACAGTTAGAATATATAGCACTAAATGAGAGGTTAGATATGATTGGAATATCAGAGACATGGTGGAAGGAGGACAACCAGTGGGACACTGTGATACCTGGGTACAAACTATATCGTAATGATAGAGCTGATCAAATTGGTGGAGGGGTTGCGCTCTATGTTAGAGAGGGCATTGAGTCAGAAAGGATTAAAGTTTTGCAGGAAACAAAATTTGCTGTAGAATCTCTATGGATTGAAATTCCATGTTAAAAGGGGAAGGCGATGGCAGTGGGGGTGTACTATCGACCGCCTGGCCAGAATGAACAAATGGATGATGAAATGCTCAAAGAAATCAAGGAAGCTAACAAAAGTTACAGCGCAGTAATAATAATGGGTGATTTCAATTACCCCGGTATCGACTGGGTCAGTGTCACGGCATGACATGCTAGGGAGATAAAGTTCCTAGATGACATAAATGACTGCTTCTTGGAGCAGCTGGTTCATGAACCGACCAGAGGGGAAGCCATATTAGACCTAGTCCTTAGTGGAACACCAGATCTAGCGCAAGAGATAAGTGTATTGGGGCCACTTGGCAATAGTGATCATAGCATGATTGCCTTTGATTTAATTAGTGGAGGAGGGATAGTAAGGAAATCCACAGTACTACCTTTTAACTTTCGAAAGGGAGACTATGATAAAATGAGGAAAATAGTTAAGAAAAAACTAAAAGGAGCAGTTGCAAAGGTTAAAGACTTACATCAAGCTTGGGTGTTGTTGAAAAATACTATCCTGGAAGCCCAGACCAGCTGTATTCCACGCTTTAAGAAAAGTGGAAGGAAGTCCAAAAAACTGCCAGCATGGTTTAAAGGTGATGTCAGAGAGGCAGTTGTTGCCAAAAAAGCATCTTTCAGGAAATGGAAAAAAGAGCCAAACGACGAAACCTTGAAACAGCTCAAGCACTGGCAAGTCAAATGCAAGGCATTGATAAAACAGGCAAAGGGAGAATTTGAAAAGAAGCTTGCTGCAGAAATAAAAACACAAAATAAAGATTTTTTCAAGTACATTCGTAGCAAAAAACCTGTGAGAGAGTCAGTTGATCCATTAGATGATAGAGGAGTTAAAGGGGCACTAAGAGGCGACAAGGCGATAGCGGAGAGACTGAATGAATTCTTTGCTTCGGTCTTTACTGAGGAAGATGTAGGGATGTTACCCATGACTGAAGTGGTATTTAAAGGTGCGGAAGAATTAAAGGAAATATCGATACATCGGGAAGATGTATTACAACTATTAGATAAACTGAAGAGTAGCAAATCACCTGGGCGGGATGGTATACATCCAAGGGTGTTGAAAGAACTGAAATATGAGATTGCAGTCCTGCTATTAGTAATCTGTGAACTATCATTAAAATCATCGCTAATATCTGAAGACTGGAGGATCGCCAATGTAACACCAATTTTTAAAAAGGGTTCCGGGGTGATCTGGGAAACTACAGGCCAGTGAGCCTCACGTCAGTGCTGGGAAAAATGGTAGAAACCATCATAAAGAATAAAATTACTCAGCATGTAGATAGTCATGGCCTAATGGAAGACAGCCAACATGGCTTTAGACAAGGAAGACCTTGTCTTACCAATCTGTTATGTTTTTTTGAAAGTGTGAATAAACAGGTGGACAAAGGTGAGTCGGTTGATATAGTGTATCTGGACTTTCAGAAAGCCTTTGACAAGGTCCCTCATCAGAGACTTTTGGTAAAACTAAAGAGTCATGGGATAGGAGGCAGTGTACTACTGTGGATCAGGAACTGGTTAAAAGATAGAAAGCAGAGGGTTGGGCTAAATGGCCAATTTTCCCAATGGAGAAAGGTGAATAGTGGTATACCCCAGGGATCTGTGCTGGGTCCGCTGCTTTTTGACATATTCATAAATGACCTGGAAAGTGGAATAACGAGTGAGGTTATCAAATTTGCAGATGACACAAAACTATTTAAAGTTGTTAAAACCCAAGAGGATTGTGGAAAATTGCAAGAGGATCTTGATAAATTGGAAGACTGGGCATCAAAATGGCAGATGAAATTTAATGTGGACAAGTGCAAAGTTATGCACCTAGGGAAGAACAACCCAAACTATGGTTACACAATGCAAGGTTCCACATTAGGAACCACCACCCAGGAAAAAGATTTAGGCGTCATTGTGGATAACATGTTAAAACCCTTGGCCCAGTGTGCAGTTGCAGCCAAGAGAACAAATAGAATGCTAGGTATCATAAGGAAAGGAATGGAAAATAAAACAAAAGATATTATAATGCCTCTATATCGTTCCATGGTGAGACCGCACCTTGAATATTGTGTGCAATTCTTGTCGCCGTATCTTAAAAAGGATATAGCATTATTAGAAAGGATTCAGAGAAGAGCCACCAAATGGTAAAGGGGATGGAAGGATACTCCTATGAAGAAAGGCTAAAATGGTTAGGGCTCTTTAACCTGGAAAAGAGACGGCTGAGGGGAGATATGATAGAAGTCTATAAATTAATGAACGGAGTGGAACGGATAAACGTAGATTGATTGTTTATGTTATCAGAATATAGAAAGAGTAGGGGACATGCAATGAAGCTACAGGGTAAACTATTTAAGACTAATAAAAGAAAATATTTTTTCACTCAACGTGTAATCAAACTCTGGAATTTGTTACCGGAGGATGTAGTAAAGACTGTTAGAGTAGCTGGGTTTAAAAAAGGTTTGGACAAGTTCCTGGAGGAAAGGTCCATAAACCATTATTAAGAAGGGACCCAGGATATCTATGCTTGACTCAGTACAAGCATTGCGGAACCTGTGTCTTTTGGGGAAACTGCTAGGTACGTATGACTTAGATTGGCCACTGTTGGAAACAGGATACTGGGCTTGATGGACCTTGGTCTGACCCAGTATGGCATATCTTATGTTCTAAGAGAGTTACAATAGGGTAGTCTATTACCAGTGAGCGAACAACTAAAGCCTTTTTTATTAAGATAAGGTTTCATTGATTTTATCCGTCTTAGAGCGAAGAAATAGCTTTGAACAGTTTTTGAAATGAAATGACAAAATGTTAGCTGGTCAACCAGAAGGACTCCAAGAATAGAGGTCTTAATTAAAAATGTAAGATTATGCATTTTGGCTGCAAAAACCCAAGGGAGCAGTACAGTGTAGGGGGCAAAGTATTTCTGTCCATGAAAGAAGAGCTCTTGTCATCACAGCTCCAAGAGACTACACAAAGCTTAGCTTTCAGACTTTACAACTGTCTGTTTTTTTAATATAAATTTTAACTGTTGGCTATATGTTTTTAGGAATATTCAGACTGCCTATATTCCTTGCATAGCCTTTAAATCAGATATCTGAGTGTGCCCTCAGTTCATATAAGGTCTACTGGCCAGGGACACTTGTGATATATACAGGGGCAACCAAGGGGGTTGCGGGGCCATGTGCGGAGACTCGGTGCGGGGCCTCATTTGCATAAATATTTGCATAATGTTACCATACACTAACTTTTAGTAAACATGCCTCTTAATGAGTGTATGAATAAAGAAAGACTAAAAGACTTCTACATTACTATAATCCAGTGCCAACCGCCAGACACATTAGGAACTACTACAAACACTGCCCATTTAGAACCCATAGCAAACCCGCCGTATCCTAACAGCACTACCAGGACTCATAAAGCACCATATCCTAACTATCAAAAGGAAACGCTGCAAATATTAAACCAATACATTTCAGAGAACAACAATACATGACCTACTGGGGAAAGAGAACAAGTGGCAATGTCAAATAGGAATTACATAAACAGAATACCTCAGCTCAGTTACACATCAGAACATAGACCATCATCAAACAAGGAATCACAATTTAGAAACAGGAAGACAATAATTAAACTGGGAATCCCAAAAGCCAAACTTGGAATGTACAACACTGTAGAAATAAAACTATACATTAATTTGCTCTTGTACTAAACAAAGCGCAGATGTTAATGATGCACATTTCCCAGAGCTGACATATTCCAATTAATAAATTCAAAATAAAGAGATATTTTTCTACCTTTTGTGCATTTCTTTTCAGCTGCAATTGCTCCAGTCACTTTCTTCTGGTTTCTTTGTGTCTTCCACTAACTCTCCATCGTCTGCTGTCCATTTGTCTTTTCTTCTCTCTTCTAGTTTTTTTCCATTCTCTCTCTACATCTGCTTTAACATACTAATCTTTCTCCTTTTGCTCTTTCCTCATTCCTATTTCATCTACTCAAATTTTACCCCTCCATTCTCAATCCCCACTTACTCTCCCAATATCCGGCCAATTGTAGATTTGTCTTATTTATTTATTTTTATTTATTTAACACTCATTTATATACCGCATCTTCCAGCGATCAGTTGCGGTGTACAATTAACAACAGTTAACAAAGCAGCGTTTGTTTTACATAGAACATTTAACATTATAACTTATTACATAGAACATCTTAACATATATAAGTCAGGAATTCAGCAACTAATCAGGATATTTCAACTATAACAGCGTGTGTAACAATTTAAACAAGAGTACTGTCTGTACTGCATTAGGCAGAACATGCCAGTTGTAACTATATACAAGTGGGAGAATCGGGGCATAGTAATGGAGTGTTATTTATTTAAGTTTTGTATATTATCCTTTGTCGTAGGGTGTATAATCGTGATGTGGATAGGTTCGTTTTTAGCCTTTATCTAAGTTGAGTGGAGGGACTTCTATGGTATTATAATGTTTATTGAATAGATACGTTTTCAATTTTTTTCTGAATTCTATTATCTCAGATAGTGAACGTAAGTCCTCTGGCAACGAGTTCCAGATGGTTGGAGCTATATGGGAAAAGGCTCTGTTATTTGTTAATTTATGGGTTTTTATGAATTCTTTTGGAATCTTTAGTTTGTTTGATTGTCCTTTTCTAAGAGTTGGTTTAAGTGGTTCTTTGTCTATAAGATTACATAATGTTTTCGGGGCCATGTCATTTATGGCTTTGAATGTGGTTATTATTGTTTTGTATATTATTCTGCTTTGTATTGGTAACCAATGAAGGGAAGCTAGTATCGGTGTTATGTGTTGAAGGGAGTTTATTTGTAAAATAACTCGGGCTGTTGCATTTTGAGCAAGTTGGATTCTTCTGATGTTTTGTTTTGAGATGCCCATAAGTATTAAGTTTGCGAAATCGAGGTGGGGAGTTATGGTAGCCTGAGTTATATTAATGAAGTCTTGTGTAAATACAAGGGGGCGTAATTGTTTGAGGATTTTGAGTTTGAAGTAGATTTTCTTAATAGTATTTCTGATGTGGGTTTCCATTGTGAGGTGTTTGTCTAAAATGACACCTAGATATCTTATTTCATTTTTTATTTTAATTTCTTGGTTTTGCAGAGTTATGTGGGTTGGAGGCATATATGATTGGTTTTTTGTTACAATTAATACTTCAGTTTTAGCATGGTTTATGTGGAGGTTTTGGGATTTTAGCCAGATTGTGATTTCATTGTAGCACTTTGATAGTAGTTGGATCGGTAGGTTGGGAATTGTGAAAGGTATGTACATCATAATATCATCCGCATAAAGGTGATATTGTACTCCAAATTTTTTAAAGATGTTGCAGACCGGCTTTATATAAATATTGAAGAGTAAAGCTGAGAGTGCTGAACCTTGTGGTAAACCTATTTCTTGTTTGTATGTGTTAGAAGCTTGATTACCTATTCTTACATTTTGTGTTCTGTTATTTAAATATGAGGTGAACCATTTATGTACGGTGGAGTTTATGCCTATCTGTTTTAGGTTATTGAGCATTATTGAGTGGTGCACGCTATCAAAAGCTGCTGATATGTCAATGAAAAGGAGGATGAACGCCTGATTATGATTGTCAATTCCTTTTAGGAGTGTATCTATTAATACTGTTAGAAGTGTTTCTACACCGTGGCGGGGCCGGAAACCATATTGTTGATCGTCAAGTGGGTAATATAAGTCTATAAATTCCTGTGTCTGTAATTGTACTACTTTTTCAATTATTTTGGCCAGGAATGGTATGCTAGAGATGGGTCTGTATGAAGTTGGAGATGTTTTGTCTAGTTTACAGTTCTTTAGAATTGGGCGAATTTGTGCGTGTTTGAGGGGAGGTGGAAGGTATCCTTGGGTTAGTGATAAGTTTACTATTGGGAGAATAAATGATAGTAGAGTTGGTAGTGTGTTTTTTATCCATGATACTGGGCATGGATCTAAATATGAAGTTGTAGTATTTTAGTTGTAGTCTTCCCTCCCACACAAAATATTTTTTCCCTCTCCATTTCACTCTCCCAGCTCCATCCCATTCTAATCCTCCCCCAACATCAGCTCCATTCTAGTTCCAGTCCCACCCAGCATCCGCTCCCTTCTAGTCCCCGCATCAGCCCATTTCCAGTCCTAGCCCCCCATAAGCCCATTTCCAGTTCTATCCTAGACCCACCATCAGCCTATTTCCAGTCCTAGCTCCCCCATCTATTTCCAGTCCCATCCGAGTCCCTCCATCAGCTCATTTCCAATCCCAGCCCCCCATGAGCCCATCAGCCCATGTCAAATCCTAGCTCCCCTCCACTCAGCCCATTTCCAATCCAAGCCCCCTATGAGCCTACTTCCAGTTCTAGCCCCTTCATGAGTCCATTTCAATCCAAACCCCCACCACAGCCCATTTTCAATCTTAGCACCCCCAACAGCCAATTTCCAGTCCTATTCTAGCCCCTCCATCAGCCCATTTCCTGTCCTAGCCCCCCCCCACTCACCCATTTCCAGTCCAAGCTCCCTCCCCCTCACAACCCATTTCCATTCCAAGCCCCCGTCCCCATCAGCTATTTTCAGTTGAAGCCCTCCTTCCACTCAGCCCATTTCCAGTCCTAGCAACCCCCCCAGCCCATTAACAGTCTTAGCCCCCCCAGCCCATTACCAGTCCTAACCCCCATCAGCACATTTCCAGTACTAGCCTCCCATAGCCCTGTACTAGTCCTAACCCCCCATCAGCCCATTAGGTCCTATCCCCCCCATCACCCTATTTCCAGGCCTAGCCCCCCATCAGCCTATTTCCAGTCTTAGCCCCCATAGCCCATTACCAGTCCTAATCCCCCATCAGCCCATTACCAGTCCTAACCCCTCCCATAGCCCATTACCAGTCCTAACCCCCATCAGCCCATTTCCAGTCTTAGCATCCCCCCATGGCCCATTACTAGTCCTAACCCTACCCCATCAGCCCACTTCCAGTCTTAGCCCCCCCCCATAACCCATTACCAGTCCTAAACCTCCCCATCAGCCCATTATGTCCTAACCCCCCATCACCCGATTTCCAGTCCTAGCCTCCCCATCAGCCGATTTCCAGTCTTAGCCCCCCATAGCCAATTACCAGTTCTAATCCCCCATCAGCCCATTACCAGTCCTAATCCCTCCCATAGCCCATTACCAGTCCTAACCCCCCCATCAGCCCACTTCCAGTCTTAGCACCCCCCCATGGCCCATTACTAGTCCTAACCCTCCCCCATCAGCCCACTTCCAGTCTTAGCCCCCCCCATAACCCATTACCAGTCCTAAACCTACCCATCAGCCCATTTCCAGTCTTAGCCCCCCCATAGCCAATTACCATCCTAACACCCCCATCAGCCTATTTCCAGTCAGCCCCCCCATAGCCCATTACCAGTCCTAACCCCCCATCAGCCCACTTACAGTCTTAGCACCCCCCCCATGGCCCATTACTAGTCCTAACCCTCCCCTATCAGCCCACTTCCAGTCTTAGCCTCCCCCCCATCGCCCATTACCAGTCCTAAACCCCCTTCCCCCCTATCATCCCAAATTAAAAAATAAAAAAAACCAGCTGCTTCTGCTGCGGCAGCATCAAGAGTGCTGCCGCGGGGCCCCCCCTGCCCGGCAGAGCCTCCCTGCATCGTAGACTAGCGTTGAATCCCCAAACGCGGGCTTCTTTCAGAGCCGCGAGAGTTTCCTTTCTCGCGGCTCTGTTAATCCCGCCGGGGCTGATGGGAAATCCCCGGCGGGATTAACAGAGCCGCGAGAAAGGAAACTCTCGCGGCTCTGAAAGAAGCCTGCGTTCGGGGATTCAACGCTAGCCTATGATGCAGGGAGGCTTTGCCGGGCAGGGGGGGCCCCGCGGCGGCACTCTTGATGCTGCCGCGGCAGAAGCAACTGTTTTTTTTTTTTTTTTTTTTTAAACTTGGGATGATGAAGAATGTTTTTTGCGCGGGGCCCCCTGAAACGTGGGGCCCTGTGCAAAAAACATTCTTGCTCAATAGACGGGCCAGCCCTGGATATATAGCTACTTGGAATTGAAGTACACATTTGCTTTTAGATTAAGTCTCCTACTTAATTTTGCAGCAAATGTATACATTTTAAGGTTACAGTGTCCTTAGCATAGTGGGCAGATACATAGAAATAAGATTTCAGTTTGAATATTTCAGTTTATATTGTCTGTTACAAGTCTGCTTCACAGGGTGTGGTTAATTGAATCAGCTCTGCATCCTGATCAAGTTACCTGATTCAGTTTTGGTTATCACATCTCCAAGAGACTACACAAAGCTAAGCTTTCAGACTTTACAATTTCCTGTTGTTTTTTTAATATACATTTTAACTGTTGGCTGTAAGTATTTAGAAATATTCAGACTGCCTACATTCCTTGCATAGACTTTAAATTAGATATCTGAGTGTGCCCTTGGTTCAGATAAGGCCAGGGACACTTAACTTCCAACTCACCCTATCCCTCACTCCACCCACTCCAGGGTTGCTTTGCCTATGTAGTCATCATATATATTGACATCTGTCCTTTAATTAGATGTTACAACCACCTTTTCTCCTTCTCCTAGGACCGCTTCAGCATGTCATGTATTGAATGCAATAACCGTGGTGCTTTCATTCTAAGAAGAATCATTTGTAACCTAAAAGCTTGTCCTATACTATATGCCTCAAGTTAGCTGCTATGCATAAAGAATTGACTCTACTAAGGGAAAAATTAGCTGCAATTAAACACACTTCTTCTAGGGCACAAACTGAACAAAATCCCACAAGAATCAAACAGCTCAGGACCAAATGGATCACAGTGGGCTCTGGTAGGTTAAGAACATAAGATATGCCATACTGGATCAGACCAAGGTCCATCAAGCCCAGTATCCTGTTTCCAACAGTGGCCAATCTAGGTCATACGTACCTAGCAGTATCCCCAGTATCCCCGACCTGTAACACAGAGACTCCCTATACGTCAAGAGATTTCCCTGCATAATGCCTTCTCTGCCATGGATAATGAGGGTGCCCAATCCGAGGAAACAAGTGCCCTTAAATGAGAGAGTCAATGCCCAATCTACTGATAATGCACCAAATATGAAGAAAAAAAATCACAAAACAGAATCATCAGAGGCACAAACTTGGAACACAGTTCAAAGGAGAGAAGATGGTCAAGTGCCTCCCAGGCTCTTCAGCTAGCAGGAATATGACCCAAATTGTTGGTATAGTTAGTGCAGAATGTGAGCACTCCAAAATTGATGTTCTCATCCACTTAGGTACAAATGATCTGGCTAGAAACAATGCTTCTGCAGTTCAAAGGGACTTCCAGACTCTGGGAAGAAACTCATGCCCATTGTTAACACATTCTCAGAAGTTCTACCTGCTCTTGGTAAGGGGGCAGAAAGGCTGCATCGCATAAACAACTTTAATACATGGCTCCAAACCTGGTGCAAACAAGAAGGATTTAGATATATAAACGACTGGGAAAACAAATGGATCAACAAGAGACTATACTGTGTTGAAGGACTACATCTCTCTGTCCAGGGAAAAGGATCCTAAGTGAAAAATTCAGGCAGTGTGTGAACAGGCATTTAAACTAGGGAAAGGGGGTGATTGATGGAGAAGGACCAGTTCAGGACATCACTTCTAGCCGAAGCATAATAACATTGGAAACAGCTACACCTTTAAACCACAAATCAATGGCAAGTGGGAAGAGGCATGTAGAACAAAATCCATATAAAATACAGGCAAGCCAGTCAACAAATACTGGAAAGCAATGAGCACAAATGCTTGAAGCCTAGCCAACAAAGTTCCTGACCTGGAAGCCCTAATGGTGGAAATGGACTTGGACATTGTGGCCATTACAGAAACATGGTTTAACGAGTCACATGAATGGGATATAGCCATAGCTGGCTATAATCTATTTAGAAGAGATAGAGAGGGTTGAAAAGGAGGTGGAATAGCCCTATATGTCAAAAGCAATATTAAAGCTGCTGAAATGCAGGGGACGTGGGGAAAAAAGAAGCACTGTGGATTGTGTTGGAAAGAGGAGATGGCACTGTCATCCATACTGGTGTAGTCTACAAGCCACCAACTCAAACCAAAGAAATGGATAGCGAATTGATTATTGATATTGCAAAGATAGCCATGAAGGGGGAAGTGGTCATATTGGGTGTCTTTAATCTACCCGATGTGGATTGGAGTATTTCTTCTGCAAATCTGGAAAGAAGTAAAAAATTGCAAATGCCTTCCAAGATGCATTACTTAGACAAATGGTGATGGAACCGACCAGGGAAATCGCGGTGCTGGATTTAGTACTCACCAATGGAGGTAGCGTGTTGAATATCTGGGTGGGTGCCCATGTGAGCAGCAGCAATCACCACACAGTGTGGTTTGAGATAAAAGCCAAGGCGGAGTCTAATCATAGCAAGCTCAAAGTCCTAGTCTTCAAAAACACTGACTTCAGTAAAATGGCCAAGTACCTGAAGGAGGAGTTGGCAGGGTGGAAGGGGATATGGGAAGTGGAATTGCAATGGGCTAAACTAAAGGAGGCAATAAAAGGGGCAACAGATACATATGTAAGGAAAGTAAATAAAAACAAGAGGAAAAGGAAACCTATTTGGTTCTCCAAAGATGTGGCTGCACAAATAAAGGCAAAAACCACAGCTTTCACAAAATTTAGAAGTTCGCAAACAGAGGAACACAGAAAAGAATACAGGATAAAACTAAAAGAGATAAAAAGAGAA
Organism: Ichthyophis bannanicus; assembly: GCA_033557465.1. Classification (NCBI taxonomy): domain Eukaryota; kingdom Metazoa; phylum Chordata; class Amphibia; order Gymnophiona; family Ichthyophiidae; genus Ichthyophis; species Ichthyophis bannanicus. Next base: position 610,932,056 of record CM066031.1, on the reverse strand, counting down.
ATAAGGATAGCATAATCAAAGGCAGAAGAAAAGATGGCTAAAGATGTGAAGTGTGACGCCAAAACCTTTTTCAGATATATTTGGGAGAGGAGGAAAATCAGAAGTGGAATTACAGGACTCAAAAGTGCCGGGAATGGATTTTTGGAAAGTGACATTGAAAAAGCGAAAATGCTAAACAAATACTTTTGTTCTGTTTTTACTAAAGATAATCCTGGAGAAGGACCATCTGTGATTGACAAATATACAAATGTTAGAACAGCTTGCTGGGCAGACTAGATGAACCATACTGGTCTTTATCTGCCGTCATATACTATGTTATTATGTTACTATGTAAGAGCGTGACTTGGGCGTGATTGTTTCTGATGATCTTAAGGTGGCTGGACAGATAGAAAAGGTGACGGTGAAAGTCAGAAGAATACTTGAGTACATAATGAGAGGAATGGCCAGCAGAAAAAAGAAGGTGATAGTGACTCTGTATAAGTCTCTGGTGCGACCTCATTTGGAGTATTTTGTGCAATTCCTGGAGACCGCACAAGATGAAGTCAGTGTAGAGAGTAGCTACTAAAATGCTCTTCATTATAAAGTATATTAGAATAGACTTAAAGATTTTAATATGTATACTTTAGAGGAAAGGTGAGATAGAGGAGATATAGATAGAGCTGTTTAAATACCTCTGTGGCATAAATGCACAGGGAGAGCCTCTTTCGATTGAAAGCAAGCTCTGCTACATGGGGACATAGAATGAGGATGAAAGGGAATAGAATCAGGAGTAATATGCAGAAATATTTCTTTACAGAAAGAGTGGTAGATGCATGGAATAATCCCCCAGTGGCAGTAGTAGAGACGAGGACAGTATCTGAATTTAAAAAAGCATGGGACAAACACAGCAGATCTCTAAAGCAAAAGAAGGGACTTTAGTATTTGATATGGAAGGGCAGACTAGATAGGCCATGTGGTCTTTTTCTGTTGTCATGTTTCTATGTTTCTATTAAAACCAGAGTAGAAGAAATTTGTGGAACGTAAGGGAGGGGATTGGAATTATGAGAAATCCAGAACATCCTTGGTTTTGGGGGGTTGACAATAACAAGAAACTATCAGTTGAAACGGAGGTCAAATACTTAGGAGTAATACTAGATCAAGGGCTAAATCTACAGGCACAAATAAAACAAACCACCAAATCAGTATATCACAAACTCAGAATTCTATAGAACCTATGTCCCATACTAAACCCACCAGATTTCCACACAGTATGCCAGGCCATCATCACCCCCATATTAGATTATTGTAATTCAATTTACCAGGGACTGCCAAAACACACCATATACTCCCTAAAACTAGTCCAAAATATGGCTGCAAGACTCATACAAGGAACATTTGGACAGACTGACATCACCCCAATCTTTAAGCAACTCCATTGGTTACCCATTGCAACAAGAATCAAATATAAAGTATCCCTTAACGCATATAAAATCCTGAATAACTTGTCCACTGAGTGTCTCCAATCAGTAAGACGAAAACCCCAAAACAATAGACCAAGAAGACATAATACAGACAATCTACTGGACATACCCACCTAAAAAGTCGCAAAAAGCCAAAGGACATACAATAAGGTGCTTTCCTTCTATGCGCCAACCACATGGAATGAGGTACCACCTCAACTAAGAACAACCAAATCTATGGGAGAATTCTATAAGAAGCAAAAAACTCAACTCTTCCTAGAATATTATGGAGCGAGCCCTCACTAAACTGTTACCAACCAAACACTAACACTAAAGTTATGGTGACTGTGCACAGCAAATTATAACTCCCTGAATTCCTCCCCACTTGTACCCTATACACCCATACCCTTACTTTTATACTGTTAAATGTAATGCATATAGATGTTATTATATATAAATGTTGCAAAGCATGTTATTATAGGTTAACTGCTTTGACTTGTAGAAAGATGGTATAGAATTAATGCTAAATAAATAAATAATCATATGTGATTGGATCCAGTCCGCACTAGACTGCTGCTTGGAAGCGAGATCTGTCTGGAACTGAGGGTTCCAAGTGTCGTGAGCTATAATAAGCTGAATATCATCAGCATAGAAACAAGAAATGATGTTTAGCTCTTGGATGAATAGAGCCAACGGGGATCTGAAGAGGTTAGAGAGTGGGGACGAGGATAGATCTCTGAGGAACACTGTATGTTTGAGGAAATGAAGTGGATTTCTGACCATCAATAACGACCTGGAAGGTGTGACCTGATAAATAAAAGCAGAACCAAGTCAGGGCAATGTGTCTTATTCCTAATTCTTCTAGGCAGTCAGACAAGAGAATATGATCAATAATGTCAAAGCCTGAGCTTAAATCAAGCTGAATTACAACAATGTCATGAAGGTTGTTTATTTATTTATTTATTTATTTGAAAAACTTTTTTTTTATTTTGTTTTTTAAATTTATATAATTTTAGTCATTACAATAACCAAAACAAATCGTTGTACACCCACATCAGTACCAAAATAATAAGAAACAAATACCGCCAATCCAAAGATCAGTAACAATATAAGCAGGGTACAATAATGTAGACCACATCACGGGAGTATGACAGTGTTAAATTAAAGGAAAACAGCAAATAATAAAGAAAACAAGCCCTTAAGGACCACAATTTGTAGGTCATTTAAACTCAGACTTCACCCCCCCCCCCCCCCCCCAGCTGTACCCTGCCTATCAGAGAGAAATTTTTCCAGGTGAGAAATATCAAGAAAAACATAAGAAGCTCCCTCATAATTAACAATGCATTTACATGGAAAGTGTAGGAAAAACGTAGCTCCTAGCGCTAAAACACGGGGCTTTAAAGATAGAAACTGCCGCCGGCGCAATTGGGTGCTACGCGATACATCAGGGAAAACACTAACCACCTGACCACAAAACTTGGCCGCTTTCGCTTTAAAAAAAGCTTTCAGGATACGTTGTTTAACTAAAATGGATGAAAAAGTAACCAATAATGTGGATCTTTGAGTGATTGTATCCTGGGAATCCTCCAAAGAGGCAGTTAGATATAGATGGAACTATCTCATCAAACTCGCCCTCTGCAGCGTTAACATTTTTAGATCCAGAAGGAACATAATAAATCTGAGTAACATCAATACAATCTGAAATAGCTAATACTTCCTTAAGATATTTATCCAAAAGAATTTTGGCCGACAAAAGAGAAGAAAAGGGAAAATTCAAGAAACGCAAATTGTACACCCGGGATGAATTTTCAAGGGCTTCCACTTTGGAATGCAAAATCAATGAATCCTTAATCCCAACCACATTAATTGATTGTAATGGGAGCACCTGAGATTCCAATTTATTAACTTTCAGATCAGTCAAAGACATTTTCTCATCGAGTTGTCGAATAGACATGGTAGCTTCCTGAGAAAATGTGCACAAAGAGCTTACAGCCAGGGAAACCTTAGAATCAATACATTTCAAAGCTCCCCAAAGATCTCTTAAAGCAGGGGTCTCAAACACGCGGCCCGCGGGCCGCATGCGGCCCGCGAGACAACTTTGTGCGGCCCGCGAAAGAGAAAAAAAAAAACCCCCCAAAACCCTGACTTCTGCCGTTGCCGCCGTGGCAGCGGCAGAATCAATTGTCAAATTAAAAAAAAAAAAGACTTCTGCTGCTCAAGCAGCAATATCACCTGTCCTGCGGCCCCTTCCCCTGTGCCCGGAGATCCGAATCTGCTCATCAGCGGCGTGCTTTTCAAGCCGCGAAGAGTATTCCCCTCTCGCGTGGTTTCGCGCGAGAGGGGAATACTCTTCGCGGCTTGAAAAGCACGCCGCTGATGAGCAGATTCGGATCTCCGGGCACAGGGGAAGGGGCCGCAGGACAGGTGATATTGCTGCTTGAGCAGCAGAAGTCTTTTTTTTTTTTAATTTGACAATTGATTCTGCCGCTGCCACGGCGGCAACGGCAGAAGTCAGGGTTTTGGGTTTTTTTTGTTTTCCTCTGTCGGGGGGGGGTATGACTGGAAATGGGCAGATGGGGGTTAGGACTGGAAGTGGGCTATTGGCAGGGGGGGGGTTAAACTGGTCATGGGCTATGGTGGGGGCTAGGACTGGAAATGGGCAGATGGGGGTTAGGACTGGAAGTGGGCTATTGGCAGGGGGGGGGTTATGACTGGTCATGGGCTATGGTGGGGGCTAGGACTGAAAATGGGGTGATGGGGGTTAGGACTGGAGGTGGGCTGATTGGGGGGTTAGGACTGGTAATGGCCTATGAGGGGAGGTAAGACTGAAAATGGGGTGATGGGGGGGTAAGACTGGAAGTGCGCTATGGGGAGGTTAGGACTGGTAATGGGCTATGGGGGGTCTAGGACTGGTAATGGGCTGGGGGGGTTGCTAGGACTGGAAATGGGCTGAGTGGAAGGGGGGCTTGAACTGCAAATGGCTGATGGGGAGGGGGGCTGGGACTGGCCCTTGGCTGTGATGGGAGGGAGCGAGGCTAGGACCGCGGCTGATGGGGGGCTAGGAGTGGAACTGGGCGGAGGGTGAGGCTAGGCTAGGACTGGAAATGGACTAATGGGGGGACTAGAAGGGAGCGGATGCTGGGTGGGGCTGGAACTAGAAGGGAGCTGATGTTGGGGGAGGATTAGAATGGGATGGAGCTGGGAAAGTGAAATGGAGAGGGGAAAAATATTTTGTCTGGGAGAGAAGACAAATCTACAATTGGCCAGGTATTGGGAGAGTAAGTGGGGATTGAGGATGGAGGGGTAAAATTTGAGTGGATGAAATAGGAATGAGGAAAGAGAAAAAGGAGAAAGATTAGTATGTTAAAGCAGATGTAGAGAGAGAATGGAAAAAAAACTAGGAGAGAAGAAAGGGCAAATGGACAGCAGACGATGGAGAGTTAGCAGAAGACATGAAGAAACCAGAAGAAAGTGGCTGGAACAATTGCAACTGAAAAAAATGCACAAAAGGTAGAAAAATATCTCTTTATTTTGAATTTATTAACTGGAATATGTCAGCTCTAGGAAATGTGCATCATTAATGTTTGCGCTTTGTTTAGTACAAGAGGAAATTAATTTATAGTTTTATTTCTACAGTGTTGTTGTACATTCCAAGTTTGGCTTTTGGGGTTCCCAGTTTAATTATTGTCTTCTTGTTTCTAAATCTTTTAGTCTTTCTTTATCCATACTCATTAAAGAGGCATGTTTACTAAAAGTTAGTGTATGGTAACATTATGCAAATATTTATGCAAATGAGGCCCCTTATGCAAATGAGGCTCCGCGTCTTATGCGGCCCCCGGGTTACTTTACAAGTCCTCATTTGGCCCTCAAAGCAATTTGAGTTTGAGACCCCTGTCTTAAAGTAACCTCAGCATCGGAGGACAAAACTGGAAGGTCCGCAGAACCCTCTGCGGCTGTTAATTTAACAGGAGTAGGAAAATCTACAACTACTATATCCTTACGATCCTGCCCAGAAGGACCCCCAAAATTAACCATTCTCTCTGAACCCGGGCACAATGGGGGAGATCTCCCTCCGGGGCTCAAAGAAGCACCTTCGTAGAGGACTGTGCCAAGGGAATAGGGGCAAAATGTTTATCCAATGGACCGACCGGTTTAGAAACCTCTGATTCGGCCAATTCGGGCTTGTTATGCACTTTAGCTTTCCTCTTACCCATAGTAAGAAACAAAGGAAAAAAAACAAAACAGGAAACTTGAACAAAGATGAAGTTACATGCAAACGCAAACCTGAACAAACAGCCTCATATTCCCTCCAGATACACGCCAAAAGCCAATATGATGTCGCAGTGGCGTCAAAGGGGTGTCAAAGGGGCAGAACCTGCCCCTTTAAACATGCCCCTTCACACACGCCCCACAGTCGTGCTCCGTGGTCGCGGAGAGGACAAAAGGACCCTTTTATAGATGGAAGGCCCCAACAGAAGCAGGCTGCCCCGGGCGTGCCTGCCCGATGAGAGCAGGGCAGCGTCAGCAGCAGCAATGCAGGCTCAGTCCCGGCAGTCCCAAGGCCCGATAGACAGGGCCAAACACTCCTCCTGCAAGTTGTTCCAGCCATACACATTTTTTTTTTTTTAAATTTGAAAAACTTTTATATACCGCCACTTCCCAAGATCAGTGGCAGTTTACAGGGAACAAAGGTAATAAGGTAATAAGTACATGGAACATTATGCAACATTATGCAACATTGTTCAAATGAATTGTTATCTTGTTCAGGATCCCCAGGAGGGGGGACTCAGCACTATGCTATGCATGCTAGGATGCAACATGGGAGGATCACTCTGACATATAAAGCATTTTTTACCTTATATGGCTGTCTGACCCTGTATGGTGCATCCCAGGATGCACCACATGGGTCCAGGTGGCACTATTTTTCAAGATAGTGGTGCAGGGGCGGGTGCTTGTGGGTATGATCCTGCCACATGATTAACGTTACTTGGAGGAGTTGGAGGAATTACGGAGCCATTGGACCATCAGGGATTTTTTTTTTTTGTTTAGGAGGGTGGGGGGGGGGGGGTTCAGGGCTGCTGTGCCACCAGGGATTTTTTGATTGCGTGGATCAGGGGATCAGGGCCACTGGGAATTTTTGATTGGGTGGATGGGGGGGGGGGCAATTTGTTTCTGACTGGGTTGGTGTCTGGTGGGGCACTGGCCCCCCAACAGTGTGCCAATGGCATTGGAGGCTTTCCCGATGCATATGTTATCTGAGGTGAAGTGTCAAACTTCACCTTAGGTGACCCTGTTTGTCTGGGACTGCATGCCAAACTTGTGCCAACTTTTGTGTGCATGTGTTCGGCCTGCTTTCCCAGTTTAATGCTGTCTTTTTGCGCACTGGGTAATTTGCATATTGTATCCCAGCCCAAAGAGTTAGTGTTAAAATTCTGCTATGAAACCCTGCACCAGAGCTTTCAACACTGGGCTCTAGTGCAGGATTTCTGCGTCAGCCTCTTAGATTGTAGCCCTTCCAAGGGGTAGGAAACAGACCTGCTGCTGGATACCTGCATGTAACTCACCTCAAGCTAGTCCTGACAAAGGCATGAGCTAAATCCAAACATTTACACATGCAAGAGGCGGATTTTAGAAATCAGGAAGTAATTAAAGAATTGCATTCCAAAACTCAAGCTTTTTGCTCTAAAAAGGTAAACACATTTCCTTCTTAAACTCTCCTCCAAAGCATGGGCCTAAAGAAGAAGTAAGCAGACTGATATGCATGACTTGAAGCAGGTGTGAATGCCAATGGGGAAGTTTCCCGGGATTTATTGCTGTTCTAAAATATGGAACACACCCATACCTTGCCCAGCAGACGTGTCTTGAAATCTCTCCGTGCCTTGGCATACAGCTAGAGTCTTTATTAAAACCACTGCTTATATATGCATGCTGATTTCCACAGGTCGATGCGCTGTTCATATATGCAAACTCTTCTAAAATCTCCCCCAGTGCACCTGATACTCACCTCCTGATTCTCTGAAGGCTCATTTTGGGTTTGAGATTGCACAATGTCCATTCCTTTCACATGGGACAAGACTCATCGCTGAAATGCCCTGAAAACCAATTTTTTGAGCAGGCTTTTGGTGGTGTCTGAACAGGGGGTGGAAGCTTTCAGGACTGCTCCAGGTTACCCCCTTTCCCTTCCTATCCCTTTCCCACGGCCTTTTTTCTTCCCTTAGTCTTTTACGTAAACTTTGCATTTTCATGTTTCTCGTTTTTATTTACTTTGTAAACTACTCTGGTGCCTTGGTTAAGGACGGTAGATCAAGATTAAATAAACCATAAACAATAATCATGGTGCTGTTTTTCACGTTTGAAGCATTCTATCAGCTTTCCTTCTTTTCAGCAGCATCTGAAGGCCGCCCATAGAAAAGATGTCTTTTAGAACCAGTTCTGCTTTCTTCTTAGCCAGAGCATTTGCTTCACAATGGTTATAATGGTTTTCCTTACTTACATATCAGCTCTGTTCTCTTATCCTAACCCTACTACTTTTTCACCACGAATGTTCCAGTCTCTGTGTCACAATCACACCGGAAATTCATTCAGCACTCTTTCCACGTGGGTACAACCCCATATGAGCACAGCTACTTCTTTCCTACCGGAGATCTGTCAGAACCCGAGAGACACGTGTCCTCAGTGCTAATGAAGAGACACGCAATCAGCACTTACCGTTCGATGATACTTTATGGCGATGTCCTCTGAAGCGGGCATTACACTTGCAGTGAGAGGTCCTATTAGCATTTATAGTACAGATCTCTCAGTGACATATCGGCTTGTACTCTTCCGTCACTAGCAGCACTCAAAGGCAATACAATTCACACTGCAACATATAATAAGAGAGTGATTTTGAAAGGCATTTCCATGGGAAAAAATAACCTTAAAAATTGCTTTCCCTCTTCTGTAGGGAAAATCAGCAGAACTGAGGACATATCAGGGCAGGTCACAAGAAGTGTGCACTGGGATTTCAGTTTGAAATCCTGCCATATTCTTGACCCAGTAGACTTTGTACTTGTCAGCTATCAGCTAGAGTTACTAACATGTTTTACTGTGTTATTCTACCACAGACCTTATTTTATCCAGCGTATACTAGTTGCTAATAGCATAGCATGCTTTGGTAATTCTAGCTGCATGTGGAATATGAGATCCCTGCTGTACAGGCCGGCCATCAGATTTTGAAAGGGAAATTATATGGGGAGTTTTCCCTTCAAATTTTGCTTGCAAGCCTGCAGAGAGGACTGGAGATAACCCTTGCCTGGTTTTGCACACAAATCCATGCAGACTACATACTAGTAAACAGAAAATACCAAACATAATCTATTACACAGGTACACTACCAAAAAACTGCCTCCAGTTTTGCAACTGATTCCTATAGATTTTGGGGTGCTGAATCCAGGAAAAATAGCCAAAATGTTCCATCACATCACGTTTTCTTGCAAAATTAGATTTCTTACCCATATAAGGAATGTTCACATAATTTCTTTTTAGCCGACTGCAGTTTATTTTCTTGGCCCAAAATAGAGGTTGTAATGGTTAACTAACTAGAAACACTCCCTCATGATATTTTAGAGTGTTTTGTATTCATTTTATACATTAACAGGACAATTGGGAGGTGGGGGGCTAAATCCAGTACTCGTGCTGGCGCATGTTCTTTCCTGTTCGCCTCGCCTCATTCGCTCGCTCAAACACGGTGGTTGCGACATGAACGTTCCTGTCAAATTTCAGTTTCTTGCAAGTTCATTATTACCTTTTGTTTGCTCAGTCGTAATCCAGCTTTATTCCGAAGTGGTTCACTACAGTTGTAATTTGCAGTGCTGTGTATTTGTGATGGCTCACAGAGCCAGAGGTTGCGTCAACTCTCCGGACAGTTTTTGTTTTATTTGTGGGGAATATACCGTGAAAAAGCGGCAGAGGAACATTTCTGCATTTATTAAAAAAGTATATTTCGCCTATTTCGGTTTGAAGTTAGGCGATCAAGACAAACCGTGGGCTCCTCACAAAGTGTGCAAGACATGTGAGGAAGATCTACGCTTATGGATGAAAGGTAAAAAACAAGCATTTCGTTTCGGAATACCTATGATGTGGCGTGAACAAAGAGACCACAGCAGTGACTGCTATTTTTGCTCTTGCATTGTGAAGGGATACAACTTAAAAAATAAGAACGTAATAAGTTACCCCAACCTTCCCTCAGCAATTAGGCCTATGCCTCATAGCAACGAAGTACCTGTGCCTGAACCACCAAAATCTTTGGATCATATTTGTGTGGACGGTTCTGATCATGATGAGACTCATCAGATGGCTTTTCCCGATGAGTCCAGTACTTCCGAGTTTGAAACTGAACCAGATCCGAAACCTAAACTTTTCTCTCAAGCTGAATTGAATGATTTAGTCCGGGATTTAGGACTCCCAAAAGATGCTGCCCAACTGCTAGGTTCTCGGCTTAAACAGAAAAATCTATTGTCACCAGGAACAACTTTTTATTGGTACCGCAACCGCGAGACACAATTTTTGAAGTATTTCAGCAAAGAGGAAGATTTGGTATTTTGCAACGATATATACGGAGTGATGGAAAAGTTTAAACTCAAGTATGATCCTGCTGAATGGCGGCTGTTCATTGATTCGTCAAAAGACAGCATAAAAGGTGTTCTTCTTCATAATGGCAACACATTCGCTTCAGTTCCTATTGCTCACTCTGTTATTCTCCAAGAAAAATACGAGAATTTGGCCCTGATTCTTCAGAAGATTCGTTATGATGAGCATAAGTGGATGATTTGTGGAGACTTTAAAATTCTATCCATGCTATTAGGGCAGCAATCCGGTTTCACCAAATATCCCTGCTTCCTTTGCTTGTGGGATAGCCGGGCCCGCGACCTACACTGGGGGAAAAAAGACTGGCCAATTCGGAAATATTTGAGACCCGGTGAGAAAAATGTTCTTCATGAGAGCTTGGTACCTCGTGATAAAATTTTATTACCACCTCTCCACATTAAGTTGGGTCTCATTAAGCAATTCATCAAGTCCCTTCCAAAAGATGGTGAGTGCTTTCGGTACCTTTGCTCAAAGTTCCCCCGACTTTCTGAAGCAAAGCTAAAGGAAGGAGTGTTTGTTGGCCCTGATATAAGGAAACTCATTTCAGATGGAGCATTCGCTGAAACGATGTCTGAGAAGGAAAAAGAAGCCTGGGATTCCTTCAAGGATGTTGTTCTCAAATTCTTGGGGAACAGGCGGGATGAGAACTATAAGGATATTGTTGCCAGGATGCTCAATGCCTTCAAAGAACAAGGCTGTAACATGAGCCTGAAAGTCCATTTCTTGCACTCCCATGTGAACTACTTTCCCGAAAACCTGGGGGCGTACAGTGAAGAGCAAGGTGAAAGGTTTCACCAGGACATCAAGGACACAGAGTAGGTACCAAGGAAGATGGAACACCACTATGATGGCTGATTTCTGCTGGTTGCTGCTGCGGGAAACCCCAGATGAAAAATACGCCAAGCAGTGCACCAAGAGAAGCATTCGGGGGAAGAAGAAACGGGCCCACCAGGAGATTGATTGACCCAAGAATGACTTTAAAATCTAAACTGTGTTGACAAATATCGTGTTTTTACTAAACTTTGAAATAAAAATTTGCTAGTTATTACCACAGTGTCGGATCTCATTTATTAGAATTTTATTTTCACACCATCGGGTGTTTGTCTTCATGTATTGCAATGGTGCGGTTTGCGTTTTCTATTCTTACATACCGGTACATACCTGTACAACATTTTTTGCACATTTCTTTGCTTTGCTTTGTGTCTAACCTCGCTCTTATATGCTCAATGTTTGTGCACATGTATGTGGCTGTTTTAAGTGCAGACAATTTTGCTACCATCACAGTGTGTTTTGTTGATATTACTCTATTCTTATGTGCTGCCTTGTTACAATTTTCTTTATTCTTATTTGAATAACTACTAAACAATTAGTATAAAGAATTCATCCAAGAAACTTTATCTCGATCGCACTCAATCTGAAACGTTCACCTCAAACTGCTAACCCAATGTAGCAAAAAATCTGTACGTGATGGAGCAAATTGGTTACCAGATTTGGATTCAGCGCACCAAAAAACGTAAAAATCAATCGAAACATTAGAGGCAGTTTAAAAAAAATTTTTTTTAGTGTACCTGTGTTATTAATAAATAGAATTAGAATGAAATATATACATAAAAAGACACTTAGGAACAGCCATACTGAGTCAGACCAAAGTTTCTTCAAACCCACTATCTGTTTCCAACGTGGCCAATCTAGGTCACAAGTATAGGACAGAATCCCAAAAGTAGCTATGCTCCATGCTGCCCCCAAGAAATACCAGAGGCTACCTCCAGGTATACCTTTATAATGGCTTTTGGACTTTTCCTTCAAAAACTTGTCCAAACCTTCATTGATACTAACTACTCTGCCTGCACTACATTCTCTGCCAATGAATTCCAGAGTGTAATTTTTTTTTTTGAGTGCCATTGAGTCAGTGTTGACTCACAACAACCCAGCTACCTCTGGGTTTTCTTGGCAGCGTATCACCAGAAGTAGATTGCCAGCCTTTTCTTCCAAGGCAATGGAAGGTAAAGTGACTTGCCCAAAGTCACAAGGAGTACCAGTGGGAATTGAACCCTTGATCTTATGGGTACTAGGCATTTGCTCTAACCACTAGGCTACTCCTCCACTGCAATTGTGCTTTGAATAAAAATATATTTTCTCTGATTTATTTTGAATGTTTGGTCAGTACATTCATTGTGTGCCCCTTAGTCTTGGTACTTTCTGAAAAAGTAAACAACTGATTCGCATCTACCCATTCTACTCCACTCAGGATTTTATAGACCTCTGTCATACCTCCCTTCAGCCAATTCTTCTCTAAGCTGAAGAACCCTAATCTATTACCCTTTCTTCATAGGGGTCTACTTGTGTCCCGTTTATCAATATTGTCGCCCTTCTCTCTACATCTTCTGTTTTTTCTTTAATTCTGTTCCGTGTGGCTCTGGCAGGGGGCACTAGTTGCGCTCCTCCGCTGATCCTCTCTAGCTGCTCCCTGGTGGTATAGAGGAGAGCTCCTACACCTCTCTCCTCTATAGGAGCAGATCATACTATAGTGGGCAAGAAAAGTTAGAATCTCCATAGACATATATAAAAGTTGGCTTAAACCTTAGCATGCACCATTGCTATTATATTATAGACATCAGCTACTTCAAAAACTATAACACAGTCAGAGGATGTTGCATGATGAGGCAACGGAAAAACACGTTATAAGATCTTGAAAACATAGCAACATGTTCAGTTGCAGGCACCATATCCTATGATATCCGACTTTGTGCTATAGACATAAAGAAAAGAAAATATTTATCCGAAGTGCATATTTATGGAACTAGAGACCTGGACAGAGCAGAGTTATGGAATACCATTTACAGAAAGAACTACCATATCCACTACAGCAATCTCATAACTGCATCACTCAAGTCACAATGAAGGACAAGCGTGGTAATTGCCACAAAATGTGCATTGAATCATGCAGAGAAACTGAACTCAATAGCCATGCCATCACCTGAACAGTCCTTCAAGCACATTGGCATGAAAAATCACCTTTAGAGAACAATTTTGGAAGGGATTTGACAGACTAATTAATGATTAAGTCAGAAAGCTGCATCTTCCCGTCCCCCTCCGAGTTTTAAAAGGGGAAAAAGGGGTGCTCCTGGGCAGAGAAATTTGGAGGATGAAAGACATGTGTGAGGATTCAATATTCTAATTCCCAAATCTACTTTCCCATGTTGATCCTGCCTGCACTTAAAACAGGTAAAATTTCCCCAAGTACTTTTCTATCTGTGGACCTTACAAATGCAAACTTTCAAAATCCACTTGAAGATCCAAAGTTATAAAAGTACCCATGAAATGTCAAACTGCTCAGTGCAGAAAGTTACCTCCATATCATACATATATAGAGTCATGCAGGCACATGAGGAAGGAAATGAGAAAACAGGGATGTGCTGGCTAAATATTTGTGAGTGTGTGTGTGGGGGGGGGGGAGGTTTTTGGTTTACATTATTTTGTTTTATTTCATTTCATTTTTGATTTGTTTCTTTTAATTGTATTTTGTGTATGTGTGTGCTATTTCCTTCTTAATGGGCTCTGAAATAAAATATCACATGCTGTGCTAGCTCCTTTTAGTGCACGTTAACAATGAAATAAAATGTATAGTAGATGCCAATTTAGTACACACTAAAAATGTTAACACATCCTAAATTAAAACAAAAACACATGACTTGAAAATGCACATCCCTACAAGAAAACCATTCATAAGGCAACAGAATGGGACAAAGCAAAATGTGTTCTCACAGACAGCAGTATTCACCCTGCATCCACTGGGGCACACTTCCATCCTTGAATCCACTGGGGCACTCTTCCATCCTTGAATCCACTGGGGCACTCTTCCATCCTTGAATCCACTGGGGCACACTTCCATCCTTGAATCCATTGGAGCACTCTTCTATCCTTGAATCCACTGGGGCACTCTTCCATCCTTGAATCCATTGGAGCACTCTTCCATCCTTGAATCCACTGGGGCACTCTTCCATCCTTGAATCCACTGGGGCACTCTTCTATCCTTTAATCCACTGGGGCACTCTTCCATCCTTGAATCCATTGGAGCACTCTTCCATCCTTGAATCCACTGGGGCACTCTTCTATCCTTTAATCCACTGGGGCACTCTTCCATCCTTGAATCCATTGGAGCACTCTTCCATCCTTGAATCCACTGGGGCACTCTTCTATCCTTGAATCCATTGTGGCACTCTTCCATCCTTGGATCCACTGGGGCACCCTTCCATCCTTGAATCCATTGTGGCACTCTTCTATCCTTTAATCCACTGGGGCACTCTTCCATCCTTGCTTTGGCCTTCTTTGTAGTGGAGAAGAGAATCCTCTTTCAGTACAAACAACTCCATCTATGATATGCCAACATAAGATAATCTGAGAAATCGATGCACAAAATCATTGCCCACTTGCCAAAACAAGACAAATCAACTACCCACAAACCTTTTATATTATGAGGGCAGGTTTATGGCAGGTTGCCTAAGTTGGGAGACCAAGTAGGGGCCTATCTTGAGGCTATTTCATACAGACACATAGACAGCCATGTCTCTTTATAAAATACCAGGGGTAAACTGGCTGAAATTGCAGCTATTGTGAAGCTGCAAGCATTTACGTTTTCTCAGAAGCAGGTGTAAGTGCTTGCCTGTGAAGTAGGCACATATGAAGGTGTTTTATAAAATATGCAATGTAGTATGCGATTCTGCCTGCACGCCACCAAAACTCTGCCCCAGAACATGCCTACATATGGGTTATGTAAAACTAAGCACCCTTTTATTATCATGTGTACGTTTACTCATGCAACCCCTGGGATAATTTTATGAAGCCAGTTTATGTGTGTAAAACAGGATTTTATATTTGAGCCTCTATACTAATTGTACTAAATGTGCAAGGTTATTACAGATGATCTTCCAAATTGTCCATATGCATACAACTAGACCTTGTTCTGCTGGATAACTAGATTGCCAGGTCTGAAGGTAGTGACCTCACATATTGCATTGATGGGATTGGGAAAATGCTTGAGCAGAGCCGGTTTTCATGATACGCATAGGTATGAATGATATATAAAGGTGCAAAAGAGTGGTTTTGGAAGCCAAATTTAGGATTTTAGGTATGAGATTGAAATTCAGTCCCTCTGAGGCATCCTTCAGAGAAATGCTGCCAGTTTTGCACACATGACCACAAAGGCAAGCTGAGCTCCAGAATCAATGGTGCAGGGGAGAGGGGTTTAGATTTGTAGCAACGGGAACATTGTGGGTAATGGCTCCAAGAAGATGGGCTTCATCTTGACTACAGTAGAAGTCAGAGGTGGGCAAACCATCTGGCAAAACAAAGCAGTTACCTAAGATGGGAGCTTCTGAGGATCACAAAAAACAGCATCAGTCAAAGCAAAATAGTACATCTTGGCAGCCAGACAAACTCAAAGAGCCATCAGCACATTCTTTTATCTGTTGGGGACATGCACAGCCTTTACCCAGCAGATATTATACCCAAAGTTGAGAAAGCATGGTCGGGCAGCATCACAGATGTAGCTAATGCCACCCATTGAGGTGATGTTAGTTGCACTCGCAGCCCAAATCCAGCCCACTCCCCGCCCTAATCCCGCCCACTCATTCAGGTAAAGCGGGATTTACAGATGGCACAGAAAAGCATTGCATTATCTGCATTTTACTTGCGTTAGCTGCTACCAAGGCCAGATAGCGTGCATGATCTGCCACATTAGCAGCAAATGCAGTTTAGAAAACACGCTCCATAAATACAAAGCAATGTTTCATACTTAAATTATGCATTTTTACAGGATTGTTGCAGGGATGGGTAGTGTTGGAATGCTCCTGATTGTTGAGATTCATTATCAAATCCTTAGGGGGGGGCATAAGGCCAGGGGCGGCCCAAGGGGGGTGCGGGGCCATGTGCGGAGACTCGGTGCGGGGCCTCATTTGCATAAGTGGCCTTATTTGCATAAATATTTGCATAATGTTACCATACACTAACTTTTAGTAAACATGTCTCTTAATGAGTGTATGGATAAAGAAAGACTAAAAGATTTCTACATTACTATAATCCAGTGCCAACCACCAGGCACATTAGGAACTACTACAAACGCTGCCCATTTAGAACCCATAGCAAACCCGCTGTATCCTGACAGCATTACCAGGACTCACAAAGCACCAGTCCCTACCTATCAAAAGGAAACACTGCAAATATTAAACCAGTACATTTCAGAGAATACTGGGGAAAGAGAACAAGTGGCAATGTCAAATAGGAATTACATAAACAGAATACCTCAGCTCAGTTACACATGCAGAACATAGACCATCACCAAACAAGGAATCGCAATTTAGAAACAGGAAGGCAATAATTTAAACTGGGAACCCCAAAAGCCAAACTTGGAATGTACAACAACACTGTAGAAATAAAACTATAAATCAATTTCCTCTTGTACCAAACAAAGCGCAGACGTTAATGATGCACATTTCCCAGAACTTTCATATTCCAGTTAATAAATTCAAAATAAAGAGATATATTTCTACCTTTTGTGCATTTTTTTTCAGTTGCAATTGCTCCAGCCACTTTCTTCTGGTTTCTTCATGTTTTCTGCTAACTCTCCATCGTCTGCTGTCCATTTGTCCTTTCTTCTCTCTTCTAGTTTTCTTTCCATCCTCTCTCTCTACATCTGCTTTAACATACTAATCTTTATCCTTTTGCTCTTTCCTCATTCTTATTTCATCCACACAAATTTTACCCCTCCATCCTCAATCCCCACTTACTCTCCCAATACCCGGCCAATTGTAGATTTTTCATCCCTCCCACACAAAATATTTTTCCCCTCTCTATTTTACTCTCCCAGCCCCATCCCATTCTAATCCTCCCCCAACATCAGCTCCCTTCTAGTTCCAGTCTCACCCAGCATCCATTCCCTTCTAGTCCCTGCATCAGCCCATTTCCAGTCCTAGCTCCCCCATCCATTTTCAGTCTGAGTCCCTTCATCAGCTCATTTCCAATCCTAGCCCCCCATCAGCCCATTTCTAGTCATTTCCTAGCCCCACCATCAGCCCATGTCAAATCCTAGCTCCCCTCCACTCAGCCCAATTCCAGTCCAAGCCCCCCCATGAGCCTACTTCCAGTTCTAGCCCCTCCATGAGTCCATTTCAATTCAAGCCCCCACCACAGCCCATTTCCAATCTTAGCTCCCCCCAACAGCCCATTTCCAGTCCTATCCTAGCTGCTCCATCAGCCCATTTTCAGTTCTAGCTCCCTTCCCTCACAGCCCATTTCCATTCCAAGCTCCCTCCCCATCAGCTATTTGCAGTTCAAGCCTCCCCGTCCACTCAGTCCATTTCCAGTCATAGCAATCCCCCAACCCATTACCAGTCCTAGCCCCCCATCAACCCATTTTCAGTTTAAGCCCCCCCCTATAACCCATTACCAGTCCTAACCCCCCATCAGCCCACTTCCAGTCTTAACCCCATCAGCCCATTTCCAGTCAGCCCCCCATAGCCCATTGCCAGTCCTAACCCCCCCATCAGCCCACAGCCCATTACTAGTCCTAACCACATCAGCCCACCTCAAGTCCTAACCCCTCCCCATCAGCCCTTTTCCTGTCCTAGCGCCCCCATAGCCCATTAGCAGTCCTAACCCCCCCCATAGCCCATTAGCAATCCTAACCCCCATCACCCTATTTCCAGACAGCCCCCATCAGCCCACAGCCCATTACCAGTCTTAACCCCCCCCAGCCAATTTCCAGTCCTAACCCCCCATCACCCCATTTCCAGTCAGCCTCCATCAACCCCCAGCCCATTACCAGTCTTAACCCACCCAGCCCATTACCTGTCTTAACCCCCCCAGCCCATTTCCATTCAGCCTCCATCAGCCCCAGCCCATTAGCAGTCTTAACCCCCCCCCTGCCCATTTCCAGTCCTAACCCCTCCCCAGCAAATTTCCAGTCAGCCTCCATCACCCCCAGCCCATTTCCAGTCATAACCCCCCCTCCAGCCCATTTCCAGTCCTAACCCCCCCCCAGCCCATTTCAAGTCAGCCTCCATCAGTCCCAGCCCATTTCCAGTCCTAACCCCCCCCCTTGCACATTTCCAGTCCTAACCCCCCCCCCCTTGCACATTTCCAGTCCTAATCCCCCATCACCCCATTTCCAGACAGCCTCCATCAGCCCCCCCCCCCTTCCCTTCCCTTCCCTTCCCTTCCCTTCCGGCAAATTTAAAAACAAAAACCTGGCTCTAGCTGCTGCCGCTGCCGCGTCCGTCGCAGCAGCGGCAGAATGGCGTGTCCCGCGGGGCCCCCTCTCCACGTCGAGCCCTCTGCAAGGGCTTTCAGATTCGCGAAGGGAGAGTGCTCCCTCGCGTCTCTGTAAAGCCCGCAGGGGCTAATGGGAAATTTCCCATCAGCCCCTCGCGTCTAAAGGGGCTGATGGGAAATTTCCCATTAGCCCCTGCGGGCTTTACAGAGACGCGAGGGAGCACAACTCTCCCTTCGCGAATCTGAAAGCCCTTGCAGAGGGCTCGAAGAGGAGAAGGGGCCCCGCGGGACACGCCATTCTGCCGCTGCTGCGACGGACGCGGCAGCGGCAGCAGCTAGAGCCAGGTTTTTGTTTTTAAATGTAATAAAAAAAAAAGCAGAATGTTCTTTGCGCGGGGCCCCCTGAAACGCGGGGCCCTGTGCAAAAAACATTCTTGCTCAATGGACGGGCCGGCCCTGCATAAGGCTAACGGTTCACCCAGTGCACCCAATAGCCTTGCGCCGGGTCTGGTAGAACCGGTGATTGGCGCTAACATTGAGAAAGGATACAGTGCAACTTTTAGACTGGATCCTTGTGGAAAGCTGACAGTCACTCAGCAATGCAGTTTGCAGTGCTGTGTATTTGTGATGGCTCACAGAGCCAGAGGTTGCGTCAACTCTCCGGACAGTTTTTGTTTTATTTGTGGGGAATATACCGTGAAAAAGTGGCAGAGGAACATTTCTGCATTTATTAAAAAAGTATATTTCGCCTATTTCGGTTTGAAGTTAGGCGATCAAGACAAACCGTGGGCTCCTCACAAAGTGTGCAAGACATGTGAGGAAGATCTACGCTTATGGATGAAAGGTAAAACAAGCATTTCGTTTCGGAATACCTATGATGTGGCGTGAACAAAGAGACCACAGCAGTGACTGCTATTTTTGCTCTTGCATTGTGAAGGGATACAACTTAAAAAATAAGAACGTAATAAGTTACCCCAACCTTCCCTCAGCAATTAGGCCTATGCCTCATAGCAACGAAGTACCTGTGCCTGAACCACCAAAATCTTTGGATCATATTTGTGTGGACGGTTCTGATCATGATGAGACTCATCAGATGGCTTTTCCCGATGAGTCCAGTACTTCCGAGTTTGAAACTGAACCAGATCCGAAACCTGAACTTTTCTCTCAAGCTGAATTGAATGATTTAGTCCGGGATTTAGGACTCCCAAAAGATGCTGCCCAACTGCTAGGTTCTCGGCTTAAACAGAAAAATCTATTGTCACCAGGAACAACTTTTTATTGGTACCGCAACCGCGAGACACAATTTTTGAAGTATTTCAGCAAAGAGGAAGATTTGGTATTTTGCAACGGAGTGATGGAAAAGTTTAAACTCAAATATGATCCTGCTGAATGGCGGCTGTTCATTGATAAAAGACAGCATAAAAGGTGTTCTTCTTCATAATGGCAACACATTCGCTTCAGTTCCTATTGCTCACTCTGTTATTCTCCAAGAAAAATATGAGAATTTGGCCCTGATTCTTCAGAAGATTCGTTATGATGAGCATAAGTGGATGATTTGTGGAGACTTTAAAATTCTATCCATGCTATTAGGGCAGCAATCCGGTTTCACCAAATATCCCTGCTTCCTTTGCTTGTGGGATAGCCGGGCCTGCGACCTACACTGGGGGAAAAAAGACTGGCCAATTCGGGAGTATTTGAGACCCGGTGAGAAAAATGTTCATGAGAGCTTGGTACCTCGTGATAAAATTCTATTACCACCTCTCCCAGGGCCGGATTTACCTATACGCCATGTACGCCATGGCGTAGGGCCCACAGCTGGCAAGGGCCCACAAAAATGGAAGTTAGCTTTTTTTTAAAATAAAATTTTAAAAAAAACCTGCTGGCTGCCGCCGCGGGGCCGCCTCTGCTGCCGCGGCAGCATGGACTGACCCGCGGGGGCCCCCTCTGCAAGGTCGATCTGTCCCTCCCTCCGTGCAGGCTGTGAGAGGCGCGAAGGGAGCGTATCCCATCAGCCCCTGCGGGCTTAACAGAGACGCGAGGGAGACACGCTCCCTTCACGCCTCTCACAGCCTGCACGGAGGGACGGATCGATGGATCGACCTTGCAGAGGGGGCCCCTGCGGGTCAGTCCATGCTGCCGCGGCAGCAGAGGGGGCCCCGCGGCTGTAGCCAGCAGGTTTTTTTTTTAATTAAATTTTGCTTTAGGCCGACGGGGGGGGGGGGGGGTAGGACTGGTAATGGGCGATTGGGGGGGCTGGGGCTGGGATAGGAAATGGGCTGGGGGGGTTAAGGCTGGAGGTGGGCTGATGAGGTTAGGACTGGTAATGGGCTGTTGGGGGGGGGTTAGAACTGGTAATGGGCTTTGGGGGGGCTTAAGACTGATAATGGGCTGTGGGCTGATGGGGGCTGTCTGGTAATGGGCTATGGGGGGGCTAGGACTGGAAATGGGCTGGGGGGGTTAAGACTGGAGGTGGGCTGATGGTGTTAGGACTGGTAATGGGCTGTGGGCTGTTGGGGGGGGGTAGAACTGGTAATGGGCTTTGGGGGGGGGTTAAGACTGGTAATGGGCTGTGGGCTGATGGGACTGTCTGGTAATGGGCTATGGGGGGCTAGGACTGGAAAGGGGCTGGGAGGGTTAAGACTGGAGGTGGGCTGATGGGGTTAGGACTGGTAATGGGCTGTGGGCTGATGGGGGGGGTTAGGACTGGCAATGGGCTATGGGGGGCTGACTGGAAATGGGTTGATGGGGTTAGGACTGGAAGTGGGCTGATGGGGGGTTAGGACTGGTAATGGGTTATAGGGGGGGCTTAAACTGAAAATGGGGTGATGGGTGGTTAGGACTGTAAGTGGGTTGATGGGGAGCTAGGACTGGTATTGGGTTGGGGGGTTGCTAGGACTGGAAATGGGCTGATGGGTGGCTAGGACTGGAAATGGGCTGATGCAGGGACTAGAAGGGAATGGATGCTGGGTGAGGCTGGAACTAGAAGGGAGCTGATGTTGGGGGAGGATTAGAATGGGATGGGGCTGGAAGAGTAAAATGGAGAAGGGAAAAATATTTTGTGTGGGAGGGATAAAAAATCTACAATTGGCCGGGTATTGGGAGAGTAAGTGGGGATTGAGGATGGAGGGGTAAAATTTGAGTGGATGAAATAGGAATGAGGAAAGAGCAAAAGGAGAAAGATTAGTATGTTAAAGCAGATGTAGAGAGAGAATGGAAAAAAACTAGAAGAGAGAAGAAAGGACAAATGGACAGCAGACGATGGAGAGTTAGCAGAAGACACAAAGAAAACAGAAGAAAGTGGCTGGAGCAATTGCAGCTGAAAAAAATGCACAAAAAGGTAGAAAAATATCTCTTTATTTTGAATTTATTAATTGGAATATGTCAGCTCTGGTAAATGTGCATCATTAACGTCTGCGCTTTGTTTAGTACAAGAGCAAATTAATGTATAGTTTATTTCTACAGTGTTGTACATTCCAAGTTTGGCTTTTGGGATTCCCAGTTTAATTATTGTCTTCCTGTTTCTAAATTGTGATTACTTGTTTGGTGATGGTCTATGTTCTGCATGTGTAACTGAGCTGAGGTGTTCTGTTTATATAATTCCTATTTGACATTGCCACTTGTTCTCTTTCCCCAGTAGGTCATGTATTGTTGTTCTCTGAAATGTATTGGTTTAATATTTGCAGTGTTGCCTTTTGATTGGTAGAGTATGGTGCTTTGTGAGTCCTGGTATTGCTGTTAGGATACGGCGGGTTTGCTATGGGTTCTAAATGGGCAGTGTTTGTAGTAGTTCCTAATGTGTCTGGCAGTTGGCACTGGATTATAGTAATGTAGAAATCTTTTAGTCTTTCTTTATCCATACACTCATTAAGAGGCACGTTTACTAAAAGATAGTATATGGTAACATTATGCAAATATTTATGCAAATGAGGCCCCGCACCCCCCTTGGGCCGCCCCTGCTGGGGGCCCACAATTTTTGTTGGCGTAGGGCCTCACTCAAGGTAAATCCGGCCCTGACCTCTCCACATTAAGTTGTGTCTCATTAAGCAATTCATCAAGTCCCTTCCAAAAGATGGTGAGTGCTTTCGGTACCTTTGCTCAAAGTTCCCCCAACTTTCTGAAGCAAAGCTAAAGGAAGGAGTGTTTGTTGGCCCTGATATAAGGAAACTCATTTCAGATGGAGCATTCGCTGAAACAATGTCTGAGAAGGAAAAAGAAGCCTGGGATTCCTTCAAGGATGTTGTTGTTCTCAAATTCTTGGGGAACAGGCGGGATGAGAACTATAAGGATATTGTTGCCAGGATGCTCAATGCCTTCAAAGAACAAGGCTGTAACATGAGCCTGAAAGTCCATTTCTTGCACTCCCATGTGAACTACTTTCCCGAAAACTTGGGGGCGTACAGTGAAGAACAAGGTGAAAGGTTTCACCAGGACATCAAGGATGCAGAGAGAAGGTACCAAGGAAGATGGAACACCACTATGATGGCTGATTTCTGCTGGTTGCTGCTGCGGGAAACCCCAGATGAAAAATACGCCAAGCAGCGCACCAAGAGAAGCATTCGGGGGAAGAAGAAACGGGCCCACCAGGAGATTGATTGACCCAAGAATGACTTTAAAATCTAAACTGTGTTGACAAATATTGTGTTTTTACTAAACTTTGAAATAAAAATTTGCTAGTTATTACCACAGTGTCGGATCTCATTTATTAGAATTTTATTTTCACACCATCGGGTGTTTGTCTTCATGTATTGCAATGGTGCGGTTTGCGTTTTCTATTCTTACATACATACCTGTACAACATTTTTTGCACATTTCTTTGCTTTGCTTTGTGTCTAACCTCTCTCTTATATGCTCAATGTTTGTGCACATGTATGTGGCTGTTTTAAGTGCAGACAATTTTGCTACCATCACAGTGTGTTTTGTTGACATTACTCTATTCTTATGTGCTGCCTTGTTACAATTTTCTTTATTCTTATTTGAATAACTACTAAACAATTAGTATAAAGAATTCATCCAAGAAACTTTTATCTCGATCGCACTCAATCTGAAACGTTCACCTCAAACTGCTAACCCAATGTAGCAAAAAATCTGTACGTGATGGAGCAAATTGGTTACCAGATTTGGATTCAGCGCACCAAAAAACGTAAAAATCAATCGAAACATTAGAGGCAGTTTAAAAAAAAAATTTTTTAGTGTACCTGTGTTATTATTATTCTTTTAATGAAACAAATTTAATGAAAACAAAAAATAAAATAAATCCAAAGAACAAAATAATACAAAAAAGATGTTTAATGCATAGCTCTGCCCTTGATAAAGGCCAGGATTAAGGCATAGGAGAACTATGCACCTGCGTTGGGCCCAAATGTTTAGGAGGGGCCTTCTCAGATGTGTAATTCAGTGGCTCCCAAGGCATATTTTTGCACTTGGAAGTCAGCTACTGGCAGAAAGAAGAGTGAGATGTGGACCAGAGCCTGCACTGACCACTGAGGTTTGTCTGTCTTCCTTATCCTCTGTGCATCACCCTCTAGTGGACAGGAGTCAGCAAGCAATATGTCTAACCTGCTACGTCTTCCTTTGATGATTTTCATCTGCAACCAGAACCATATAAGGCCCCATTTGAGGGAGTTTTAAAATATATTTATATTAAAAAAGGAGGCCCAATGTGCTTGTTTGCCTAGGGCCCAATAAAGGGTTAATTCTGCCCTGCCTTGATGATTAGGTAGGGTTGTGCCTGAATTCAGAATAAATGTCTCCCGTCTGATCTAGAATGGCTTAGTAGTATTGCATTCAGTTAGCAAGGTAAAATGCATTTCCCAGAAAGACAATTTCCCAAAGAGCCAATAAATCTGTTATGAGTACACCACTTCAGTGGCTTTAACTATGTTTCAGACACTTGATTTAGTTATATGATATGTTTAGCCTTAGTCATCTATTGCATAGCAAATCTGAACACTTTAGCAGCTTTCATTGTACTACAGAGCATTGCCTGCAAATTTGCTTTAAAATGCTGAAAATTCCAGGAGTCACAGGAATGTATAGCTTAGAAACCGCTGACCCTATACCTTACACTTCTAGAGGGCTGCAAATTGTCCCCTCCCTCTAAGAATAAAAGTACTTGCACCATTTACAGCACATGGCTACTTTTACCTAGATCAGAAAAGGACACGCCAGGGTAGCGAAAGGCAGGGGGAGGGAAAGATCACTTGGATTTTGTGCATGTACTTTGGACCTGCTGCATTTTCCAAGGGAAACCCCACACGGGTTTCCCCTTTCACAGTCTGCTTATAGCTGTGCCGCTGCATTGCATCCAGACGTCTTCAAGTCATGTACTTACTAGAAAAGTTGCCCCAAATAATCTGCTGGGATTAGGCGTGCATGTTTCTGAATAAAAATCGAATTCACACAGATCAATGTGGAGGTATAATAAGATGAACTGAAATAGATTGACCACTATGATGCTGTTTTCAGCATCAACACCTCTTAAAACTTATTAACCCTGTAGTTGTACAAAATGTATCAGGACTTTATGGAGCCAGGAATGATTTTCAGCAGTATGCACATAATTTAGAAATCTAAATTTAGGAACAGAGGCACCGATTGTCAAAGCCCTTATCCGGAGTTCGCACAAGAGGGCGCTCTGGATACAGATGCCGAGAGAGATATTCAGCGACACTATCCAGATATTTCCACATACTGCTCTGGTGCTGTCTGGTTAGTGCAGGGGTGGGCCGTGAGCAGACCGCTGTCTGGATGAGTGGTGACTTTATCCAGATAACAGGGATTTTTAGCTGACTTTATCCAGATAACAGGGATTTTTAGCTGACCTTATCCAGATAACAGGGATTTTTAGCTGACTTTATCCAGATAATTTTGGCTGAAAATTGTTGCTTTCTGGATAAGGTCAGAACTCATCCGGATAGTAGCTGCTCAGCCTGGATATTTAGCGGCACCCACTATCCGGATACTGCCACTGAATATCCGGATGATATTTAAAGGCCATGGCTGACTGCCTTGGCATTTATAAATCAGCCTTTTTGAATATTGGGCAGAGTAGGTGCTCTTCCCCTTACCTTAGATTGGTGATCAGTTTCACTATCCTTTTTAACCCTAATAGTAATCAAACACCCCAGAACAGACATTGTCCTCTTGAATTTGGTCTTCCATAAATATTCCTCCCAAGACCTAGCGCTGTCTTATTTCCACCCTACTGAACTCAGAACCCTGTTACCTTATCTCCTCCCTACCTCCACAAACTGATCTTTAATCAATCTCCTTAAAACTTCTGGACCCAGGCTGACATCACTCCTATGAAACCCCAAATGTAAGTAGCCAAAATTTGGAGACTAAGGTGAAGCACTCAGCCTTTTGAGAAACTTGTTACTTTTCAGATCATCACTGAATTATTTCTCTTGCTAATGCAAAAATCCACTTTCTCAATGCTGTCTCTACAGACGAGTCAGATCTGTACAAGAGACCTATGCAGTCTTGAAAATTCCTGTAAATACCTTTTGACAATAAATATGTTGATTCAATAGAAAGTGTAGATAACTCTGCAGTGGGACCTCAAAAAGTCTTGGCTTCTAAATCTTTGGGAGTCTTTTACTGAAGGGAGCTATCTATCAGCATGGGTCTGTCGTGTGCTAAACGCAGGCTTGGACCCATGTTGCAGCTAACACAGGGCCAGGACAATTAATGCTAGAGGGAGGTTACGGACAGAGAGTGAGTGGGGCAAGTGCTGCACATACAGCTTACTCACACCATGCACTTACCGCTACTTCCATGCACTAATGCTCTTCTAGTGCTCTACGGCAGTAGCAGAGCTACATACACTGCAGTAGCTGCTGCAGACATGTTTTCCATGCTCCCAGTAGTTCACACAGTGGTGGTTGCCACACCACAGCGCCCTTTAGTAAAAAGGCCCCTTTGTGTGTCTAAGGTGCTGTAGTGAAAGATGGACTAAGAAACCAATCACTGTCAGTGAATGGTTCCTTCCAGGATTTTGAAAGGGAATTACAGTATAAAAGTCCCTCTTAATGCACTTATTAGGTATGAGGAAATGGCATTTAGTTATCTGGAAAAATTCTTTGGAACTCTTTACCTTTGGAGTTGAAAGTTCAGCAAAATGATGTGCTCTACTGCAAGCTAATGAATGCATGGCTTTTCCAGCAATTTTTGGTAGTGTTTTAGCTTATTTTAATCTATGTATGGCTAGGTGATAGTGTTTTGATAGGAATATGGAAGCAAGATATTTTTTAGTAATTGTATTTATTGATTTTTTTATTTGTTACCACCTAGAAATTCTGAAATGAGAGGTGGGTAAGCCACTTTGGACAAACAAATCTAGGTCTGAAGGGATTTTAGATAGGATTGGACAATGTGTGCTGCTGGATCCTAAAAGCCCTCAGAGCTACAGAGGAGCAGAAAGGCATGCTGCCTCTCTGCATGGCCAGCTAGGCCTGGAGAAAGGAGAAGTTACCTGGACTGGCTTGGTCTAACAAAGAAGAGATGGGAGGCCTGGATAGTGCATACCTAAGAAAGGTCTGGAGCTGCAGTGTTAGCTGTGAACACACACTGAAGCAGCAGAAATCTGAAGAGACTCAACAAAGTGTTCCTGAAGGAGTCCAGATTGTATACCTCAGGAGCACTCAACATCCTGGGAAATTCAGATTGCAGTGTGGGCGATTAAACCCCAGTGCATCATAAGCACACAGTGAGGATTTTTAAACTCTTCTGAAAATATTGCTTTCAAGAAACTCTCAGATTTTTTAAGAACAATTATGAAGAATTTAAAATAATAAAGCTGTATACTGATTTAAGGTTTTATTCTGACCTATGAGGAAGAGTGCCCTAAGCCTAATAAGGTTGGCTTTCAGACAGCTGGAAGGACATTTCTGAGGTCTTTTCCCCTATTTTTTCATTGGAAAGAATATGCAATCTTATCGTTATTTTTTAAGAAAAATGTAAGAAAGTTTGAAAACGTGAACACCATTCTTTTTGTAATTTTCCTGAGCGTATGTGCAGAACTAACCCATTTGGAGAAATTGCCTCTGAATCAAACAACCCAGGAATAAATGGATCATGTTGGATTCTGGCAGGTTATGACCTATAACAGTGATGGCTAACCTTTTTGAGCCCGAGTGCCCAAACTGCCGCACAAAACCAAAGAATTTCCTCAAAGTGCCAGCACGTCATTTGCATAAGTGGTCTTATTTGCATAAATATTTGCATAATGTTACCATACACTAACTTTTAGTAAACATGTCTCTTAATGAGTGTATGGATAAAGAAAGACTAAAAGATTTCTACATTACTATAATCCAGTGCCAACCGCCAGGCACATTAGGAACTACTACAAACGCTGCCCATTTAGAACCCATAGCAAACCCGCCGTATCCTGACAGCATTACCAGGACTCACAAAGCACCATACCCTACCTATCAAAAGGCAACACTGCAAATATTAAACCAGTACATTTCAGAGAATACTGGGGAAAGAGAACAAAAGGCAACGTCAAATAGGAATTTCCTCTTGTACCAAACAAAGCGCAGATGTTAATGATGCACATTTCCCAGAGCTGACATATTCCAGTTAATAAATTCAAAATAAAGAGATATCTTTCTACCTTTTGTGCATTTTTTTTTCAGTTGCAATTGGTCCAGCCACCTTCTTCTGGTTTCTTCATGTTTTCTGCTAACTCTCCATCGTCTGCTGTCCATTTGTCCTTTCTTCTCTCTTCTAGTTTTTTTTCCATTCTCTCTCTCTCTCTACATCTGCTTTAACATACTAATCTTTCTCCTTTTGCTCTTTCCTCATTCCTATTTCATCCACACAAATTTTACCCCTCCATCCTCAATTACTCTCCCAATACCTGGCCAATTGTAGATTTTTCATCCCTCCTACACAAAATATTTTTCCCCTCTCCATTTTACTCTCCCAGCCCCATCCCATTCTAATCCTCCCCCAACATCAGCTCCCTTCTAGTTCCAGTCTCACCCAGCATCCATTCCCTTCTAGTCCCTGCATCAGCCCATTTCCAGTCCAAGTCCCTTCATCAGCTCATTTTCAATCCTAGCCCCCCCATCAGCCCATTTCTACTCATTTCCTAGCCCCACCATCAGCCCATGTCAAATCATAGCTCCCCTCCACTCAGCCCAATTCCAGTCCAAGCCCCCCCATGAGCCTACTTCCAGTTCTAGCCCCTCCATGAGTCCATTTCAATTCAAGCCCCCACCACAGCCCATTTCCAATCTTAGCTCCCCCCAACAGCCCATTTCCAGTCCTATCCTAGCTGTTCCATCAGCCCATTTTCAGTCCTAGCTCCCTTCCCTCACAGCCCATTTCCATTCCAAGCCCCCTCCCCATCAGCTATTTGCAGTTCAAGCCTCCCCTTCCACTCAGCCCATTTCCAGTCCTAGCAACACCCCAACCCATTACCAGTCCTAGCCCCCCGTCAATCAACTTCCAGTCCTAACCCCCATCACCCCATTTCAGTTTAAGCCCCCCCCTATAACCCTTTACCAGTCCTAACCCCCCATCAGCCCATTTCCAGTCAGTCAGCCCCCCATAGCCCATTGCCAGTCCTAAACCCCCCCATCAGCCCACAGCCCATTACCAGTCCTAACCACATCAGCCCACCTCAAGTCCTAACCCCTCCCCATCAGCCCATTTCCTGTCCTAGCCCCCCCCCATAACCCATTATCAGTCCTACACCCCCATCAGCCCACTACCAGTCTTAACCCCCCCATAGCCCATTACCAGTCCTAACCCCCCCCATCAGCCCACTACCAGTCTTAACCCCCCCCCATAGCCCATTACCAGTCCTAACCCCCCCATCACCCCATTTCCAGACAGCCCTCATCAGCTCATAGCCCATTGCCAGCCCTCATCAGCCCACAGCCCATTGCTAGTCTTAACTCCCCCCCATAGCCCACTGCGTCTTAACCCCCCTCCCCAGCCCACTGCCAGTCTTAACCCCCCCTCCCTAGCCCATTGCCAGTCTCAACCCCCCTCCCTCCCTCCCTCCCTAGCCCATTGCCAGTCTCAACCCCCCTCCCTCCCTAGCCCATTGCCAGTCTCAACCCCCCTCCCCCCTCCCTAGCCCATTGCCAGTCTTAACCTCCCTCCCTCCCTAGCCCATTGCCAGTCTTAACCTCCCTCCCTCCCTCCCTAGCCCATTGCCAGTCTCAACCCCCTCCCTCCCTCCCTAGCCCATTGCCAGTCTCAACCCCCCTCCCTCCCTAGCCCATTGCCAGTCTCAACCCCCTCCCTCCCTCCCTCCCTAGCCCATTGCCAGTCTCAACCCCCCTCCCTCCCTAGCCCATTGCCAGTCTTAACCTCCCTCCCTCCCTAGCCCATTGCCAGTCTTAACCTCCCTCCCTCCCTAGCCCATTGCCAGTCTTAACCCCCCTCCCTCCCTCCCTCCCTAGCCCATTGCCAGTCTTAACCCCCCTCCCTCGGCTCATGGCAATAAAAAAAAAAAAAAGCTGCCCGCTGCCGCCGTGGCGGCATGGAGTGTCCCGCGGCGCTCCCTCTGCCCGGCGGGACTCTCCCGGCGCTGCTCAGCCCCTCTCTGCCGGCTTGCAGAGACGCGAAGGGAGAGAGAGTCTCCCTCGCGTCTCTCTTAAGCCCGCAGGGGCAGATGGGAAATTTCCCATCAGCCCCTGCGGGCTTAACAGAGACTCGAGGGAGACTCTCCCTTCGCGTCTCTGCAAGCCGGCAGAGAGGGGCTGAGCAGCGCCGGGAGAGTCCCGCCGGGCAGAGGGAGCCCCGCGGGACACTCCATGCCGCCGCGGCGGCAGCGGGCGGCTTTTTTTTTTTTTTTAATGTGCGACCTTCCCGCGTGCCAGCTGCAAGGCCTTCGCGTGCCACAGCTGGCACGCGTGCCATAGGTTCGCCATCGCTGACCTATAACATGGAGACATCCATGTCCCTAAGAGATACAAAGTACTTTCTTTGCCTTGGTCAATTAGGATGTTCCTTAAACAAAATTGAAACTCAATATACCAGAAATACCCCAGGTATTTTTAAAAAATCTAAAAACAGAAAATTATTACTACTTGGAGACTCTCTCATCAGGGGTATTAACTTGGGAACACAGTTCAAGGGACAGAAGGTGGTCAAATGCCTCACAGGATCTTCAGCAGCAAGAATATAAACCAGATTGTTAGTGAAGTCAGAGAGGAGAGTAAGTATTCAGAAACAGCTTGGTTATATCTGTGCAGGGAAGGGTATGTTAGACTTTGGTGAGCAATGCGCCTTCAGTGCAGTGTTTTTTGTCCATAGTGTAGGATAAGTTGGCAGTTGAGTTGGACTTGGGCAGGATTGCGGGTCCCTTTGCTGAACAGCCTTTCCTGGATTTCATGGTCTCTCCCCTGGGAGTAGTTCCTAAGAAAGAACCAGATAAATTCTGCTTGATTCATAACCTATCATTTCCTGTTGATGCGTCCATCAATGATCATATGACAAAGGCATCTTGTGCAGTTTGCTTTGCGTCCTTTGACTGTGCAGTCTCACTGGACCGACAATGCAGTTCGAGGGCTCTACTAGCCAAGGTGGATATTGAGTTGGCTTTCTGTTTATTTCCAGTACATCCAACCATTTTCCATCTGCTGGGTTTCTGCTTCCAGGGTGTATATTACTTTGATAAGTGCATGCCGTTGGGTTGTTTTGTTTCCTGCGCATATTTTAAGAAGTTCAGTACTTTTCTGCTATGGGTGTTGGTGCAACAGATGGGTGTCCCAAATGTTGTTCACTATTTGGACGATTTCTTGTTCATGGGACCTGCTCATTTGGATACGTGCAGTGCTCTCCTTCAAGGGCTCCATAATTTATCTTGAGAGTTTGGCAGCCCCTTGGCAGTCGAAAAGACACAGGGTCCCTCAGCAAAGATCACATTTCTCAGTATTGAGCTTGATTCAATGAGATGGTTGTGCATCTTCCTTCTGAAAAGGTGTCTAAACTTCGGGCGTTGGTGTTAGCTATGGGGGCCACCAGCAAGGTAATCTTGTAGGAGATGCAGTCATTGGTAGGATCCTTGAAATTTACTTACAGGGTCATTCTGATTGGCCAGATATTTTCTTGGTGGTTGTCGGCAGATACGGTGGGAGTATCTAAGCTGCACCACCGCATTACTGTGACAAACAGTATGTGTGAGGACTTAAGGGTTTGGGATACCTTTTTTGGCAGATTTCAATGGGAAGTCTGTCTTCCAGGATGCTGAGGTTTCCAATGTGGATTTACAGTTGTTTACCGATGCTGTGGATGGCATGGGCTTTGGTATCTATTTTCAAGGCTTCTGGTTTGCTGATCATTGGCCGCAGGCATGACATGATTCAGGTCTTACTCACGATGTCACCTTTTTGGAGCTTTTCCCGATTGTAGTTGCACTGGAGTTATGGCCGGACAAGTTGTGCAACTGTAATGTGGTATTCTGGGTGGGGGTGGCCAAGGAAGGGTGCACCTGGAAGTTTACCTACCTTTGCTAGTCATATGGCGAGGTCGGCTTTTGAAGGGGTAGCGTGGACTTGCTTCTGGTGAGACCGCGTCAGAGGGCAGAGAAGGTATCACCTTGCTAGTAACATGGCTGGTGAGTAACTGGATCCGGAGAGGGTTGTTAATGTTCGATATTATGTTTGGGTGTATGACAAAAGTTATTTTTGAGCTCAATAAAGTTGCAACTAATTTAATGCCAAATGCATGTTATGTGTCTATGTGGGCATAATTGGTGGGTACTGGTGGGGGGGGGGGGTATATAAAAGGGCATTTACTCAAATGGTAGAATCATGGCAGTGATGCACCAGGTCCATTCTACTCTGGTTAGTTTCTAGGCTGCAAGGCAGGGTCCCCAGGCAGCTGCCCTTAACCGGGTGCATGGCCCGGTGCAGGGACCCTTGCCCCATGGTTGAGGCCTTCACTGGGGGAGCCGCTTAGGCCAGAATCATTGGTGGGTAAGGGGGTGAAGGGGATAAACAGGATGATCAGCTTTATTTAAATACTTTGGCTCCCTTTGCAGTAACAAGAGGGGAGCCAATGAATGGGAAGGGTGAGCTACCGGGAGGGGAGGAAGGGGTCGATTGAGCCCCTTTTGCCTGTCACGTTGGCCACCTCCCTTCTCTCTGGTTCTGGCTGCTATGGTGGAAGGGTGAGCCATGTTCTTGCCCATCCTACCCTATTCTTTCTGGTCCTGAGGATCACACCGGGGTTTGTAGCGGCTTTGGGCAGGGTTAGGCAGCGTCCTGGAGGTTTATGGGGTCCAAATTCTGTTGAACATTACTGTTAGGCCATGGTCAGATGATCATGGCCCAGATAATCATGGGTGGGGGTAGCCCATGAAGGGTACACCTGGAAGCTTGCTTATCTTTGGTAGTCATATGGCGAAGTCGGCTTTTGGGTGGTGCAGGCTTGCGGCTGGCGAGACTGCGTCAGAGGGCGGAGAAGGTATCACCTTGCTAGTAACATGGCTGGTGAGTTACCGGATCTGGAAAGGGTTGTTAATGTTGGATATTATGTTTGGCTGTATGATAAAAGTCCTTGTTGAGTTCAATAAAGCTGTGACCAGTTTATTGCCAAACACGTGTTATGTGGGCATAATTATTGGGTAATGGTGGGGGAGGGGGTATATAAGAGAGCATTTAATCAAATGGTGGAATCGAGGAGGGGATGCACCGGGTTCATGCTACCCTAGTTAATGTAGATATTCATGGATTAATGGGAGAAAGCCAACATGGATTTAGCCAAAAAAGATCTTGTCTTACTAATCTGTTATATTGTTTTGAAGGTATGAATAAAAAGGTAGATAAAGGTAGCTGGTTGATATAGTATATCTAGATTTTCAGAAAGCCTTTGATAAGGTCCCT
This sequence comes from Ichthyophis bannanicus, assembly GCA_033557465.1. Taxonomy (NCBI): domain Eukaryota; kingdom Metazoa; phylum Chordata; class Amphibia; order Gymnophiona; family Ichthyophiidae; genus Ichthyophis; species Ichthyophis bannanicus. The sequence goes on along the minus strand of CM066031.1, from coordinate 610,898,872 downwards.
CATGAGATCCTCTTGGCGAGGTTAAAGAGTCATGGGATAGGAGGCAGTGTACTATTGTGGATCAGGAACTGGTTAAAAGAACGCAGAGAGTAGGTCTAAATAGCCAATTTTTTCATATGGAGAAAGGTGAATAGCTGAGTATCCCAGTGATCCGTGCTGTGCCCACTGCTTTTTATCATATTCATAAATGACCTGCAAATGGGAATAACGAGTGAGGTATTCAGATTTGCAGATGACACAAAATTATCAAAGTTGTTAAAACACAAGAGGATTGTGAAAAATTGCAAGAGGATCTTGATAAATTGAAAGATCAGATGTCCAATTGGCAAAAACAAATTAATGCGGACAAATGTAAAGTTATGCACTTAGGAAAGAACAACCCAAACTACGGCTACATAAGGTAAGGCTCAACATTCAGAATCACCATCTAGGAAAAGGATTTAGGCATCATTGTAGATAATACATTGAAACCCTCCACCCAGTGTGCAGCGGTGGCCAAGAAGGCAAATAGAATTCTGGAATCATAAGGAAAGGATTGGAGAATAAAACAAAAGATATTGTAATGCCTCTGTATCGCTCCATGATGCAGCCACACCTTGAATATTGCATGCAATTCTGGTTGCCATATCTTAAAAAGGATATAGCGGAATTAGAAAAGGTACAGAGAAGAGCCACCAAAATGGTAAAGGGGATGAAAGGATACCCCTATGATGAAAAGCTTAAAAGGTTAGGGCTCTTTAACTTGTAAAAGAGATGGCTTAGGGGAGATATGATAGAGGTCTATAAATTAATGAATGGAGTAGAACGGTTAAATGTAGATTGGTTGTTTACTCCATCCAAAAGTAGAAAGACTAGAGTATACACAATGAAGCTATAATGTAACCCATTTAAGACTACAGTAATAAGAGAAAACATCTTTTCACTCGATGCATAATCAAACTCTGGAATTCATTACCAGAGGATGTAGTAAAAGCTGTTAGTGTAGTTAGGTTTAAAAAAGGTTTGGACAAGTTCCTGGAGGAAAGAGGACCCAGGAAAGCCACTGCTTACCCTGGGACAAGCATTCTGGAACCTGTGTACCTTTTTGGGAACCTGCCAGGTACTTGTGACCTGGATTGGCCGCTGTTGGAAACAGGATACTGGGCTTGATGGTCCTTGTTCCGACACAGTATGGCAATTCTTATGTTCTTATGTAATGTCTGGGTTGGTGTCCACTTGAGCAGCATTGATCTCCACAGTGTGCTTTCAGATAAAAGCCAAGGCAGAGTCCTCGCACAGCAAATTTAATGTCCTAGATTTCAAAATGCTGACTTCAGTAAATGGGAAAGTACCTAAAGGAGAAGCTAACAGGCAGGATGAGATAAGGGAAGTGGAAAGGTTGTGGGCTGAACTGAAAGGCTATACAAAGGGCAATGGATCTATATGTAAAGAAAATCAATAAAAACAAGAGGAAAAATAAACTGATATGGTTCTTCTAAGAAAGTTGAAAAAATAAAGGCAAAAAAAGCAACATTCACAGAGTATAAGAACATAATATTTGCCGTACTGATCCGACCAATGGTCCATGATGTCCAATATCCTGTTTCCTATAGTGGCCAGTCCCCAGGTCAGAAGTACCTGGCAGGATCGCAAAAGATAGATAGATTCCATACTGCTTATCCGAGACATAAACAGTTGATTTTCCCCAGTACACTTTAATAATGTTTTCTGGACTTTTCCTCCAGCTAGAGCCACACCCTCTAGCAACAAATTCCAGAGCTTAACTAGCCATTGAACAAAAACATATTTTCTCCAATTAGTCTTAAATGTACTATTTTGTAACTTCATCGCATGTCCCCTAGTCTTTGTACTTTTTGAAGTAGTGAACAACTGCTTCACGTTTACTCATTTCACTCCATTCATTATTTTAAAGACCTCTATTGTATCTCCCCTCAGCTGTTTCTTCTACAAAATGAAGAGCCCAAACCTTTTAGGCCTTTCCTCATAGGAGTATCTCTCCCCCCCCCCCCACACACACTCTATAGCTTTTCTCATTCTGCTATGTCTTTTTTTAGGTGCGGAAACCAGAACTGCACACACCCTCTAGTGTTGGCAAGTTAATACATGACCCCCAGCAGGATCTGGATTAGAGCTGCCAAGAATTCCATTTCATCCAGGACCAATATAAATCCAGAATGTGACACTATATATGGACATACAAATTTATATAGGCTCTTTCACAGAAATAGCCCATTGAACCATCATCTACATTTTACTGTTCATTGGGTATGTATTGTATTACTAACCAATGGGATGAGTACCAAAAAAAAGACTTGTTTGTTTTTGGATTTTTGATCCTTTTTTTCCCATTTTTGATTTTTTTTTTGTTTTACACATTCATTTTAATAGAAATGTTTTAACATGCATTAGAACTTTCTAACATGCAAATTGACTTTAGATGCATTCATTTATAGGTTAATATATGTTAAATTGATTTTGTGCACACTTTTTAAGGTGCACTAACCTAATGAGTGCATGCTAATGAATGCACAGTAGGGTGAAGGGTCATTGGAAAACTGCAAAATGTGAATGAGTCAGGTGCTCATGGGAAAGATTTCTCAGCAGTCCAGGTAACAAGTGCCCAGATTATAAAATCAGTTTAAGATTACTTGGGAAGAGGTTAGGGGTTTTTTTCAGTCACCACAACAAGAACAGAAATCTCAATAGCTGATATTTCAAGTTAAATTATGAAATGGGCCATAGGGGACCTTTAAATTATGCATTTTCGGCATTTTCACAAAACATATCATTAAAGCCTCTAACATACTCTCCCCAGAGTAGATGATGCCACACTTGATTTCATGAAACATTCGGTTTGTGTCCTGTTTTATTATTTCCAAAGATTAAGAATAGTAACCCGATTGTAATGTTAACAACTGTGGTTATATATATTCATGTATAAAAGACCCACTAAATCTTATGTAGTGTATTTCATATAATATATGTATTTTATGTATTCAGATATAATTGCAAAACTATTGAATAAACACAGACTTATTTAAATAAGTCTATAAAGAGTACACAGACAGATGGGTACATATAGATAGAATGATTTATATTTATGAAAGTTTTCTCCAAAAAATAATTCATTATGTCAAAAGACGTGTATATATTGTCATACCCCCTTGCCTAGGCCAGAGACTTAGGGCAAAAAGGGCTGCCTTATTTGTCCTTAAATAAAGAGTCACTGATTTTCTCCACCAGGGAATACTGGGAGTTGTAGTTCTTACTTAAAGACAAAGTAGTATGACCACTTGGGTTTGTTCAGGCAAAACAAGAAAATTTATTTTGGGTTCCCCTTTTGCATCAAATTCAAACACAAGGCAAAATAGGATTATTCTCCAAAGATAACAGGAACAAAAATTGCATTGGGAACCTCAGAACTGAAAAAACCTTTTCACATCACAGCTGTTCCCAGCTAATTCTTCAGCATGTTAATTCACAGCTACCTCTTGTCATTCAAACTAGGTAAATTCATTCCATTTATATCCAATGTAGCTTTAGTTAATAAACTCAGGGTTCAGTGAATGTTCTTTAGTTTAACAGAAGGTCTTAGCTTTCTCCTAGCTAAGTACAATATTGCTCTTCAAAGACTTCCTATCTCAGTCCTTTTACTTAGCAATAATTAAACTTCCCTTCTACATAGAGAACAATTCATCGGTGCTTCATTACACCCAGAATCTTCCTCACAAGGATCAATCTGCATGTCCTCTTGCACCATACATTGCTTATCTTCCCCTGGGTTTTCAACAACACGTTCAAACTTACTGTTTTGTAGAAACTTCTGGAGTTCCTCTAAAAGCTGCTCTCCTGGATAAAAACTGGTTGTACCTTGAGAGTAGGCTTTTCTGTCTTGGAACAGTTTCTTTAATACTTTAATTGTATTCAGGTCTATCTCTCTGCTCGAGGCTGGGTTCTGGTTATCTCTGTCTATAACTGCTTGCACCCACCTTCTCTCAGCTGGGGCTCCTGGAACCGGGTTTTGCACACTCTGCTCTGCAGTCTGGCTCAGCTCATTAGCAACGTCCCCAGCTATCCATCTGCTGGACTCTGAAGCAGGCGTACCTTTCACCTTAGAACTGCTTCTTTGGTTGCTTTTTCCCACGTGGAGTAAAGCTTTCCACATCTGCCTTCTCTTGGCTTCCTTGAACCAGGCTTCACTGCTCCTGAACCCTCTGGCTTCACAGCTGCTGGACTCTCTGCTGCTCTTTCTCCTTCTCCTCCCCCTGCTCTAACTGAGGCCTGCTTAAAAAGCTGTTTTCCTGCTACCACTCCCTGCTCCCTGCACATGTGCCTGTGATTAGAGCTCAAACCTGCACCTACATTAGGGCTTGGGCGTGCTCAGCCTCAGCTAGTATGTGTTTCTTTAGTTTATCTAAAGCTTGAACCCTGTGGAAACCTTGCCTGTCTCTCGTCTTAAAGGCGTATTCCCTATTTTCCTGTTTCCATCTGTTCAACACCACTCTCGTCGTCACAATATATATATATATATAGATATATATATATATATATATATATATATATATATATATATACACATATTACAGAGGACACATGGCATAAACATCCCCCTTGTCTCCACCCTCTGCTATCTTGGTGTCACTCCGGACCCCTCACTTTCCTTACATCACTACATCTCTGCGCTCACCAGTAGTTCCTTTATTCATCTTTGCAGAATCCTTGCAGTTCAGTCCTTTCTTCCTTCCTCTTATCTCACCACTCTTGTCTTATCCCTTGTGGTTTCCCATTTAGATTATTGTAATTCCGCTCTTGCAGGGCTTCCGCAATATCAGTTACGATGTCTTCAGCTTGTTCAGAACACTGCCGTTCACCTTATCACTCACTCACCCTCCTTCGCTCATATCACTCCTCTCCTCCTTGACCTTCACTGGCTTCCCATCAAGGTCCGATTCATCTATAAGTTGCTCATCATTAATCACAGAGTCCTTCACACTGGTACACCCCAGTACCTTGCATCCACCTCCAGCCCGCCCCGTTTCTTCTCTGTTCCGCACATGGCAACCATCTCTTTCTCCCAGCTCCATCCCAGGCCCACCTTGAACTCACTCACCACTCTGCTTTCTTTTTCCTCAGTCCAGCCCTTTGGAACTCACTCCCACACTCACTCTGGAAAGAGCTTTTTTTTCCTTGTTTCAAAGCCCTTCTTAAGACACATCTCTTCTGCCAAGCCTTTGACCTCTCCTCCTCCCCAGAGCATCTTAACCCACCCCTAGCTACAGGCCGCAACAGGCATAACACCCTTCTTGCCTCTCTGTCCCTCCCACCCCTCCCTCTCCTCTCCCCCTGAAACCTGATTTTAGATGTCTTTTGTTGGTCTATCTTTCTCTTTCTCTTCCTCCTGCCTGCATCTTCTCTTTCCTGTAGTTAATGGCGTTCTTTTCTCTCTTTGCCTTTCTAGCAGCCTGCATTTTGTTGTACACCGCTCTGACGCTTATGCACGAGCAGTATATCAAGCCTTGCAAATAAAGATAAAAGAATAAAGATATGCCCTGGAACCACAGAAGCTAATTGGATAGCAGCGATATTGCGCCGCTGCCTGGTTAGCTCTCACGGGTAAAACTAGGCCAGCTTTTGCTTCACCTAGTTTTACCTGCTGGTCACTAACTGGGCAGTAGTGCAATATCCCTGCTACCTGGTTAATGACTGTCGCCACGTCTGCTCTGCCCTGGAACGCCCATGACATGCATTGGGGCGTGTAGGGGAGATAATCGGGGATATTCAGCGGCCTGCACCTATTCCACTCTTGGGATGGAATAGGCTGGATGTCCATACAGACACCTTTCCTGAATAGCCTCTGTACGTCCTTACACCTGGACACTCCCTCAATCCACCCTGCTCCACCCCCTCCCACCCACGTACAATGCTCCCGACACAAACGCTGTGTATGCTGGCAGCAGAATAGGGCTGGAGAGTTGAGTACGGGTTGGATATCCAGCCCGCATGTAGAACGCCATTATTCGCCATTCGGGATGCCCCCCTTAGCAGCTGTTTATCACCATTAACTGGATAGGCCCTGGAACAAACTTCACATTTCTAAGGCGGTCCATGCTGGGAATCAGTGAAACTAACTGATTAGTGCAGCTGAATATCGGACAGAGCGGGGTTTAGCAGGTCTTGCAAACTGGCTAAATCTTTTTGAATATCGACTCCTGTAAATTTAAATGTTTCTTTTCCAGTTCAGTGTTTTCTGAGGATACAAATGTCAGCCACAGGCACTATTGCTGGATACTATCTTGGAAGCCCAGACCAGCTGTATTCCACGCTTTAAGAAAAGTGGAAGGAAGTCCAAAAAACTGCCAGCATGGTTTAAAGGTGAGGTCAGAGAGGCTGTTGTTGCCAAAAAAGCATATTTCAGGAAATGGAAAAAAGAGCCAAACAATGAAACCTGGAAACAGCACAAGCACTGGCAGGTCAAATGCAAGGCATTGATAAAGAAGGCAAAGAGAGAATTTGAGAAGCTTGCTGCGGAAGCAAAAACGTGAAATAAAGATTTTTTCAAGTACATTCGTAGCAAAAAACCTGTGAGAGAGTCAGTTGGACCATTAGATGATAGAGGAGTTAAAGGGGCACTAAGAGGTGACAAGGTGATAGCGGAGAGACTGAATGAATTCTTTGCTTCGGTCTTTACTGAGGAAGATGTAGGGATGTTACCCATGACTGAAGTGGTATTTAAAGGTGCGGAAGAATTGAAGGAAATATCGATACATCGGGAAGATGTATTACAACTATTAGATAAACTGAAGAGTAGCAAATCACCTGGGCCGGATGGTATACATCCAAGGGTGTTGAAAGAACTGAAATATGAAATTTCAGACCTGCTATTAGTAATCTGTGAACTATCATTAAAATCATCTCTAATACCTGAAGATTGGCGGATCGCTAATGTAACACCAATTTTTAAAAAGGGTTTGAGTGGTGATCCGGGAAACTACAGACCGGTGAGCCTCACGTCAGTACCGGGAAAAATGGTAGAAACCATCATAAAGAATAAAATTACTCAGCATGTAGATAGTCATGGCCTAATGGGAGACAGCCAACATGACTTTAGACAAGGAAGATCTTGTCTTACTAATCTGTTATGTTTTCTTGAAAGTGTGAATAAACAGGTGGACAAAGGTGAGTCGGTTGATATAGTGTATCTGGACTTTCAGAAAGCCTTTGACAAGGTCCCTCATCAGAGACTTTTGGCAAAACTAGAGTCATGGGATAGGAGGCAGTGTACTACTGTGGATCAGGAACTGCTTAAAAGATAGAAAGCAGAGGGTTGGACTAAATGGCCAATTTTCCCAATTGAGAAAGGTGAATAGTGGTGTACCCCAGGGATCTGTGCTGGCTCCGCTGCTTTTCTTTACGGAAAGAGTGGTGGATCCATGGAATAGTCTCCCTGTGGAGGTGGTAGAGATGAGGACAGTAACTGAATTCAAAAAAGCATGGGACAAACACAGAGGATCTCTAAAGGTGAAAAGGGGACTGTTGTAGTTGTTATGGAAGGACAGACTAGATAGGCCATGTGGTCTTTTTCTGTCGTCATATTTCTATGTTTCTATGTTTCTATTATTAAGAAGGGACCCAGGATATCAATGCTTGACCCAGTACATGCATTGTGGAACCTGTGTCTTTTGGGGAAACTGCTAGGTACGTATGACCACTGTTCCCTCTAAGCTGTGCACGTGTGCGCGCGCACACACCTCGCCGAGTGAGCGCACATACTTTACAACAGAGCGCACAAAAATTACAGCTCTGATTCTGATAGAAAACAACACAGACTTCTTAAAATTTAAAAGTTATGATTGTAATTACTAGAAATTTCCCACTTCATTTATTAATCGTCTATTTTCATTTAATTTGATTAAAATCAGTGTGGTGTACATACTGTATTCTGACGTGTAGTGAAATTTTAAAGTATATAACTCTGAGTGTTATGTGGCGCACAAAAATTTAACCTTCTTTCAAAAGCTGCACACAGCTGATATTTTATGCGCACACAGCCTACAGAAAATTAGAGGGAACATTGCGTATGACCTAGATTGGCCACTGTTGGAAACAGGATACTGGGCTTGATAGACCTTGGTCTGACCCAGTATGGCATATGTTATGTTCTTATGTAAAATCCATAGAGATGTGGAATTAAGGATATGAAAGCATAGGTAAAGGTTGAAGTGACCCTGGCTTTAGGGAGTCAGAGGTCTTGGCTTGAGCACATACCACACAGGAGGAATTGTAATTCTTGACATCTTTTTGCATAGTTGACCACCAAATGTATGGGAGAGGCAGGAAACAAGGATATTAGACACCAGGAGAAGAGAGGAAGAGAAGGAGAAAGTCAGTTCTTTATTGTAATCTTGTTACGATCTTTGAAGTTAATACAAGGATGCAGACTGCCATTCCTATTAACTACTAAAACGAATCTTGTGCTAGCTGGCAGTGTGGCATGCCTAATGAACTATTTTTTGATGCTGTCCTGGATAAAGTCTCTCATAGCCTTCAATTTGGGTTCTGTCAGGAGGTAGACCCTCAGTAAGAAGAATGTGGGTAGCGTATGGAAGGTAATTCTTTATTGATAAAAAAGCCTATGGCCCGACACAGGCCGTGTTTCGTTGCCTTCTTCAGGGGCAGGCTTCATAAGCAATCAGGCTTCCATATTGCTCCATGAGCGCGATGTTTGTTCTTTCAGAAGTGATATCTTCAAACGGAAAAGGGCAGGGACCAGGCGCTTCTCAGTAAGCTCGTAGTAACTGGTCACCTCATATTACAGAAACCCCCCAGGCTCCTCTCAGAAATGGGAGAGGAGCCTGGGGGGTCCTCTCAGAAATGGGAGAGGAGCCTGGGGGGTCCTCTCAGAAATGGGAGAGGAGCCTGGGGGGTCCTCTCAGAAATGGGAGAGGAGCCTGGGGGGTTTCTGTAATATGAGGTGACCAGTTACTACGAGCTTACTGAGAAGCGCCGGGTCCCTGCCCTTTTCCGTTTGAAGATATCACTTCTGAAAGAACAAACATCGCGCTCATGGAGCAATATGGAAGCCTGATTGCTTATGAAGCCTGCCCCTGAAGAAGGCAACGAAACACGGCCTGTGTCGGGCCATAGGCTTTTTTATCAATAAAGAATTACCTTCCATACGCTACCCACGTTCTTCTTACTGGGACTCTTACAGCACGTGGTGTTGTGCTCTCTTGTTGGTACCTCTATCAGGAGGTAGACCCTGCCTCTAGGGGGCATCATACCAGGTAACAGATCAATGGGGCAACCATAAGAACTATGAAGAAGCAAATTCTCTGCTTCTTTGGTAGGTCTGCAAACTCTCTGTATGCAGACAGCTTGCCTTCAAACAAAGTGATAGCTATCAGGATGTGTAATACATGTGTTAAATTATTCTGAACTCCAGACTAGAATATCTCTTGATCTCCATTCTATGGATGTAACCACAGTAATCCCAAAATGATAAGGTATAAGGAGCATAACATGAGGTAGAAAGTCATAGTTTCCTTATAGAAGCATCTCACCATTAGTTCTGTGGGCAATTTCTCTAAATGGGTTATCTTTGCATATACCAGGCAGTCATGAACCTCACTTCTAAGCCAGACTATGTGCCGTATGATCTCAGTCTCTCAAATTTAGTGCTAATTCTCGGCATAGTATTTGCATTGTGCCAAAGAGATCCTCCTTCTGGAGTTTGTAAGATGTAATATGTATGGGTAATTTATCAAGGTGTGCTTGGAAATTCTTCTTAATTAAGTCTGTGGCACCCAACACGATGGGAAGTAACTCCCTACTTTTCTTGATCTCTGACTGCATTTCTTGGTACTTAAAGATCTTCTCCCTCTCAATGCATGTCACAGAATAATTGTTTGGGACTGACATCTCTATAATCACTGCCGTTCTGGTATTCTTCTCCTTTACCACTATGTCCGGCCTCCTTGCATCCAGCTTTTTATCAGTCAGAATGAGAGTTTCCCAGGTGATCATAACCTCCTCATTCTCTGTAATTCTCGTAGGGTCATGATCCAGGTGATTTTCAAGCACAGTAATGATGTAGTGTTTACAGAGTTCCCAATGGATGAGGTGGGCTACTTTATTGTACCTTTCTGTATAGAAATTTTCTGCCATCAGAATTTTACAGCCAGCTTTGAGGTGAGTCATTATTTCCAGTTCTCTCTTACAGAAATGACATAGATCTGTTTTGTCAGTTTTTTCATTGTTTACTGTAAACCATCTCATCTCTCATCCATTATCCTGGGCTGCAACTATCAATTTCTTCTCCTTCGGTTTCAGTACACCTGTCCTTAACCAATCATATGTCCATTTTTGATTGACAAAGGGTTCCTAGATTAACACTCTGTATTTCCCACTGTATGTGGATTTGCCACTTGTTTTTCCTTGTTTGCTGATGATACCAAAATCTGCAATAGAGTAGACACCCAGGAAGGTGTAGATAACATGAGCAGGGATCTATCTAAGCTTGAAGAATGGTCTAGAATTTAGCAGCTGGGATTTAATGTTAAAAAATGCAAGGTCATGCATTTGGGCTGCAGCAATGCAAGGGAGCAATATAGTATAGGGGGTGAAGTACTTTTGTCCACTAAAGAAGAGCGGGACCTAGGCGTGGTTGTGTCTGATGATCTTAAAGTAGCTAAACAGGTAGAAAAGGCGCCGGCAAAAGCTAGAAGGATGCTTGGGTGCATACGGAGAGGAATGGCTAACAGAAGAAAGGAGGTGATAGTGCCTCTGTATAAGTCTTTGGTGTGACCTCATTTGGAGTATTGTGTGCAATTCTGGAGATTGCACCTTAAAAAGGATATAAACAGGATGGAGTCAGTACAGAGGGTGGCTACTAAAATGGTTAGTGGTCTTCATTATAAAGCAAATGAGGACAGACCTAAGGATCTTAATATGTACACCTTAGAGGAAAGGCGGGATAGAGGTGATATGTTTAAATACCTTCGTGGCATGAATATACAGGGGGAGAGCCTCTTTCAATTGAAAGCAAGTTCTGCTACGAGGGGACATAGGATGAGGGTGAAGGGGGATAGATTCAGGAGTAATATGCGTAAATATTTTTTTACGGAAAGAGTGGTGGAATAGTCTCCCAGTGGAGGTGGTAGAGATGAGGACAGTATCTGAATTCAAAAAAGCATGGGACAAACACAGAGGAAAAAAGAGGACTGTTGTAGTTGTTGATATGGAAGGACAGACTAGATAGGCCATGTGGTCTTTTTCTGTCGTCATTTTCTATGTTTCTATATTTCTTAATTCTTTGAAGAGTTTTTTCTCATGATTTGCAAATTCTGCAAGGCATTGATAAGGCAGACAAAGAGAATTTGAAAAGAAGCTTGCTGTGGAAGCAAAACACATAATAAAACCTTTTTCCAGTACATTTATAGCAAAAAACCTGTGAGAGAGTCAGTTGAACCATTAGATGATAGAGGTAGTAAAAGGGATGCTCAGGGAGGACAAGGCCATAGGGAAAGGTGATGTATCAGAAGAATTCAAACAAATCTTGATAAACCGGGAAGATGATTAACAACTATTTAATAAACTAAGGAGTAACAAACCACCTGGACTGGATGATATACATCCCAGGGTGCGGAAAGAACTGAAGTATGAGATTGAAGACCTACTATTAGTAATCTGTGAACTATCATTAAAATCATCTGTAGTACCTGAAGATTGGAGAATGGCCAATGTAACACCAATTTTTAAAAAGGATTCCAGGGGTGATCCAGGAAACTACAGATCGGTGAGCCTGACATCAGTACTGGGCAAAGTGGTAGAAACCATTATAAAGAATAAAATTACTGAACAGATACATAGTCATGGTTTAATGAGAGAAAGTCAACATGGATTTAGCCAATAAAAGTCTTGTCTCACTAGCCTTGTTATATTTTATTGAAGGTGTGAATAAACAGGTAGATAAAGGTGAGCCATTTGATATAGTGTATCTAGATTTTCAGAAAGCCTTTGGCAAGGTCCCTCATGAGTCATGGGATAGGAGGCAGTGTACTCTTGTGGATCAGGAATTGATTAAAAGATAGAAAACAGAGAGTAGGGCTAAATCGCCAATTTTCTCAATGGAGAAAGGTGAATAGTGAGTACCCCAGGGATCTGTGCTGCGCCCGCTGCTTTTTAGCATCTTCATAAATGACCTGGAAATGGGAATAATATGATTAGATTTGCAGATGACACACAATTATTCAAAGTTGTTAAAACAGAAGAGGATTGTGAAAAATTGCAAGAGGGCCTTGATAAATTGGAAGACTGGATGTCCAAATGGCAGATAAAATTTAATGTGGACAAGTGCAAAATTATGCAACTAGGGAAGAACAGCCAAACTGGTTACACGATGCAAGGTTCCACAAAGGAACTACAATCCAGGAAAAGGATTTAAGCGTCATCATAGATAATACACTGAAACCCTCTGCCTAGTGTGCAGCAGCGACCAAGAAAACAATTAGAATGCTAGGAATCATAAGGAAAGGAATGGAGAATAAAAGAAAGGATATTATAATGCCTCTGTATCATTCTATGGTGCGACCATACCATAAAATATTGCCTGCAGTTCTGGTCTCCATATCTTAAAAAGATATAACAGAATTAGAAATGGTACAGAGAAGGGCACTGAAAGGTAAAGGGAATGGAAGGATACTGCTATGAGGAAATGCTTAAAAGGTTAGGGTTCTTCACTTGGGAAAAAACTGGCTGAAGGAAGATATGGCAGAGGTCTATAAAATAATGAATGGAGTGGAACGGGTAAACTTAGAATGGTTGTTAATTCCTTCAAAAAGTAGAAAAAGTAGGGGACACAATAAAACTACAATGTAACCCATTTACAACTAATAGAAGAAAATATTTTTTTCACTCAATGTGTAATCAAACAGGAATTCATTACCAGATGAAGTAGTAAAAGGGTTAGCTGGGTTTAAAAAGGTTTCAACAAGTTCCTGGAGGAAAAGTCCATAAATCATTATTAAAGAGCACCAGAGAAATTCACTAATTACTCCAGGATAAGTAGCATGGAATTTGTGTACTTTTTTGGGAACCTGACAAGTTCTTGTGACCTGGATTGGTCACTGTTGGAAACAGGATATTGGGCTTGATGGATCTTGATCTGACCTGGTATGGCAAATCTTATGTTATTTTGTTTCCTGTGTGTGCTTGTGGATTCTCACTCATTCTTTCTAGTTATCAGAATGCTTGTCCAAGTTTGATGATGGATACAGATTCTGGATGTTTACTTTCATTTTTCAGCACTTTTTGCATATTTGGATCCAGTGACTATTAGGTAGGCCTGGAGGCCTATGATAGTAGTTCTGTATGTACAATCAATCTCTATGAGACCTAGCTCTTCTTCAGCTCTAGGGATGTATGGTCTCTGCATACACTGATTCTTGTAACATACCTCATGGGCATGGAGAAGTTTTCTTGTTCGCACATCTAGTTTTTCAAGATCTTTAGGAAGACAGTCTACAATTCCAAAGCTGTATGAGAGCACAGGAATTGCCAGCTTATTGCTGGCTTTCTATCTTATTCTGTGACATTAAAGCACTTTTCAATAATGATATTAATCTCCTGTAATATTCTTTACTGATCTTTTATCTCAGTAATTTCTGCTTGAGTGTCTTTTCTTCCTCTACTCTGAGATATTTATATCCTCCTTCCTTTTCAAGTTCCTTGATGTCACAGCCCTCAGCCAGGGAGATGTTTTCCATTTTGCACAATTTTCCTTTAAAGAACATTGCCTTAGCATATTTGTCAAGACCGAATCTCATCCTGATGTCATCAGAAAAGCTTCTCACTACACAAAGTTGCTCTGCTACATTATTGTTGGTCACTGGAACTGTACAGCTTTAGGTCATCTAAAAATAGTAAATGGTATGTTATCTCTGGGTTATTATCTTATTTAGGGTACAGGCTAAATCTGTATCCCAAAGATTTGATAAGAGTCCTCATTGGATTAAGCGCCATACAAAATAGACGGGATGACAGGAGATCTTCAGTTAGCACCCTTTTATCGACAGCTCTTGCCTGAATCGGCACAGGCACAAAATCTTCCATGGAATTCTTAAAAGTCTGGTGAGTGTTATGTCCATAAAGTTGCCTGTTACTCCATATTCTAGAAAGGCCCAAGCTGAGGTAGGTTGCCCTTTCCAACAGATGGTTGCCAACAGAGAATCCTTACAAGCATCGATAAAGGGAACTAAATATTTGTCACCCAAGTGGGTCTCCTTAACCCCTTCTAGGTGTAGGAGTTTTCCACCTTCCATGGGCAATTATGGATAAGATCTCCCTTTCAACCACAATACAGACAGAGGCCCAGAAACCAACAGAGAAGTCTCTCCTCTAGGGATAATACTACTACTACTGATAATTTGTATAGCACTACAAGGCATATGCAGCGCTGTACAGAGACATTCAAAAGACAGTCCCTGCTCAACAGAGCTTACAATCTAGTCAAGACAGACAACACGACAGCTGGGGACAAGGATATGTCTAGGGGAATGATAAGGAAACACATAATTGGAGAGTAGGGGACTGTGCGAATCAGGATCCAAAAATGACCTCGAAAAGGTTAGTTTTTAGCATGGATTTGAAAAAGGCCAGAGATGAAGCCTGACTACTGACTCAGGTAGGTTGTTTGAGGCAAAGTGGAAAGGCTAAAGTTTGGTGTTAGTAGTAGAAGAGAAGTGCACAGATAGAAGTGATCTGCCAGAAGAGTGAAGTCCCAAGGAGGGGTGTAGGGAGAGATAAGAGAGGAAAGGTAGTGAGGAGCAACAGAAGGAGTGCACTTATAGGTCAGTAGTAGAAATTTGAACAGGATATGGAAATGGATAGGGAGCCTATGAGGCGACTTGAGAAAAGGGGTTATATGAACATAACAAGACTGGCGGAAGATAAGCTGTGCAACTGAGTTTTGAACAAATTCAAGGGGAGAGAGATGATTCAAAGGGAGACCAGTAAGGAAGGTGATTAAAGAGTGGATAAGTATCTTAGTAGTGTGTTCAGAAAGGAAGGGTACAATTTTTGCTGATGTTATAGAAGAAGAAACAACAGGTTTTAGCTCAGTTGGATGTGTGTGGAGAAGTAGAGGGAGGAGTCAAAGATGATACCAAGGTTGTGAGCTGAGGAAACAGAGAGGAGTAGAGCATTATCCACGTAAACAGAGAAAGGAGGAAGGGGGGAGGTAAATTTAGGTGGAAAGATAAGAAGCTCGGTTTTGGCCATGTTCAGTTTCAAACAGTGGTGAGAAATCCAGGCAGCAATGTCAGATAGGCAGACAGAGATATGGGTCTGGATTCTTGGAGAGATTTCAACTGTAGATAGATAGATCTGAGAGTCATCAGAGTTAAGATGATACTGAAAACCATGGAGACTAGATATATAGAGAGAAAGGGAGTGTTCCCAAGATAGATCCTTGAAGTACACCAATTGAGAGTGAGATAGCAGTAGAGGAGGATCCATCGGAACAAACATTAAAAGTGTGGTGGGAGAGAGAAGAAGAGAACCAGGAAAGAACAGAGCCCTTACAACCAAGCGAGGACAAGGTATTGGGAAGAAGATGGTGGTCAACAGTATCAAAAGCAGTAGGTCAAAAAGGATAAGGATCAAGTAAAGGCCCTTGGATTTGGCCAGGAAAAAGTCACTGGAGACTGGCAAAAGCCTTTTCAGTAGAATGTAGAGGACAAAAATCAGATTGCAATGGATCCAGAAGGACTTGAGAGGAGAGAAAGTCAAGACAACGGTGATGAACTACACGTTCAAGTAGTTTGGAAATAGATAAAGGGGGTCAATCTGATCCATATTTAGCAGATCTGGATGCCCGATCCGGACATCCAGACCCGCTAAACATCCGGATTGTGCTGGCGGCCACAGAGCTCCCCGCACGGATTACCAATTTGTGCGGGGAGCTCTGTTCGTGGGCAGGAGGGGAAGGGAAGTGGTGGGAGTGAGGGCAGACGGTGGACAGAAATGTGACCCCAGTCATACAAGGATGATTCTAAGGTCGGCCCTGTGCGTGTTGGGTTGGCAAGGTAGACAAGGGACTTATTCCACCTCAGAGATGGAATACATCCTCCTGGATATCAGAGGACTGCAGACCAGGGGCCAGTTCCAAAAGGTTAGGGAGTGCAGGGGAGTCCCCACAGCTCGACCCTTGCCATGGAAGTCCAGATCGGGGGTCGGGGTATGGGAAAAGGATGTTCTTTTGTGTGGTCGGTGATCACGGCTTCCATTCAGGAACCTGGCAGAGTTAGCCGGGTAGGTGCCGGACATGCGGCCGATCAGAATCGGGGCCTGGCCTGCACTTCCAGGCCGGTAGACCCGATTCTGATCCTGCAGGCACATCTAGCCCCCAAGGGATCAGAATCGGGTGTTACCGCTGCATGCCCCAATTTTGACTGGCTGTACAGGGGCAGGACATCTACAACATACCATCATAACATACCATGATGTCTTTACAGGAGATGAGACTATGAGAGTTACCCAAGAAGGTTTATAGTATCTGGTCTCTTCCACCCTCCATTCTCTCTGTCTATGGTCACTCTGAATAGTTAAATGGATAAGGCCATTTAGGAGGGGATAGACCCTCCTTTAGTGCCTCCATTAGACTAATCTTAAACTATCTCCTCAGGATCCATGATTTCTACTTGGTGTTTGGGCTTCACCATCTGAACTCTACAGTGTATTCCTTGATGGGACTTTTTCCTTGGTGAAGAGCACATAAATATGCTTCAGCAGAGGCCCTTATATCTAGGTTATTGAATACCACTAGTACCATAGCCTGAAAAAAGGGGTCTAGAATGGAGATTTTGGAGGCCCTCTGTCTTGGGTAAATTAAGGGGCAAGGTTTTCAGGTCACCTTGCAACAGGGGTTAGTGTCATAAATTCTGCTTAAGTGTCCCCTGTGATGTAAGGGGGCTCCAAGGACAAAGGGGGCCCACTTGAAGCTTCTCCTGTATCTTTTGAAGTTAATGTTCCCACAATTGGGGCCCTTTCCAAAATTATTGCTTGGGGACCCATAATTTGAACTTCTGCCACTGACAGGAACACCACAAATCCTCTCTTCCTTTGATGTGTGAGGTAGCAATTTGGTCGCAGCGTCTTAATGGTAAAATGCAATGAATGAGGGAATTTGTGGTTCATGTGCCTTTAAATGACTACAGAACTAGAATGAGCCAAACCCTCATTCACGCCATCATTTTTGACATCAAAACTGAAAGAAGATGCTGAGAAGAAAAAGCAAGACCATTTCAGCTAAGTGATTTGTTCCTGAAGCAGAATTATTATCATTCGAAACACAGTACTGTGTTGGACCTGGACTTTGTTTTGATATCAATGCATAGCTTATTAGTGCTGGACTTTGATCTTTCTCATATACATGATCTTTTTCTTAATTTTTAACATCAATGACATGGTACTTTGTAAAGGGATGAACATGGAGGATGAAATGGAGTTTGTGAAGAATTAATTTTAAATATTTATAGCACATTCATATAAGCTAAGAACCTTTCATTAAAATGGACCTAAGAATGTTATTTTCGAAGTAATTGCATATTTCCTAAGAGTATTCAGGGTCCTACACATTTAATTTTTAAATGTAATTTTTGGATGTTTTTGAAAATCATTTGGATCAAGCTCATTTGGATATATTGGCATTGATATTTTCTTTTGCAAGTCAGCAAAATTATTGTGCCATTAATACAATCATTTCAGCATCAATTGCAAGGCAAGGATTAGTAGCAGACTTCTGGAGTGTTCAGGAGAGCGGCTTCTCCTGCACATAAGACGATAAGATATGCCATGCTGGGTCAGTCCTTGGTCCTTGGTCCATCAAGCCCAGTATCCTGTTTCCAACAGTGGCCAATCTAGGACACAAGTACCTAGCAGTTTCCCCAAAAGACACAGGTTCCACAATGCTTGTATTGGGGAAAGCAGTGGATTTCCCAGGTCCCCTTTAATAATTGTTTATGGGCCTTTCCTCCAGGAACTTGTCAAAACCTTTTTTAAACCCGGCTACACTAACAGCCTTTATTACATCCTCTGGTAATGAATTCCATGGTTTGATTACGCGTTGAGTGAAAAAAAATATTTTCTCTTATTTTAAACAGGTTACACTGTAGCTTTATTGCATGTCCCCTAGTCTTTCTATATTATGATGACGTAAACAATTGATCTACGTTTACCCGTTCCACTCCATTCATTAATTTATAGACCTCTATCATATCTCCCCTCAGCTGTCTCTTTTCCAGGTTGAAGAGCCCTAACCTTTTTTATCCTCTCTTCATAGGGATATCCTTCCATCCTCTTTACTATTTTGGTGGCTCTTCTCTGTACCTTTTCTAATAATGCTATATCCTTTTTTAAGATAAGGCAACCAGAATTGCACACAATATTTAAGGTGCAGTCGCACCATGGAACACTACTGAGGCATTATAATATCCTTTGTTTTATTCTCCATTCCTTTCATTATGGTTCCAGCATTCTATTTGCTTTCTTGGCTGCCGCTGCACAATGACGCCTAAATCTTTTTCCTGGGTAGTGGTTCCTAATAAGGGACCTTACATTGTGTAACCATAGTTTGGCTTGTTCTTTCCTAGGTGCATAATAATGCACTTGTCCACATTAAATTTCACCTGCCATTTGGATGCCCAGTCTTCCAGTTTATCAAGGTCCTCTTGCAATTTTTCACAATCCTCATGGGTTTTAACAGCTTTGAATATTTTTGTGTCCTCTGTAAATTTGATTATCTCACTCATTATTCCCATTTCCAGGTCATTTATGATTATGTTAAAAAAGCAGCAGACCCAGCACAGATTCTGGGGTACTCCACTATTTACCTTTCTCCACTGGGAAAATTGGCCATTTAGCCTTACTCTCTGCTTTCTTTCTTTAAACTAGTTCCTGATCCACAATAGTACACGGCCTCCAATCCCATGAATTTTTAATTTCATCAAGAGTCTCTCATGAGGAACTTTGTCAAAGGCTTTCTGAAAATCCAGATACACTATGGGTATGTTTACTAAACTTGGCTAACGGTTAACCTGGGCTATCTGTAACTAGGTCCCATTGAATAATATGGGACCTAGTGGCAGATAGCCCGGGTTAACCGTTAGCCCGGTTTAGTAAACATACCCCTATATCAACTGACTCATCTTTGTCTATCTGTATATCCACACCTTCAAAAAACCATAACAGATTAGTAAGACATAACCTTCCTTGGTTAAAACCATGTTGGCTGTCTCCCATTAAGTCATTGCTATCTACATGTTCAGTAATTTTGTTTTTTACAATGGTTTCTACCATTTTAAAACTGGTACGGACGTCAGGTTCACCGGTTTGTAGTTTCCCAGATCACCCCTGGAACCCTTTTTAAAAATTGACATTACATTTGCCATCTTCCAGTCTTCGGGTATTACAAGATGATTTTAATGATAGGTCACAGATTACTAATAGTAGGTCATATTTCCCCATTGGTGAGTGAATGTCAAACCGATTGGTGGTTGTTAAGTTCTGAACAGCAATGGATCTTTTCTTGAAATACCGTAGATTCTAATGGCTTTAATTCAGATATTGACTGGACTGTCTGTTGAGGTCCAGTGATGATGAGGTGGGTGGACGACATTCTGTTTTATGTCTGCTGTATATTTGATTTATTTGTTCTATTCTAATGGAGTTGTATCTACTTTGCTTTCGGTGCTATAATGGTTAGGGAAGTTTAGACTGGCTTGATTTTCTGTTCTGGTTGACTGACGGTAATGGCAGCTTTTTTTGAAATTTGTTTTATTGTGCCAGCATGGTGTTTTTTGCAGAGGTTAAGAAGCAGCTTGGTTAGAGTGATTTCTAGTTTATTTCTGGCTGGAGAATCAAAGTGAATTGCTGTACAAACATGCATTGGGCGGGATGTTGAAAGCATAGTTCTTTATAGGTACTCTTTGTGCTTTTTTATAGGTTATATTGATTGTAGGAGGAATATGGGTTTAGGATGTATGAGTGGATTGTTGTATGGTTTATGGTTGTTTGGGAGTATGTGGTATTGCTGATATTGGAATTGGTATGTTATGATGGTAAATAATGACATTTGTGGATTGTTTCATATATGAGTGTTTAATTTAGCGGCACGTGCTGTATTGTGCTGTTGGCGTTGGAGTGCCCTGATGAAAATAAGTGGATGCCTACTGGGAATTCAGATGGAACCAATTTTAGAGGTTTGGCTATCCTTTATGTACTTTATTTTAATGGATCGCTTTGCCTGGTTAGTTAATGGGGGAGTTATTGAGGTTCTCATAGAATTCTGAGTGCTAGGATATATAAACTGAATTGGTGCTGAAGCACTTTGGTAAAAAACTGATTTTCAAGCTGATCTTTCCCTGATGAAACTCCAGAGGGGGTGAAAAGCTTTTTGGCATCAGTATTTGCGTCAGAGGATATTGTTTCAAGTCAACATAGGATGATGATCTGAAGACTGAAGTATGATTGACATTTTCTGAAGATCGACTGGACTTCGTATAAAGTTCGTATGGGATGGCAATCTGAGGATTAAAGTATGATTGGTGCCCTTTAAGGATGAATTGCATAAAATTAATGTAGGCTGCTATTTATTATAGGTATGAGGCGGGAAATATCTTATCGCTAAAGCTGTTGCCCCCATTACAGCTTCTGCCTCTGTCCAGACAGAGGTCCCAATGCCAGTTGAAGGACCGGTTCAATGTGCAGGGTGCCTGCATGCTGAAGCTCTCAGGAAACAAGTGGAGGAACTCAGAAAGGAGGTGGCGAGGCTGAGGAGCATTCAAGACAGTGAGAAGTACATTGATGAGATGCTTCCTGCTGCAACCAAGCTCTCCAGCAGAGGAGAAGATGAGTGCCTACAGAATGATGAAGGTTGGGAGGGGCGGAGCCTGATGTCCAGCGGGTAAGACGCTTCGCGCTGAAGCTCCCGAGAGGCCTACTTAGAATCCTGACATAATACCTATACAAACTTACTATTTCACTCCGGGCTGACCGGGGTACCTCGGGGGGGATGGCGGCCCATAAACCAGCGCGCTTGGACTTCGGGTCTCCTTCTTCTTCTCACGGAAAACGCTCCAAAACAGAGGTGTCCTCCCCACAGAAGATGGTTCCATTTCGGGAGAACCCCGAAATGCACCTGGAGATTTTAGAGGAAATACGCGGCGTGAAGGAATTGGTGCAGTCCAATGGAGAAGCGCGTAGAGCCATGCGAGAAGACTTTGGAGTGCTCCAGGACCGACTTGAAAGTCTCTCATTACGGCAGGACAATATGGCGGGGGTCCTCGACTCGCACGCGGTGCGCTTGGGCACACTGGACAAGGCTGAGCGCCAGATACAGAATCTTCAAAAGGAGTTAGAAGATAGCAATAATCGAGCCCGTCGCAACAATGTGAGGCTCATTGGAATACCGGAGGGGGTGGAAGCGGGAGATATGAGAGAATTCCTGCTCAAAACTCTTCCCTCCTTGCTGAAGATCACCTTTCATAAAGAACTGGAAATCGATCGTGCACACCGTGTTCCTACCCACATGGCGCTCAACCGAACGACCCCCCGGCCTATTATCTTTCGTTTGCTACGATATCAACAAGTGGAACAAATTTTAAATGCTGCCCGGGCGAACCATCATTTGGAATTTGAAGGTCACAAAGTCTCCTTCTTCCCTGATTTGGCAAAGCCTACAGTCGACCGACGGAAGAAACTCCTTGCTTTTCGCCCTCGACTTCAACAGCTACAGGCTCGCTTTGGCCTGTTGTATCCCGCGAAGCTCCGAGTGACTCTCCACAACCAAACCAGGACATTCGAAGATCCTGATCTACTATCAACATTTTTAGACTCCAAAGAAGCAGAGCAGATGCGCTAATCCAACGACTTGGACTTTTATTTGCCGGCTCTGGCCGCCATTTTGAAGGGCCCGATGCGGCGGTCATAGTTGAGCACAGAGACTGCCTGGACTTTCTTTCTTTCTTTCTATGACTTTTGTTTTGTGGTCTCCTATCCCTCCATGATGTGTGCCTCGGTCGGATTCGGAGCACGCACAGTCCTGCAGGTTATGTGTTTTTTCAATTACGGCCTTCTCTGGGGCTTCTCCCCGCAGACACATGGTCGCCAGTAATTTTTGGGGTTCTGCTTCTTCTCTACCGCGCTGCGGTTTTTCTTTTTTAATGTGGGGCGCTTCATTGTATTATCTAAGCTTATTTTCTTTTATGCCATATGTACAGCCAGATACAGTCAATATGAGGGACATTGTGAAATTATGTGCGCTATCATGCTCAGAATTTTTAACTTGTCTGAATGGCTTTATGTAAAATCTTATCACTTAACGTAAAGGGCATTAATAGTCCAATCAAAAGAAAGAAAATCCTTAGCTATCTTAGCCATGAGCATGCTGATTTAGCGTTTCTTCAGGAAACGCACTTAAACTCTGCTGAAACACTGAAACTCAATGTTAAGCCTTACATGGTGGCTGCCTATTCTCCCGCCGTTTCCAAACGGTGCGGGGTAGCCATTCTGGTTAAGAAATCTTTGCAAGCTACTGTAATTGATACTAGCGCTGACAAGGAGGGTAGATGGGCCCGAGTACATCTTAAGGTTGGAGATAGTGAATTTACATGTATTTGCATTTATGCCCCGAATGTGGACAACCCTGCTTACTATGCAAGTATTGCGCAGTTGGCACAGGCCTCTGCCAATACTCCATTAATACTTGGTGGTGATTTTAATCAAGTGTTAGACCCTCTGATAGATAGACAGCCGCCTAGAACGAGTAGTCCACCCAAGAGTCTTGCTACCCTTACAGCTCTGATGCAAGATCTTGCGCTGGTAGATATATGGAGGCTGCTTCACCCCTCCGACTTAGAGTTCACTTTCTTTTCTGCCCCCCATCACTCCCAATCTAGAATAGATTTCTTTCTCATTTCCAAAGCACTGATTTCTCAAGTAGACACGACTAGGACTCATCCTCTCCATATTTCAGATCATGCTGCCATATCTTTATCATTACGTGTCACTGCGCGGGACGATTCTCCCCGAGCTTGGTTTTTTGATAGATCCCTACTGGGTCAAAAAGATTTTCAGGTTGATATAAAGGCCGCTATCCAAGATTATTTTCATTTTAACTCACCCCATGACACAGCGAGCTGGGCTTGGTGGGAGGGTTTTAAAGCATCTATCCGCGCCACTATAACTAGCTATCAAATTCGGCAGGGGAAACAAAGAAAGCAGCATTTACTGATTCTAGAGCAGCAGATACAAGCTGGGGAGCGTCTCCTCACGTCCCGTACTGACCCATGTATTTTACTCCGTTTACAACGCTTGCGTTTTCAATACAATCAGCTTTTGTACACTGCTGCTGTTAAAAATATTGAATCACAACAAGGGCTATATTATCGGGAAAATAATCGTGCTGGCAAATTATTAGCAAATGCCCTAAAAGGTCAAAAAGAAGCCAAGCGTGTTACCGCCCTCCGTAATCCGTCGGGGGGGGGGCTTGGTCACTAAAGATACCGAAATCTTAGAACTCTTTCGTGATTTTTATACTCGGCTTTATCAATCTGAATGTGATTTTGAGCCAGATGTATTTGAACGCTTACTTTCAGGGGTACAAAGACCGACCCTATCTGACGAAGATAGAGTGGCCTTGGACACACCATTTACTGTCTCAGAAATTCATTCTGCTATCAAGAAATGTGCCTCAGGTCGAGCCGCAGGCCCAGACGGTCTCCCTGCTGAATTCTACAAAACCTTTCACGCTGACTTAGCTCCAGTTTTGAAAATTTATTTTTCTGCTCTGGCCGAGGAGGGTTCTCCTTCTGGGTCCTTTTCAATGGCAAATGTAGTAGTTTTTGAGAAAGAGGGGAGAGACCCGCAACTAACAGCTAATTATCGTCCAATTTCCCTCCTAAACGCGGACTATAAAATCTTTGCCACCATTCTCTCTACCCGACTCTCGGATAGGATGCCTACCTTAATACACCCAGATCAATGCGGTTTCATTCCTGGTAGATCAACTGCTGACAATGCTCGGACTCTATGCCATGTACTGACTACCGCAGTTAATCTGGATCGCCCATTTGTTGGCCTCTCACTTGATGCTGAGAAGGCCTTTGATCGCTTAGAGTGGCCCTTCCTGTTTGCAGTCCTCCGCTGGTACGGATTCGGGGAAGGTTTTCTCCGTTGTCTTCGCACCATGTACGCACAGCCTACAGCCAGTATATGTGCCAATGCTTTAAAGTCTCAGCCTTTTCCCCTTCAACGCGGCACTCGCCAGGGATGCCCACTGTCTCCACTTCTCTTCGATCTTGCACTCGAACCCTTGGCTTTACTAATCCGGCAATCGGAGGAGATTCATGGAGTCCCCTTCACCCATAGGGAAATCAAAATTTCAGCGTATGCTGATGACCTTATGCTTTTTGTCTCTATAGACTCAGTACCAGCTGTCCTAGAGCAAATTGGTAAATACTCACAACTGTCCGGTTATAAGATAAATTGGACCAAGTCGGTAGCCTTTCCATTAAATCCTTTGCTTCATCAGGCAGATATGCAACCCTTCCCCTTTTTATGGCAACCTCGCATGGTCAAATACCTTGGGGTTCACTATTGTTCTCCTTTGGAAGACACTATCTCCTTCAATGCCAAAGCCTTAACCTCTAAAGTCCGGGCGCTTACTCACCGCTGGACTCCTTTAACACTTACCTGGTGGGGTCGATTAGAAACCATAAAAATGATGATTGTTCCGAAGGTGAATTATATCTTAGAAATGTTGCCCTGTCTCTTCCCTCGACGTATATATAAAGATATAGAGGGCCTTCTGACTAGATACTTGTGGCAAAACAAGACACCTAGGATAGCGAAACATAAGCTACAAGCAGACAAGGAAAATGGGGGTGTCAGATTCCCTGATTTCCTGAAGTATCATCAATCTTTTCTTCTCAAACAAGGCGCTCGTTGGCTGGAAGATCCAGCACCGAATAGACCTGTGTGGCTAGACATAGAAGAGGACCTTTGCAAACCGATTCCTCTTACTTTTCTCCCTGGTATGACTCTCCCATCAGACTCCCACTTTCCACCAATGCTTTTAGACACCTTAGGTGCCTTTAATAATCTTATGCACTCTTAAGACTCCCGACTCTGTCCGTTAGACAAGCTCCCACTTTGGTACAACACTCGATTTCGAATACAAAATAAGCCGATGGCGTGGAGCCCCTGGTACACTAGGGGCATTTGGATTCCTAGTCAGTTGTTCCATGAAGGTCGCTGGAAAACTTTTAGTGAATTGCAAATTGAATTTGGTCTCCCAGCGAAACACTACTTTCAGTTGGTGCAACTTCAGCATTGCCTTCGGAGTGCTAAGGTGCTCCCGCCATCGGCCTCCCCTACACAAGGTTGGTTGGAGACTATCCGATCTATCGGTAGTTCACCGGGTGTAGCATCCAATTTTTACAAAACCTTATGTAATGCTATAACTAGAGATACCCCTATAGCGCAGAAAGCATGGGAGAGAGAATTGCATGTGACTTTGACCCCGGAGCAATGGAGCCTTGTCTGGAGTAGAGTGACACGGGTCTCCCGATCCGCCTCACTCACTCAGACACTCTTCTTTCTAGCCCACCGGTGTTTTTACACTCCTGACAGATTGGCCAAATGGAACACTACTCAGGGCAATAGTTGTTGGACATGTCATGCGGCCATTGGTTCACTACCTCATGTTATGTATGAATGTCCCGCACTACAGTATTACTGGCGTCGGGTCTGGGGTCGTATCCAGTCTATTTTGCACTTTCAAGAGCCCCTTTCTTGGAGGATAGTGGGACTTCGCTCAGCTGCGGGGATCCCCTCTCTTCCAAAAACGGCTTACTTCCTTTTGGACTTTATGCTTGGCATTGCTATTTCCCTAATTACGAAATACTGGAAAAATAGCTCCCAGCTGAGCCCCAATGAATGGTGGAATCATGTCTGTCTCTACAGTAAATATGAACAAATACCTCGTATGTTTGCTTCCCCCATTCAGACTCCTCATCATCGATCTAAATGGAAGATGCTCAATGACTATGTACATTCTGCTCAATGCTCTCATCTGACTGTTTAAATTTGTATATATCTTTGTCCCATGATTATTCTGTATCGCAGATACTCTTTTGATTGTTTTGATGTATAATCACTGTTGTTTGGAAGCGCTCACATGCTGACATAATCAGCTAGAGAAGAAGCGTGGGGGTGGGGGGTAGTTGGGTTTACTTCTCTTTATTGTATACTTGTTTTGTCTCCCTTGGTGTGTTGTTTCTTTTGTTTGTTGCAAAATGAAAATAAAAGTTTAAAAAAAAAAAAAAGAATGATGAAGGTTGGACACAAGTCACCAGGGCCTACAGAATCACCAATCCAATTTCTCCAGCCCTTGAATTGAAGAACCATTATGCAGCCCTGGAAGTGGAGGTGAAAACATCCCTGGAAAGGGAAGAACCAGAGCTCAAGTACCCCAAAGTTGCAGAATCAGTGACCACAAGGAAGCAAAGGGTAGTGGTGGTTGGTGAATCTCTTCTGAGGGGTACTGAGGCATCCATCTGCTGACCAGACTTGATATCCAGAGAGGTATGCTGTCTGCCTGGTGCCAAAATCCAAGATGTTATGGAGAGATTGCCGAGACTCATCAAGCCCACTATTACCCAATGTTGCTAATCCATGTCAGAACAAATGATACTGCCAGGTATCCCTCTGAATGTATCAAAAGTGACTTCATGGCTCTGGGACAGAGGGTGAAGCAGATAGGTGCACAGGTGGTGTTCGCTTCAATCCACCCTGTTGAGGGTAAAGGCCAAGGCAGAGAGGCTTGCATCCTGGAGATAAATGCATGGCTGCGTGGATGGTGTCATCGAGAGTGTTTTGGTTTCCTGGATCATGGGATGCTCTTCCAAGAGTTGCAGAGCAGAAAAAGCGTCCATCTGTCCAAGAAAGGTTGACGCATCTTCAGTAGTAGACTGGCTAATCTATTGAAGAGGGCTTTAAACTAGATTTGTTGGGGATGGGTGAAGAAAGCCCCCAGGTAAGTGAAACATTAAATACCTTTATGGAAATGGGTAAAAGGGGTAACATATGGACAGCAGTGTGTATAAATGGCCGTAGCATGGGAAATAAGATCCCTGATGTTGAAGCTTTGGTGGGAGTGACCGATTTGGATTTAGTGGCAGTTACAGAAACATTGTTCACAGAAAACCATGACTGGGATGTAACTATACCAGGCTATACTTTATTTAGAAAGGACAGGGTAGGAAGAAGGGGAGGAGGAGTGGTACTATATGTAAAAAATAATATTAAAGCTTTGGAATTACAGAGCTTAAAAGAGAGAAAGGAGGCATTGTGGGTTAAACTAGAAAGAGGGAAAGAGAAATCTATTTGCATTGGCATGATATACAGAACTCCCTCACAAGAGGAAGAGGTGGACAGAGAATTAATTGAAGACATATGTAGCATTGCTAGGAAAAGGGAAAGTGCTACTGATAGGGGATTTCAATAAACTAGATGTTGATTGGCACATTCCTGCTGCAGTATTATCTAGAAATAAGGAGCTCCTGGATTCTCTACAGGGAGAACCATTCAGGCAATTGGTAACAGACCCCACATGTGAAGGGGCTATACTGGACTTGGTGCTTACCAATGGTGAAAGTGTTTCTGATGTTATAGTGGGAGATCATTTTGCATCCACTGATCACTAGATGGTGTGGTTCAGTATTAGGACTATGGCTGTTAGAATTTATTCAAAAATGAGGGTCTTAGACTTTAGGAAAACTAACTTTGCTAAGATGGGCCAATACCTCAGGGAGTCGTTAGTGGGATGGGAACAACTGGGAGATGTAGAAAAACAGTGGGCAAAACTGAAAGGGGATATTAAAAGGGCAGCCAACCTTTTTATTAAAATAGTAAATAAAGGTAAAAGGAAAAAGAGACCGCTATGGTTTTCGAAAGAAGTAGCTGAAAAGGTGAAGAAAAAGAGGGAGGCCTTCATGAAATACAAGAGATCACAGAGAGAGGAAGACAGGAATCTATATTTGGAAAAACTTAGAGAAGCTAGCAAAGTAGTCAGGAAAGCAAAGATTCAAAAAGAGGAGGAAATAGCTAATGCAATAAAATGGGGGGATAAGACATTTTTCAGATATGTTAGTGAGAAGAGGAAGGGCAAAAGTGGTATTGTCAGACTCAAGGGTGAAGGGGAGGAATATATAGAAGCTGATGAGGATAAAGCGGAATTGCTTAACAAATATTTCTGTTCTGTGTTCACAGATGAAGAACCGGGAACAGGACCTCGGAAAACACCCACAAACAGGAACAGAAGTGAGGGGCATCTTGAACAATTTTCAGAAGACTGTAGCTAAACAGGTAGAAAAGGCAACAGCAAAAGCTAGAAGGATGCTTGTGTGCATAGGGAGAAGAATGGCCAGCAGAAGAAAGGAGGTGATAGTGCCTCTGTATAAGTCTTTGGTGCGACCTCATTTGGAGTATTGTGTGCAATTCTGGAGACCGCACTTTCAAAGGATATAAACAGGATGGAGTCAGTACAGAGTGTGGCTACTAAAATGGTTAGTGGTCTTCATTATAAAGCATATGAGGACAGACTTAAGGATCTTAATATGTACACCTTAGAGGAAAGGCGAGATAGAGGTGATATGATTGAGATGTTTAAATACCTCCATGGCATAAATGCACAGGAGGAGAGCCTCTTTCGATTGAAAGCAAGTTCTGCTATGAGGGGACATGGGATGAGGGTGAAAGGGGATAGATTCAGGATTGATATGCGGAAATATTTCTTACAGAAAGAGTGGTGGATCCATGGAATAGTCTCCCAGTGGGGGTGGTAGAGATGAGGACAGTATCTGAATTCAAAAAAGCATGGGACAAACACAGATGATCTCTAAAGGAAAAAAGGAGACTGTTGTAGTTGTTGATATGGAAGGACAGACTAGATAGGCCATGTGGTCTTTTTCTGTCATCATTTTTCTATGTATATATATATATATATGCGCTTATTGGTCAAGGGAAAATCTCTATGAATTGTGAATGTGGGCTGCTATTTAGGAGGTATATCTCCCCTATAGCAATAGTAATATTGTATTTTTTGTTATTATTGTAAGTATGTATAATCTGTTTATTGTTATATGATTATCATATCTTGATGTCATTCCAATACTGAATGAATGGCTATGTTTTATTCATGAAGGTATGGTATGAACTGTCTGTATGAAATTTTATAGCAATTAGCTGTCTGCGCAGGTTTCCAGTGTATTAGAATTATTTTTTAATTGTTTGAAATTGTTTACGTATATGGTACAAAATTGCAATAAATCTTGCTTTTTAAAAAAATTATTTTTTCAGTTTGTGAGAGTGTTGGTTTGGTTGGATAATACTGCAGTGGTGATGTCACAGCATAGAGAAAAGAAATCAAAACTGTCTCCCATCTGCTGGCAGGAGGAAAATAACCCTCTAGGTTGGACTGGTCTAGCAGGAAGAAGAAGACTGAAGGAAATGAAGAGGACTGGAAATGTGCTGATGGGGGATTAGGACTGGTAATGGGCTATGGGGGTGCTAAGACTGGAAATGGGCTGATGGGGGGTTAGGACTAGTAATGGGCTATGGGGGTGCTAGGAATGGAAATGGGCTGTGGGGGGCTAGGACTGGAAATGGACTAATGGGGGGTTAGGACTGGAATGGGCTATGGGGGGGGGCTAAGACTGAAAATGGGGTGTTGGGGGCTTAGGACGGGAAGTGGGCTGATGGGGGCTTAGGACTGGTAATGGGCTATGGGGGGGCTAGGACTGATAATGGGCTGAGGGGGTGGCTAGGACTGGAAATGGGCTGAGTGGAAGGAGGGCTTGAACTGCAAATAGCTGATGGGGACGGGGGCTTGGAATGGAAATGGGCTGTGTGGAAGGAGGGCTTGAACTGCAAATAGCTGATGGGGACGGGGGCTTGGAATGGAAATGGGCTGTAAGGGGAGGGAGCTAGGACTGGAAATGGGCTGAGTGAGGGGGGGGCTAGGACAGGAAATTGGCTGATGGAGGGCTAGGATAGCACTGGAAATGGGCTGTTGGGGGGGCTTGGATTGAAATGGACTCATGGAGGGGCTAGAACTGGAAGTAGGCTCATGGGGGGCTTGGATTGGAAATGGGCTGAGTGGAGGGGAGCTAGGATTTGACATGGGCTGATGATGGTGGGGCTAGGAAAGGACTAGAAATGGGCTGATGGGGGGCTGGGATTGGAAATGAGCTGATGGAGGGACTTGGATGGGGGAGCTAGGACTGGAAATGAGCTGATGCAGGGACTAGAAGGGAGCGGATGCTGGGTGGGGCTGGAACTAGAAGGGAGCTGATATTGGGGGAGGATTAGAATGGGATAGAGCTGGGAGAGGGAAATGGAGAGGGAAAAAATATTTTGTGTGGGAGGGAAGACAAATCTACAATTGGCCGGATATTGGGAGAGTAAGTGGGGATTGAGGATGGCGGGGTAAAATTTGAGTGGATGAAATAGGAATGAGGAAAGAACAAAAGGAGAAAGATTAGTATGTTAAAGCAGATGTAGAGAGAGAATGGAAAAAAAACTAGAAGAGTGAAGAAAGGACAAATGGACAGCAGACGATGGAGAGTTAGCAGAAGACACGAAGAAACCAGAAGAAAGTGGCTGGAGCAATTGCAACTGAAAAAAAATGCACAAAAGGTAGAAAAATATCTCTTTATTGAATTTATTAACTGAAATATGCCAGCTTTGGGAAATGTGCATCATTAACGTCTGTGCTTTGTTTAGTACAAGACGAAATTAATTTATAATTTTATTTTTACAGTGTTGTTGGGCTTTTGGGGTTCCCAGTTTAATTATTGTCTTCCTGTTTCTACATTGTGATTTCTTGTTTGGTGACGGTCTATGTTCTGCACGTGTAACTGAGCTGAGATATTCTGTTTATGCAAATCCTATTTGACATTGCCACTTGTTCTCTTTCCCCAGTAGGTCATGTATTGTTGTTCTCTGAAATGTATTGGTTTAATATTTGTAGTGTTGCCTTTTGATAGGTAGGGTCTTGTGTTTTGTGAGTCCTGGTAGTGCTGTTATGATACGGCGGGTTTGCTATGGGTTCTAAATGATCCTTCTACTGGAACTGACCAAATATCCAAAACACACCCCTCAAGGGCCAAACTGATATCAATTAATACTTTTTGTCGGATCACTCACCATGAGAGGAAACAATCCCTCCCTTGAAGTGAGCCCTCCTTTTTTCTCAATTTGAAAGTGACCGCAAACCGGCCTAACCGGACCACACAACACACGTTGCTGTCCAAAACAATGTCCAGTCAAAGTACCAAAACTGCAATTCCCCACCACAAACAAATGTGCAAGGAGAAAATTACTTAGCTGAATAAATGCCAAAGAGGAATATCAGCAGTTCTTCCAATCCCACGTTGGCAGCGTGACCGTATCAAGCGCTGAACACCCACAATCTCTTGAGAGTAGTTCTTCAACTCAGTCCGCTGTGCTTCATTAATCCAAACAGGATAGATAACCCTCTTCAGCCAAGAACTTTGAGGTCCATGCGCGACACTAATCAGTGTTTCAAGCTGCACACGGTTGCTGATAATTTTGGTAGCCACCATCAGTTCCCGAGTCCCTCCCAATGCGCGGGCTTTCCGAGCCGCGAGAGTTTCCCTTTCTTCTCACGGCTCTGTTAATCTCACCGGGGCTGATGGGATTTCCCATCAGCCTCGGCGGGATTAACAGAGCCGAGAGAGGTCAGAGAAGCTCTCGTGGCTCTGAAAGCCTGCGCATTGGGAGGGACTCGGGAACTGATGGTGAAGGGAGGCTCTGCCGGGCAGGCGAGGCCCCACGGCGGGACATTTGATTTTGCCGCTGCCACGGCGGCAGCAGCAGCCGGTTTGGTTTTTTTTCTACTTGTGCTAATGAAGAATGTTTTTTGCGCGGGGCCCCCTGAAACGCGGGGCCCTGTGCAAAAAACATTCTTGCTCAATGAACAGGCCGGCCCTGAATCCACCCATTATTCTGCATTCTTTTTTCTTGGCCCGCCCTCTGGAATAGCCTTCCTCCGGACCTTCACTCAGAATTCTCGTTTCCTAGGTTTAAGGCACAGCTTAAAGCTCACCTTTTCCGTCGAGTCTATGACTTCCTCTCTGATTACTCCTATCTCTTCACCCGGATACTCTAGCCATTAACCTACCTGTTTGTGTCCCCCCCTCTTAACCCCCACCCCTTCTGCGTCCCCTATCTATGCGTTCTATTTTTACTTTCCTATATTTTAATGGCGTTCTTTTCCTATTCTTTATGTTTGCATTGATTTTACCACATGCTTTTTATTTGTAAACCGCTTTGATGTCTATTCTAAAAGCAGTAGATCAAATTTTAATAAATGAAATGAAATAAAACGCTGTACAGTAAATGTCTATCTTACTTGCTTTCACTTATAATTCTGTATGTTCCCTCTCGCACCCTGTGCTCCTTATAGGAAAACTGACTTTGTATTCCATCTGTCTCCCTTGCTAGGCTCGAATCCACAAGATCATCCAGCTTCTTTTTCACTACTCCAGCTCATTGGAACTCACTCCTCTCACGTCTCTGCACTGAATTTGCAACAAGAAATTTTATGCTACCCTTAAGACTCATCTTTTTCTCTCTGCATTTGGGGGCCATGCCTGTTGCCAGTGGTACAGGGTGCTGTCCTGTTATACTGCATCTGTCTGTTTTCGATGCTTGGTGATGGTCTAACTTTTTTTGCTTTCCTATAGTGTTTAGAACACTGACTTGGTAACCAAGCAACCAGGGTTCGATTCCCACTAGCACTCCTTGTGGCCTTGGGCAAGTCACTTAATCCTCCATTGCCTCGGAAGAAAGGCCTGGCAATCTACTTCCGGTGACACTGCCGAAAAAACCCAGGATCTTATGGGTCGCCAGGAGTCAGGACTGACTCGAAGGCACACATTGCATTGCATCTTACTGTGGGCTCCTTTCTTCTGACATATAATTTGATCTGTAGACCGACCACTTTGATATTGTATTGAAAGGTGGTATATAAAACTTTCTAAGGAAAAGAATAAAGAGACCTATCTGAGGACAGGATGGATTGAGAGTTCCTGGGTTAAATTAGCAGGGAGACAATCAGCAGAGATGTATTCTTCAGGAATCAATTTTCTTACATAATTTACCCTCAGCACTGGTGGGCTCAACTTTAACAGAGCCGCAGGAAAGAAGGGAAACACTTCCTTCTTGTGGCTCTGCAAAGGTGAGCTGGGGCACTGACCAGGCAACTGTAGGGCTCTTCCCTGGGAGGAGGCGGGGGGGCTTGGACTGGAAATGGGCAGAGCAGGGCTGTTAAGGGGCTGGACTGGGCTGGGCTGGGCTGTGCTGGGAGGGAGGTAGGTTAGTACTAGAAATAGTCTGATTTGGAGGGCTAGGACTGCAAATGGGCTGATTATGGGATTAGGACTGATAATGGGCTTATCAGGGGGGATTAGGATTGGTAATGGGCTGATGGGGGCTAGCACAGGAAATGGGCTGATCGGGGGACTAGCACTGGAAATGAGCTAGGACTGGTAATGGGCTGATTTGGGGGGGGGGGGCTAGGACTGAAAATGGACTGATGGGTGGACTAGGACTGGAGTGGGCTGATAAGGGGGATAGGACTGGAAATGAGTTGCTGGGGGGAGGAGAGAGCTGCTGGCACTGGAAGAAGACGGGGAGCTAGAACTGGAAATGGGCTGATGGGGGAGGAGGAGAGAGATGCTGGTCTTGGAAGAAAACTAGGGGTTAGGGCTACCAATGGGCTGATGCAGGGGGATGGGAGAATGGGACTGGAAGAGAGTGGATGCTGAGAGGGTTGTCAGAGGAAGGAGGGGGCAGGAAAGGAGCTGACACAGGGGAAGGTGGAGACTGGAAGGGAGCCTACACAGGAAAAGGAGGGGGTGGAAGGGAGATGATATGGGGGGGAAGGAGGGGCTGGAAGGGAGATGACACCTGTGGATGGTACTGAGGGGGGACTGGAAGGGAGCTGATACTTGGTGATGGGACTGGTAGGTGGCTGGGTAATGGGGAGGAGACTGGAAGGGAGCTGACATGTGGGGATGGCACTGGAAGTGGGATAGACAGAGGGTAGGATGACTGGAATGGAGTGACGGGGGGTGGCACTGGGAGTGGAAGTGAGCTGATACCTGTGATGGTATTTGGACTAGAAGGAGCTGGACAGTGGGGAAGGAGGGGGACTGGAAGGAAATGGACACCAGAGGCAGTCCTGGGAATGCAAGGTGGTTGACATTGGAAGGTACTGGGAGGGAAGGACTGGAAAGGGGGCTGATAATGGGGAGGGTTACTGGGACTGGGCATAGGCCGATGGAAGGAAGTGAAGAAAACAAAAGAAGAGACAAGAAATGGCAGATGGATCATAGAAAGAGAGCTAAGAGAAGACAGAGAAGCAGAAGCCTCAGAATGGGGCCAGCATGATCAGAGAATGAAATGGTCAGACAACAAAAGTAGAAAAAATAATTTTATTTTCATTTTAGTGATTGGACTTTGTACTATCTTTATATTTTATACAGTATGGGGAACTGCATCTTTTATTTATCTGATTTTGCACTGCATGCTAAGTCTGCCTTTTTGGGGTTTCAGTTTAATTTTTGTATACATGTTTATATTTTTACTTTAGGTTGCAGTCACTTATTCTGTACTTGGTGAGGGTCTGTGTTCTGAGTGTGTGATTGAGGCCAGGTGTTCTGTTAACATGGAGTTTGTACATAGAGATCTATACTGTACTGTAGTAATTTGGCTTGTTCAGCTTTTCAAATAGGTGCATGGATGTTCTAGGACCTGCTTCACTATTTATAGTGCTGCTTTTTTCTGGGTAGGCCCCTTGCATGAGTTTTGGAAGTTTATGCTGGTATGGTATGGTAGATTTGGCCTTACAGATCTTAGGTGACTTCTATAGGGTTTTATATTAGTTCCCAATATGCTTGGTACTGGAGCGTGTTTGTTTGTTAGTGAGATGACCAGAATTAGATTTTTTTTAGATATATTTAGTTCTGTGGGTGAATGTCCTACGTCTGCTCTACACTCATTGTTGAGGGAGAGGTTTTTGTGGATGCAGAATATATATTCAAAAAGAAAAAGTGAGACCTATAACGCAGTTTATAACAGAATAAAATGAGTTATAATTTGGTCTTATAAACTGCTGTGGTTCTCACTTTTTCTTTTAGTTCCTTGGTGTGTGAACATCTTGCATTTCCTTTGTTTTTTACAGAATATATATTTACATTAACACCATGATGGTCCAGTGCGCAGTTTCAGGAGTTATGGTAGGGTTACTAAGCCCTTCTTGGTGTTTATGTTGGAGTGGGAAGTGTTGTGTTGGGGTCACAAAGTCCCTCTTGTTTTTCAGAGGATGGGAAGTGTTGTGTTGGGGTGCCAAGTCGCTTTTGTTTTTGTGGAAGTGGGAGATGCTGCATGGGTGCTGTTGAGCCCCTCTTGTTCAGCATATTTAGCAGCATGTTTCCTAGGCTCTGTACTGGTAACATATGAACATATGAAATGCCATACTTGTTCAGACTAAAGTCCATCAAGACCAGTATCCTGCTTCCAATAGTGGGCAATCCAGGTCACAAGTACCTGGCAGGTTTCCAAAAAGGCGCACAGATTGCACAATGCTTATCCCAGGGCAAGCAGTGGATTTCCCAGGTCCTCTTTAATTATTTATTTATTTATGTGCACTTATATACCACCTTTCTTAATATGTACCTTTCCTCCAGGAACTTGTCCAAACCTTTTTAAAGCCCAGCTACACTAACAGCTTTTACTGCATCCTCTGGTAACTAATTCCAGAGTTTGATTACTCAGGACCGTAGGCTAATTGCAGCGAGGCAGTTACATCCCCCGGCAGTTACTGCATTTCAGTGTGGCAAAACAGTTGCTGGTGCAAATAAGGCCACCCACTAAGGTGGCATTAGTTGCATTCACACTACTTGCGCTGAGCCATTATGTTAGCTTCTGCTGACAATGCAGATGCCTGTATGTGAGAGTTCTTTCTCTCACCTCACTCTGCAGTAAAGTATAATTTTTGGAAAGTAGTATTTACAGAGATGCTTTTTTTTGGATGGGTTCCTAATGTGTGTTTTGGAAGTTGGTGCTGATATGGTATGATATGGTATGGTAGATTTGCTCTATAGATACTAATGACTTTGTTGTGGGGTTTTGTATTAGTTCACAATATGCCTGGGACTGGAGAATATTTGTTGTTGTTGTTGTTGTTGTTAGTGAGATGATCAGAATCAGATTTATTTTTAAGATATTGAGTTCTGTGGGTGAATGCCCTGGTTCTGCTCTGCACCCACTGTTGAAGAAGGGGGTTCTCTGGATGCAAAATATATGTTCAAAAAGAAGAAGCAAAAACCATAATGTGGTTTATAACAACAAAATAAAAGTAAGTTATAATTTAGTTTTATAAACTGTGCTGTGGTTTTCGCTCATTTTTTTAGTTCCTTGGTGTGCAAACATCTTGCATTTCCTCTTGTAATCTAATCGGCTTTTTGGTTTGGTTCAGTTCCTGATTAGAGTTTTGAGAAAGCCACCCCCTCTACAGGGGGGAAGGGGGGGGGCACCATCTCATCCTTCGCCTTAGGCAGCAGATTGCCTTGAGCTGCCTCTGAGTGCTATATTGGGTCCGGCCACATAACTCACTTTGAATCCATGCACAGATATTCAATTTAGGTGGGTGAATAGCATTTCTCTTGAATATCAGCACCATTTTTCATGCAATTTGATTTGAATGGATACTGTGCCATTCAGCAGATTACTAAATATTGATCTAGTAATGCTTTCCAAACTCTTGGTATCATAGACCAGCTCCCAACTGGTTTCATATATATATCTTCTAATACGTTTCTCTGTGTTTGCTACTTCATATTTATATGTACATCTTATTACATTTCATCATGAGTATTCATTTATGAACTCATTTATTTGTTTATTTGACTGTCTATACCGTTTTTCACTGGGTCAAAGCAGTTTACAAATAACAGTGGCAACTTCAGTTTATACAGCAACCTTGGGCCGGAAGGACTGGAGTTTCTAGTCCCACAGGTGCTCCTTGTAGTCTTGGGCAAGCCACTTAACCCTCCATTGCCCATGTTCCCTGTATTAGTATAGGTGTCTCATATCCCCTCGTGTTAAATGCATCCCCCAATTGCATTGTTACCACTTTGATTGAAGGATAAGATGGTATACAAAACTGTCTAAATAAATAAATAAGACATATTTTATATATCTTTGTTTAATCATTAATGTGCTTTTGCTGATATTAACATTTATTTATATTCTCTTATATACTGTGCTATTCTGCATCAGTGTGGTTTACATTGAACAAACTGAAATTACATTGAACAGGGCATTATAACTTGGAGATAACTATTTTACAGGGAAAATGGGCTATGGAGGGTTAAGTGGCTTGCCCAAGACCACAAGGAGCACCTGTGAGACTAGAAACCCCAGTCCTTCTGGCCCAAGGTTGCTGTCCTGTAGTGGGATTTGAACCTCTGACCTTCCAGCCTGAAGTACCATGCTCCAACCACTAGGCCACTCCTCCACTCCTTTGTAATTTGTAACATTATTAACTATAAACATTTTCATCATATAATCAAGCAGGAGGGGTGTTTCGTATGGCTAATATACTAGCTTATTAGCTTGGAGTGAATGGATTTACTATATTTTCTGAGGGCGTATCATATGTAGGATTGGTCCATTAGGTTGTTTGTGTTTTGATTCCATAGTGTTCAATGAATAACTGAGTCTTTAGTTCTTTGCGGAAAGTTGCAAGTTCAGTGATGTTTCTTATCTTTTCAGGTAGAGCCAGGGCCGGATTTAGCTATACGCCATGTACGCCATGGCGTAGGGCCCACAGCTGCAAAGGGCCCACAAAAATTGAAGTAGTTAGGCTTTTTTTTTTTAATAAAATAAAAAAAAACCTGCTGGCTGCCGCCGCGGGCCCCCTCTGCTTCCGCGGAAGCCTGTACTGACCCTCGGGGGACCCCTCTTGAATATCTGTCCCTCCCTCCGTGCCTACGTTTCTCCCTCCGTGCAGGCTGTTAGAGAAGCGAAGGCAGACTGTCTCCTTCTGCCTTCCCGTCTCTGTTAAGCCCGCAGGGCTGATGGGAAATTTCCCATCAGCCCCTGCGGGCTTAACAGAGACGCGAAGGAGACAGTCTGCCTTCGCGTCTCTAACAGCCTGCACGGAGGGAGACACGGAGGCACGGAGGGAGGGACCGAGCTTACAGAGGGGGCCCCCGCGGGTCAGTCCCATGCTGCCGCGGCAGCAGAGGGGGCCCCGCGGCGGCAGCCAGCAGGTTTTTTTTTTTAAAAATAAATTTTACTTTAGGCCGGGGGAGGGGGAGGGGGAGGGGGTAGGACTGGTAATTGGGGGGGCTGGGACTGGGGCTGGAAATGGGTTGGGACTGGGACTGGAAATGGGCTGGGACTGGGACTGGAAATGGGTTGGGGGATTAAGGCTGGAGGTGGGCTGATGAGGAGGACTGGTAATGGGCTGTGGGCTGTTGGGGGGGGTTAGAACTGGTAATGGGCTGTGGGCTGATGGGGGCTGTCTGGTAATGGGCTATGGGGGGGGCTAGGACTGGGAAATGGGCTGGGGGGGGGTTAAGACTGGAGGTGGGCTGATGGGGTTAGGACTGGTAATGGGCTGTTGGGGGGGGGGGTTTAGAACTGGTAATGGGTTTTGGGGGGTTTAGACTGGTAATGGGCTGTGGGCTGATGGGGCTGTCTGGTAATGGTCTATGGGGGGGCTAGGACTGGAAATGGGCTGGGGGGGTTAAGACTGGAGGTGGGCTGATGGGTTTAGGACTGGAAATAGGCTGTTGGTGGGGAGTTAACAACTGGTAATGGGTTTTGGGGGGGTTTAGACTGGTAATGGGCTGTGTGGCTGATGGGGGCTGTCTGGTAATGGGCTATGGGGGGGCTAGGACTGGAAATGGGCTGGGGGTTAAGACTGGAGGTGGGCTGATGGGGTTAGGACTGATAATGGGCTGTTGGGGGGGTTTAGAACTGGTAATGGGCTTTGGGGGGGGTTAAGACTGGAAATGGGCTGTGGGCTGATGTGGTCTGTAAGGTAATGGGCTATGGGGGGGGGTAGGAATAAAAATGGGATGGGGGGGTTAACACTGGAGGTGGGCTGATGGGGTTAGGACTGGTATTGGGCTGTGGGCTGAGGGGGGCGGGGGGTTAGGACTGGCAATGGGCTATGGGGTCTGACTGGAAATGGGTTGATGGGGTTAGGACTGGAAGTGGGCTGATGGGGGGTTAGGACTGGTAATGGGTTATAGGGGGGGCTTAAACTGAAAATGGGGTGATGGGGGGTTAGACTGGTATTGGGTTGGGGGGGTTGGGTGTTGCTAGGACTGGAAATGGGCTGATGGGTGGCTAGGACTGGAAATGGGCTGATGCAGGGACTAGAAGGGAATGGATGCTGGGTGAGGCTGGAACTAGAAGGGAGCTGATGTTGGGGGAGGATTAGAATGGGATGGGGCTGGAAGAGTAAAATGGAGAAGGGAAAAATATTTTGTGTGGGAGGGATAAAAAAATCTACAATTGGCCGGGTATTGGGAGAGTAAGTGGGGATTGAGGATGGAGGGGTAAAATTTGACTGGATGAAATAGGAATGAGGAAAGAGCAAAAGGAGAAAGATTAGTATGTTAAAGCAGATGTAGAGAGAGAATGGAAAAAACTAGAAGAGAGAAGAAAGGACAAATGGACAGCAGACGATGGAGAGTTAGCAGAAGACATGAAGAAACCAGAAGAAAGTGGCTGGAGCAATTGCAGCTGAAAAAAATGCACAAAAGGTAGAAAAATATCTCTTTATTTTGAATTTATTAATTGGAATATGTCAGCTCTGGTAAATGTGCATCATTAACGTCTGCGCTTTGTTTAGTACAAGAGCAAATTAATGTATAGTTTTATTTCTACAGTGTTGTACATTCCAAGTTTGGCTTTTGGGATTCCCAGTTTAATTATTGTCTTCCTGTTTCTAAAATGTGATTACTTGTTTGGTGATGGTCTATGTTCTGCATGTGTAACTGAGCTGAGGTGTTCTGTTTATATAATTCCTATTTGACATTGCCACTTGTTTCTCTTTCCCCAGTAGGTCATGTATTGTTGTTCTCTGAAATGTATTGGTTTAATATTTGCAGTGTTGCCTTTTGATTGGTAGAGTATGGTGCTTTGTGAGTCCTGGTAGTGCTGTTAGGATACGGCGGGTTTGCTATGGGTTCTAAATGGGCAGTGTTTGTAGTAGTTCCTAATGTGTCTGGCAGTTGGCACTGGATTATAGTAATGTAGAAATCTTTTAGTCTTTCTTTATCCATACACTCATTAAGAGGCACGTTTACTAAAAGTTAGTATATGGTAACATTATGCAAATATTTATGCAAATGAGGCCCCTTATGCAAATGAGGCCCACACCCCCCTTGGGCCGCCCCTGCTGGGGCCCACAATTTTTGTTGGCATAGGGCCTCACTCAAGGTAAATCCGGCCCTGGGTAGAGCATTCCACAGTCCTGGGGCGTAGAGTGAGAAGGAGCGATGCAAGCATATTGGTTGCTTTCTGTTCTTTGAAGTGGTACTTTTGGCATGTTTTGTGTGCTTTGTCTTCTGGTTCTTTTGCTTTGTGTCTTGTGTATCAATGATTGCAGGTGGGTGGATGATAAGTTATGAATGATTCATAATATAAGTAGCATTATTTTATTTTTAATTTGAGTTGTTATGGGGAGTCAGTATAATTGTTTCAATATTGGTATGACAACCAATACAAAAGTAGACTTCATGCCTATCTGCTAGAAAAAAAAAACAGTAAATAACGCCAGGTGTAGAAGTAAGACTTGCTAGTGTCCTACTTAGATAGCTGCCTATTTACTTCTATGGCAAAAAAAAAGACCTTGAAAAGAAGCCGAAAACCATAATGCAATGCTGGGCATGGCAGGTCTTTACATTAGAG
Source organism: Ichthyophis bannanicus (assembly GCA_033557465.1). Classification (NCBI taxonomy): domain Eukaryota; kingdom Metazoa; phylum Chordata; class Amphibia; order Gymnophiona; family Ichthyophiidae; genus Ichthyophis; species Ichthyophis bannanicus. The sequence continues at coordinate 610,857,796 of CM066031.1, read as the reverse complement.
ACAAATTTTTATTGCTACTCTTAGGGCCTTATGCTCATTTTCTCATACACTAAGAGGGCAAAGTGAGTATAATGGTCATGACAATGGCTTGCGGACCAAGATACCAGGGTTTGAGGCCCACTAGCACTCCTTATATGATAAAATGAGGAAAATAGTTAAGAATAAAGCTAAGGACAGCAGTTGCAAAGGTTAAAGATTTGCATCAAGCATGGGTATTGTATAAGAATAGCATCCTGGAAGCCCAGACCAGCTGTATTCCATGCTTTAAGAAAAGTGGAAGGAAGTCCAAAAAACCACCAACATGGTTTAAAAGTGAGGTCAGAGAGGCTGTTGTTGACAAAAAAGCATCTTTCAGGAAATGGAAAAAGGAGCCAAATGATGAAAACTGGAAACAACACAAGCACTGGCAAGTTAGATGCAAGGCATTGATAAGGCAGGCAAAGAGAGAATTTGCGAAGAAGCTTGCTGTGTAAGCAAAGATGCATAATAAAGACTTTTTCCAAGTACATTCGTAGTCAGTTGGACCATTAGATGATAGAGGGGTAAAAGGGGCACTAAGAGGGGACAAGGCCATAGCAGAGAGACTGAATGAATTCTTTGCTTCAGTACTTTCTGAGGAAGATGTACGGATGTTACCCATGACTGAAATGGCATTTAAAGGTGATGCCACAGAAGAATTGAAAGGGGGTGGAGCCGGCCTGGAAGCGTGGGAGATCGCAAGCGTGCGTTCTCCCTCTTCCTGCCGGGGACGTCGAGTGGAGCAGGTGTGTTTCGTGGGTCGGGAGGTATTTCAACGGGTTCTTTGGCTGCGGGGGTGCGGGGGGGGGGTTAAAATTCGAGAACGGGACACACCGGGAGGAGGGGGCTGGGGGAGGTTAGACGGTGCGGGGGGTAGTAAGCTAACGGCGGGCACCAGTGGGACAAAGGAAAAAGTAAATAAAATAAAAGTGAAACGGGGTGGTTACAGGGCTGTGGACATCTTTCTGGGCCTTGGTGTGGCAGTTAAAACAGGGGGCGGCTGGGTTGGTGGTCTGTAGGTCTATTGTGTTGGCAAGTGAGGGGGCTGTGGGTGGTGCGCACGGGGGGCAATATGGCTCACACTCAAAAGGGCAAAGGGGCAGCTAGGAGGGCTGGGCCCGCAGGAACAATGGCCAGTGAGTGGGGGGTTGGACAGTGTGGGCATTCGATGGCAGGGGCAGGGAGGTCGGAGGCCAGGGGTGCATCTGCAGCTGGGGGCCGAAGGGGTGTTCGCCAGGCGCGTGGCAGCGGGGGTCTGCTGAGCCCAAGGGCAGATCAGGCAGGGCCTCTCGTAGGCACGTAGGCGGGGTCCCTTGAGAGACGGGGTCAGTAGTGCAAGGGCCCCTCCGGCTTGCGGGGGTCATAGAAGAGGTAGGTGGTCCCCCTGCGGTGCTCAGTGCTGAACCTCTCAAGGCGGTGGGGGGGCCAGCGCTCGCAGCTGGATCAGTGGGAGGAGTGTCTGGGCAGGACGAGGGGCCGAGGGTCGACTCCCCGGGATGCGGACCATTGGGGGTTCCCTCCCCCCCCTTTTTTGGGGTGCTATACTCCGGGCCTTGAGGGCGGGCATTTCGTGCACGGTTCCCCTGGGTCCTCTGGCCCGTGGGCCTTTGGGGTTGGCCCTGTGTAGGAGCAGGGCAATGGGGGAGTGGCTGGAGTGATTGGTCTAGAGCAGGGGCGGGGGGGGGGGGCAGGAATGATGCCCGGGAGGAGGTTAGCGGGATGGGAGGCCGGCGGCCTCGGTTCTTCGGCTTGGGGCTGGAGGGGGGGAGACTGCTGTGTCTAGGGCTCCTGGGGCTGTTGCTGCTGGCTTCCCTATGCAGGTACCTGAGAGCGCTAGGCTACGAATGAGCATGTCCGAATCTGGGCGGGCCAGTGGAGTGGCACCTTCGGGGCAAGCTGAGGAGCAGACCAGCACGGCAGCAGGAGCATTGGCTGTGGCACCCAACACTGAGGCCGGTGAGTATGCAGGGAGCGGGGATACCTCACGGGAGGGGGTACACACCCCGGGGCCAGGCATTGCGGAAGGGGGGAAGGTGAAGGCGAAGCACAGATGTGGCGACGCTGTCGGCGTGATTTATCTTCGTCATCGACTTTGTCTGCAGAATCTTCACGCGATTCCGTGCCTCCGGGGGGGGGGGGGGAGAGGGGCGAGGGGGGCCACAGTTGTGCGTTGTTTAGAGTTGTGGGAGGGTGTGCCAAGGAAATTGCGGCATCGCATCAAATGGTGTAGGTATATTGACATTTTTCGTCTGCTGGAGGGTAGGAAACGCTCGGGGGACAGCAGAAGAAAGCGCAAGGAGGATGAAAAAGCGGGCAGGGTGCGGAGGTCTTCCCGTAATACCCTCAACTGGACTCGGGCTTTCTTGCTTTTGGCTAGTGTCTGGGGCCATTACTTTCCTGAACAATACGGTGCGTTGTTGGCTTATGCGGATGCGATTTTGGCGGCATTGCAGGTGCACGAGGGGTGGGCCTGATTAAACTACGATGAGGAATTCAGGGATATGATGGAGGAAAATGGGCGTTTGTCGTGGGGGACAAAAGACATTAATCTGTGGCTCACAAAAATGTCCGCTAAAGGCAGGGGGGGCGCGGGGATAGGGGGGGGCCAGGTGGAGGTTGCTACGGCCCCGGCTGGTTCACAGTCCTTTCGGGCGCCAGGTCCCACCATGACTCAGCCAAAAGGGGGTGCGGCGGGGGGAGACGTCTGTTGGCGTTTCAACAAGTCGTCATGCCCATTCCCCGACTGTAAAATTCAAGCATGCCTGTTCCCTGTGTGGGAGTGGGCATGCCGCCACAAAGTGCAGCCGCAAAGGAGTAGCGGGAGCCCCAGCAGGTGGTAAGTGACGGAGTGCACGGGGCTTTGGCTCCTACGCCCATAAGGGTCAACGTCATGCATCCGTGGCTCCTCAGTTATGGGGGGTCCCGTCATGGTAAGGTATGGAGATTGATTTTGATGGGTTTTTCGGAAGGTTTTCGTATTCTGTTTCAGGGGTCGGCAAAAGGGGTATGGTCTAGGAATGCTAGTTCAACTAGAGCTTTGGCTGCGGTCGTGTGTCGGAAGATTGTGGATGAATGTGCGTTGGGGCGCATTGCCGGGCCTTTTCGTGAACCCCTGTTTTCCCCGTTTGTTGTTTCTCCGTTAGCTGTGGTCCCCAAAAAGGAGCAGGGTAAGTATAGGTTAATCCAAAACCTATCCTGCCCTCCTGGGGATTCCGTGAATGATCACATTCCCCGAGAGCAGTGCACTGTGTAGTACGCTTCTTTTGATGCAGCTGTGACATTAGTAAGGCAGTGCGGGGCTGGTGCCTTGCTGGCAAAGGTAGACATCGAATCCGCATTCCGATTGTTACCGGTGCACCCGTCGGCTTTTCCATTGTTGGGTTTTTGATTCGATTCGCAGTTTTACTATGATAAGTGCATGCCTATGGGTTGCGCGGTGTCGTGCGCTTACTTTGAAACCTTCAGTACTTTCCTGCACTGGGTGTTGGAGTGCCAGATGGGTGTGTCCACTATAGTGGATTACCTTGACGATTTTTTGTTCGTGGGGCCCAGGCAGTCCGGGACTTGTGCCCTACTGTTGGATGCGTTTTATGGGCTGGCAGGTGACTTTGGTATACCCATAGTGGCGAACAAAACGGTGGGTCCTGTCACATGCCTTACCTTCTTGGGAATAGAGATCGACACAGAGGGAATGGTAGTGCGCTTGCCGGCGCAGAAAGTTGAGTGACTCCGGGAATTGGTCGCGTTCGTAGGAGCGTTGGCCAAAACCACCCTCAGGGTCCTGCAGTCTTTAGTCGGACACCTCAATTTTGCTTGCAGGGTGCTGCCTATGGGGTGCCCCTTTGCGCGGCGGTTGTCTTTGGCGATGTCGGGGTGCAGAGGCCACATCATCGTATTCACGTGTCATCCAGAATGCACGAAGATTTGTGGGTGTGGGATGCCTTCTTAGCTGAGTTCAATGGCTGCATGGTTGTGCAGTGGCCGGAGCTGTCAAATGCGGATCTGCACTTGTTTACTGACATGGCGGGCAGTTCTGGGTTCGGGGAGTACTGTCAAGGGGCTTGGTGTGCAGAGCCATTGCCTATTGAATGGGGGGTGTCCAGACTGACCCGCAACATTACATTCTTGAAACTCTTCCACATAGTGGTCGCGTTATGGGTGTGGCCTGAGCGCTTACGTGACAAGAGAGTGGTGTTTTGGTGCGACAATGCTGCGGTGGTCAAGGTTATCAACTGGCATGCGCCCAAGTGCCCACGGGTAGCAGCATTGATGAGGGTATTCGTATTGGCTTGCTTGCACCTGAACGTCACCGCCAGAGCGCATCATGTGCCGAGCGCTCAGAATTCCATCACTGATGCTCTGTCATGTTTTCAGTGGTCGCAGTTCAGGATGTTGGCTCCAGAGGCAGAAGCGGTGGCCTCAGCGGTGCCGGACCATCTTTGGCAGGTTGGGACCTCGACTTGATGGCCTTGCTGTCCGCGTCGGTGGCACGCGGAATGTGGGCGAAGTACCGGCGAGTATACTCTCAGGTAAGTGAGTTCATAGGTGCGAGAGGGTGGATTGGGGGGAGTGTTCCCGATGGGCTGGTAGGACAATTCGTGTTGTGGGCAAAAAAGGAAGGCTGGGCTAGGTCGGCGGTCGTAGCGGCGGTTGCAGGGTTTTCCTTTTTCTGTAAGGCTGCTGGGTGGGGTAACCCTCGCACATCCTTCTTGGTCAAGCGCTTGTTGGCTGGGTGGGCCAGGGTGCACCCCGGGTCGCTGGACTGGTGACTTCCGGTCTCTCATGAACTCCTCCTCCAGATTTGTGAGGTGTTACCGTGGATCGCCGCCTCGAATTTCGAGTCGGTTTTGTTTCGAGCGTTGTTTGCGACGGAATTTTTCGAAGCGTTCCGCGTGTGCGAGCTTGTGCCAAGGTCCGCAAGGAGGGGCGCGGTCGGTGGGCTGGACGTCAAATGTGTATTGGTGGAGGCTGCTCGGGTGCGCATCTTTATCTCGCATTCCAAAACGGACCAGTTGGGAAAAGGGGCCTGGGTGATACTGAACGCGATTTTCCCCTTGCTGTCCTGTCCGATTCACAGCCTGCAGAGTTACTTGCAGCAGAGATCAGGGGCTCCGGGCTATTTTTTCATTCACGAGAATGGCAAGCTGGTAATGCAGTTTGAGTTTACAGCTGTGTTATGTTTGGCTTTACGGCACCTGTGCTGTGAAGAGAGGAGTTATGCCTCGCACTCCTTCAGGATTGGTGCAGCTACGAGTGCGGCCGCAGTGGGACTCGAGGGTCCAGTAATTCAGCGGATCAGCAGGTGGCGCTCGGGTGCATACGAGGGGTACGTGCATCCGTGAGAGTCCTGTGTTGGGGAGGGAAAGGGGGGGCACTAACATTTTCCTTCCTGTTGCAGAGTTGCCGCTGGTGGCAGTCCGATTTGTCTCCTTGCAGATGGTTCATGCTCCGGAGAGTGGTGGATCATCGGTCATTCCTTTGTGTACTGGGCTGAGCGCAGGGCCTTAGCGCAGCCTTTGGGCATTCACCTCGGGCTGGCTGCTTTGGGAATTCAGCTTTGCTGGATGGGACAATGCGGCATGCGATGGGGGCAACATATTGCCTGTGTTCAGACGAAGATCAGACAGCAGCAGCGGCCAGTCGGGCTCCTGATCCACTTGGGCGCCAATGACCTGTCGAGTTCGTCATGCCGGCAGCTTATTAGAACTGTTCAGAGGGACATTGGACTGTTGCGGGAATTGCTACCGGGGGTCGCCATTATCTGGTCAGACATCATTCCACACCCTGCGTGCTGGCACCAGCGGCGGTGGTTGCGAGGCCTGTTGATGATTAATAGGCAGATAGGGCGCTGGGTTAAGTAGACCGGGGGGTTTCAGGTGTTGCACCCTTGGGCTGGGGTCAAGTGCATTGGGTTGTATCGTTTGGATGGAGTGCACCTCGCTCCGGTGGGGAAAGACCTGTTACTGAATGACTGGCAGGAGGCACTAGAGGGTTGGCATTGGTCGCAGCTTTCTTTGGTGGGGGCGGCACAAGGAGAGGGGTCTACCTTGTGCCAGTGGCGGGGTAGCGATCTGGCGCTCGCCGACCTGGCGGGGCATTGGTGGCTGATGCCGCTTTGCAGGGGAGCAGTGTGCTCCTTAGGTTGGGAGAGACATCACTGTTGGGCCGGCCTTTGCTAATAGCATGGCAAGGCGGGCGGTAGGGGGAACGGGGGGGGGGGGTGGATGATGCACCACCTTGCTAAAACGGCTGGTGGGGGGCGTCATCCGGATAAGGGTGGGGTTGTTGTTTGGAATTAAGAATGTTGGGTTGGCCTATGTTGGGCCGGTGTTGATTTATGGTCAATAAGCTGTGACCACTAAGATTGTTATGCCAAGCTCAGTGAGTGTGTGTTCTGTGTAAGGGGTAACGGCGAGTGGGGGGTGGGGTGGGGAGGTGTAAGGTGGGCTGAGGTGTGGATTAGATACCTGAGCCTGAAAAGGGTGGGGTGCATTTTGGGCATGCAAGGCCGGGCATCCGAATACCTCGGTTAATCCCGCGGCACCGCTGGGCTCGGTCCTGAGGCCAGCATAGTAACCGTGTCCCCGAGGTCCGAGCCTTGCTGGTGTTTGCATAGGGTGGGGGAGGGGGGCAGGAGCGTGCCGGCGCCGACAGTGTCGCACCCACAGAGTGATGTGGGGCGAGGCGGTTGGCGGTCGGCGGCTTGTGGGAGCGGAGCCGGCCTGGAAGCGTGGGAGATCGCAAGCGTGCATTTTCCCTCTTCCTGCCGGGGACGTTGAGCGGAGCAGGTGTCCCTTCCCACCCACCCTTGTTTTGTGGTTGAGGGGCAGGTGGGGGGGGAGGTTGTCGCAGCTGGGTAGGACAAATTTGGCGCGAAGTTGTTAGGGGTTTGTAGGCGGGGTAGCGAGCTGGCACTCGCTGACCCCGGCAGGGCATTGGCAGCTGATGCCGCTTTGCAGGGGAGCGGTGTGCTCCTTAGGTTGGGAGAGATATCACTGTTGGGGTCTCTGCATGGAGGAAGGCTACTGGAGCCGGCCTTTGCTAATAGCACGGCGAGGCGGGCGGTAGAGGGAACGGGGGGGGGAGGGGGTGGATGATGCACCACCTTGCTAAAATGACTGGTTGGGGGCATCATCCGGATTAGAGGGGGAGGGGGTTGTTGTTTGGAATTAAGAATGTTGGGTTGGCCCATGTTGGGCCGGTGTTGGTTTATGGTCAATAAGCTGCGACCAATAAAATTGTTATGCCAAGCTCAGTGAGTGCGTTTTCTGTGTAAGGTGTAACGGCGAGTGGGGTGGGGGGGTGGGGAGGTGGAAGTGGGGCTGAGGTGTGGGTTAGATACCTGAGCCTGAAAAGGGCGGGGTGCAATTTGGGCATGTGAGGCCGGGCATCCGGATACCTCAGTTACTGAAATATGAGCTTGCAGACCTACAATTAGTAATCTGTGAACTATCATTAAAATCATCTGTAATAACTGAAGATTGGAGGATGGCCAATGAAAGGAAGCTTGTCTGTACGGGGCTGTGTACACGGTCAGGGTACTTAATAACATCATATTACTAAAAGCCCTAAGAAAGAGTTAACACCACAGACATTCCAGAGCTTATTACTCAGCAACAACCTTAAAAGACTCTACTGAAATAACTAGACTGAACTTTCCTAAAAACGAAGACACTTGCTATAAAACGAAGTCTTGCTATAAAAAAAGATAGTGCAGGGAGAAGTTTGTTTCTCAGCCTCTCAATCTCGATTCAGAGATATCAAAACTGCAAGTGTTAGAATTATTGTCTCAAAAGTTATGTCTGGGAATACATGTATGTCTCCTCATGATGACCTATGCTAATAAGAACTGACCTATGACGTAGAGATATAGAGATTCATGTTATGAATATACGTGATGCTTGACGTAGAACAATAAGGTGGAAATTATGCTGTGTAATGGAATATTTACCTATAAATAAAATGGCTGAAAGCTGTGATGGCAGAGTAAACAAGGTGCTAACTTGGTTTGCTCTCCCAAAGCTCTGGTTGTTTATTTTTAACTAATACAAGTGTGTTGTGTATTATTTACCGATTTACCATGCTTGTTTTCCTTCTCATTGCTTTGTGTGTGGATATCTGTTACCCAAGAGCCCTGATGAGTTACCGGTGAGGGGAGGTGCAGAGTACACCAACAGTTTTTGCCATGACTCGGATACGGATCTCTGCATTCAGGGCAAAGGCAGAAGGTGCCAGAAGATTTGTGAGTATTACCAGTGATGGGTAATCTGTTAAGTAGACGGGCTCTGTCTCAGATCAGTGAATGGCATGACAGAGCTAGGGCTTTAGCGTTTAAGAAGCCCTTAGAAACATAGAAACATAGAAACATGATGACAGAAAAAGACCACATGGCCTATCTAGTCTGTCCTTCCATATCAACAACTACAAAAGTCCACTTTTTACCTTTAGAGATCCTCTGTGTTGGTCCCATGCTTTTTTGAATTCAGTTACTGTCCTCATCTCTACCACTTCCACTGGGAGACTATTCCATGGATCCACTACTCTTTCTGTAAAGAAATATTTCCGCATTGTATGCTTCTTATTGTATGCTTCTATTGTATGTATGAGAAGCATGGTGATGTAGCCATCGATTCCATAGCACATTGGGATTCAGTGACTAGAGGTAATAAGAATTTGCAGTTTCCTCTGGAGGGAACTTTCTCTGGAGATAAGGTCCATTACCTGAAATATGAGTTGGCGGTTAAAGGTAAACCGTGCAATAGTCATGAATGGATTGTGCTTACATGGTGGGAACGGATGGTACATGAAGAAAAACATAGGAATGAAATTCAAGATTTGAAACAAAAGTTGTTTGTGTTAAGAAATGTAACTAATGACCAGCTGAGCGAGTGTGGGTCACTCGTGCAGCGGAACTAAAGAAATACTTAAAGAGAAACAGAAGTTAGGGGGAGTAGAATTGTGTATTTTGGATATTTGTAATAAGAATTGAGAGCACGTGTGGACAGAGGTACAGAAAGTGTTGTACATGTAATAGGGACCTTAAGAGTGGCAATAGGTCATAGTGTTTCTGTTGCAAAAGAATTATGAGTTACTGATATAGAATTGAGAGAGATCTGAACAGACATTATGAAACCTATAAAGAGGAGCATGATCAATTATATCATAATCTAGGCTCTATTCAGGAAGCTATACACCAGCAAAATAACTCACGTTCTAGCACAGTTAAATCTGAAACAGCTGAGGGAAGTGATATTGTGCCTACTTATCCTTTTCGTTTGTATCCAGCGGGCTTGACAGGTTCTATGACTGTGCCTGCAAATTGGAGCCCCAATAAAGTGTTTGATTTGGCTAAAACTTTTCCTAATTATTTATTTATTTATTTATTACAAGCTCTTATATACCGCACTATTTGGGATCAGCGCGGTTTACAATATAATGAAAGACCAGAACACAAAGCTCTTTGGTTTTTACATTGAACAGGAAAAGGAACTTGGATAATACATGGGGAGATTGTTAACTGAAACTATTTACAATGAATTTACATGCATATACATCAGTATTTATTCTTAGATCGGGTTGGGTGTTCAAAGGGGATTGGTGGTCAGGACGGTGATTGGATGTTCAGGTAGTAGTGGGGGAATAAATGGGATTTGATTGCCTTTCTGAATGAGGTTAGATCAGAGATGGCCCGAATTTCAGGTGGTAAGGAGTTCCAGTACTTAGGGGCATAGAAGCTGAACGCCCTGTTAGATGTCGCTAGTGAGCATTTAGTCGCTGCATTAGGGATTACTAGCGAGTTTGTAGATATAGTTCTCCTAGATCTGTTAGGTGGAACGGTCTGAATAAGGTTCATTAGAGAGGAGGAGGTGATGCCTTTGATAGCCTTGAATGTGAGTAATAATGTTTTGAACAACAGTCTCCCGTGTATGGGGAGCCAGTGGAGCTGTTTTAGAATAGGTGTTATGTGGTCCCTTCTTGATGCTCCGTAGAGGACTCTGGCCGCAGTGTTCATGGCAAGTTGCAAAGGGTTTAAGGTGGAGTGTGGGAGACCTTGAAAAACGGCATTAGCGTAGTTGAGGTGCGGTAGGGTTAACGCTTGGAATATGGTCCGGAAGTCCTCAGGATCAAGCAAGGAGCGAAGGTTGCGGAGTGTCCGGATTTTGAGATAAATTGCTCTGACTACGTTGGATATATGTAATTTCAAATCCAGGCGCTGATCCAAGGTGACCCCAAGGTATCGGATTGAAGGCTTTGTTTGGAGCTCGGCTTCTTTCACCTTTATCTGTGAAGGGGGGGAGAACAATGGGTCTCTTGTGATGAAGAGAACCTCCGTTTTCCTGTGTTGAATGCGGAGGTTTTGGGATTGAAGCCATTCAGACACTGCATCAAAGCATTTGGTCATCGGTGAAAGATCCATGTTGAGTGTGGAAAAAGGCATGTAGAGGAGAATGTCGTCTCCGTATATTAGACAGTCGACCTTGAAGGATTTGATAAATAAATAAATAAATAAATAACTAGCAATGGCCACTTATAGACCCTGTGATAGATTTTCAAGAGAAGACTCAAAGAGATAATTTTGTTTTGCGTATAGAAAAATGGTTAGAATCCATTAAAGTAGTATGTAAGCCTGTAAAGGATTGGTCAAGGCTAACATCTCTAAGGCAGGATAGGGGTGAAAAGGTTACAGATTTTCACACTAGGTGTATGCTAGCTTTTAAGGACTATTCTGGTGAGGCAGAAGACACACCTTCAGGATTCACTAATATTTTTGTAAATGGTTTGCATCCGAGAATAAAAGAAATTTTGGAGACTTCAATAATTGATTGGCCAGCTAGAACAGCTGACACAATTCTGGAAGGAGCTCGACACAGTGAGTTGAAGTTTATCAAGGAACAGCAAGAAGAGCAAACCGAGATAGATGCGAAAAGGACTAAACATAGATTGCTTCTATGCAGCCACCCATGGGCAGGGGTAGGAGTAAAGCTAGAGGGAGAGGCGGTTATGTGAATTCCTAGCAAGGACGTGGACAGTCAAGAGGAATGCGTACTTGTTATTCATGTGAGATTGGGCATTTGCAGGGAGACTGCCCCCGGAATCAGAATCTTATGTCCAGAAAGCTGATTTCCCTCCAGTAAAAGCTGAATTCACTCCTGTATATCAATGTTTCTCTAGCCCAGAAGATTGTGGAGGAGATACATGGGATGCATGACTATTGTTGGATTTGAATATAACCCCTCAGGGTGAGTTAGAAGCTAAGCTGGAAGGATCTAATTTGAAGGTCGGGGTTTCAAATCCTACTAGAGGAAAGCAACCTTGGGCCGGAAGGACTGGGGTTTCTAGTCCCACAGGTGCTCCTTGTGGTCTTGGGCAAGCCACTTAACCCTCCATAGCCCATGTTCCCTGTAAAATAGTTATCTCCAAGTTATAATGCCCTGTTCAATGTAATTTCAGTTTGTTCAATGTAAACCGCACTGATGCAGAATAGCGCGGTATATAAGAGAATGTAAAAAAATAAATAAAATAAATAAATAAGTTTATTATTGATACTGGAGCTACTATTTCAGCACTGCGTTTACAAGATTTGCCTGCCATTTATCGTGCTCAGCTAGCGCAAGCACTGATAGTGCGCTGTGAAGGCATTGACTGCAGGATCCAATGTCAGATTCCTTTCTATTCCGCCTGTGAAAATCACAATGAAACCTGGAGCCCAGCTTCCCAGACTCAAGCAGTATCCGCTACCAGCAGCTGCCATCAATGGAATTCGTCCTGTGATTGAAGATCTTAAGAAACAAGGTGCCATCTATTCTACAACTTCACCATGTAACACTCCAATTCTTCCTGTACTAAAGGCTGACGGTAAGACTTATAGATTTGTGCAAGACCTGCGAGCAGTAAATAATGTGATTTTGCCAATTTTTCCCTTGGTACCTAATCCACATGATATCTGGACACAGATACCTCCAGGGACTACCTGGTTTTCTGTTGTAGATTTGAGTTCTGCTTACTTTTCAGTGAGAATTAGCAAAGAAAATCAATTTTTATTTGCTTTCCATTCTGACAATAAATAATATACTTGGACCACTTTGTGTCAAGGGTACACTGATAGTCCTATGTATTTTGCGCAGGCCCTAAGAACTGCACTGCTTGATGTAAGGCTCGACCATTCCTCTTTAGTTCAGTATGTTGATGATTTGCTTTTATGTTCACCAAGTTATGAGATTTGTTTGTCTGATTCCTTGTCTCTATTAGCTCATATTGCTGATTTAGGATTGAAAGTCAATTTGTCAAAATACAATTTGTATCTCAAAATGTTACTTTCCTGGGTGTTGCCCTAACACCATCTGGTTGTGCAATTACCTCTGCTAGATTGAAACCTATTCTTTCATTGCCTTTTCCAGCAATGCCAGTGTTACTGCATAGATTCCTGGATCTGTTAATCTTTTGTAAACAATGGCTAGCAAATGTCTCAGACCTTACTGCTCCGCTTTATTCTCTCATTAGGAAAGAAGGATCTGAAGGTCTCATTGTACCTACATTACCACAGTGGAAAGCCTTTTTTGAATATAAAGTCTGCCCTGGGAAATGTGCCATGTTTATCTTTGCCAGATTATTCTTTGCCATTCAAACTGTATGTGGCTATTTCTGATTCCTCTGCTACCTGCGTGCTTTTACAAGCTTTCCCAACTGGTCGCAAGCCAGTAGGCTATTTCTCAAAGCGTTTTGATTCAGTGACTTTGGGACTCTCACCATGTCTACGTAGTTTGGTAGCAGTGGCTTTTGCAATTGAAATGACTGATTTTCTAGTTTTACAGCACCCTCTTGAAGTGTATGTATCACATTCAGTTTCTAGGTTGCTCCATTTAACCAAGACTCAGCCTTTGTCCTCCACACGTTTGTTGACTCTGGAATTAACAATTTCTCAGCCTCATGTTGCAGTATATACTACATCAATATGCAACCCTTCAACACTTCTAGCTCCATTGAAAGATCTTGTGGAGGATAATGGATCTGGGAATACATGTATGTCTCCTCATGATGACCTATGCTAATAAGAACTGATCTATGATGTAGAGATATAGAGATGCATGCTATGAATATAAGTGATGCTTGACGTTGAACAATAAGGTGGAAATTATGCTGTGTAATAGAATATTTACCTATAAATAAAATGGCTGAAAGCTGTGATGGCAGAGTAAACAAGATGCTAACTTGGTTTGCTCTCCCAAAGCTTTGGTTGTTTATTTTTAACTAATACAAGTGTATTGTGTATTATTTACCGATTTACTGTGCTTGTTTTCCTTCTCATTGCTTTGTGTGTAGATATCCGTTACCCAAGATTCCTGGTGAGTTACCGGTGAGGGGAGGTGCAGAGTACACAAACAGCCAATGTAACGCCAGTTTTTGAAAAGGGTTTCAGGGGTGATCTGGGAAATGACAGATCAGTGAGCCCAACGTCAGTATTGGAAAAAATGGTAGAAACCATTATAAAGAACAAAATTACTGAACATGTAGATAGTCATAACAATGGGAGACAGCCAACATGGCTTTAGCCAAGGAAGGTCTTGTCTTACTCATCTGTTATGTTTTTTTGAAGGTGTGCATAAACAGGTAGACAAAGGTGAGTCGGTTGATATAGTGCATCTGAATTTTCAAAAAGCCTTTGACAAGGTCCCTTATGAGAGACTTTTGGTCAAATTAGAGTCATGGGATAGGAGGCAGTGTACTACTGTGGATCAGGAACTGGATAAAAGATAGAAAGCAGATGGGAGGGCTAAATGGCCAATTACCCCAATGGAGAAAGTTGAATAGTGGAGTACCCCATGGATCTGTGCTGGGTCCACTGCTTTATAACATATTCGTAAATGACCTGGAAATGGGAACGAGAGAGGTAATCAAATTTGCAGATGATACAAAACTATTCAAAGTTGTTAAAACCCATGAGGATTGTGGAAAATTGCAAGAGAATCTTGATAAACTGGAAGACTGGGCATCCAAATGGTAGATGAAATTTAATGTGGACAAGTGCAAAGTTATGCACCTAGAAAAGAACAAACCAAACTATGGTTAAACGATGCAAGGTTCCATATTAGGAAGCACCACCCAGGAAAGAGATTTTGGCGTTATCGTGGATAACATGTTGAAACCCTCTGCTTAGTGTGCAGCGGAAGCCAATAAAGCTGATAGAATGCTAGGTATCATAAGAAAAGGGATGGAGAATAAAACAAAGGATATTATAATGCCTCTGTATTATTCCGTGGTGCGATCACATCTTGAATATTGTGTGCAATTCTGGTCGAATTATCTTAAAAAGGATATAGCGTTATTAGAAAAGGTACAGAGAAGAGCCACCAAAATGGTAAAGGTGATGGAAGGATACCTCTATGAAGAGAGGCTAAAAAGGTTAGGGCTCTTCAACCTGAAAAAGAGGCTGAGGAGAGATATGATAGAAGTCTATAAATTAATGAATGGAGTAGAATGGGTAAACGAAGATCAATTGTTTACACCATCAAAATATAGAAAGACTATGGGACATGCAATGAAGCTACAGGGTAACCTATTTAAGACTAATAAGAGAAAATATTATTTCACTCAATGTGTAATTAAATTCTGGAATTTGTTACCTGAGGATGTGGTAAAAGCTGCTAATGTAGCTATGTTTAAAAAAGATTTGGACAAATTCCTAGAGGAGAGGTCCATGAACCATTATTGAGGAGGACCCGGGATATCCACTGCTTGCCCCAATACAAGCATTGTGGAACCTATGTCTTTTGCGGAAACTGCTAGGTACTTGTGACCTAGATTGGCCACTGCTGGAAACTGTGGTCTGACCCAGTATGGCATATCTTATGTTCTTAAGTTCTTAGAAGGTTTAGTTGTGATTTGGATATCTGAAGACATGCACATGGATGTTGAAATCACTGAGACGTCTCCATAGCCATTCCATCAATGACGTTCTGTAGGGTTGTTCAAGTAGGCATAGGAGTATGGCAGAAGTGTGTCCGGGGAGTAGCAATGTACGTACATGTCCCCCGTTCGAGCTTAGAAAGATTGGAGATGTCTGTTGGCACCTCAATGTTTATACCTGCTCTAGGCAACAGGAAAGTGCTTGTTTTCACCTTAAAACATCCAGAGAGTCTCAAGAAGATGGAGATTTAAGTGACTAGCCCTAGATCACAAAGGCTTACACTGATATTTGAACCCTGACTACCCTGCTCTTAAGTTATTATAATAACCATTATGCTATTAGACATCTTGATGTTGAAATACTATCCTGGGGGATGTCTATACAGATGTTTAATGCACATGCATATCGGGCATAACCACGTTTCCAAAATCATGCCTGAACTTGCACATCCCAGATTGCACTTGGACGTTCCATTGTGAAATGTGCCCATAAGGGGATAATTTTATAATAGGATGCCTACGTGAGAAGTCCAAAAATGTACCTCTTTTAAGCCTATTTTTTATAAAAGCAACATTGATGCACACAAATGCCCCCACACAAATGTATACCTGCTCTAAAAAGGTTTAAATGTGTGCAAATGGCCCTATAAAACATACCACTGCTAGTCCATTTGTGCCGACAACAGCAGCATATTGTTGGTTCTGTGGCAAGGCAAGACTTCAACAAATTGGTTGTTAAAACTAGAATAAGCTCATATCTCCTTTCTGTATCTACTATTTATAATTTCACATGGGGCTCTATCTTGTCTAGAACAGCATACATGACAGGTCTGGGTGAATCAATGAGTGATGTTTCTTAGGTAATCGGTAGTAATAAGATTGTTTTCTGGGAAGACAGCAAGGTAGAACGTGCTTCTGTGCAGGCAGAGATGGCATCAGTCACTGCCAGTATACATAGAGACCTGAACTCCTTATGATGATACTGTATAAATCTTTGCCATGACTGGTATTACACAAGCTCCTTAGATCAGCTTATATTTCACATAGCACACAGCCAGGAAATAAACAGAAATACTCTCTCTCTCTCTCTTAAAATAGTTATATTGCAGGAAAAAATAAAATTGGTTTTCTCTTGTTATTCTAGAAGCTTGCATGATTACAGAGTGGATATTAGATCTAAAATATGTTTTCAAATTGATTTCCGAGCACAGAAGAAACCTTTGGAATCTACAGCCCATGTGAATTAACAGGAAGGGTTCATGCTGCTGGTATAAATGACATTGCATTTCTCAAAACATTACTAACCTACTGTATGTAAGCAGAGTAAAGCAGAAAGTCTACATCTTCTCAAGTGAACTTATGAGTTTTAGTCCTTGTTAACAAAATCTTATTGGTTAGTTCAGACCTTTGCTTAAATACCCAAGGAATGATCACATAACCCCCATCTTAAAGGAATTACACTGGCTCCCAATATCCTGCAGAACTACATACAAAGCATTACTCATGACATTCAAAGCCATCAATAACTTAGCTCCCCTAGCAATGTCCACACTCATCACACACACCCTTAACACTAGATCTAGAAGATCAATGGCAGCTAATACCCTAATCATCCCAACTGACTCCACAAAATGTACACACACAACCACATTCGCATACTTCGCTCCCAAATGTTGGAATAATCTTTCACCCACCATAAGAGCAATTAAAGACCTCAAGCAATTTAGAAAAGCCATAAAACACCACCTGTTCCTTTCATACTTCTCTCAATACCAGATCCCAACTTAACCTAAGCCCCATTACAAACCAATATTGAAATGTTCTATCACTCCGTGTATAACAGAAGGATACCATTGTATATAGTTAAATAATTCATATGTACAAAGCTTTCCCCTAAGTTGCATCCTGTTAGACTTCCTGTTACATGTAAACTCACGACAGCCTGTTGCTATCTGTGAGTACTTTAAGTTTACTGTAAACCGCGCTGATGATAAAAAGTGCGGTATATAAGAGCGTTAAATAAATAAAAATAAAATAAGTCTTTAAAAATTCATATATTTTGCACTGAAATTCTAATTATTAAAAAATATTCTGCTTACATAGGGCCCAATGTACTAGTGCGAAATGATTTTGCAAAAGTACCCTTCGCTGGAAAAATAGTTCAAATGCCTGGAAATGTGCAGAAATGCTAAAGTGCAAGTGTTTTTCCCATATTTTGCGCAAAGTGAACTTCAGAATTCTAAACTTTAGCACAAAGTACACCGCACAAAGGTTTATGTAAATTTTGCATTAATGAGCTGCTGTGATGCAAAATCAAGTAAAACCAGCTCATTAATACAAAAAAAAGTGAAACAAATGAAAAGAAGACTTAGCAGGCCTGTTTTCACTGAAAAAATACTGTGGGCCCGAATTTGAGCCATGTTGGCACATAGCCCGTCCACTTCCCACTTAACTCGGATTTTCCATGCACTGTACAGAAAGGAAGCCACAGGAGTACCTGTATAGCACCGATTTTTAATGCTACATGGTCAGCCCCAGCGCCTATAAGATAGGTGAGATTTTCCCACGCCTATCTTTAAGGTGCAGAGCGCTAACCGTGTAACATCGAAAATTGGTGCTACATGAGAAGCACCATAGCCCGCCTCCACTCTACTCTGGAATGCTCCCAACACGCCCCGATGGTATGTGGATAGCATCTGGGTGTGTTAGGGACATATCCTGGATTTTCAAAGGGCCCTTTGAAAATCCAGGACAAGGCCTTAACACGGGTAACTAGGGAAGTTACCCATGTAAAGGCCTTCGAAAATCAGGCCCTGTAACTACAGCTCAAGTGCTGTAGTTATTTTTTTTAGAGTTGTTTCTGAAAAAAATGCCCCTTCATCCGGTAATTGTAACACAAATTTAAAGAGCCCATCAGCTCGAAGCCTAGGACCTCCACCCTGGGGGGGGGGGTGTTTCCTCCACTTCCTGGTGAAAAGCTGGACCCAACGCTCTATCCCCAGCCCCAAAACAGGGGTAAAGTAGAAGAAATCTCCCCAAAGCCCTCATCCCTGAAGTAAGGTTACCAGATTTTTTTCAGGCAAATCTGGGACACTTATCAGAAGTGTATTTGGAGTTGGGGGAGAGGAAGGGACATTTTAGTTCCAGATTTGAGCAACAAGGCATGGAGGAGGAGTCATTACCATGCCCCTCTATCCATTCCCTGACAGTAACAATATGACTTCCAAGCACACAAATCGACATAGAAATAGGAACAGTGATTAAGGGGCTTGTTTATAAAGCTGTGGTAGCGGTTTCCGATCATTATCGGAGCCGCGGGCCTATTGATTTCAATGGGGCCGCGGCTCCGATAACGATCGGAAACTGCTACCGCGGCTTTGTAAACAAGCCCCTAAGTTTCCCTGTACTGTGCAAAATATAAAGATAATGGACACAAATTCTGAACACTGACATATGCAAATAACTAAATCGAAAAATGTTGTACTCCCTATGTCAGGGACATGAGGCTGCAAAACAGGTGGGAGGCAGGGACACAGGTTTAAAATCGTGGACAAACCTGAAAATCAGGGACATCTGGTAACATTCCCCTGAAGCCCTGCTCCTTTCTGGCCTTCCCTGGCTGTACTCCCGTCCCTCAAGGATCCGGCCTCACCTCCTTAGTTAGCAGCCCCTATCAAGATCTTTGCTAACAATCTAAAATATTACGCTAGCCCTAATAAGTCAAGCAGATTACTTGCCAAATTTCTGAAGGCCAGGCGGAAAGAATGTAAGATGGATGCAATCTCATATAGTAGCCAGAAAGTTTGTAAATCAGAAGATATAAAGGGGTCGACATTCAGCGGCCGCAATCAGCATTATTAAAGCACTTGGCTGCCACCACTGAAAGTAAAACCAGCTATTCAGCACCGGGCCCTTTCTGGCATCTGGCGCTGTATATCTGGTTTCACTGGTGATAGCAGCAACTATCTGATTGGCAGTGATATTCAGCCGCTGACGAGATAGCTAAACTGCCCAGCTATTGATCTGTTCTAACTTTATGCAGTTTAGCTATTCAGTTAATGGCTGAATATCACCAATGACCAGATAGGTGCTGCAACGGCACTCGTTCCACCCACAGGCCACCCAGGATTTAACCAAGCATCTTTCCTATCCTATGGTTTGAGGATATTCAGCAGCACTCTCTGAATAGTGACACTGATACTGGGATCGGCATGGTTTAGCTGCTTAGCAGTTAGCCAACTAAACCCTTTTCAATATCGACCCCAAAGGTTTTTTGGAGTTTAACTCTCAGCTCTGTCAGCTGGGTCATGGCCCTATAGGTGCACATATGGAACAGTTTTTGGACAACCTACCACACCCATACATTGATGTAGCTACCATGGGACAATTAGATTGTTTGATAGAGGTATTAGAGATCATGGCAGCAATTCATGCCCTTTATAGGAGGAAAGCACCGAGGAATGATTGGCTCACTACAGAAGGTTTCCAAAATTACACCAAGACTTCTAAAACTATATTTGGAATTTTTAATTAGGAACAGAGAGTTGGTTCTTTTATTGAGGCCATGGAGACGGTTGAGTAAGCCTGAAAAGGAACGTCTTGAGGTCTAGAACTACAGGCCAATATCATTGTTGAATTTTGGTTGCAAACCTTAAGCTGAATTATTAGCCAGAAGAATGGAATGAAAACTACCTAATTTAATACAATTACATCAAATGGACTTTATAAAGGCTAGATTGACTGTGGACAATATGAGATTTCTCTGCCATGTTCTTGAGGCTGTGGAGGCATTGAGTTTTCCAGTCTTGGCCATGTTTCTTGATGCAAAAGAAACCTTTGATAGAATGGGCGTTATGTCCAGATTGGCCTGGTTTGGTTTTAGAAGCTTTATTAAAATAATTAGAATGTAGGCATGTCCATTAGTGTTCATTCAAATGGAAAAATCAACAAAAATCACACTTTTAGGTTCTTTCCAGCATCAGGTCAGGGCCAGCCCGCCCATTGTGGGAGAATGTTGTTCGTACAGGGCCCCGCGCTTCAGGGGGCCCTGTGCCAACAACATCTTGCATATTCAGTACCAGCAGGGCAGCTTTAGAGGGAGCCAGAGAGACCCTGGCTCACCTCTGACAGCCGCCGAAGTGAAGAGCACCTTTTTTCTTCACTTCGGCAGCTGTGTTGTAGTGTAGGCCGCTGGTGCACCAGAGGTCAAAGGGAATTTCCTGTTTCCCTGCACTCAGCACGCCAGCGGCTTATACTACAACACAGCTGCCGAGGTGAAGAAAAAAGGCACTCTTCACTTCAGTGGCTGTCAGGTGAGCTGGGGCCTCTCCGGCTCCCTCTAAAGCCTGTTGGACAGCCGCGGGGCTCTTCGGGGGGGGGGGGGGGGGAGGGGTGGAGCTAAGACTGGAAATAGTTGATAGGAAGGGGGGCTTGGATTGGGAATGGGCTGAGCAGGGGGGAGTTAGGACTGTAAATGAGCTGATGGGGGGAGCTTAGACAGGAAATGGGCTGATGGAAGGGCTAGGATAGGACTGGAAATATATGGGGGAGCTAAAATTGGAAATGATCTGATGGAGGGGCTACCATAGGACTGGAAAGGGCTGATGGGGGGGCTTGTACTGGAAATTTGCTGATGGGGAGCTAAGATAGGACTGGAAATGGTTGATGGAGGGCTAGGATTGGAAATGGACTGATGGAGGGGCTAGGATAGGACAGAAAATAACTGATGGGAGGGCTAGGACTGGAAAGGGCTGATGGGGGCTAGGATTGGAAATGGGCTGATGCGGGGGGATGGGAGAATGGAACTAGAAGGGAGCAGATGCTGAGTGGGGCTGGAACAAGAAGGAAGCTGATGTTGGAGGAGAACTAGAATGGGATGGGGCTGGGGGAGTGAGGATGGAGAGGGGAAAAGATCTTTTGTGTAGGAGGGAAGAAAAATCTAGATTGGCTGGGTATTAGGAAAGTAAGTGAGGATAGAGGAAGGAGGGGTGAAATTTGAGTGGATGAAAAAGGAATAAAGAAAAAATGGAGGAAAGAGCAAAAGGGGAAAGAAAGATCAGTATGTTAAAGCAGATGTAGAGAGAGAATGGAAAAATCCTAGAAGAGAGAAGAGAGAACAAATTGACAGCAGACAATGGAGAGTTAGCAGAAGACATGAAGAAACCAGAAGAAAGTGACTGGAGCAAATGCAACTGAAAAATAAAATGCCCAATAACAAAAGGTAGAAAAATACTTTTTTTTAAAAATTTATCAACTGGAATATGTTAGCTCTGAGAAATGTGCATTGTTAACGTCTGCGTTTTGTTTAGTACAAGAGGAAATTAATTTATAGTTTTATTTCTGCAGTGTTGTTGTACATTCCAAGTCTGGGAATTATTGTCTTCCTATTTCTAAATTGTGATACCTTGTTCTTTGTTTGGTGATGGTTTATGTTCTGCATGTGTAATCAAGCTGAGGTATTCTGTTTATGTAGTTTCTATTTGACAGTCTCACTTGTTCTCTTTCCCTAGTAGGAGATGTATTGGTAGTGTTTAATATTTGCAGTGTTGCCTTTTGATAGGTAGGGTTTGGTGCTTTCTGAGTCCTGGTAGTGCTGTTATGATACTGTGGATTTGCCATGGGTTCTAAATGGGCAGTGTTTTGCCATGGGTTCTAATATGCCCAACGGTTGGTACTGGAGTATAGTAATGTAGAAATCTGGTAGTCTTTCTTTATCCATACACTCATTAAGAGGCATGTTTACTAAAAGTTAGTACACGTTAACATTCTGCAAATATTTATGCAAATCAGGTCCCTTATCAAATGAGGCCTCGCAATCAGTCTCCGCACATGGCACCGCACCCCCCTTGAGCAACCCCTGCATCAGTTAACTGATGCACTGGTTCAGAAAAGTTTCATGGAGCTTATCTGGGAAAGACGTCAAGGAGCGATTACCATCAACCAGCATGAGGCATTTGAGCCAAACCTGCTTCAAATTCTGACAGACAACCAGAAAAACTCATCCCTTTGCCTGACTTCTGCAAATTCCATGTGTGATGATGACATAGCAGGGCTGCAACACACAATAAAAACAACATCAGAAAACCATAAGGAGTGCTGGTATGGGCTTTAGGATTTTTTGGGAGAGATAGGATTCTTGCTGCGCTACACTAAGACTGTAAGAAGAAAACAAAACCTACCAGTTTAACTAGCGACTACTGTCATAAGTGTGTCCAGTGCAAATGAGGACTTTAAAGTAGAGAAAACGTAAACAGCTTCAAGCCTGACTAGTGCCTGGTGTCTTTTTGTCTTGCTGTATCAAAATACAAAAAAAGAAGAGATTCAAGCTGGTTTTTTTTTCAGAAAGTGATTTTGCCTTCCTTTTGCTGTGCAGAGCCTACCACATTCATGACTAAAAAGAGGAGTGACTTTGCAATTTAAAGCAACACAGAGTCAGTGGCAGGAGAAGTTACTGTAACAAAATCTATGTATTCCATTGCAGAATCTTAAGATACAGTACAATAAAATTTCTTGCAACAATCTATTTCATGTATTGTCTGTGACAGCAGTTATGAAGTTGGGGAGGGCAGAGGGCATCTTTCATTGTTCATAGAACAGTAACAGATAAATAAAAATGTAAAAGTAAAAACCTGCAGTACAGGTGCAGTCACTGAAAATCCAATCTCATTAGAGCAAACACATTCCCCTCCCCTTAGTTCTTTCTAGAGTATCCGCAGAGGCATTAAGACTTACTGGGCACTGCCAGGTATGGGACCCTCATCATGGTGTCTGAGGCAGGGCAGCTGTGAAGTTCAGAGGGGACAGGGAACCTTACTGTCTTTTACCTTTATCTTTATTTGTGCTTGATATACTGCCCCAGGGGGCTGTGGCTTTGGAGCGGTTTACAATAACACACAATGGCTGCAGGTGAAAACAAGAAAGGAATGCCAAAGTATGACAGGAAAACATGAGAAGAGAAAGAACAGGAAAAGTCAAAAGGCAGTAAAGTAGCAATTGCAGGCAGAAAAGCATTTCAGGACCGGGAGGGGAGGAAGGGCTATGGGTAGCCTGCTAAGTGGCAGAGGGAGGGAGCTCAAATGCAATAGTGAAAAGGTGAATTTTTAAAAGTGCCTTGAATTTCGGGAATGAGGTTTCAGAGTGTATGATGGGAGGCAAGGAGTTCCATAAGGCGGGGCCTAAATAGAAAACGGCAGATTTCCTGGTCTGTTCAAGGTTGGCATGAGTGACTGTGGGAAGAGAAAAACGATGGACATGGAGAGACCTAGGGAGATGGTAAAGGGTGTGAAACTGCAGAAGATTTGAAAGATATTGTGGGGTGCCAGTATAGATGGCCTGGTGGATAAGGACAAGGATTTTGTAATCGATCCGGAACTTGAAGCCCATGCAGATGGATCAGAAGTGGAGTGACGTGGTTGCACCGTGAGGAGTGTGTGAGAATATGTGCAGCGGTATTTTATAGAAGTTGGAGGCAACAGAGCTGGGAGAGTGGAAGGCCTGCCAGTGCAACACTGCAATAATCTAACCTGGACATAACTAATGAAAGGAGGAAAATCGTGAGGGAAGATATTGTGAGGAAGGGACAAATGGCACGAATCTGACGGAGAAAGAAGAAGGACCACTGGACCAGGGAGAAGATGTGCTCGTGAAAGGAGAGGGAAGAGTCAAGTGTGACTCTGAGATATCGTAGTGATTGGATAAGCAGAATAGGCGTGGAAGCAATCTGGGGAGTGAGGGAAGGGCAGGGAACATGAAGACTAAACCAGATGGCAGCTGATTTGGAAGCATTGAGATAGAGGTGATTTGCGGATAGCCAGCAGTAAACTGAGGCTAGGCACACGTTTATCGGGGAGAGATCAGGTGACTGGGAGCTAGTGTGAAAGAGAAAGATAATGTCGTCAGCATAGAAGTAGGAGGAAATACCAGTTTGTTGGATGAGTAGCGCAAGTGATGCTAGGAAAGCTTTGAAACGAAGTGGAGCCAGAACTGAGCCCTGGGGAACACCACAAGTGAGAGGAATAGACTTGAAACAGATAAATACAAATTTTAAAGTGAAAATCCAGTCCCATTTAAGCATAGACAGTGGGCAAACACATCCTTCCTCCCCCAGTCCCTTCAGGAGTGTCAGCAGAGGCACCCAGCTTTACCTGGCACTGCACTGCGGGACCAAGCCAAGATCTATCATAATGCTTGGGAAGGGTGGGCTTGGAAAATGAAATTGTCACAGAAAGAAAGAAAGGAGGGAAATGAGAGCAGTACTGGCACAAGTTCACAGAAAGAGACAAGGTGTTTCCAGGATATGGTTATAGGCTCCTCTAATCTGCCACCCAAACTAAAGAGAGATGTGTTACAAAGAATAGAAAGACATGCAGTTTTCAGTGCAACTGTAGAAAAGCACATGTCCGGGATCATCTCCACAGAGAAGCAAAATGAAATTGACTTGGGGCAAGATTAGGTTACAGGTCTAACGGGGGGAACAACAGAAGGAGGATACCGATGGACTGTGCAACACAGCCAGGTAATGGATGGGCAGCCAGACATGGCTCCATATCTTAGCAGAGATAAGGGCAATGCTGTAGGGCCAGTAGATAGGGCACAGAGTACTATACATTCTGATTTCTTTGTAACAGATGGTAGAACGAACAAGGTCAAGGCAGTGAAAGGGGGAGGGGTCATGGGATCAGATGCTTTGCATACTTGCTGCACCTCGTTGTCAGACTTCCTAAGCCTAGAAACATAGAAACATATAAACATGACGACAGAAAAATACCACATGGCCTATCTAGTTTGTCCTTCCATATCAACCACTACAGGAGTCCCCTTTTTTCTTTAGAAATCCTCTGTGTTTGTCCCATGCTTTTTTGAATTCAGATACTGTCCTCATCTCTACCACCTCCACTGGCAGACTATTCCACGGGCAGCAAAGCAAGTGGCAGCCCTGTTCTAAAAGAACTGATTGAGAAGTGCCAAAAAATAGCAAGACCAGCCTCAGGCACTTTGAGTCTAATGATCACATGGTATTCTACACCTGAAATGAAAGACAAAGAGAAATAGTATTGTATTTATAATTAAGAAAAAACTTGCAAGAACTGTAATGAAATACAGTTCAGTTAGTGAGCGCTTAATTTCTATTCATCTATCATCAACAGAACTATTATTCAGCATTATGCACCAACAACAGATGCAGAAGGGAACACAATTGATCGGTTCCATGAACAAGTACAAGCTGAAATTGAGAGAACTTGAGAGAAATTGAGATATACTGATAGTTATGGGCAACTCAAATGCAAAAGTTGGCAAAAAAGAAGAAGGCAAAGTGGTTGGAAAATATAGGATAGCTTAAGAAACAAAGACCATGGACTTTGCCCAATCGATTGTACAAAACTCAAATTAGTTATATCTGCAGAAGCTCAATAACATCAACAAATACAAAACCTGGAGTTTACTGTGGTACAGATCGCCAGCTATTAGTATGCAAACTCAAGCTAAAGCTGTAAAACAGCAAGACATTTATCAATGTAGCAAAGTATGAAATTGAAAATATAACACTGGAATTTAAAGATATTTACAAAATTGATTTGTCACTTTGGATATAAAAGACAGAGCACCAGAAGAGCTCTGGGATGACATCAAGAACGTTTTGCTCAAAGAAAGCGAAAAGTCTCTGCAAAAGGTGAAAAAGCAAAAACGGTCAAAATAGAGAGCTGAAGAAACTCTGACAATTGCTCAGAAATGCAGAGAAGCTAAAGCCAGAGGAGAAAGAGAGGCAATAGCAGAGCTTAGATTTCTAATGTGCAGCAAGATGAGACAAAGAGAAGTACTATAATGACAAATTCAAGTTAATAGAATCAGAAGCTATTAGAGGAAGAACAAGATTGGCTTTCATAAAGCTACGAGAATTAAAGAGAAAATTCAAGCCTCGAATTGGAATGATAGAAGAAACTCAAGATCCACATTGAATGATGCTGCAAAGATGAAGAAAAGACAGAAAGAATACAGAGAGTAATTTTATCATAAAGATAGAGTCGTCAATAGCCGTTTTAGGCTATACATTACGATAAGGAACCATTGGTGATGAAAAAAGAAGTCAAAGCAGCATTAAAAGCATTAACAAAGAAAAAACACCAGGCATGGATGACATTTCCATTGAAGTGCTACAGCTATCAAATACAGCTGTTACAGGAAATTAAAAAAACAACATCATGGCCGACTAACTGGAAAAGATCTCTGTTCATTCCAATACTGAAGAAAGGTGATCCAACTGAGTGTGGAAATTATTGCATAATTTTTGAAGTCTACTCAAAATAATACAGTGGAGGCTACAACCATACCTAGAACGAAAATTACCCAAAGTACAAGCAGGATTCAGAAGAGGGCGAGGAACAAGAGAAATCATTGCAGATGCGAGATAGATCCTTGAACAGATTACAAAAAACACCGAAAAGATATTTACATGCATTTCATTGATAAAAAGCAAGGCATTTGATCGCATAGATAATGAAAAACTCTGGGTCACAATAAGAAGCATGGGTATAGCAGAATGCCTGATAATTCTCATGCAGAACCTTTACATTCATCTAGAAGCAACAGTTCAAACAGAACGAGGAGAAACAAAATGACTTGAAGTTGGCAAAGGAATACGACAAGGTTGCATACTTTCCCCATACATATTTACATTTATATGCAGAACAAATCTACAGAGAAGCAGGACTCTATGAAAACAACTGAGGAGTGAAAATTGGTGGAAGATTCATCAACAAACTTCGCAATGACGACACTACACTATTGACTAAAGTGAAGACAATCTAAATCATCTGCTTATCAAGATCAAGGTACATACGTTTTAAAATGGGCCTGAACGTTAACATTAAGAAGACAAAGTTCCTGACAACTGACAAAATCAATAATTTCATCCTCGAATGAGAAGAAATAGAAGTAGTAGAAACTTTAACCTGCTTGGATCAATAATCAGTAACAAAACAACAAGCAATCAAGAAATCAGATGATGCATTACTTTGAGCAGAATGACTATGAAAGACCTGAATAATATTTTTAACTCTAGAGAGGTATCTCTGCATGCCAAGATTTGACTTGTCCAAACCATACTATTCTCTGTAACATCACATGGATGCAAAAGTTGGACAGTGAAGAAGAAATTCAGAAAGAATATTGATATCTTTGAATTATAGTGTTGATGAAGAATACTATCTATACCACGGGCCACCCAAAGAAGACAATCAATTGGTACTAAAGGAGGTCAAACCTAAACTTTCCTTAGAAGCTCAACTTAGTAACAGTGTTATATAGAGCCCGATATTCAATTAGGCAGGCTGTGTGTTGCTATGGCGCATAGCCGTGCTCACCAACCCCTACCCTAGATATTCAGTGCTGGGGTCATATGCGGCCCAGCATTGAATATCCAGGATTTGCCGCACATGCCGAAAGCTGCATTAGCTAACTGGGCAGTACCAATATTGCATGCTGGCTGGTTAGCTCCTATGCCTTAGATAGGCGAGGGCTTTCCTCGACTATCTTTTCAGCGCAGGTTGCTAACTGGACAGCATGTAATATTGCCGTTGACCGGTTTTTATTTATTTTATTTATTTGCAGTCTCTTTTATACTGCGCTATTCGACATCAGTGCGGTTTACAATGAACATAAGAGTTGCACATCTCAATTTCATGATTTGTGCTTACAGTGAAACAGGTATAATAACTTGGGTATACATTAAACAGGAAAACAGGTTTTGTTTGTTGCCACCTCCGCTCTTCCCCAGAATTCCCCCAACGTGCCCCAATGCTAAGTGGTCAGCATCAGGGTGTTTAAGGGAGATAATCATGAATATTCAGCATCACTAACTGTGTTAGTGCTGTTGAATATCCCTCTCAACAGCAGTTACACAGTTTACAGGGCCATAAACCATGTAACTGTCCTTTGAATATTGGGCCCATAGTATATGATGTCAGAAAAAGGCCGATATGGTCCACCTAGTCAGCCCAGTAAAGTGGCTAGAGTGGTTGCAACTGCTGCTCCGTGCAGGTCACCCCCCTCTATGCTTGTGTTTAGGGCTGCACCTACCGCTCTATGCACCGCACTAACCCTATTTCCCCAGACATCACTCCCCTCAATCTCTGTCTTGCTGCTATTGCCACCTGGTTTTCTTCCAATTTTCTGCAAGTGAACCCCTCTAAGTCCCATGCCATCTGGTTCACGTTTGGGGGTCCCTCTCCCTCTTGTGCCCCTTCCTTCCCTTCACAACCTATCTCTCTTGTTTCTTCACTCCGTTACCTAGGTGTTATACTTGATTCCTCTCTTTCTTTCAAGGACCATATCTCTTCCATTATCCAACGCTCTTTCTTCACACTTAGATAACTCCGTTCTATCCGTCCTTTTCTGTCCTCCTCCACCTTAGCTACCCTCCTCCTTTCCCTTGTGATGTCCCGTCTCGATTATTGTAATGTTGTCCTTGTTGGTCTACCCAAATCCCAATTGTCTCGTCTTCAACGTATCCAAAATTCAGCTGTCCGTCTTCTTGCCCATGCCTCACGTTTTGATCATGTCACCCCGCTTCTCTTTCGCTATCACTGGTTGCCTATCTCCTTCCGTGCTCAATACAAAATTCTCATTCTTACACACAGGGCTGTTCACACTGGCACCCCCCTTTATCTCACTGATCAGATACATTTTCGCCCTCCCCCCCCGCTTACTCCGCGCCATACACTCTAACCGACTCGCCCTCCCCTCACCTTCCCAGGCTCACCTTGTCTCCACTCGTACTTCTGCTTTCTACTTCCTAGCCCCCAGCCTCTGGAACTCACTCCCTTCCTCACTTCGCGCAGAGGAATCTTATCACACATTCAAATCCCAACACAAAACCCACCTTTTCAGTCTAGCATTCGACCTGCCATTCCCAGCTCCCCCCCTTCCCCCTGCTACCCCCTCCCCTTTGTCTTCCTGACATTTAATTATTGCAATATGGTTTGTCCCTTTCTTGCCTTTCCTTTCCTCCTCTCTCCTGTCTGTCTTATTGGCGTTCCTTTTCTTTTTCTCAGCCATTTTAAACTGTTTTTAGAAAACTGTTTTAAGTTGTTTTAACTTGTATTGTAAACCGCCCAGGTACTATTAGTGTTGGGCGGTATATAAAGCCTAAATAAACGTAAACGTAAACGTCACACTCTTCTATTTTTTGCTTTGATTTCATTCTCTTGCTATAAACAGAAACACTGTGTCCCATGCCATTTTGAATTCCGTCACTGTATTTGCCCCCACATGCTCAATCTGGAGGGAATTCCAAGCATCCACCACCCTTCTAATGAAAAAGTATTTCCTAAGAACATAAGAAATGTCATACTGGGTCAGACCAAAGTCCATCAAGCCCAGTATCCTGTTTCCTACAGTGGCCAATCCAGGTCACACGTATGCTTATTTAATTTATTTAATTAAGTACCTATCAGTTTCCCAAAAAACCCACAGGTTTCATAATGGTTGTATTCGTACAGGGTTGTCATGAATCAACATCGACTCAGTGGCATTTAACAACAACATTTTCACCAGAATGTGAAAGGTAGGCGTGCGCTGCTTGAGAAACAGAAAGCAAAAGCAATACCTGCATACCACTTCAAGCAGGATGTTAGCACTAGGTGGAATTTTACTTATGCTATGATGGAGAGGTTAGGGAGCAACAGGCGACCTTGCATCAGATATCATTGGATACCAAGATAGGCATCAATAGACCTCTGGGTCACCAGCACTAGGCAAACATCACACAGGTGAAGAAAGTCCTTAAAGCCCTTTAAGAATGCCATGGAGGAAATACAGAGCCCATTGAAGCCATTCACACAGATCTCTTGGCATCCTGGGCTACAAGTGTGCAGTCCAGCAAGACCTTGCCAAGGTTGCACAGCATTTTATGTTCTGCCCTCCAACCAATGTGCCCAGTGAATGTAAATTCTCCATAGTATGGTATATCATGGCTCCCCATTGTTCACGGCTAGCACCAAACTTGGTAGAAATACTGGCGCTTCTGAAGACAAACCTCCCTGTGCTTGGTTTCCCCTCGTTGTCATGTAACTGAGAGGAAGGAGTATAGAGCTATCCTGAGGGGCACTTGCCCACACCTTCTGTCTTTAGTGTGCCTGCTAACATTGTTTTTGACAGTTGGCACTGCAGTCTCTCCCAGATGGTGCTCATTTCCAGTGGGTACCTTTCAGCCCCCCCAAAAGCAAGAAAAAAGTGACTATTACAATCTAAAAGATTCGGAGGAAGCAAAGGCAGCATTACTAGCAAACTGAAATTGGAGGGCAGACTGGTGACCCTTTTGCATTTTGGAACTCTGCTGGTCCCTCAGACTTCATATTCTTGTCCTTCCCTGGTACTTCAGGTGGAAAGCTGTGGCGTTGCCCAACAGCAGAGAGCTCCAGCTAAGTGACTGCAACACATCATCTAAACCTGACCTGCTGGCTTCCTCTGTTGAACTTTCTCTTAGAGATCTGAAAAGTGAGTAGAGAATTCATGGACTGTTTCAGTACTAGGGGAAACTGTGTCAGAGAAGAGCCCCTTGTGGGATGGTCATTCTTCCTTCAGCCCCAGGGGCTCTTCCTTAAAGGGGCAATAGTCTTGAGGCACACAACAAAACTGTGCATGTAACAGTTGTTTTGGGACTCGGGCAGGAAATGAGGCCTGATGTTTTCTCCTACTGCTCTTGAAATGTGAGAATCTTTCTCGTTCTCAGCTTATCAGACTCCACACTCTGCAGCAGTAGCTAAGGAGGAGCTCCGAGGCAGGATGAGTGCCAGTAACAGGCTGCTGTGTGTTGCTTCCAGTTCTGGGCTCTCAAGTGAGCGCATTGTTCAGGTATGAGTACAACATGATATACCCCTGAGAATCCCTATTGCTGATGCTGCGGTCGAACTGGGGGTCAAGCCCATAGTCTTGGATTCAGCTGGTTAAATGTGATCCACATATTCCCAGACAGTCTCAGGAAGAACAAAACCCAGGGACTGTCAGCCTGATAGAGGAGGCTACCACAACCTTAAACAAGATATGTGTTTCAACTCAAACCTTTTAATGCTGAACATCTAGATGAAGCCTTCCCACAGTGCTTCCATCTCTTCCTTTTGCTGAATGCCTATCCAGGGAGCAGCTCTGTCACTGGCCAGGCTTCACTCCTCTTTGGATCAGGGGTAGAGATTCTCCTCAGAGTAGCAGCCACCTTCTTCCTTTATCTACTATTACTATTACTATAATTATTTTAACATTTGTATAGCACTACAAGGCATACACAGGGCTGAACACATCCATGTAAAATACAGTACCTGCTCAATACAGCTTACAATCTTTTCCAGAAAGAGACAAACAGACACAACAAACTAGAGTAGAACTAAGGGGAAATGGTTATAACATATAAGGGTGGTAGAGGGTAGAATAAGGAGGCCATGATCCAAATGATCCAAAAACAGCCTGTCTTGAATTATGATATTGTTGTGCAATCTCACCCCCATCCTTTTTGTACCTGTGAAGCTTGTGTAGTGTTGTATTTGATATTGCTTTTAGCTGTACAGTACATTGCTATTTTGGTTCGTAAACCACAACAATGAGTATTCTGCTTGAGTTGAGGTATATTAACAGTCTGAATAAAGATAAAAATAAAGATACTGACATGGGTAGTCTGTTCCAGGCATATGGTGCAGCAAGATGAAACAAACCAACTCTAGAGTTGGGAGTGGAAGAGAAAGGCACAGAAAATGGAGTTCCCAAGGAGGGGTTAGGGAAAGATAAAAGAGGAGAGGTAATGACGAGCGCAGAATGAATGCACTTGTAGGTCAGCAGGAGAAGTCTGAACTGGATGTGGGAATGTATAGGAAGCCAATGAAGGAGTTACGTGCGCATAGCAACACTGAAGATTAGCCGTATGGTTGTGCTTTGAATGGACTGAAGGGGGAGAGAGATGATTCTGGGGAAGACCAGTGAAGAGCAGATTACAATAATCTAAATGGGAGGTGACTAGAGAGTGGATAAGGGTTTTGGTAATGAGTTCAGAAAGAAATGGATGAATTTTGATGATGTTATGGAGAAAGAAATGACAGGTTTTAGCTTTCTATTGTATGTTTGCAGAGAAAGAGAGAGAAGAGTCAAAGAAGACTCCAAGGTTGCGAGATGAGGAAACAAGGAGGATGACAGTGTTATCAACAGAAAGAGAGAAAAGAGAAAGGGGTAGGTGGATATAAGGGGAAAGATAAGGAGCTCCGTTTTGGCCATGTTCAGTTTCAGATGGCAGTGGGACATCCAGACAGCAACATCAGACAAGCAGACTGAGATACAGACTTAATTTCTTGGAGAGACTTCAGGTGCAGAGAGGTAAATTTGAAAGTCATCAGTGTAAAGACAGTACTGAAAATAATGGCATAAAATTAGGGCACCAAAGGAATGAGTACAGAGATAAAAAAGAAGAGGTCCCAAGACAGAGTCCTGAAGTACATCAACTGAAAGTGGGATAGCAGTGGAGGAAGAGCCACTAGAACATGCACTAAAAGTGCAATGGGAGAGATAAGAAGGCCAGGAAAGAACAGAACCCCTAAATTCAAGTGAGAACTGGGTATCAAGGAGAAGACAGTAATCAACAGTGTCAAAAGCAGCAACAATACAACATGTGCCTTTGAGTCAGTGCTGACCCAGCAGTCCCTAGGTTTTCTTGGCAGTGTGGCCAGAGGTAGATTGCCAGGCCTTTCTTCTGAGACAATGGAGGGTTAAGTGACTTGCCCAAGGCCACAAGGAGTGCTATTAGGAATCAAACCCTGGTCTCTTAGTTACCAAGCCAGTGCTCTAATCATTAGCCTACTGCTCTACTCAGTCAAAGCTAACAGAAAGTTCAAAAAGGTTGAGGATTGAGTAAAGGCCCTTGGATTTGGCCAGTTACAGGTCATTGGAGACTTTGGCAAGGGCCACTTTACACCTTTGTGGATGCACTGCTAGCCTTCTCATTGCATGACTTTCACCCTCTCTAAATTGCACGCCAATTTGTTGCCACCCTTCTAGCTGCATGGCTCTGCAATCAGTATGCTTTGGCTTTTTCTGGACTACTCCTCGTCATCATCTTGCTTTGCATATTTGTGGGTATCTTAGGCTTGTTTTGTATAACTTTAACCCTTCTGAAATGCCATGCTGGTTTATCGCCACCCTCCTAACTGCATTGCTCTGCAACCAGTGTGCTTTGGCTTTTTCTGGGCCATTCCTTCTCCTTCTCCTGCTTTGCATCTTTGTGGATCCTTTTGGCTTGTTATTGTGTGCCTTTATTCTGCTACCTACTTGGACATCCACAGATCTTCGCCAACTTTCTGCAAATCAAACTCATACCTCCCAGCCAAATCACATTGACCATTAGTTCCAAATCTATAGGACCCAGCCAGACATGGGGAAGTTCAGTATATCATCAGCCGAGCAAATATCCCAAACCAACTCTGCACTCAACACCAGAACTGTCCCCACAGATCCATGCCCTGTAACTTGGATCAAATCATCAAAAGACAATCTCTGTTGAATCATCCACAACATAGTTCACCTATCCCTCACTCAAGACATTATGCCCTAAGCATTAAAACTTGCTACCATCAGACGAAAGCCTAAGAGTACTGCCATGAATAAAGCCAACCCAACAGCTTACCGGTCCATCTCAAACCTCCTCTTTCTGACAAAGATTATTGAAAAGATGGTACAGCATCAACTCCAAGACCATGTCGACTCCCATGCTCCACTGGACATGCAACATCACAGCTTTCAACTAAATCATAGCGTTGAAACCCTTCTGATGTCTCTGTTTGACAAGTTGATCAGAGTCAGCGACAACATCAAGATGGGAGTGGTCCTCATTTTCCTGGATATCTCCTCTGCATTCGACACAGTCTCACACAACATACTACTCCAGAGACTAAAGGATATCGGCCTGTATGACACCACCATGAAATGGTTCACCTCCTACCTCACAAACAAACGACTACAGGTCAAATATGGCTCCAACACATCCTCATCCTTCACAGCAAGACAGGGAGTCCCACAAGACTCATCCCTTTCCGCCCTCCTCTTCAATCTTTACATTCAACCCATCTGCTCCATCATCAGGAGACACAGGATCAACTACATGATATACGCTGAAGATATAATGATCTACACGCCGATCAACCTCAATAACCTGAACTTCACTGAAATAGCAAATTGCTTCCAAGAAATGACATGCTGGCTAAACCAAAATAATCTCACAATAAACTACAAAAAGACAGAAGCTCTCATCATTACAAGAAACTCTGTATTTACCCCTCTATGACAATACAGCTACATAATACCATCCTACCCATCAAACATGAAGTAAAATACCTTAGACAACAAACTAAACCTCCACTCTCATATCAGTAAAACCACCAAAATGCTTACCTGAAGATGTGGATCATCAGACGACTCAAACTCTTTCTCTGCCCAGAACACTTCCGCACGGTTTGTCACACAATACTCACCCCTATTTGGGATTACTGCAACACCATATACCTTGGTCTATCAACTCAATCACTTCGACCCCTGCAGATGGCACAAAACACTGTCACTTGGATTATAACAGGATCCTCAAAATACGACCACATCACCCCCATCCTGAAGCAATTACACTGGCTACCCATTACTTCCCATATAAAATAGAAAACGCTACTTAACATTTTCAGAATCAAACACAACCTCTCTGCCGTTGCCTGGAAGCCCTAATCAAAAGCGACACCAGCACCAGACCAAGGAGGTGTCCCACCAGGGAAAGGATCACCACCCCCAGAGCCTACACTAAAGCAAACTAAGCCACCTCGGGAAGAGCAATATCCTTGGCAGCGCCAGCCCTATGGAACTCTCTCCCTGAACACCTCAGAGGCACCTCAGACATCAAAGATTTTCAGAAGTGGCTGAAAACTACTCTCTTCATCGGTCACTTTGGAGACATCACACATGACTTGGACCACAGGAATCTTTTCCTGCCCACCCAAATGCCCCCCACTCTCCCTCCTCTTGAACCCACCCTTCCCCCTTCTCCCCTGTCCCCCTCTCTCCCTCTTTATCCAATTCCCCCCTTCCACACAATCTCATATTATTACTGTCATTCTGAAACTAGATAATTTGTACATAGTTCATATTGCAGGAGCTCCTTATATCCGCTGGGCTATAAGTTCCTTGCAATATCTCCATGCATGCCCCTCCCCCCTCACCGTTCTATGTAACTCTTTTTAGTTGTCTTGTAAACCACTTTGATTCTAGGAGAAGGCTGTATAGAAATCCACTTAAATAAAAAATATAAATCATTAGCCTGGATGCCCCGCCAGCCACCGAGGCTACATGGGTAGCAGCGAATTTTCGTTGCTACCCACATAGCCTCTGCGTCTTCAAGATATGTGAGGTTTTCCCTCTCCTATGCCTCCTCTCTGCCCCGGAATGCCCCTAACATGCCCCAATGTTATGCGGATAGCATTTGGGCGTGTTAGGGACTTAGCCGGGATTTTCGAAGGGCACTACCCATGTAGGTGCCCTTCGAAAATCTCGGTTAAGGCCTTTACACGTGTAACTAAGGAAGTTGCCCATGTAAAGGCCTTTGAATATCGGGCCAGCAGTTCCTAACAACTTGAGAGAAACTCAACCCAGCATGATAGGGGGACATCAGCAGCCTACAGATTATCAGCAAAAAGGCTTGTGATTTGGTCAATAAATTTTTAGACCAAGGGTACTCATCTAAGATTGTGAATAGAGCCAAGAGCTCTTTGTATTCATAGAAAGACCCTGTTGAGTCGCACTAGAAATAGTGACCAGGATATAATACCATGTGTAATGACAATTTCTCTTTTATGAACATGGATTAGTTCAATTTTTTTAAAAATATTGGAGTATTTTGGGGGTACAGTCTATTTTTACGGAACAGCATCTGATGATGGTGTTTAGTAGGCGCCGTAATTTAAGGGATTTTTTTTATGTCCAGCTGCCTTACCATCAGTTTTTCAACAACTGCCAGATTATGTTGAATCTCCAAAAGGACATTATATTTGTGGACATTGCCAGATATGTAATATCACTATTGAAGGTATAGATTTTGAAAATCCATCTGATGGCAGAAAATACACAAGGCGATATAGAACTACTTGTAGTTCAACGCATGTTGTATATGCTATAGTGTGCCCATGTCGAAAAGTTTAAATAAGTAAAACGATGAAACCATTGAAAATACGTCTAACAAAGCATAAATCCTGTATTTTGCATAAACGAGAAGAGGCTCCATTGGCTCGTCACTGTATTGAGTTTCAGCACATTTTTTTCTGATTTGAAATGCACAGTACTTGATCAAATTGTGGCTGATATCTGTGGAGGTGACCAAAATAACATGCTGGTACAGAAGGAACAGCCATGGATCTATAAATTAAATGCCCTGTAACCTACAGGTTTAAATGTGTCTGTAGAATGGAAAGCCTTTATTGCATGTATCTATATATTTTTTTTTGGGCTGTAATGGGAGAATCTGACTACCGCTAAAGGATTTTGTCAATGAATGGATAGTCATTGAGTGATGTGTTTACTGTCTATTGGTTCATAATTTTACTATAATTAGTTATGCCTTCTCAGCTATCATGGGAATCTTTGAATTTGCAGCTGTCAAAGGTATTTGCTATTGACTGAATAGCTTATGAATGACGTGTCGATGATCAATTGGTTCATGGTCCATACTGCTGAGTGGTTCACAGCTAGCGTTTGCATCTATTTAAATGGCTAGTGGCATCATTATTGCAAAGATGCCTATAGGAGAAACTTGGAGAGTGTTTTGCTCCAATTTGGACTATGGATGAAAAAAGTAAAGCAGTTAAAGGCCCTTGAAGCAGCATGACACTGCAAAATAAAGGCCTTTGTCGGGCAAAGAATGAAATCTGGATAAGAAAGTTGACTCAAATAAGTTCATAGTAACGAGTTATATGCATTAAATTCTACCTTGGGATATGTGCAATAAAGGATTGAATAGCTTTTTAAAGTTTTCTAAATGAATTAATAAAATAAGATGCAATATACTGGATTGTAATCTGAGAATATATGTGACATAATTGTGGAATTAGTGCAATAGACTTTGGAAAGTGAAAAGCTGCCTTTAAAGTGGAAAGTGAAAAGCTGCCTTTAAAATGTACTTACTCAAAATTATTATAAAAAAAGTTTTTAGTGCAGTAATAAAAATTGAAAACGACAAAAGAAAAACATTTTTTTGAATATCAGCTCTAGGTTGTTGATGAATTTATGGAGTTATAAGGAGTTTTTTCAGGATCTGTGATGTTGTGATAGATGCTGAATTAATACTATTATTAATATTTGGCTGTGAGACTGAGATCTTTTTCTCCCTATTTATATGGCAATTTTTCCCAAAATAATTTAAAATTGATTGAATTGACTTAGGGCCCGATTCTGAGGCGTGGGTTGTGGGGCTGCACTTCCCACTGGGAGGTGCAGCCCTACAAGCTGTCTGGGCCCGATTCCCCCTCTGGCTCTCCCCGTACATCCTGAGCATCATGACAGGGAGAGCCGGCGGGGGGTGGGAGGGAGTGGAATCTGGGTAGAGCATGGGTGGGCAAGCCTGGCATGACCCGATTCAGGTCACGACCCTGTACGATCTGTTGGGTCAAAGGGGATGTGCTGCTTATTCTACCTCAAAGATGGAAAAAGCAGCACCGACCAGATGATCGGGCCTGGAGATCCCCCCGGGGCTGCGGCTAGGGCTGGGTGTGGGGGATCTCCACTGCTTGATCCAGGCTCCAACAGGCCAGCCGTGGATCAGGTGGTGGGGAAGAGGGTGGCCAAAGCCACAGGAGTTGGGGTGTCTGTAGGGAGGACGTCCCCACAGGCGGCAGGGGCACGCCGGGCCATCCATGGGCCCGATTCTGTGCATTGCAGGAACGTTTTGTTCCCGCAGTCCAGAATCTTCTTTGGGAACATCTGGATGGCCCAGATAGCTGTCTGAATTGGGCTTCATATCTATGGAATATCTCGTTTTTTTGTGATAGAGGAAGATGACATATGCCTAGTCAACCAGATATCAACTCTAGCTATTAATGGGGTGACATTCTGCTTTCACATTCACCATCCTCCATTAACGTAATTGCCAACTATTAGTCTTTTTCCACAATTATTAGCATTATAGGGTCTGCCAGTCTATCTTGCGGCTCCATTGGTCTCCCTTATCTCTTCTGGTCACAATGTTTGGAGCCTTCATCACAATGCATCCTCTGATTCTTCTTGACATTTATTTATTTATTTATTTTTATTTCTTATATACCGCGCTATTAAGATCAGTGCGGTTTACATTAGAACTGAACAGTGCAACAATGCATTAATATCACAATGTGCTTACATTGAACAAGGGGATAATCAAGAATGGGAGAACAGGGGAAACTATTTACACGATATATACAAAATATTTACATCCCTCGGCATTTCATCTAGGCACTCCATGGATGCTTCTTCCACCCAGGGGCAGCCCAAGGGGGGTGCGGGGCCATGTGCGGAGACTCGGTGTGGGGCCTCATTTGCATAAGGGACCTCATTTGCATAAATATTTGCATAATGTTACCATACACTAACTTTTAGTAAACATGCCTCTTAATGAGTGTATGGATAAAGAAAGACTAAAAGATTTCTACATTACTATAATCCAGTGACAACTGCCAGGCACATTAGGAACTACTACAAACACTGCCCATTTAGAACCCATCCCTCTTAAACTACTTGATTTCCAAACTTCTCTGTGTAGTGCTGTATAATACTACCTAAGAAAATATATTTTTTGTCGGATTACTCACTGATGAGCAGAAATTTTTCAACTCTCGAAGTGAGCCCTCCTTTTTATTCAAAAAGTATTTTAAAATGGCATTTAGAACCCATAGCAAACCCGCCGTATCATAACAGCACTAGCAGGACTCACAAAGTACAAGACCCTACCTATCAAAAGGCAACACTACAAATATTAAACCAATACATTTCAGAGAATAACAATACATGACCTACTGGGGAAAGAGAACAAGGGCAATGCCAAATAACAACTACATAAACAGAATACCTCGGCTCAGTTACACATGCAGAACATAGACCATCACCAAACAAGCAATCACAATTTAGAAACAGGAAGCCAATAATTAAACTGGGAACCCCAAAAGCCAAACTTGGAATGTACAATAACACTGTAGAAATAAAACTATAAATTAATTTCCTCTTCTACTAAACAAAGCACAGACGTTAATGATGCACATTTCCCAGAGCTGACATATTCCAGTTAATAAATTCAAAATAAAGAGATATTTGTCTACCTTTTGTGCATTTTTTTTCAGTTGCAATTGCTCCAGCCACTTTCTTCTGGTTTCTTCGTGTCTTCTGCTAACTCTCCATCATCTGCTATCCATTTGTCCTTTCTTCTATCCTAGGTTTTTTTCCATTCTCTCTCTACATCTGCTTTAACATGCTAATCTTTCTCCTTTTGCTCTTTCCTCATTCCTATTTCATCCACTCAAATTTTACCCCTCCATCCTCAATCCCCACATACTCTTCCAATACCTGGCTAATTGTAGATTTTTCTTCCCTCCCACACAAAATATTTTTCCCCTCTCCATTTCACTCTCCCAGCCCCATCCCATTCTAATCCTCCTCCAAAATCAGCTCCCTTCTAGTTCCAGCCCCATCCAGCATCCGCTCCCTTCTAGTCCCCGCATCAGCCCATTTCGAGTCCTAGCACCCCATCAGCCCATTTCCAGTCCTAGCTCCCCTGTCCATTTCCAATCCTATCCGAGTCCTCCATCAGCTCATTTACAATCCCAACCCCCCATCAGCCCATTTCTAGTCCTTTTCTAGCCCCATCATCAGCCCAAGTCAAATCCTAGCTCCCCTCCACTCAGCCCATTTCAATGCAAGCCCCCACCACAGCCCATTTCCATTCTTAGCTCCCCCAACAGCCCATTTCAGTCCTATCCTAGCCCCTCCATCCAAATTTCCCATCTGCTCCAATGGGCTTCACAGAGTCGCGAGGGAGAAGCTCTCCCTTCGCTGCTCTAAGCCGAAGCGGAGAGGGACTGAGGCAAGCAAACAAGCAGGGAGGGAGGGAGTGCTCTACCGGGCAGGGGGGCCCCGTGGGACACTCGATTCTGCCAGCAGCTTTTTTTTTTTTTAAATTTACTTTTAAAGCGAAATGTTCTTTGCGCGGGGCCCCCTGAAACATGGGGCCCTATGCAAAAAACATTCTCGCTCAATGGATGGGCCGGCCCTGATGACAGGACTGTCCCATATCCCTTCTACTTTTTATTACATCATTACAGCTTTTGGTTATAGCTATTTGTGAGGATCCTGAGGCCTGAGGATTTTGATTGGCAAGCAGCATATCAAGATGCCCATCTATGCAGATGATATTCTTCTCTATTTACCCCAACCAAAAACGTCTATACCTGCTCTGTCAAAGAGCAGCACAGGACAATGCAGTGTGGTCAAGGTACAGATTTAATTAGGGCCCCGAAATAAGTGATGCTGATGAATGTTTGGTGCAACAGATGTCAGCTCCCAGAATACCCACTTAGATGGTGTGCAGAAGGGTAAAAATATTTGGGGATAAACTCCTTAGAACAGACTCTACAAGCTAATATGAATAGTCTAATGGGGAAGTCTACTAAGCTGGGCTATCTGCAACTAGGTTTCATTGAGTAACATTGGACCTAGTTGCAGATGGCCTGGTTTAACTACACAGGTCTGCGACTAAAAAGCTGTTTGATTATTTTCATCTAATTTCCATGTATTTTGGTGTGCTGAAAAC
This sequence comes from Ichthyophis bannanicus, assembly GCA_033557465.1. NCBI lineage: Eukaryota > Metazoa > Chordata > Amphibia > Gymnophiona > Ichthyophiidae > Ichthyophis > Ichthyophis bannanicus. The sequence continues at coordinate 610,817,043 of CM066031.1, read as the reverse complement.
AAATAAAATATTGAAAAAACTCCTAGACGTCATGATTTGCCACAACATGCAAAATTGTCTTCAAATTTATCAAATGTTTTCAAATTACTATTAATTAGTTCAAATTACTATTAATTAATTCATGTAAGTGCATTTAAGATATAAAATGCCAAAAAAACCTTAAAGGGTTTGTCCGAGTTATGTAAAAAAAAAATATAGCACTGTAAATCTGATGGTCAGCAATATATACATAAGCTAAGCAAGTTTTAAGTCCGTGCTTCTAATGGTAGAAGGGGTTAATCTTTCCTAAAGAATCCAGTGGGAGGGAGACACAGGGCAGATAGCAGCAGCTCCGGTCAGTGCAGGGGAGCGTGGCCAGCACTGTGACGTCTCGTGTACAGGCACAGAGCTGCTCTCTCCTGCATGCCACACTTTGCACGAATCATCATCAGGTTCTTGGTTCTAGGCTGTTCACACTTTTTCATCGCAATTCGTGTTAGCTCGTCATTCTTCAACTGTTATGTTATGGCTCCGCGAAAGTGTATTAATTCGCCAGACAGTTTCTGTTTCATCTGTGGTGAATATACAGTGTTGAAGCAACAGCAGAATATTACAGACTTTGTGAAAAAAGTATACTTTGCATACTTTGGACTAAAAATTGGAGATCAAGATAAAGTCTGGGTGCCTCATAAAGTGTGCAAACGGTGTGTTGAGGACCTCCGAAACTGGTTCAAGGGTAAGAGAAAATCATTCTGTTCTGGGATTCCTATGGTATGGCGAGAGCAAAAGAACCATAGTGACGACTGTTACTTTTGTTCATGCGATGTGAAAGGCTTTAATTCCAAATGGAAGCATTCCATTTCATACCCCAATCTTCACTCGGCAATTCGTCCCATCCCCCATGGCACAGATATACCAGTACCCAAGCCCCCTGCTACTTTGGAAGAGTTACCTAGCTCCGATGAAGGTGAAGTCATACCTGAACCAGATGACGAATTAAGCTCTGACTTTGAAGATGATACAAGACCAAAATTGTTTTCTCAGGAGGAGATGAATGATTTGGTAAGAGACTTGAATCTTCCCAAAGATGCCGCTGAGTTACTCGGATCAATTCTGAAAAGCAGGAATTTATTGTTGCCAGGAGTGTCATCTTCATGGTTCAGACATCGTGAAAAGGAGTTCATTCCTTACTTTGCCCAGGAAGACAAGTTGGTTTATTGCATCGATGTTGAAGGTCTGATGGGTCAATTTAAAATCCAATATGATTCAGAGCAATGGCATCTTTTTATAGATTCTTCAAAAAGAAGTCTCAAAGCAGTTTTACTCCACAACGGTTTTTACGCTTCCATACCTGTAGGTCATTCCGTACACTTGAAGGAAACCTACGAGAACTTGGAATTGGTTCTTCGTAAACTTAAATATGAAGACCATGGTTGACAAGTGTGTGGGGACTTGAAGGTCTTGTGCATGCTGCTCGGGCAACAAGCTGGGTATACCAAATATCCTTGTTTTCTGTGTCTATGGGACAGTCGAGACCGACAAAATCACTGGACCAAGAAGAGTTGGCAGCTGAGGGTGCTAACAGTCGGTGAAAAAAATGTCCTCCGAGAAACTTTGGTACCTTCCCATAAAGTTCTTCTACCATCTCTCCACATAAAATTGGGATTGATGAAGCAATTCGTAAAATCACTTCCAAGAGATGGAGAATGCTTCAAATACTTGGTCACCAAGTTTCCAGGCCTGTCGGAGGCAAAATTGAAGGAAGGTGTATTCATCGGACCAGCCATTAGAAGGCTTATAGTTGATCAAGAGTTTGTCAATACCATGTCGGATCCTCAAAAAGAAGGGTGGATTGCATTTAAAGAAGTCTTACAGAAACTTTAGGCAATAACAAAGATCCTCACTGCAAAAAGATCGTCGGACGAATGCTGAAAGCATTTCAAGCTTTAGGTTGCCTGATGAGTTTGAAAGTGCATTTCCTCCAGTCCCACCTTGACTACTTTCCTGAAAATTTGGGAGCTGTGAGTGTGGAACAAGGTGAACGATTCTACCAAGACATTAAAGAGATGGAAAGGAGATACCAGGAAAAATGGAGCATTACAATGATGGCAGACTACTGTTGGATGCTTCAGAGAGACATTCCAGATGCTACTCACAAGCATAAATGCACCAAGAGGAGCCTCACAAGGAAGAAGAATCGAGTTTAGTGTGTTTAGGTGAGCTCATTTCAGTTCAAAAAAGGATTTTCATGAAAATATTGTAATAAAACTTTAATTTTATAAGTCTATTTCCATTTATTTTGAGGTATTGCCTTATTTAACATAGTTACCTAAATTGTCAGGAAATGTGATGTCCTATGAAAAAATGGAGGTCATTTTCGGATTCAGCGCACCAAAAAACATAAAGATTACGTGGAATAACCAAAACAGCTCTCGAAAAAAAATAGTAGATGACCCTAAGGGTTAAGTTCAAAATTTTATGCTTGAAGTGGTCTCTACTTTCTATGTCTTGGTGGGACTGGTTGGATTCCATCATAATAATGATAGTACCCCAAGTTCAATATATGCTGAATATGCTACCTATATTGTTTCCTCACAAATTATATAGTGGTTTAGCGCATGATCTGATTTCCTATTTATGGGCCTACAGATCTTCACGTATAGCTGATAAGAAACGTAAACTCCTTAAGGAGTGGGGTTGAGGGGTTGGGTTCCTTGACTTTTTTCATACCATCAAGCTTTTTATCTTTCACCAGTCTATCTGGTGGTATATGGATGAAGGTATATAGCCAGTACCAATATGGTTTCAATTGGCGCATGAGGTTCAGTCTAGATGCTTTTTGTCTATACTGGTTGCCCGCAATGTCTAACCTTGGAATTGTCTCAAAATCTTGTCTTATTCAGTCCTCACAAGAATGTTTGAAAGAACTGGATTTTCAATAACAAACAAAAAACCCCCACCAAAACCAACCTATATTAAATGAATAACAGCCATTTCTTGAATTACCTGCAATAGCTAATAGCTTGGTTACTATGGCATTTAAGTAATATGTGGACTGAAGTCTACCCCAATCTTTGCTCACAGTTAGCTCCTACGCAAAACTCATTTTAACATAGGGTCCCCATTGTTGCACACAAAGGTTTGTGTGAAAAACAAGCTAAACTGTGTGCAAAACCTAGTGCACTTTATCACATCAACACCATAAAAAGCAGGTGCAAGCGACAGCACATATTTTTTACCCATAGCAAGTTTCAAAGCAAAAGTAAAATTCATCCAAAACCCACAGGAGCTAAAGAACTGGGACACTGTTGTGCATTTTCTTACCAGGATGACAGGAAACCAAGGTTAATCCTGCTCTGTTGAAGCAAAGGAATGTACATGAAATAAACAGGCAAGACTCCAAATGCAGAGTTTGTTGTCTGCCTTGTTTGCAGATGTTAGCATGTATAAATTAGCCGAGTGGTGCCCTAATTGATTAGTAAGTTGATTTTAGGCTATTAAAGTCCCCATCCCCTATTAAAAATGCAGTCAACCACTTCTTATCAGAAACAATAGTTTCCCACTAGAGCTATATGAAATGCTAGAAAGCCATTCACATTTAAAAATATGGAGGTAAATGCATGGACATATTTTCCAAGGGGGTCCCTTTTTGCACTTGTCATTTTTTTGATTCAGCAGCAAATGTATAAACATGTTTGACAAAATAAAACATCAAAACCTGTACAATTTTAAAATATATCCTGACACTGCCTAATGTGAAAAAGTGAAATATTAAACAGCTCCAATTTTGCTTTCTGGATAGGTCTATATTGCTTAGATCTATATTCCATGACTGCTTTTCTATCACCAGTAATACAAAGAACCGTTTCCCCTTCTGAAAAAAAAATCATTATTTAACAAAGCCCACTGTATGTCAGTTTAAAAAAATCTAATTCTTCTGGTGCCTGGGAAAATAAGCCTTGGCATGGCGGAGTATCCTAATGATTAGCTCAGCAGGCTAAAAACAGGGAAGCCAGGGTTCATATCCCACTGATGTTCCTTGTGACCTTGATAAACTCTTCTGTTGCCTCAGGTACTAACCTAGAACTGCATTAGTACATCGTATTGTGATTAATGTGAGTTACTGGTAAATACGCCCAACTAACAATAATGGGGCTTGTATTAATTAGCACATCATTATATATTCTCCTAAGAGGACAGGCTAATACCTACTGCACCTGAATGTGACCTGCCTTGAGCTACCCAGTGACAAGATCTGAGGTAAGTCTAAACAGTAAATAAATTAAATCTTCCTGCACATCATAAGTGGGATTTAGAAGGACGTCCCAAAAGTGGGGGGAACGTGCAAATAGGGATGTCTTGCCAATGGAGCTGATTTCAGAACTGGACCTGTGAACGTGCAGGTTCTGTCTAAAATCACAATATGAACGTCTAAGTACAATGCATGGAAAATATGGCAATGAAGACATCCAGGGACCTGCTTCCAGAAATAGGGGTGGAGATGTGCAATTGTGATGTAAAGTACACATGCTGGCATGAAGAGGCTCCACACATGGACGGAGTTAGAACAAAGGTGACTATGAGGCAGTCAAACTTCACTCATGCTGAAACCCAAAGACTCTGCCAGTTCATCATAGAAAATGAGGCAATTCTCTACCCACTGCAGGGACACAAGCCAGCCTACTGGGACACACACTGGGATTGGCAGCAGAGCTGCTAGACCCTTGCTTAGTAAGTGCCAACAACACAACATACACAGGAGTGCCCTTGGCTCTATGTAGAGGACAGGTGGCAAGTTAGGTGAGGGAGCAGGCTGCTCGTGTTGCAGTGGTCACACAATAGATAAAGTGGGAATGCACACAACAGCAGCTTAGTGGGTAAGGAGAAAAGTAGCAGCAGATCCTCTGAACATTGCTGAGCAAATGATGGCTACATGGGGAGCAAGGGAGGTAGAAAGGGCACAGCAATTTTCACAAGTCTGGAAAGGAAGTGGCCCAGGTTGGGATCATGTCCCATCCATAGGTGCTGGCACATGGAGATCGTGCTGTGCACCAGGAAGGGGTCTGCATGACATCCCAGGGCAGACAGAGAAAACATGTACCCATATGAAGAGCAGAAATTGGCACCAGCACTGCAATAGGAGGTCTGCTGCCAGCACTGCAATAGGAGCTGAATTGGAGAGGTGAGAGGAAGAAACCCCTTCCCACTTGATGGCAGGATGGGATCCATAGGCCAAAGACACAATGACAGGCAATGCAGTTAAGGCACAGCAATATCACTGGGTCACACATGGAAAGACACAGAGGGATTACAGGGGATGCAAATCTGACAGGATGGCTCCACTTAGCATGCTATGGATTCCCCTATCCCGCAGGAAATTCTGAATATGCTGCAAAATCGAGGCTTTCAAAACATGCTAGAGGGCCATTCGTAGAAGGAGGCCCAGGATGCTGCAGCATCTGAGGAGGCTGCATCAGGAGCGGCAAGGGATGTGATGTGTCTGTGGCCACAGCTGTGACAATGGGTGCAGGAGGCCTGTGTGATAGATGTGATCAGCAAGGACTGTGCATGCCAGTGAACAACTAGCATGGATAGCTCACCAGAGGAATAGTGGCAAAGAGGTGCACAGACACAGTGAGGACAGCCCAGGCCAGTTCTATGTTGGTGAGGACTCAGAGACTGGTATCTGCTGCACAAGTCAGCAGGGAAGGGCATAGAAAGGTCAGACAGATATGGTGGCAGGGATGTAGTGGTATGGAAAATGGCGGAGGCCTTGAATAGCGGAGGTGGGCTAAATGTCCACAAGGGGAAAAACTGTTTGTCAGGGAACTACCAACAATAGGACAGGGGAACCCAACTCTGAGGCTAGGGAGGGACACTGACATGAGTGGCAGAGGGATGAACATGCATCACACAGATGCCACGATGGAAGGGGAAGCGGGACAGGTCGGGGATGTGGAAAGAGAAATGGGTGTCACAAGAGTAGTTGGGGAGACTGCATGCCATTCAGGAACACTCTGGGAAATGCGGCAGTGCAGCTGTCATCCAGGACCAAGAGATTGCAGCTGCCTGAGATAGCAATGTAGGACTAAGCCAGGTACCATGGCCTTCGGCTAATATGGCACAGCACAGGACAGGTCCTTTGCCAGCCTGCCTCCTTGTGCCATGTGGGCGAGGCCACCATCTGGATAGCATGGTCACAGAGACCAGCTGATGTAGAGCTGCCAAATGAGAGAGGCTATCATTAGTATGGGTCAAGCAAGATCCCAGGGTTAACATTATATCTCTCACCCCATCAGCAGCAGTCCCACTCATAGATGCAGCAGTGCCAGCAGAACCAACTGTGCCGGACACAGACTCAGCTCAAGCACCAGCTGATGAAGCAGTACCACTGCCTGTCCCAGATAACACTGATGGCGGCAAAAAGGCAACTTAAATGGGGCAGTTAGGGAAGCACAGATCTCCAGTGGCAATAGGCTCCTCCAACCACAGCAGCCACCTGATAATTGACATCTCCTGGAAGGAGGAGAAGGAGGGTGAGGTGGGGCAGAGCCACAATGAAGCAGAAGATATTGAAGAAGTGGGGTGGGGGGACTATGTATTCCCCCCGTGATACATCAGTACCCCTGAGGCATCAATTGGCACCCAGAGATGAGCATGGCACAAAATATGCCAATGCAGAACCCATCCCATAGCCAGAAGGATGTAGAGGAGTGAGTGGAGATAGGGGAGGAGGTAGGAGGGAAGGAGGTAGGAAGGGAGCAGAGGATGGGGAGTGGGTGGGAGAGGAGGGATGGGGACAGCATAGAAGGACACGTTGCATCAACCCTGGCTATTTTGGTGGCCCATCATGACTGCTCTGTATTGCTGCAGCAGGTGCTCCAGTACATTGTGAGCCTGAGATATTGCTGCCTCTCAGCAGGGTTTTGGACTCTCACCTGGTTTCAGGACCTCATGGTAGAGCACCTAGAAGAAACAAGAGATGGAATAAATGCCATGGTAGAGGTAGTATGCCAGTTGCTGGCATGTGTTTCTGCCTTTTTTCCCTCTGAAGCTAGGGGAGAGGGGTCAAGTTAGACCACAATTCATGTATTCACACTATGTATCATGTTGCAGAAATAAACGTCAGATTTTTGGATTTAAAAATGTGTCTGTGTGAAATCATTTAATATCTGTCAACACTAAGGACCTGGAAAGATGTCTTTTGTGCAGGGAGGTACATATATCATCTAGGTGGGGCAACAGCTTTCGCCGGCACATAGGGACATGAGGGTGTGATGTCCAGGTCCAGATCAACATGAGTACCACTGTAGCTGCCCACCAACAATTAAGAATACCAGTATCCACCACCATACCCATGCCAGACCTTCCTCTTGAGAGTCCAGCAGGCCTCCCACACCCGAAAGGATAATGGCCATGGGCTGCATGAGACAGGGCAGTTTAGGGTGGTAATAAGTGTGAATGTGTTAGATTCTCTGCCAGCTGGCAGAAGTGCACACGGTGATGGGTAGTGAGTTCTGCAGGAATCATGGGCTGCACATGGGAGAACACAAAAATGGCCTGTGTTACCCCTATCAACAGCAAAGGCCCCCAAAAGTATATACTATCCATATGCACATGTACTCCAGGTACACAGCAAATTAGAAATAGTCACAGGGATATACATAATGATATCAATCTGCAAAGGATCAGTGCCAGGGGTGCATGGAACTGCGTGGATATATGAGCTGTAGACAGAAGTGCCGGACACAGACCCAGCATCAAAGGCTGACCTCTAGAGTTAGAGATGAATGTGTGTTCATTTTAGTCTTGTGACATATCTGCTGCAATATCTGTTAAGCCAGTCCATTCCATGTGATGGTCACCACATCTACATCTACATGCACAAGCGGCATTTGTACTTCTCACAATGCCTCTCTGAGATACTGGCCTACAGTCACCATCAAGGGAAATCTGAAACCATAGTAGGGAGGGCACAAAAGCAGAATTGAGTGAGACTGTCTCAGAACATAATAGCTGAGCACAACACAGCACCTCCGACAGCCCCAGATACACAGCAAAAAATGTGCAGACACATCCACCTTTTAGAACATGCTTGTGCACACAGGAGTAGCTGGATGTGGGGCCAACAATTTCAAAGGTCCATACAGTGATATAGCAGTTACGGGAATGGCTGTGGGATGCATACAGTGCCCTTCACGATCCCATAGGCTTATATGAGGCTTTTACACGGGGAAGCTGCAAAACTAGAGGGCATAACATGAAGCTGCAAGGTGGTAAATTGAAAGGCAATGTCAGGAAATATTTTTTCACTGAAAGGGTGGTAGATGCTTAGAATGCCCTCCCAATGGAAGCGGTGAGGGCAAACACGGTGACGGAATTCAAAACAGCATGGGACAAACGCAGTGGATCCCTTTACAGCAACAGGATAAAAACAAAATAAACTGAAACATATAACTTCTGAACCATCTAACGTCTCAACAAATAGGGGTGTCCTACCTGGAGAGGTGGGTTCACCCCCAAACAAAGACATGGAGAGGTGTGGCCTGCACCTACTCTTGCCATCTTCCTGGTCAGACTAGATGGACCATGCTGGTCTTTATCTGCTGTCATCTACTATGTTACTATGTTACATGTCAACAAACAGTGAGGACCTGCATGTGAACGGTTCTAGAATCAGGTCCATGTGAATGGTTAAATGAATAGGCCATTTTGGATGCAGGCACATTTAAATCTGATACATGCCGGACCCTCCCATACCCATAAAAACAAACCCACATATCTGCAAACCCTATTTTAGAATGACTTCACCACATGACTGCTACAGTTCCGGCAGTATGGCCCCTAAGGCTAAAAGGTCCAGCTGCAAAGATAACTTCTACACTGGGGGGAGGTGGACATACTGCATAAGGAGGTACTGGCCAAATATCATTTGCTGTTTGGTCCTAAGAATGCATAGCTCAGTGCCTACCACAAGCAGCAACTGTGGCACAGCATCTTCCTTCAACTGAATACCTCCAGATCTTCTGATAGCAGTGTAGCACCCTCCACTGCATCATCAATGTCCCAACAATTCAGCATGGTGTAGGGAAAGAGGGGTAAGGGCCTACTAGGAATGGCGTGGGGAAGGGAGCAGCATGCCTCTTAAATCCCTGGCAATCATAACAGGTGGTGAAGTCTGTGGGTGGTGTTCACCTTGTGCCCTGGATATTACCACCTCTATGGCCATATAGAGATGTTGCCTACAAGCAATGTTAGCCTTGAGCATGGGAAAAGGGGGAGGGAGGACACCTTGATCTGGGGGAAAGGGGGGAGGGGATGACTTTGAAGAAAGGGAGGAAAGGAGGAAGGGTGGGGGAATGTCAGTGGGGGTGTGGGGTGTTTATGTGATGTGCATGGCTATGTGTGTGGAGGTGAGTGCTAGTGAGGGGGGTGCTCTTTGATGGGTTTAGGTGTGCTATGGTATGAGCGGTGAGGATGGTGAGGGGATGCAGGGGAGCACTAACTGTGCACAGGTATTTTCATGTCCTGTAGGGCAATAAAACACCATCATATTAAATGGCTGTCAGGTCCTGTCTTTATGGCTCCTCATGGCTTAGGGCCAGATCTTCCTCTTTATCATTTTCTACAGCTTCTTCCACTGTCTCCTTGTGGCTGGACTTTGAACCGTCCTCTGTATCAGTTTCTACAAGTTCCTCCATAGCTGGCCGGGGTTGGCACCTCCTGTGATAGGTTGTGTACAATGCAGTGCACCATGAATATCTGGCAAACCCTGGTGGGGCTGTAGAGTATCTCTCCTCCAGATGTATCAAGGCATCTGAGGCAACCCTTCAGCTATCCAAAAAAACCTCTCAATGATGGCCCTGGTTTTCCTATGGGACCTATTTTATCGTTCCTCAGCCTTATTGCTTGGTGCTATGATGGGGGTCATAAGCCAGCTCCTTAATGGATATCCTTTCACCTGCAAGCACTGTTCCCTCTAAGCTGTGCGTGTGTGCGCGCGCACACACCTCGCCGAGCGAGCGCACATACTTTAAAACAGAGCGCACAAAAATTACAGTTCTGATTCTAACAGAAAACAACACAGACGTCTTAAAATTTAAAATTTGTGATTGTAATTACTAGAAATTTTCCCCTTCATTTAGTAATTGTCTATTTTCATTTAATTTGATTAAAATCAATGTGGTGTACATACTGTATTCTGATGTGTAGTCAAATTTTAAAGTATATAACTCCGAGTGTCGTTATGTGGCGCACAAAAATTTAACCTTCCTTCAAAAGTTGCACAGCTGATATTTTATGCGCACACAGCCTACAGAAAATTAGAGGGAACATTGCCTGCAAGGTATACTGGTGGAAGGGACATAGGGTTAGCGAGCTATTTGCACTATCAACTTTCTCTCATGGTGCATTTTATGTCTTGTGACATATTGTCTGGCCCTGCAGCAGGCTGCTGCTAATCCATGTCCTCCTATGCCATCTTCCAGCCGTTCCTGACTCCACAAGATGCCCTCACCCCCTTCCACACACAACAATGCTGACATTCATCCATCTAACTTACCACCCTTGCTGCCTTCCCTCTCCACTCCAAGCAACATGCATACATGGCCAAAGTGATGTTCGCTAAACATTGTGCTTGCTATCTCATGCTCTGCCTGCTTCTGCAGCAGATAAACTGCAGACTGATGGTCCAGCAGCTTAGGCGGCTGCTAGTATCCCCAGTATGGCTTGGAATGCATAGTCTGTCACCTGCATTGGCCTCTTTTACTTCTCAAAAATCAGAACACTAGGCGCTTGTGCAGTCTCCAGTGCGGAGGGCATAGGATCTTTTTCCTTCTCTTCCCTGATTGCATGAGATCTTATTTTCTCTCTAGGAATGGATGATGGGGACAATCTGGCACTCCATTCCAGGAGATAATTGTAGTAATTGAACCCAGTCCCCCCTGCTTCACAGGCCATTTCTATCTTCATTGAGCTGTGCAGCCTCTCCTGTATGGCAAGCCTTCTGCTTGCTCCCTTGAGGCATCTAGTGCTGGAATAGTGTCCTGGTGCTGCTCGTTTCAGGTTTCTCACCCTCCATGCACATATGAAATCTGTGGTATGCAATCTCTGCCCACTTACCTAGCAGCCAGCCTATGATGCTCTCCCCACTTATAAACCTCTCATAGATGCCAGAGTGCGTGAGGATGTAGCAATTGTGTTAGGAACCTAGGAACCGTGGGAAAGCATCTGTGATTGTGCCTTGGGTATTGTAAACTACCTGCATGCTCATGGAGTGGGATGCCTTCCTATTGTGGTAGGTGACTTCTCTCCCTTGTGGGGGCTTGAGGGCCAAATGTGTGCAGTCTATGACACCAAGGCAATGGGGAAATATGCCACATCATGAAACTGCAGCAGGATTTGCTGATTCTGCTGCATAGTGGAGGGGAAAACTATGTAGTCAACTGTGTGGATTAAAAAGGCTGTCAGGAATTGGGATATACACAGTGACACAGCTGACTAGTTGGGGCCTGCAGTGCAGCCAGCATGGATTGGAAGCTACCCATGGCCAGGAATATAAGGGCTGTGGTGACCTTTAGGTGCATGGACTTGGGCTGGCCCCCAAGCGGAGGAGAGGTTTCAGCTCCTGAACTGGGACAGACACTGTTCATCATGAGATCCAGAGTAGCTCTCCTCCTGATGTATCAAGGCATCTGAAGCAACCCTTCAGCTATCCAAAAAACCTCTCAATGATGGCCCTGGTGTTCCTATGGGACCTATTTTATCGTTCCTCAGCCTTATTGCTTGGTGCTATGATGGGGGTATACCTTCTGGTACCGGTGCCCTCTTATTTCCCTCCTTTCTTCCCTGTGGGACTCCTCCTTCAGGACCAGAGCAAACCATGCAGACACATTATCCATGGCTTCTACCCACCACCAACACCCTTTGGTATCCCACCATCAACATCCTTGTAAGCCCAACACCAACGCCATTTTTTCCCTACACCAATAGCTAGTGTCTTCTGCTCTCATAGAAAAACAAATAGTGGGACAGAGACAAACACACACTATTCATGTGCCACCTAAATGCTAGGACACACGGGCACATTCACGTTCACAGTAACACAACTGAGACATGGGTAGGGGCAGAAAGAGATGTTAGGGCCATGTGGGAGCACAGGGGCACACACAGATGCCAGGGGGAGGGGGCACAGTGTTTGTGGTCAGGGAGGGGACGGGGTTATGGGCTGCTGATTTTCTAATGGGCAGAAGCTGGTAGAGGAAACAGGGAGGGGAGGGGACACAGCAGAGACACAGGGGGAATGATATAGACAGTACTTGGTGGACACGGAAGGCAGGAAGGCCAAGCTCTTCTGATCACAAGCGAAAACACAGTCAGCATGGACAGCAAAGTCCCTTACCTATTCATGATTTATAGCAGAGGTAGATGAGGATGTTTGGATGCCACATTCAGAACATCCAAGTGCCTATGCAATATACATCCTGGATGTGTGTGTGTGTTTAGGCACCCTAAGCACACCCAGAAATGCCCTGGGCATGCCACCTTCAGGATGTTTAGAGATGGATGTGGGCACCAAGGTGATGCGTAGAACTACCTGTTTCTAAAATCCCAGCTTTTGCAACTTCCTTATTGGCTGTTTATAGCATCCATCTGCTAAATATCGATTCAAAAATGACCCCCACTCCATGGGAATAATTTCTTAACAAGGTGCTGAAAATTTTCAAAGAAAGCACCTATTTTAGGACTCATTTGTAAAAGCAATATAGGTTCCTATGTGCCTTTATAAAATAGACCCTATCCCAGTAGTGCACACATTCTCTCACACAAACTTACAAGTGTGCATTTGTTCTTTATTTTTTAGTGCTGCCAAGTCAGTGCTGACTCCTGGTGACCCAGCTGTCTCTGGGTTTTCTTGGCAATGTATCACTGGAAGTAGATTGCCAGGCCTTTTCTTCCAAGGCAATGGAGGGTAAAGTGACTTGTCCAAGGTCACAGGGAATGCCAGTGGGAATTCAACCCTTGATTTTCTGAGTACTAGACAGTTGTGCTAACCACTAGGCTACTCCTCCACACACACATGTTCTATGCGTGTACAATATGCATTTTATAAAAAAAAAGCACATACATTGCATTCCCTCACCGCCAACTATGCCTATGCGAACATCCTATGTTTCACATGCAGAAAATGCTTTATATGTAATTACTTCCTCATAAGTCACACCCCTCAATCTGCCAATGTGCAGCATTATCTATCACATAGGTTTCACTGATGTGCGGCTTTCAGAAATGTAAACAAGTCCTTTTAGTATCTGCACTGTTGTTTTTTCTGTAGCCCCAATGTCTTAGCTCATTTCCAGTGATAAGTGACAGCTTTCTTAAGTCTACCCGGCTAATTCTTAATATGATTTTGGTTCCAAGAACTTGTCCAAAAGTCTATTGAACCCTGTTATGTTATTTGCCCTTACTACATCCTCTGTTATGAAGAGAATAAGAATAGTGTTCGACCCCTTTTATCATTTTTGTCACCATTCTCTGAAGCTTTTCTTGTTTTGCTATATCATTTTTGGGGCGGAGCGATTAGAATTACACACAATACTCAAGGTGTGATTGTATGATGGACCTATACAGAGGCAAAATGATATTCTCAGTTTTGTTCTCCATTTTTTGCAAAAATTCTCCAAGCCTCAATTTGTGTTTTTGGCAGCCATGACACACCAGGCTGAAAATGTCAACATATTGTCCACCATGACTCCAAGGTCTTTCTCTTGAATTATGACTCCTAACTCAGAATCCAGAATTTATAGCAAGAAGATAAAATCAAAGCAAACTTAAATATCTTTTATACTTCAATAAATAGAGGGGGCTGACCTGCACGGAGCGGCAGGCACAGCCTTAAACCCAGGGATAGAGGGAGATGACTTGCATGGAGCAGCAGTTACAACCACTCTAGCCACATTATTGGGCAGACTAGATGGATCATACTGATCTTTATCTGCCATCTGGTCTTTAGTTTTTCCAATATGCATCACTTTGCATTTGGCCAACAAATTTCATCTGCTATTTAGATGCCCAGTCTCCTAGTTTAACAAGATCCTTCTGCAATTCTCATCTAGTGTTTCAATGACTTTGAATAATTTTGTGTCATCTGAATATTTGATCAATTCACGTGTTCCCTTCTCCAGATCTTTTATTAATATGTTAAACAACGTTGGTCCCGTAACAGACAATAGGAGAACTCCACTACTGACTCTATTCTAAGTGGAAAACTGAACATTTAGTCCTCTCTGTTTTCTGTTTTGTTTTAATTTATTGTTTTTTTTTTCAGCCAGTTTCCAAACCACAATAGGACATTGCCACCTATCCAATGACTTTGTCATTTTCTGAGGAATGTCTCATTAGGGACTTTACTAAAAACATTCCAAAAATACAACTGTGTCAACCAGCTCATCTTCATCTATTTATGCACTGATAAGGATAGACCATTTAAATCCATATTAGCTCATTCCCATTAAACCATGTGTACTATGATCACAAATTTTGTTTTTTCAATAACTTTTACCATTCGGCATGGCACTGACATCAGACTCAGAGGTCTATGGTTTTCCAGATCACCCGTGGAACTCTTTTTAAAAATCAGAGTTACATTGCCCATCCTCCAGTCTGTGGGTACCATGGCCATTTTAAATGATAGATTACAGATTATTAATAACAGGTTAATAATTTTGTATGGAGTTCTTTCAGAACTCTGTGATGACTGCTATCTAGACCTGGTGATTTGTTACTCTTTAGTTTGTTAATTTGCTCTGTTACATCTTCTAGATTTACAATGATTTGCTTTAATTGCTCAAAATCATCATTATCAAAGAAGGTTTCTGATTTGGATATGACTCCAATATTCTCCTTAGTAAAAACCAAGGCAAAGAATTAATTCAGTTTTTCTGATATCAACTTGCTTTCTCTGAGCCATTCCTTTAAACCTTTATGGAATAATTTTATAAAGTCATTTCTGTGCATACATGGACATATATGCACATAAATATATTTTATCTAGGCTTCCAGAATGGTGTTTTTAAATAACATTCATTCTTCTTACAAGCTTTTGACCCTGATAACTACTCCTTTTGTTTTTTGTCTAGCTAACTTCCTCATGCCATGCAATGTGTGTCTTTGAGTCAATGCCGACTCAGCAACTCCTGGATTTTCTTGGCAAGTAGATTGCCAAGCCTTTCCTCTGAGGAAATGGAGGGTTAAGTGACTTATGAAAGGCAACAAGGAGTGCTAGAGGAAATCAAACCTTGGTCTCTTGGTTACCAAGCCAGTGCTCTATTAGGCTACGCTTCCTTTGCATCAAAAACTCCCTCAGCTTGCAACCTTGGGCTCATCTTTGACTCTCTCTTTCTCCACACACATCCAACATATAACTAAAACCGGTTTCTCCTTTCTCTATAATATTGGCAAAATTTGTCCCTTTCTTTCTACACACACTACCAAGACCCTCATCTACTCACTAGTCACCTTCCGTCTTGAATATTGTAATCTGCCCCTCACTGATGTCCCTCTGAATCATCTTGCTCCCCTTAAGTCTATTCAAAATTCAGCTGCATGGCTTATCTTCTGCCAGTGTTACTATGCTCACATAATCTCTCTTCTCAAGTCACTTCACTGGCTCCTTATTTCCACATCCAGTTCAAACTTCTCCTATTTACCTACAAGTGCATTCATTCTGCAGCTGCTCACTACCTTTCCTCTCTTATCTCTCCCTACATCCCTCCTTGGGAACTCTGATTCTCTGGCAAATCCCTTTTATCTGTGCCCTTCTCTGCCACTTCTAGCGGCAGACTTCATTCATTCCACCTTGCTGCTGCATATGCCTGGAACAAGCTACCTGAGTTGGTGCATCAGGCTCCTTTTCAGGCTCTATTCAAGTCCAGGTTGAAGACCCACCTCTTTGAGGCTGCTTTTACATCCTGATGATCCTCATTCTCTTGTCTATCAGATATGTGTATCTTGCCATACTCTAATCTCCAGTTTTGCAATGTTTTTTTTCATCTTAATTAGATTGTAAGCTCTGATGAGCAGGAACTGTGTCTTCAATCAATATGTACAGCACTCTGTATGCCTTGTAGCACTATACACATAATTAGTAGTAGTAATAGTAGTAGTAATTTAAAATTTAAAAGCTTCCTTTAGTGCTCTCCTTCCAATGATTATAACCATGTTGATCGCATTGTTAGTATTATTGTCAAGCAGTCCAACCGTTGTTACACCTTGCAGCAGGTCCTGCATTCTAGTATGGAGTAGCTCTGAAGTAGTTTCTCCTGGTAAAAGTTCCAGGACCACCTGCATCTAGAAATCTACCTCCCTAGCAGTACACTGAGGAGGGCTGGCACACTCATTAGACAAGGTTAGGCAGTCACCTAGGGCAGCAGTGTATGCAGGGGGGTGACAAAAATCAGCAGCAATCAAATCAAAATAATAGCTGCTGCCACAGAAATGCAAAAAGCCATTAGCCATCCTTATACCTGCAGGAAGAGCGGGCACACACGTACATACAAATCAAAGTTTAATATTTAAAAGTATGATTTCCAATTATGCATTTTTTACAGGGTTGGTAGAGGAGTGATGTTTAGATGATCATGATTGTTGAATTTAATTATCAAAATCTCAGGGCACATAAGGCTGAAGGTTTACCTAGGGCATCCAGTACCTTGCACCAGCCCTGAAAATGGCAGAGATAGGAGAACAACTTGATGTGAGTGAGAGACCATAGGAGATGGTGAGTTGCACAATTATACCTTATACTCAACGGGAAATTCCGAAGGCAGTGACTAGGCCAGCAATGTCCTTGGGTTCTCAGCAAGACAAGGCTCCATCTCCTGCAGGTTTCTCCTTGGAGGACTTAAGAATTATGATTTCTGAGACTGAGGATTAATTGTGTGGCCCAGTTATGAAAATTTACCTCTGATGCTGAACTCAAATTCACTTTGTATGGCAGAGCTCTTGCTGACTGTAACATGAGGATGGATCAAATACATAGTCAGCTTTTAACATTACGAGCTGCTTTTTCAGCCTTGGTTAAGACTATGACAACCTTGAAATGGAAAGTTGATTTTTTTTTGCAGAGATTCAGGGAGGTACCAGAACCTTTGCTTGATAAATTTCCCTTACTCCGAGATGGTCCTTCCATATAAAATGCAAAAGAGAGATTTCTTGGACATTTTGAAGTTCAGACTTGAAACATTATCATCTGTAGCTCGTTTTTACTATGCTCCCAGGTTTAAAATTGTTCCAATGGAGGAGGAAAGGGATCCAGCTGCTCCTTGACCCCCGTATCATCTAACTTGACTGAATTTTTGGAGGGATCCCAGGAGGAAATTAAGTCAAGAGCAACACTACTTTAGTTTGGTCCTTCATACATATTTTAAGAAAAAAGATGAACTGTTCATCTTGGGCAGCCAGGGTTGCTATTTATATTTCTGGCCTAATAATGAAAAAACAAATATTTATGATCAAAATTGGTTTTATTGTTTTTCAAAATATTCTCCATGAAGATCAATACACTTTTGCATGCGTTTGAACCAATTTTCGAAGCACTTTTTCCACTCCGATCGAGGTAACTCCAAAACATGCGTTTTGAATGCCTCAACCGCATCTTCGGGTGTTGAAAATCGTTGACCACGTAATTTGTTTTTGATGTGCGGGAATAAAAAGAAGTCATTGGGTGCCAAATCAGGGCTGTACGGTGGATGACCCATCAATTCGATGTTTTGGCCGGTCAAAAATTCCTTTCTTTGAGCCGATGTGTGAGAGCTCGCATTGTCATGATGAAGAATTATTCGCCTCTTCTTCGACTTTTTCCAAATTTCTCCGAAGACTTCTGGTAAACAAATGGTCGTGTACCATTCAGAATTGACCGTCCTACGTTGCTGTAATGGCACTGTCACCACGTGACCGGTAATGCCGAAGAAACAGGCAACCATTTGCTTCAATGTGCTTCTTCCGCGAACAACATTTGTTGGATTTGGCTCGTCTTGGAAGACCCATACAGTCGATTGCTGTTTTGTTTTGGGCTCATATGCATAGATCCATGATTCGTCACCTGTGTAGATGTTATACACAGTCTTTGATGCACCTTGAACGTATTTTTTCAACATTTCCTTGCACCAATTGACACGAGCCTTCTTTTGAGCGTTTGTCAGATTATGCAGGATCCAACGCAAACAAATCTTTTTTATGGCCAAATGATCATGCAATATCTTATTGATGCTTGTCATACTAATGCCCAAAGATTCCTCAATCTCACGGTATGTCTCATGATGATCTTGTTTTATCAGTTTACACACAGCATCGATATTTTCTGGCACAACAACCGATTTTGGATGACCCTGACGGAATTCGTCCTGGAGCGAACGTCGGCCACGATTGAATTCGTTATACCAGTTTTTTACAGTGCTGTAGGATGGTGCTTTATCGCCATATAAAAAATTAAGTTCATCGATGCACTCTTGTCTTGATAATCCACGTCGAAAGTTATGAAAAATAATCGCACGAAAATGTTCACGAGTTAATTCCATTTTTCGCCCGAGATGAATTTTTCAAGTTACTGTAAACAACAAATCACGCTCAAATGATAAAATGTTATGAATAAGGTTATGTTCAACAATGTCAGTGTTCCAATGGAACCATTGGATGGCGCCTGGCAACACTTACTGTTGCTAAGGCCAGAAATATAAATAGCAACCCTCGTATTAGGTTTAGCCTGATTTGTTGAAAAATACCGAAAGCCTAAGGAAAAGGACGTTAGTGCTGCGTCAGAAGGTCTTGGACATTGGTGGTACTTATTTCCTTAAGCTTCTGTGCATGGATTGTGGACTATCAGGGGAACAGACATTTGTTTGGACCCTGAACAAATTAGTGCCTTTCTTAAGAATAAAACCCCTAGAGTTCCTTCTGTGGGTACAAGCACTTTCGTGTAACTTTCTGTCTGAGAGACTCTTATCACTCAAAGTGGAAAGATGATGGGGTGTTTTCTTGTTTGTTTGTTTGTTTCATCTATGGAAATGCAGTTTGGATTCTTGTACTTTGGGGACTTGAGATCACGGATGTGTTTTTTTCTCTCTCTCTCTCTGTGCACATACTTTTACGTGGAAAATGATCCCTGGAAAACTGCACAAGTTTGCATGGGCTAATTTGTTGATACTTTTTGTGAGTAGTAAAACATACATAGTTCCAAACCCCATTCCCGAATATTTTTGTTTGTCTTTTGATTATGTACATTTTTATGGAAACCACTCAGCACAATGGTGATAAGCAGGTTAAAAATGATGAAATGAAATAAAACGGTCAGTAATAATTTCCAGTGTCTTTATCTGGATGGTGCCACTGAAAATCAGCAGACAGACCCAGTCGCAGGTGCGGCTAGCCAGATAAGTGCTTGTGAATATCAGCCCATAAAACATTTTGGCCAGATTTCTTTCGTTCACTTTGGCCTAATAGTACCACTGAATATCTGTAGTCCTTCATTACAATACAACATTTGGGCTCTCTTGAATGCAAGGGCATTTTGAAAAAATATTCCTCTGGAAGTAAAGCCTCTGTATATTTGCAAATGTATTGCTCTTTCCCTCCCCCCCCCCCCCTTATATCTCGCTTTCTGTACTGTTTTTGCTGCATTATCATTTCCTTTAACAAGATACGGTATCTAAAGCGTGTGAAGAGAGGATGGGCAGAGCAGGGGAAAGGCAAAAAGCTAAAAGCAGACCAATGTGCCAAACAACCAAATGTCAGCAACATACATTTCATTAGGAAACGAGCGAAGCCCCAGGTTACAGCTGTATCTGTATAACGTGGAATGCAAGAGCTCTATTCTATGACATATAAGCTGCTAACATCCTAACCTCGTTGAGCTTCAACTCAGTAAAGGACAATAATAATAAAAAACCCAGAAAAACAAAGAATACTGGCTTGGCCCTAGGGTAGCAGAGCAGGTACATATTCCAGGGCTCCGTTCGGCGCTTCGCTCTCTCTGCTTTCCACAGTTGTACTGAAGCAGACTGAACCACACCTTTGTGATTCGAGCCTCTCCTCTCCGCAGCCTATGAAAAATAAGACCTGCCATTATGAGACAAATCTGGAACTTGTGGTATCTGGTGATTTTGGGAAGGGGGGGGGGGGTTGTTTTCTGGCTTTTGTATTTCTTTTAAGATCATTATTATTCTTGCAGCTTAACCGACTGCATCAAATCCCCCAGCCAGTATTGTTAAACTGCCAGAGGTCTCAGCTGTTCCTGAATATTATCAGCACAAATATGTACCGTAATGTGGCAAAAAATATATATATACATATAATTTAGTAATAATAGCTTTACGGTCCTGAAAATATATGGAAACTTTAACTTGACGTGCCCCTCACCCTGCCTTTTAGAAATAAAAGGACAAAATTGGCCATTCAAGCTGATTTACTGCTTATGCTTCTACAGGCACTAGGCTGGATCCCAAATCCGCTCAGCACTCAAAGGGAGAGAGATTTAAAAATCCCTGAAAAAATAGAGATATTTCCACATTAATGGCATTGCCCAAATGCCTTGGCTCTTTGTAGCCCACCAGGAATGTTTATTATTTCCTGGTAAAATGCTGCTTGAATAGGGAGTGGTATTCTGTGATGCATCCGAGCTGCTCTTTGAAGACATTAAAGAGCTGAATGCACAACAAAGAACAGATGTTCCAGCATGCTTTATTTATGCACCCATCAGCAATCTTCCAATGACCACAAAATAGGCGGCCCCTCCTCCCCCCACAATATTATTTGCTGATAATCTCAAGCTATATGCCTTTTTTCCCTCCAGCTGAAGCTTCTAAGTGATTTTGTGCGTGTGCGCCCGTGTGCATATGTGTGTTCATTCCTCTTTGTTTTTATTTGGTTGTAAAGTATGCTTTCATCAGAAACACCATTCTACCAAACCACAGAACAGGTGTGGATTCTGCAATTAGATCACATTTCATGAAGAGACGTGGAGGGTAGCAACCATGGCAGGGAATTCTTCACAGCAAAATGTAGCTGCACGGCGACTAGGAGCACAGAGAAAGAAAATATATTAGTATTACAGTAATTATTACTATTCTGTCTCATTTGATTGAACACTGCCATAAGGTACTCCTACCCCGTGCACACACATTGCTTACCAGCGGTAAACAAAACTTGTTCCACTGGTGCTTATCGGAAATTCTCATCTTAACCACCCCCTCTATGCTCACAGTTGGAATGAAAGCAACCATTAAGAAGTGAGATATAACACAGATTAAATGTTTGGGTGGAATAAGACCCTGATAGGCTCCTTAAACTCCCTTGCATTTGCAGTTTCTTAAAGGCATAGCAGTTCCATTTCACAAGACAGTAGCCTTTTCAGGAAGGGTAATTATTATTTTTTTTTTTTGATAAGGAGGTGGATTTGAAAACTTAAAGGTAAAAGAGAATGTCCAATACAGTGCTGACTAGTGCTAAGCAAACACAGCTTTACCTTAACTAAAATCAGACTAAATTCACTGATTCTTCAATCCCCCCCCCCCCCCCCCCAGTTCTGTGTCTTATTAAGCTTAGAGAATCAGGCATGTAGTTCCACTGTGAAATATCTCAGTCACCACCCACTAAATAATTAACTCCATTTTGAAAGCAAAAACGGCATTTTGTCTATGCATCTTTAGAGCTGTTGGTTAGGACTGGGATACATTGGTGAAAAGTATCACTTTGTGGGTCTTTCAAAGTAAAAGAGTGTGCATACCTTTACTTTGAACATTATCCCTGGAAAAGTATCTGCAGATATTTACACTGGCTAATTTGTCTGGATACTTTTGCTGAGTAGAAATATATGCACACGTTAGAAAATTCAGAAGTATGCACTGAGTTCCAAAGCCCGATCCCGGGTACACTTCCCCCTACAGCGCATAAAGGTACATGTGAAATAGCACCAGAATGCATACTTTTACCCACAGAAATGGCTTTGAAAATTATTGGTTCAGAAGACGTTAAACCTCTCTAAGCATAGGTGGTAAAATTATTATATGACTCCCAGCATAAGCTGATATTTTAAGCATTCTGAGTCAAAGCTCTGCTGACCGTGGATCTATTCATCCCCTGAGGTTTAGCCTCATATTGGCACAGCAGTTGAATATCAGATTTTCCTGAACATCTATTATTATAAAAGGGGGAATTCATTCACCATGCGTGCTGATTTGGAAGAGTCATAAAGAGTCATTTTGATGAGCCTGGAAAAAGATTTAATTTAATAACATACTTAAATCCTGCCTTTTCGATTCGACAGAATGTACAAGGCAGATTACATCAATTTTATATACATACATTCATTAATTTAAAAACGGATAAAACTAAAATCTATAAAACCAAATTAAATTCCGACTAAACATTTAATGTCACTCATCTTCCATATATCATATAGCTTTCTGCTTTCCAAATAACCATGTCTTTATTGCCCACTGAAACTGAAGGTGCAGTAATCTAAAATAGGTCCTGACAAATTCTTGTTGAATCTAGAAGCCAGCGAAAAAATTAAGGAGCCAGCAGCTGAGACCTCTCTAACTTCTCCTCCACTCCTCTCAACACTGTCCCCAGAGAAATTAGAGTGTGTGGGGGGACGGGGATGGAGGGGAAACTCCTCTGAGACCAGCAGCAACTCTTTCAAAACGGATTTACTAAGGCTGTTTTCCTATTTTGTGTCCATGGGCAAAGAAAGTTTAGTAAAATCAGTCCCTGAAGATGCTGTGCACATCACCGGCAAAAGTCAGCAGTCTCCCTTCCCCATGTACAAGGTCACCTGTGTGATAGCAACCACTTGACAAGTGAAGTCTTTCATTCATTCATTCATTCCCTCCTCCCAGCCTTCATCCAGTCTCTCTCTCTCTCTCGCTCTCTAACTCTCCTTCCCTGGCCTTTACCCAGTCTCTCTCTCTTTCTCTTTCATAAATCTCCTTCCCTGGCCTTTACCCAGTCTCTCTCTCTTTCTCTTTCATAACTCTCCTTCCCTGGCCTTTACCCAGTCTCTCTCTCTTTCTCTTTCATAACTCTCCTTCCCTGGCCTTTACCCAGTCTCTCTCTCTTTCTCTTTCATAAATCTCCTTCCCTGGCCTTTACCCAGTCTCTCTCTCTTTCTCTTTCTCTTTCATAAATCTCCTTCCCTGGCCTTTACCCAGTCTCTCTCTCTTTCTCTTTCATAACTCTCCTTCCCTGGCCTTTACCCAGTCTCTCTCTCTCTTTCTCTTTCATAAATCTCCTTCCCTGGCCTTTACCCAGTCTCTCTCTCTCTTTCTCTTTCATAACTCTCCTTCCCTAGCCTTTACCCAGTCTCTCTCTCTCTTTCTCTTTCATAACTCTCCTTCCCTGGCCTTTACCCAGTCTCTCTCTCTCTTTCTCTTTCATAACTCTCCTTCCCTGGCCTTTACCCAGTCTCTCTCTCTCTTTCTCTTTCATAACTCTCCTTCCCTAGCCTTTACCCAGTCTCTCTCTCTTTCTCTTTCATAAATCTCCTTCCCTGGCCTTTACCCAGTCTCTCTCTCTCTTTCTCTTTCATAAATCTCCTTCCCTGGCCTTTACCCAGTCTCTCTCTCTTTCTCTTTCATAAATCTCCTTCCCTGGCCTTTACCCAGTCTCTCTCTCTCTTTCTCTTTGATAACTCTCCTTCCCTGGCCTTTACCCAGTCTCTTTCTCTCTTTCTCTTTGATAACTCTCCTTCCCTAGCCTTTACCCAGTCTCTCTCTCTCTTTCTCTTTCATAACTCTCCTTCCCTAGCCTTTACCAAGTCTCTTTCTCTCTTTCTCTTTGATAACTCTCCTTCCCTGGCCTTTACCCAGTCTCTCTCTCTTTCTCTTTCATAAATCTCCTTCCCTAGCCTTTACCCAGTCTCTCTCTCTTTCTCTTTCATAACTCTCCTTCCCTAGCCTTTACCCAGTCTCTCTCTCTCTTTCTCTTTCATAACTCTCCTTCCCTAGCCTTTACTCAGTCTCTCTCTCTTTCTCTTTCATAACTCTCCTTCCCTAGCCTTTACCCAGTCTCTCTCTCTTTCTCTTTCATAACTCTCCTTCCCTAGCCTTTACCCAGTCTCTTTCTCTCTTTCTCTTTGATAACTCTCCTTCCCTAGCCTTTACCCAGTCTCTGTCAGGTTTTGGAGCCCGCCACCTATACCCCTTGCCTTGCTGTCTAATGTCGAGCCAACAAAGGATGGCTGAGGTGCTCTGGCAATTCATCATCACACATGGCTCCTGCATGTCCTGCTAAATTAAGAACCAATCATTACAGTGCAAGGTGTGAGGTTCACAGGTGTCAAGATGCTGCACTTCCTGGGAAATCATATAACGAATAAGTGTCCTGAAGCAGACAAGCAATAAAATGTGAACCAGCCACCTACTCACCACGTTAAAAAAGGACAAGAATGGTATGCGCTTGAGGCTAATCACTTTGCTTGTAACGAGCAGCCAAGCAGGGAATAAGATGCACTATTCTTACGGAAATATACAGCCTGACCTTTTCTTCTCTGGATCCTAGACCCTGCTGGTTTCCCGGGTAATTGGACTATAGCCATTCCCTATGCAGTATGCTCTTTATAGACCCAAAAAGCCACTTGCTTGAGGTCCCAGCTGCTGGCAAAGAGACAATTCCACCAAAGGAAAGAACCACCATAAAACAAATCACTTCACCTCCAGGGGGAGCACTGGTATTACAGCTGCCAAAAAAGTATGCTTGCTAGTTCTCCACCATGATCCAGCTCTCTGTAAGCTTGAGCCACAAGGTGCTCAAGTTTGGGCTGGTCTCATGTATTCAAGTCCCATGAGAGTTGAAACCATGAGACTTCCCAAACTTCCTGTACTGTGCAGCTGAAGGTTACAGAGAACTGGATCGTGGTGGGGAAGTAGCAAGCATGCTTTCTCGGCAGCTCTGCATAAGATTTGGAGACATGAAATCCCAGGCATCAGGGTACAATTTCTAGATGCCATGGCAACCTAGCCCTGATCTAAAATCATCTTCAGTTCAAGTGGCAATGCATTACACATACCAGCTACCACTCCTGAAAAAGCCCTAGATTCGATCTTTACCACCCTGACATCCTTTTATCCTATGAAATATTATTTTGTTGACTGGATTGCATCATCTTTGGCGGATGGTATCGCTCCAGCTTTTCCATCAAAGAAACAGGCCCTATTCTATAGCACACTTTAAATGCCAAACATACAAGGTTATAGCTTTAGCTTAATATACAATTCCAATGACAGCCCGTGTAGGGATATTAACAATGGTATAACTCTATCCCACCTGGCACTCTGTGCAATCACTAGATTCTGAAGCCTCTGCAATTCAATGTGTTTTCTGGGGAATACCTACATAAAGAATATTACAATAATCAATCAAACTCAAAACAGTTGCCTTCATTACTGTCTTCAAATAGTGCCTTGTAACCAGGGCCGGCTGTGTTTCTGCTGTCGTAGGCAGTAGTCCCAGCCATGCCACCCCCCCACAAGCCATACCACTGAGCTGCGCTACTGCCGATTCTGGCAGCTGGGTTGAGGGGAGTGTGGCTTGGCTCGGCGGCAGCGCGGTGTGGCTCAGCATAGGGAGAAAGCGTGGCGCAGCTCGGCATGTGGGGGGGGGCGGCAGGCCTTCTCTGCTGAAGCACATGGCCTGCCACCCACAGAGATCTGCCTCCCTAGGCGGCTGCCTAGCCCGCCTAGTGGACAGGCCAGCCCTGCTTGAAACCTTCGTTATCTGCTGTTGCATGTATAGTGTGGCATCCAGCACCACAGCCAAGCTCTAAACTGAGTTTTTACTGGTTGAGAAATTCCATCCCCTTGGCTCAGCTTAGAATCATCAGGCAACAGTGGTGTAACTCACCCACCCCACCTCTGCTTTTGTCACATTTAATAAAACGTTTGTTCCCAGCTAACCACTCTCTCTCATATTTTGCATAAGGCTATCCATGTCTTGCCTAACAGAAATATGTGTATATTATCTACATATTCATATAGCTTAAAAACAAGATGCCTAATGATTGCCGCCACTGGCTTTACAGAAATATTGAACAAAATAGGAGGCAATGGAGAGCCCTGTGGACCTCCTTGCAATCATTTTTGCTCCCCCAACCACTGTTCGTCCTGCACTACCACACAAACACATCTGTAAAAAATAACCTCAGCTATTTTAATACTCAATCCCAATTTCTATATCCTTCACACATTTTAACAAAATGTGATGGTCCACCAAGTCAAATACTGCAGACCTATCAAGAAAACCCCAAAAGAATTGAGTTGTTCCAATTCTTCATCTTCCATATATCATCCACCAATGCGGTCAGGACAGTTTCTGTACTACAACCTGCTCTAAAGCTGGATTGCACTGGACCCAACATTTCATATGGCTCTAAAAAAATCTGGCAATCGATTCACAACATGTGACTCAGTGACCTTTGATATAATTGAGACATCTGAATTGGGTTGATAATTTGAGGCCTACATCGTGACCGGATTTTTACCTTTCAATAATAATTTAAACTTCTGCACATTTCACACCTAAATTCAATGATATACTAACGAAGTTAGCAACAAAACTTCATATTGCATCCTGAATCATTTTCAATAGCCAGGCTGGACATGGATTAAACATACACAAGCCCTTCACAAAAATGTGCCAAAAGTGTTCTCTCTTGTTACATCGTTGGGCTCTCAAAGACATCCAACATGGTCTGTTGACAGATTACCACTTTGTCAAAGATTTCTCCTACCAATTTAGACAGCTTGTCTGAAGTAGCTCCTAACTTGGATTCTACCTCTTGCTGCACCTGAACAATTTTTTCTTGAAAAAAATCATTCCAATGTCTAACTATTTAGCCTTTTTATAGCAAGCCCCTTTGAACTCAAGCCAAGTACAAGTTCATAACCTTTCCAAAGTAGTTCTGTCATCAGGATTTACAGCTTGAAGGATTCCATCCGTGAGTGTGTCCTTCTTAGTTTACAGTATCGAGTGGCAATACTCTTTAAGTAATTTAAACTACTGTATATACTTTTCATCTCTTCTGACTTATGCTTCCTCCAGCTACATTCAGCCCTTCTTAATTTGTGCTTAATTTCCTATAATTCCATAAACCACCTCCCTGAGCAAAATTACCCTCTCTAACCACCCATTTCAATGGAGCTAATTTATCTATGATTTCCTACATACCTTATTCCAACCATTAACCAGATTCTCTATGGATTTCATTTCTACATTCACTAATTTCTTCTCCACCTCTTGCCAATATATCTCTGGTTCAATAAACAGCCTGTTTTTTTAACTACTACAAACCCTATTTTTCCAAATATTGAATGTTCTTCAGTTGAAAATATGTGAAGGCATATTTTAGAAAGGCCGCGTAGGTACAATCTAGGATGTGTAAGGCAAAACTTCCAAAGTTCCGTAGGGGGGGAATAGTAGTGTAAGTGTTTTCTAAAATCAGCCCGTCTGCACCCTAACAAACATTTCCATCAGATAGAAAACATGCAGAATTATACCCCAGACACATGCAAGTTTCAAGGAGTTTTTAGAAACTTGCACATGTCCAATATGGACGGTCGCGGGCCTGGCAACATAGACCTGTCTGTGATGGTATTCTGGAATAGGCATGTAATCTTTTACTACATACACATTCTAGCCTGCTATCTTGCAAGCGCAGACATGCTGTGGCACACAGGCATGAAAAATGTCTGCTTATTTTCCTGTATGCTTTATTGGAGTGCGAAAATTATTGGGGGAGTGAGAGGACTTTTTTCTCTTCTTTGAAGAGGTCTTCAATTGCTGAAATGAGCATTTTGTAAATGCCTGTTAATGCCAGATATTTATTTATTTATTTTATTTATTTATTTAACAGTTTCTTCTATGGACATGTCTGCCACCGAGTCCAAATGTGCAGCACTGTTCTACAATTGGGCGCATATGTGTATCTTTTTGGGAATGTCCCTGTGCGACCTATGTGATCGCATCGAACATGTATAAACTCAGGGCATTCAAAAATGGCTGTTGGAACGTCGATGTGATATGCATGTCTGAATAGGCACTTTTAGTCATGGGAATCACGAATAGCACTTCTAAAATGACCCCATAGTCATATGGTCTGACCAGGGCAGCTTGGAGAGGTGAATCTCTCCAAAGATGTCAGCATTTTCCTTGTGCTTAGAGAGGGACAGATCTACGTGTTGGGAATTACAGTATAAAGCAGTTGATAAATCTAACACTTCCAAAGCCTCTCAAAAATGGACTACCAAAGGGCAAGTCATATCAAGATATTTGGAGATCGAAAGAGGCAGAGTCCACCTATACTTTTCGTAACCGGGTAGCCAGACCCGGCGCTCCCTCCTTTTCCTTCAAGCCTTAGATCCCCCTCCCACCCCACACCCCCTTTTTCTAGACACTTCCCATTTTCATTTTCACAGATTGCACAGACGCCAAGTATGGTGACAACTGGTCACAGCTTTATTTTAGCAAATTTTTAAACAACAACAGTAACAATGATCTCAACCCCCCCCCCCCCCACCAGCGGAGCATTGCGTCACCAGCCATGCTACTAGCAAAGCGACCTTGCTTCTGCTCCAGCCAAGTTCACACCACCGGCAACGTTCCGACTACCCCTATCCGACTTCGCCATATTACTAGCAAAAGTCTTCCAGGGGCAGTCCGGGCCGAGGGCACCCCGCCCTCGTCCCGAGTCGCCAAAGGCTCCGGACCCCGGAAACCTCCGGGATCCCGCCTCGCTCCCCCCCCAGCTGCGACACCCCAACTCCAGCCCCATCACAAAAAGGCTGGGTGGGTGGGTGGGCTGCCGAGCCTCCCGCCAGACGACCTGTGCTCCGGCTCGATAACGCACGCCGGAGCACATGGCAGCCTGCCCTCCGATTGGCTCCGCTGGCTTGCT
The DNA here is from genome assembly GCA_033557465.1 of Ichthyophis bannanicus. NCBI lineage: Eukaryota > Metazoa > Chordata > Amphibia > Gymnophiona > Ichthyophiidae > Ichthyophis > Ichthyophis bannanicus. The sequence continues at coordinate 610,788,122 of CM066031.1, read as the reverse complement.
TTTCCCAGCGGAGCCAATCAATTCAAAAGATGCGCCCCGTGCACGGCCCAGCGCGGCCCTGCGCCGCCACCGTGCACGAGCAGGGTCCCGCGCCGGGCAGAGCACCCGGTTACGGGCAGGCGCCGGGACCCTGCCCGCGCCTTTTTACTTAGTGGACTCCATTCCATCCCAAGTCCATTCCAAATTAGTTAATTTCCACACATGGAGTTTCAGATTTTATGTAACTCCTCTAGCCAACCACTCAGTGGTGTACCAAGGGCAGGGCGGTGGATGCAGGGGTGGGGGGGGGGGTGGGGGGTGCACCCCTGCTGGGCTCACAGAGGCAGCATGGCAAACTTATCATAAAAACTTACTTGTTGTGCTCTCTCCTCTCCAAGCCCAGCCTCCTCTTCTTTCCCGGCTGAAGTCTCATGAATTGTGAGACTTCGGCCTGGGAGAGAAGAGAAAGCTGGGCCTGGATGCAGTGCGATAAGTCAGCTTTAAGATACATTTGCTGTGTTGCTTCCATGGGCCTGGCAGAGATGTAGGTATCATGGTGCAGAGTGCCATGCCACATGGGGAGAGGGGGGCACCACAGCATCCACCCCAGATAAATTTACTCCTACTCAGACCAGGAGTAAGTCTAGGTGGCCTCCCAGAAAAAAATCCTGGAAAAGGAATAGGGAAAAATTGTCAGTAAAAAAGTTTCAAAAAAGTCCTGTTTCAGAAGTGCTTCTCATTGCATTTCAAAATAGTTCTGCAGTTGCCAGCAACTGTCTTTTTAAAAGCAGTTTTTGGAAGACTCTACCTATTGCCAGAGAAAACCCGTCCACTAGGCAGGCTTCAGCACACATAGCCTACTGCCTCCCCCCCATACGCTGAGTCATGCTGCTGCCACTCCCCCACACTGCCACTGATTCTGACTCCCAGAGGTTGTGTCGGAGGAAGGGTCAGAAGCAGCAGGCCATGTTTACCAAAGCACATGGCTTGCCACTGAGCTGAACCGCCACCCACTCTGACCCCGCCGCTGGAATTAGCAGCAGTGGGAGTCAGTGACATGGTTCAGCACAGGGGGGAGGGTGGCGTGGCTTATTGTGTGAAAGGAGAGGCATGGCTGAGGCTTCTGTCTAGGGTGGTAGAAATCCTTGGGCCGGCTCTGCCTATTGCACATGCATCTCAACACACTATCCAGATTTTGTCACCCGATTTATGCCTTTTTCTCACATTTTTACAAATAAAGTCTGGTGCTACCCTTTATATATGTACTCACATCCATCATTCATACAACCACATAGTCGAGCCTAGAAAAGCCACAATGAGTACCATGTTCTTGTTAAGTGCCGTCGAGTCAATGTTGTCTCATGGCGACCCTCTGGATAGTTGTCCTAAACTATGTTCGGTCTTTGTTGATAGAGTGAAACCCATAGCTGCTGTTACTGTATCGAGCCATCTTATTGCTGGCCTTCCTCTTTTGCGCTGACCTTCAACCTTGCAAAGAATGATGTCTTTTTCTAACGATCTCTCTCTTCACATGATGGTTACAAAGTATGAAAGTCGAAGTCTTGTCATCTGAGCTTTTAAAGAAAACTTAGGTTTGATCTCATCTAGTACCGACTAGTTTATTCTTCGGGCAGTCCATGGTATACACAGTATTCATCGCCAGCAGCATAATCAAAGGCATTGATTTTCTTCCTGTCTATCTTTTTCACTGTCCAACTTTTGCATCCATATGATGTTATTGAAAATACCATGACTGAAACCAGTCGAATCTTTGTATGAAGAGAGATATCTCTGCTCTTGAGAATCTTGTCTAGGTCCTTCATAGCCATTCTGCCAAGAGCAATGCATTTTCAGATTCTTGACTGCTTATTGTTTCTTTGATAGTTGATCCAAGTAGATTCAAGTTGTCAACTATTTCAATTTCTTCTCCATCAACGATGAACTTATTGATGTTGACAGCAGTCAGAAAATTTGTCTTCTTTACATTAAGGTGTAGATCCATTTTAAAACTATGTTTCTTCATCTTGATAAGCAAATGTTTCAGATTGTCTTCACTTACAGCCAGTATTATGGTATCATCAGCATAGCAAAGGTTCTTGAGGGGACGTCTACATGTCTTCACACCACAGTTGTCTTCCTATAGTCCTGCGTCACTGATGATTTGTTCTGCATAAAAACTACACAGGTAGGGGGAAAGTATGCAGCCTTGTCAGATACCTTTGCTGATTTTAAACCATTCTGTTTCTCCTTGTTACGTTCAAATTGTTGCTTCTTGATCAATGTAAAGGTTGTGCAAGAGAACAATTAGGTGTCTTGTATACCCGTGCTTCTTAATATGGCCCAGAGTTTCTCATGCTTTACACAGTCAAAAGCCTTGCTATAGTCGATAAAACACATAGATATCCTTTTGGTATTCTTTTGTTTTTCAAGGATCCATCTCACATCCATGATGATGCCTCTCATTCCTCGCCTTTTCCTGAACCCTGCTTGCACTTCAGGCAGATCTAGTTCCAAGTATGGGTGTAGTCTCTCCTGAATAATTTTGAGTAGTATCTTGCTGGCATGGGAGATCAGAGCGATTGTGTGCCTTTTAGTATTGGTATAGATACAGTTCTTTTCCAGTTAGTTGGCCATTCCAAATTTCCTAGCAGAGTCTTGTGAGTATGGTAAAAGCTGCATCCGATTGCTATGATACTTCAATGGGAATGCCATCAGCGCCTGGTGCTTTGTTATTTGATAAGGCTTTCAATGCTGCTTTAATTTCTTTTTTTCATCACCAATGATTCCTGATCATAAGGTACAGCTTAAACGATTGTCGGTCCACTTGATCTTTATGGTATATTCTTTCCACCTTTTCCTGATCTTCTCAGCATCATTCTACATGGATTCTTGAGCATCTTGTATTATTCCAGCTCAAGACAAACTTTTTCTTTAACTCTCGTAGCTTTAGGAAAGCTGATCTTGTTCTTCCTCTAGTAGTTTTTTATTCCACTTCCTTGCATGTTTCATTGTAGTACTACTACTACTACTACTACTGAACATTTGTATAGTGGTACAAGACATATGCAGTGCTGCACAAACACATGTAAAAGATTGTCCCTGCTCATCAGAACTTACCAATCTAGTCAAGACAGACAACACAGTAGCTGTAGACATGGGAAACAGCTAGGGAGAATGATAAGGAAACACAAAGGAGATCAGGTGAGTCAAGATATGAAAGCGGCAGCGAAGAGGTGAGTTTTCAGCCTGGATTTGAAAAGGATCTTGTCCTGCTGCATGTTGGAAATCTCTGTTGAGTTCTGCGAGTTCCTCTCTTCCTTCTCTGGCTTTAGCTTCTCTGTGTTTCTAAGCAATTTTCGGATTTTCTTCAGTCATCCATTTTGGCCACTTTTGACTTTTCATCTCTTGTAGAGACTTCAAAAGGGGACTGCTACTTCTGGAGAGAGATCTGCAATTGTAAGAATTTACTTCTGGGAATTTTTCTAAATCTTGGGGAAAAAGGGATTCTTTAGATTAAAGCTGATTAATCTGTGAACCCAGTGTATTTGTTAAATCAGTCAGGGACTAGTAGCAGCAAAGAGTTTTCGGTTTAAATTTAAAACACAGCAGAAACCTTTCTGGTTAAATTTAGAACCCAGCAGAGAGATTCTAGTTTAAATTTAATACTCAGTCAGGGCCTAGTAGCAGCAAGACAATTTCAGTTTAAATTTAAAACACAGAAGAGAGCTTACTGGTTAACTTTAGAACCTAAGACTCCCTCTATCCAAGCAAGAGCTGTGGGACTCTCCCTGGAGATTGGTCACAGATTACCTTAGAAGCACAGGACAGGGTACTGTGTAGCCGCCAGCTTTTAATAATTCTTCTTTCCTTCCCTCCCTCCCCAAAACCCACCCACCCCTGGGATAATCATAGCTTTATAGCTGCTTAAACCTCCTAAAGGAAAGGAGGTGCCATATTCACTCTCAGGTGCAGCTGTTTATTCTCATCAGCATACACTAAGGACCTGAGATTAATTAAACTTCAGGTGAACAAAGTACATTAAATATATTAGGTATAGTTTTATTAGTATAAGTATCCCCAGCAACCCTTAAGTAAAGAACTTAAATATCTAAACACAACCTTAAAATGAAGATGCAGACAGCAGTCCAGCAGTGAGATGGGGGCTTTCCAGTCTTTTGCATTGAGTGGCACATGTATGATTTTCTCCCAGTTGGTGAGGGGTCTTACATGTGCAAAGGTGCAAGAAGCTCTTTGCTCTCAAGGAATGAGTCCATTCTCTGGAGGCTAGAGTAGCAGACTTGGAAGACATAAGGAAGACAGAGAGGTACATAGACAAGACCTACAGGGATGTAGTCCTGAAGTCCCACCTCCAGTCTGGCAGCATCCCTGTTGCCATGGAGAAGAGAAGTCATGTGACAGAAGAGCATCACCCTGGTGTGGCAGGAAGTGATTCTTTAGCTAGGACCTGTCCTCCAGGTGATGTAAAACCCTCTCGAACTGAGGACGTTTCCCCAGGGCCATGTGGCCATGGGGGAAGGGTTAGGACAGCCGTTATAGCTGGTGATTCGATCATTAGGCATGTAGATAGCTGGGTGGCTGGAAGACAAGAGGATCGCCTGGTAACATGCCTGCCTGGATTTAGACAAGGTCTTAGATAGTGCTGGGGAGGAGTCTGCTGTCTTGGTACCAATGACATAGGAAAATGTGGTAGGGAGATTCTGGAGGCTAAATTTAGCGATTTGGGTAGGAAGTTGAAATCCAGAACTTCCAGGGTAGCATTCTCCTAAATGCTTCCCGTTCCACGCGCAGGACCCAAAAGGCAGGCAGAGCTCTGGAGTCTCAATGCATGGATGAGACAAGGGCGCAAAGAAGAGTGTTTTGATTTTTAGGAACTTTGGAACATTCTGGGGAAAGGAGGGGCTCTTCCGAAGGGATGGGCTTCACCTTAACTGGGATGGAACCAGGCTGCTGGCATTAACCTTTAAAAAGGAGATAGAACAGCTTTTAAACTAGATAATATGGGAGAGCCGACAGTCGCCTAAGAGCGCATGGTTCAGAACAATGTATCCTTGAAGGATACTACCATAAAATGAAATTAGGGCACATCAGCAGAGAGGTTCCAATAAAGACAAAGGTAGCCCAAATGCCCTTGAGTACAGAGCAGACAGAGCTTAAAGATTCCAAATTACCCCTGTCTACTGATAACCAGATTAATATGAATAAAGTACAGTCTCTAAATTGCTTGTATGCAAATGCTAGAAGTCTAAAAAATAAGATGGGAGAGTTAGACTATATAGCACTAAATGAGAAGTTAAATATAATGGTATCTCAGAGACATGGTGGAAGGAGGACAACCAATGGGACACTGTGATACCTGGGTACAAACTATATCGTAATGATAGAGCGCAACCCCTCCGCCAATTTGATAAGCTCTATGTTAGAGAGGGCATTGAGTCAGAAAGGATTAAAGTTTTGCAGGAAATGAAATTTGCTGTAGAATCTCTATAGATTGAAATTATATGTAAAAAGGGGAAGGCGATAGTAGTGGGGCTGTACTATCGACTGCCTGGCCAGACTGAACAAATGGATGATGAAATGCTCAAAGAAATCAGGGAAGCTAACAAAAGTTACAGAACAGTAATAATAATAGGTGATTTCAATTACCCCGGTATTGACTGGGTCAGTGTCACGGCAGGACATGCTAGGGAGATAAAGTTTCTAGATGAAATAAATGACTGCTTCTTGGAGCAGCTAGTTCATGAACAGACCAGAGGGGAAGCCATTTTGGACTTAATCGTTAGTGGAACACCAGATCTGGTGCAAGAGATAAGGGTGTTGGGGCCACTTGGCAATAGTGATCACAGCATGATCGTGTTTGATTTAATTAATGGAGGAGAGATGGTAAGGAAATCCACAGTACTACCTTTTAACTTTTGAAAGGGAGACTATGATAAAATGCGGAAAATAGTTAAGAAAAAACTAAAAGGAGCAGTTGCAAAGGTTAAAGACTTACATCAAGCTTGGGTGTTTAAAAATACTATCTTGGAAGCCCAGACCAGCAGTATTCCATGCTTTAAGAAAAGTGGAAGGAAGTCCAAAAAGCTGCCAGCATGGTTTAACCTAGAAGCCCCAAAAGGAATTTTACCTAGAAACCCCAAAGTGTGTCAATTGACGCATTATCACAACGACTGTGTTTAGCATGAAATGCAGATGTGAATTAATGTAAAGTTACTTATTTGTTAAATACGTGCAGTATGTGACATCATGACATGATGTCATCATGTGTTTATTGTTTGTAATGTCAGAGAAAAACTGTAAACAGTGATTGAGATGCGCCACCTAGTGGGAACATGAATTTATACCTAGAAGCCCCAAAGTACGTCAATTGACGCATCCAAGACAATTGAGTGCTTCAACTGACGTACCTTGGGGCTTCTAGGTATAAATTCATTTTCCCGCTAGGTGGTGCAGCTGTCATTAATTTTCAATGCACATATTTGAACATATTGACCTTGCTAACAAAGTCATGGAACATGACTGACATGGTTCTAGCAGTGGCGCTGGTATAACTTCGAAGATGCATTTGCATCAATTGACGCACTTTGGGGCTTCTAGTGTTAAAGGCGAGCTCAGAGAGGCTGTTGTTGCCAAAAAAGCATCTTTCAGGAAATGGAAAAAAAGAGCCAAATGACGAAAACAGGAGACAGCACAAGCACTGGCAAGTTAAATGCAAGGCATTGATAAGGCAGGCAAAGAGAGAATTTGAGAAGAAACTTGCTGTGGAAGAAAAACGCATAATAAAGACTTTTTCCAAGTACATTTGTAGCAAAAAACCTGTGAGAGTCAGTTGGACCATTAGATGAGAGGTAAAAGGGGCAGTAAGAGGGGACAAGGCTATAGTGGAGAGACTGAATGAATTCTTTGCTTCAGTCCTTACTGAGGAAGATGTAGGGATGTTACCCATGACTGAAGTGGTATCTAAAGGTGATACTGCGGACGAATTGAAAGAAATATTGATACCCCAGAAAGATGTATTACAACTATTTGATAAACTGAAGAGTAGAAAATCACCTGGTCTGGATGGTATACATCCAAGGGTGTTGAAAGAACTTAAATATGAGATTGCAGAACTGCTATTAGTAATCTGTGAACTATCATTAAAATCATCTGTAATACCTGAAGATTGGAGGATGGCCAATGTAACGCCAATTTTTAAAAAGGGTTCCAGGAGTGATGCGTGAAACTACAGACCGGTGAGCCTGATGTCAATAATAGGAAAAATGGTAAAAACCATCATAAAGAACAAAATTACTCAACATGTAGATAGTCATGGCTTAATGGGAGACAGCCAACATGGCTTTAGACAAGGAAGATCTTTTCTTACTAATCTGTTATGTTTTTTAGAAGGTGTGAATAAACAGACAGACAAAGGTGAGTTGGTTGATATAGTGTATCTGGACTTTCAGAAAGCCTTTGACAAGGTCCCTCAGAGACTTTTGGCAAAACTAAAATGTCATAGGATAGGAGGCAGTGTACTATTGTGGATCAGGAACTAGTTAAAAGATGGAAAGCCGAGGGTGGGGCTAAATAGCCAATTTTCCCAATGGAAAAAGGTGAATAGTGGAGTACCGCAGGGATCTCTGCTGGGTCGCTGCTTTTTGACATTCATAAATGATCTGGAAAAGGGAATAACGAGTGAGGCTATCAAATTTGAAGATGACACAAAACTATTTAAAGTTGTTAAAACCCATGAGGATTGTGGAAAATTGCAAGAGGATCTATTTATTTATTTATTTATTTATTTAACAGTATTTCTATACTGCCTTATCCTACAATCAAGGCGGTGTCACAGCAATACAATCAAAGGAGTGAAAAAGTGAAAAAGTGAAAAAGTGAAAAAGTGTCATGCGTTGCGTGTAAGGGGTTAGTGTATTAGATTAGGTTGAGCTATGTACATTGTGAGCTATGTTACAGTGTGAGCTATATTACATTGTTCTATACAATTAAGATACATCATGTGCCGTTGTTCAGTTTCTTATCAGGGTTTGTAGAGGTAAGTTGGTGGTTCCCGTTGGTGCAGTTACGTGACATGGCCGTAGTGTTCAATGAACTGCGTTGTCTTCAGCAGTTTGCGAAAGTCTTTGAGGTTGGTTGTCGATCGCAGTTCGTCCGGGAGGGAGTTCCATATTGTTGGAGCAGCCAGGGATGGCTCTCTCTGTGGTGTCCTTGCGTGTTTTAGATAAATTGGAATCTAGATAAATTGGAAGACTGGGCACCCAAATGGCAGATGAAATTTAATGTGGACAAGTGGAAAGTTATGCACCTAGGAAAGAACAACCCAAACTATGGTTACACGATGCAAGGTTCCACATTGGGAACCATCACCCAGGAAAAAATGTAGGCGTCATCGTGGATAACATGTTAAAACCGTCCGCGAAGTGTGCAGCGGCGGCCAAGAGAGCAAATAGAATGCTAGGAATCATAAGGAAAGGAATGGAAAATAAAACAAAGGATATTATAATGCCTCTGTATCATTCCATGGTGCGACTGCACCTTGAATATCGTGTGCAATTCTGGTCGCTGTATCTTAAAAAGGATATAGCATTATTAGAAAAGGTACAGAGAAGAGCTATCAGAATGGTAAAGGGGATGGAAGGATACCCCTATGAAGACAGGCTAAAAAGGTTAGGGCTCTTCAACCTGTAAAAGAGAAGGCTGAGGGGGAGATATGATAGAGGTCTATATATTAATGAATGGAGTGGAACGGGTAAACGTAGATCGATTGTTTACATCATCAGAATGTAAAAAGGCTAAGGGACATGCAATGAAGCTACATAGTAACCTATTTAAGACTAACAAGAGAAAATATTTTTTCACTCAACGTGTAATCAAACTCTGGAATTTGTTACCAGAGGATGTAGTAAAAGCTGTTAGAGTAGCTGGGTTTAAAAAAGGTTTGGACAAGTTCCTGGAGGACAGGTCCATAAACCATTATTAAAAGGGACTCAGGATATCACTGTTTGACCCAATGCAAGCATTGAGGAACCTGTGTCTTTTGGGGAGACTGCTAGGTACTTGTGACCTAGATTGGCCACTTTTGGAAACAGGATATTGGACTTGATGGACCTTGGTCTGACCCAGTATGGCATATCTTATGTTCTTATGTTCTCGCTTTCTTTCAATCCAACCTTTTTGATGTCATTCCATAACTCTTCTGGAGCTGTCATTTGTATCTAAAACAGCAAATCGATTTTGCAGCCAGTCTTTAAATTCCATTGGTCTATTCTCAAGGTCATATTTTGCTACATTCATGAGTGGCTTGTTCTTTTTCAGCTTTATCTTGAGTTTGCATACTAATATTTGGTGATCTGTACTACAGTCAGCTCCAGGTTTTGTCTATACTGATGTTATAGAGCTTTTCCATCATTGACTTCCACAGATGTAGTCAATTTGAATTTTGTACAACCCATCGGTTGAAGTCCATGTGTGCAGCCGACACTTTTATTGCAGGTAGAAGGTATTTGAGATCAGTATATGGTTGGTCTTGCAGAATTCTTTCAGTCTTTCTCCAGCTTCATTTCGGTTGCCAAGTCCATATTTTCCAACCACTTTGTTGTCAGCCTTTGCGTTACAATCACGCATGACTATCGGGATATCCTGTTTGCATATTCTGTCAATTTCAGCTTGTACTTGTTCATAGAACTCATCAACCTTATCCTCTTCTGCAGCTGTTATTGGGGCATATATCTGAAATATATTTGTGTTGATGGGCATTCCTTGTAGATGAATAGAAATTAAGTGTTCACTGCTTGCATTGCATTTCATTACACTTCTTGCAAGTTTCTTCTTGATTATAAATTCAGCACCATTTCTCCGTTGTCTTTCATTTCCAGCATCGTAGACCATGTGATCATTAGATGCAAAGTGTGCCACATGTAACAAAAAATTAAGAATATTTATTTCTAGAAACCAAAATTAATGGACTCTTTAAAATGGCCTCAATCAGGAGATCACTCTTCGCGTTCATTCCAAATACTATTATTTACACCTTAATTAACTAAATAAATAAATTACAGGCAACCATGGCCAATGGTTTCGCCACAATGCAGCAAGACAAGACAAAGAGAAGTACTACAATGTCGCATGCAAGGAAATAGAATCAGAAACTATCTGAGGAAGAACAAGATCGGCTTTCCTAAAGCTACTGAAGATAAAGCGAAAATTCCAGTCTCAAATTGGAATGCTACAAGATGCTCAAGGATTCAAGTTGAATGATGCTCAGAAGGTCAAGAAAAGGTGAAACGAATATACAGTCATTATACCATAAAGATCAAGTGGACCAAAAAGCATTTAACCTATACCTTATGATCAGGAACCATAGGTGATGAAAGAAGAAGTTGAAGCAGTATTGAAAGCATTCTCAAAGAACAAAGCACCAAGCATTGATGGCATTCCCATTGAATTATTATAGCAATTGGATGCAGCTGTTCCATACTTACAAGGCACTGCCAGGAAATTTGGAAGACAACGTGATGGCCACTGACTGGAAAATATCTGTATTTATGCTGATACTGAAGAAAGGTGATCTGACTGACTGTGGAGACTATCACACAATTGCTGTGATCCCACATGCCAGCAAGATTCTACTCAAGATCATTCAGGAGAGACTAAAACTATACCTGGAACAAGAACTGCCTGAAATACAAGCAGGGTTCAGGAAAGGGCGAGGAACAAGAGACATCATTGTGGGTGTGAGATGGATCCTTGAAAAGACAAAAGAATACCAAAAGGATATCTATATGTGTTTTATTGACTACAGCAAGGCTTCTGACTGTGTAAACCATGAGAAACTCTGGGCCACATTAAGAAGCATGTGTATACCATAACACTTAATATTTCTCTTGCACAACCTTTACATTGATCAAGAAACAACTGTTTGAATGGAACAAGGAGAAACGGAATGGTTTAAAATGAGCAAAGGTGTACAACAAGGCTGCATACTTTCTCCCTACTTGTGTAATTTATATGCAATACAAATCATCAGTGAAGCAGGAGTATATGAAGACAATTCAGGTGTGATGACTAGTAGAAGACCCCTCAAGAACCTTTGCTATGCTATGATACCATAATACTGGCTGAAAGTGAAGATGATCTGAAACATTTGCTTCTCAAGATGAAGGAACATAGTTTTAAAATGGATTTGCACCTTAACGTAAAGAAGACAAAGATCCTGACAACTGTCAACATCAAGAAGTTCATCGCTGATGGAGAAGAAATTGAAGTAGTTGACAAGTTTAACCTGCTTGGATCAATCAATAAAGAAACAACAAGCAGTCAAGAAATATGATGATGCATTGCTCTTGGCAGAGTGGCTATGAAGTGCCTAGACAAGATTCTCAAGAGCAGAGATATCTCTCTCCAAACGAAGATTCAACTTATCAAGCCATGGTATTTTCGATAACATCATATGGACACGAAAGTTGGACATTGAAAAAGATAGACAGGAAGAAAATTAATGCCTTTGAATTATGGTGCTGGCGACGAATACCATGTATACCATGGAATGCCCGAAGAACATGCCAGTGAGTACTAGAGGAGATGAAACCTAAGTTTTCTTTAAAAGCTCAGATGACAAGACTTTGACTTTCATTCTTTGGACACTAAAAAGGAAGGCCAGCAATGAGATGGATCAATGCAGTAACAGCTATGAATGCCCCTCTATCAACAATGAGCTGCCTGACTGAAGACCGAACACAGTTTAGGACAACTATCCAGAGGTCGCCTTCAGCTGACACCAACTTGACAGAAATTAACATTTGTGATTTGGTCATCTGAAAACAGGCATTCAAATGTGCAAATCACAGATACATCCTCTGGCACATTTTAGAAATCCAGGTATACTGACATCCCTGTCATGAGTACATCCGTGTAGCATGGGGGCATGGTGGAGGTATGACCCGAGCGTAACAACGGAGATGCACGTTGTGGCACAATTCCAAAATGGCACAAGCACACCTGGCCCTGGTTTTTGAAGTGTTCATACCTATATCTGCTCCTGACCATGAATAAGGTGCAAAAAAGTGTGCTTGTTTCATGGCTGCAGTGCTTCCAGGGAAAGAGCAAAATGTGCTCTTATTGCCACAGTTAATATTTCCTGGCCAAAGAAACCTATAAGTAAATACATACTCCAAACATATTTCTAGCCCATTGCCACAAATCTGATTATCTGAAATGGATGGCCAGAACATGCATGTCTCATAACATAGTCGCCCTCTTCTGATATACCCTGGTCAGCACGGTCAAGTACCCAGTTCTGCGGTTGTTCAATTAGGGAGCCTCTACATTGTGCAATGGCCTATATCCATGCACGTACCCAGCCTTGCTATCTGCGTGGATTCATTGCCAGAACCAGTTAGTGGGACATTCGTCTTTCGGAGTGGAGACAGAGTGATTTCAGAAGATTCTTATATGTACTTCTCTTCACTGCTTCCAGGTAGTGAGAAATTGTCTTGGTCACATATGCAAAATATGAATAAATAACCACATATTAGAAACAGAAATATGCTGACAAAAACTGAATGGAAACTACAAGAAGCTGGACTCAGCCTTCTAGAGAAATAGAAACAGATATGTACAGTATTTCCTCCTACTGTGAAAGGTTTGATTTTACACATGTCTGTCCTAAATCACATAGGAGGAATCTGGGGGCATGGTATGGATGGAGCAATAAGATACACATGTATCTCCGATTTCATATAGGGTTTGCAAATGTGCAATATAAATTATCCACACCTGTATTAATACCTGCTCTCCAGCATGTTTAGGGTTTTGAAAATGCTCGTTTCTGCCTGCCCTTTACCAGAAGGCATAAGGGGGACATCCCCCTTAATCCCCCAATGTTTATTTACCTCCCCACGTGTTACTACAGTAAACAATGCACAATATATAATTGATGAAATTCGCTGGACGTGCAAGTTTGCAAAATGGCCAGGATACACATGCACGTGAACATTTGCATGTGCGTCTTCTGAAATACCAGCATGCACGCGTGCAAGCTGTTATGGTTCCTGTGTTGATTTTTCATATTTTCATGTTTCTAAAATAGCATCTCCCATAGCATGTAGATACCCATCCCTGTGTGTACCTCTGGTTTCTGGTTTGATTGACATACACGTCTAGAATGAGGAGTAGGGATATGTCAATTTTAGACTGGACTTACATGTGCCTACCCTCTCCTGTAAGACTGACATAGAATTGCAGGCATTTTCACTTGGACATCACGGCAACCACATGAATGGCTTTTTTAAAATGTACCTTCACAATATCGAGATTCTGCACATTCATATTCCTAAAGCTGGCATTTTGAAATCACTAAACCAAAACTTAATTTTTTTTCTACCTCTCTTGTTCAGACAGCTCAGTCTCTGTAGCCTGTTCTCCCGCATTTTGAAAAGGCTGAACTATTATGTGCTGGCTGAGCATATATCTCCATATTCTCCCCTGGGCCTGAGGAGATTAGCTGAAGACACTACTTCTCTTGTGGCGTGTGGGGGGGGGGGGGGGGCGTGGGAGGAGACCTCTGTGTGTGTGTTTTGACTATGTAGTGCCTGAGCTCTTTTGCTAATATTTGTGGACCTTGGGTCAATTTTAGCAGGCAGTGGAAAATGTACCAACAAGTACCCCCTGAAAAAAGTCCTGGGTAACAGGCATTCACAGGTTGTGATGGAAAATCAATTACAGTTGTCTGACATGCTATATGTTTCATAACAACTAGAAATCTTAATGGAAATACAGGCACTCATAGCTAGGTCTGTCTGGCAGGTTGTGCAAGGAATCTACAAGGCTCACTTGTAATGGTAGCCATCTACTGTAGGTCATATTGTAATGATAGAATAAAACTAGCAGCTGGGTCCTTCTAGCAGACTGAAAGTTCTGTAATTAGGAGTCCTAGTGGAAATACAGCATCTCACTTATTTGTGCTTGTCTGGCAGCCTAATCTGAGGACCTAGAAAACCAGGTGTTCAGTCACTAGCTACAGTGGTATAATCTCTTTGTAGCAGGATGCAATGTTCCCTACCCTAGAAATATCAGGAGGAATATTCCAGGTCCCTGTTCCAGAGAAGTGTCACTCAAACATAACAAGGGTTGGTCTAATCTGTAGGTCCTTTACAGTTGGAGTTCCTCATCTTTGGAGGGAAGTATAAGAATAGATGTTTTGAAAAGGCACTCAGCCTTCCACACTGAAGCTGGCAATCCCTGTACTCTTATACAGCTTTGGAATTGTAGACTGGCCTCTTAAAGATCTTGAAAAACTGGATGTGTGAAGAAGAAAACTCCTTCATGCCCATGAAGTAATTTACAAGAATCAGTGTATGCCAAAACTGTAAATTCCTAGAGCTGAAGGGGGGCTAGGTCTCATAGAGATTGATTACACCTACAGAACTACTACCATAGGCCTCCAGGCCTATATAACAGCATCATCAAATCCAAATATAAAAAAGTACTGAAATATGAAAATAAACTCCAGAATCTGTCTCCATCGTCAAACTTTCTGACAAATCTCCTCCTGATGCATTATGGGACCAGCAACACTGATTCCAGTGGGTAAAATCAGGGACTACAAATATCACACTGCATTGCAATGCATATTTAAAACTAGAACTAGCCAAACAATCTCTCTCCTGAAACTGGGTAACTTGGCAACTCTATGTATAGGATTCCGTATAAATTTATGGCACTGGTGTTTAAATCTTTACATGGTAAGGCCCCTGTCTATTTGAAAAAAACCTTCACAGCATTACCTACTTGGTCGTGCTTTGAGATCTGAAGAAATGGAGTTGTTGGTGGTTCCTGGGCTACGAGACAATCGGAAAACAAGACATCGTCTCTGCATTTCAGGTACAGGCTCTTGTGATCTGGAATTTTCTCACTCAACAATTGCATAGGGAGACAGATTTTAAAAGGTTTAAAGTACAATTGAAGACATATCTGTTTGTAAAGGCTTTTGGGGGGTAGAGTGTGAAGTATGAACTTGAATGTGTTTTAATGCCTTTTATGTTTTATATGATATTTTATATGTTTACTGTACACTGTTAAGAGCAGTATAAAAATGTCATGAAATAAATAAACCGTCCATCCAACAAAAGCATGGTACACTCGCAGAAAAGTCCAGCAAACCAAGTAGGGAGTGAGGTATCAACACACAATTTTATTGAAAGACAAGGAGTATCGGTCATCTTGTAGCAGCAAAGCGCAGACAAACCAATGATACCAGGAGTCTGTTCAGAAGGTCCAAATCATTTATTTGTGCACAAGTCTCAAGCAAGGCAATTTCAAAATGGCTGAGCAAAGTTTTCAAGCATTACAACAACTTTTATAGACTTCTGTTCCATTCTAGGTATAGGAAAACAATTCATTGGTCCCGGTACGCTCCCGTACCTCCCGTAGCCCTTCTATTGGTCCCGGTACTGATAAGTTTCTCCAATTATGTTCCTTCTGTGGGCTTCTGTAGGCATGACACCTGCCTGCCCCCCTTCTAGTCCCAATTACAATGGTCAGTTCATCAACTTGTTACTTTCACACTTTCAAGGCTATGGGACCATTTGTGCGTGCAGAAGAGCAAGGTTCTGTAACTCATCTGTCAGCACTCCTCAATATTTCTCTGCAAATGTACTTTTTCTTATCAGTAACTTTAAACACATCTTTTCTGTATTTTTCCATTTCTTAATTCTGCAATTCTGCTTATCTAAGCTAATTCAATATTTCTACTGAGTTCTTTCTTACAATAGCAGCATATTGGGGGATGTGCAATCCTATATGCCTCTCCACAGGCCTCATTTACAGGTCAAGCTAGCCATGCTGGCCTGCCTATGTCAGACACCGTGGGTCACAGGCCTGCACCTGCCACATTCCCCCCTTTGATTAATCTCACCCTATTACTTAATAAGGTGTGAGAATTAAATCACTTTCCAGAAAATTCACATCCTGATTAAAGGATTCTTACTAGTTCCACTAGGGCTAGCTTTGTATAAAGCCATTATTCTAGTTGCGGTCTTCCGCTCTACTGTACTATCAATAGCACTATGAAGGGAACGCATACAACATGGGATTAAACATGGTAAGCAGAGGACAACAGCAACAAGGATTAGTACTAAGATAACGAAAGTCTTAAATCCTCCCAGCCAAGAAAAAAGGTTAGCAAACCAATTAGGAAATTTCAAGGCGTGCCAAGTCTGTACTGGCACATAAGCATGTCTTTGCATATCTTTAGCAATTTCTTCAACTACTTGACCTTTATCATCTATTTTCAAACAGCAATTAGTTAAATTCAGTTTACCACATACTCCTCCTTCAGCTGCTAGCAAATAATCAAGTGCTAAGCGATTCTGGTATATGGCAGTGCGCATCTGAGTACTTTGTCTAGCTAAGAGCGTGAGAGCATGACTAGTTTCATTGGTTATTATTTCAACTACTGCTTGTAAGCGAATAATACGATTAATCATATAAATTGGGGTACGATAACCATACATACCATCATCATTCCAAGTGGCAGGTCCATAATACTCAATAATTCTTTCTGGTGGCCAATCATCACCTCGCCACTTCTCCCACTTGCCTATCTGTAAGGCCTCTCTTCTTTGTCTGGATGCTCCTTTGTGTTTGTGGGTAGTATATACAGGGTATCCTAATTGTTCTCCATGTTCAGTGTTTAACAGGAAGAAAGAAGGTCTGATGGTTCCTAAGACACATGCTCCTCCCCATTGTGGCGGAAGTTGTGCATATGCTCGGTTTCCACAGATCCAATATAGGCCAGGTGGGGCTTGCCAGGCTTGGACTTTGGCAAGATTAGTCCATAGACCTGCAAGTTCAGGGAATCTGGCTAATGGGTTAGGAGGTTCAGGATGTCTGATTCCTGACCACCATGCTGTCTTCTTGGTCGTGGCATTATAGTATTTCTGGCTAAGACAGACCAGCTGTCCTACCTTTTGGGTGAAC
Source organism: Ichthyophis bannanicus (assembly GCA_033557465.1). Classification (NCBI taxonomy): domain Eukaryota; kingdom Metazoa; phylum Chordata; class Amphibia; order Gymnophiona; family Ichthyophiidae; genus Ichthyophis; species Ichthyophis bannanicus. Next base: position 610,771,148 of record CM066031.1, on the reverse strand, counting down.
TGGGGTCCAGTTCTGGCAAAGCAAAGACGTCCAACGATTGAGTGCGCTAACACCCATTCACTGGTAGTCTTGTGTAATTCAGTCTGATTGTAAATCATGGAATAATTCAATTCTTGGGCTTCCCAGGGCCATTGGTCTCCCATTTGGGTTCCGCCACAGAAATAACAATCTGTGATCTTAAGACTAGATACTACTGCTCCGGCTAATTCTAGAAACAAATTCTGTGAAGGGTGAGGGATCTCAAACTTATTTACATGCATAACTTCATAAAAGGTATTATGAATATGATATTTAGATGACTTGTGGGCTTGGGTATTCAATCTAATATATACAATGGTCCCTGGATCTGTTCCTCCTCCAGCAATACGCAAACCAAACGTATATCCTTGTTTCCATGCATGGGGGTTATGTACACGCAAATGTAAGGGGTTGCAAGCATCTTTCTGACATTTATCATTTGTGGTTGGCTTGGTTAGAGTAGCCATCCGCTTATCTATCTTCTCATCAGTTATACCAGTGTTCCAGGTAGCATAGAAAACACATTCCCAATACGGGCAATAGTAATCTGCCGCTGTAGCAGTACTATACCCTGGTTCCTTTTTACCTGTACACTTCCTCCATCCCGTGGCACCTTCTGGACACATATACTTATGGTCATTTCGATACGCTTTCTCCCATGTACCACAGGTGGACTGACTATCTCTATTAATAGCATTACATGCATCAAAATTCAAAACAGCAGGTTTAGTAATGTCCTTAAGTGGTGGTGTAGCAGCTAATATAGGTCCATCTGCATCCTTCCATCTTATTTCCAACGTGTAATAGGATGGATTCTGATGCGGATTATAGCATGCTTTAATTTTGCCATGAGTGCAAACATTTAGTTCAGTGGTGTTATAGATACACCGAGTTATTGTTCCCTTGCAGGTATAGTAAGAATGGTAAAGCAAAGTCTGAGTTACTTTCAGTCCAGTTCTAGTAGAGGTAATGCAAGCGGTGCATGGAGGTAGAGCATAAGTCTGTTCAAAACCTCCGAAGAAGGCAACCAAGGCAAAGCAGAAGCAAAGATACATGTTGATGTTGATTGGAGTTCTTCTGAATCCTCAGCTTGCTGATCTTGATCACGACGGTCTATTATTCTTCGTCCCGTTTGCTAATGAAGCAATTTAACGGGTGCTGAGTGTTGATTGAAGATCCTCAAGGTGTCCAGCACACATTAACCAACTTAGCAATTCAGTTGGCTTGTGAAGTCTGGCTTAGTCAATGTAGTCTCACAGTAGTGTGTCAAATCACACACGCAAATTGGGTTCGTTGAAACAAAACTGTTGCTGCATGGAAAACAGCAATCCTCTTCGAAAGACTTGGCTACTGCAAAGCACTTGTGATGAAGTGTCTATGCTGCTGGTTGCCGTCTCAGAGTAACTCGCAAGGGTACATCAGGGTGCTGCTCTGCTGTCCACCGCTCTGGTTCAGGATCGGCGGCGGGCTTGACTCGGCTGTGGTGGATCCAGGCGTCGATCTCGGCTACCTTTACTGCAGTTGGGGTAGACAGGATGACGGTGTACGGTCCCTTCCAATGGGGTTCCAACTGTATCTTCTTCCAATCTTTGATCCACACCGAAGTTCCAGGCTGGTAGGGATGCAAGGGTTCCGTCAAGTTGATAGGCAACTGGTCTTGGATCCACGTATGGAGAGTCTGCAGAACAAAACTAAGAGCTAGGAGTTCTTGTCTGGTTACTTCTGAACCAATCTGGGCTAGATTTCCTTTGACTCCCTGCACTATTGGTGGGGGTTTACCATACAGAACTTCAAAAGGGGAAAATCCTGTTGACTTTACAGGGGCTGAGCGTATTCTGAGTAAAGCTATGGGGAGCACTTGGGGCCATTTCAAGTGTGTCTCCTGACAAAGCTTAGACATTTGGGCTTTCAATGTACGATTCATTCGCTCAACTTTCCCTGAACTCTGGGGTCTGTATGCAGTGTGGAGCTTCCACTGTATCTGCAAAGCTTTTGCTAACTGCTGAGTAACTTGAGAGACAAATGAGGGTCCATTGTCTGACCCTATTACTGCTGGGATTCCAAATCTGGGGACAATCTCTCTCATTAAGGCTTTGGTAACTTCTCGGGCTTTCTCAGTTCTGGTTGGGAATGCTTCTACCCACCCAGAGAAAGTACAAACTAATACTAGTAGGTAATGGTATCCATTAGCTTTTGGCATTTCGGTGAAATCAACTTGGAGGTTGTGCATGGGGGTCACACCTCTTGACTGAACTCGGGGTGCTGTAATAAGGCCTTGCTTGGCATTATTCTTGGCACAGATTTGACATTGTCGTGCGACTGAGGCTGATATGGTTGTCATCAGAGGAATGTAGAAATGTGGTCTGAGTGCTTTCTCCATAGCACTCTTTCCATAGTGGGTGGCTTCATGAAAAGCTTTGACAAAGGATGGTCCTAACAGTTCAGGAATTACTATTCTTCCCGGAGGTTGACTGCCTTCTTCTGGTGGCAGCTCAATCCATCCATCTTTCAATACTCCATTTTCTTTGTCACAATAGTATTCTAATTCTTTGGTGGTATATCGTGGGGTCCATAGATTCAAAGGTACTGGAAACAATGCTGCTTGCATTGGTATAGCTTGTGGGGCAATCTGTCCTGTCATAGCTGCTTGTCGTGCTGAGGCATCTGCAAATCTATTTCCTCGAGCAACTTCTCCTTTCCCTGCTTGATGTCCTCTACAATGCATGACAGCTACACGTGTTGGGGCCCAGACTGCATCAAGTAACATCAATATTTCGGGACCATATTTGACTGATTTTCCTCCGGATGTGATGAGTCCTCTTTCTTTGTAGAGAGCTCCATGGGCATGCAAGGTAGTGAAAGCATATTTGGAATCTGTATATACATTCAGCACAAGTTTTTCTCCTAACAACAATGCTCTGGTGAGTGCTATCAATTCGGCTTTCTGGGCTGATGTGCCTGAGGCTAGAGCTGATGATTCAACTACTTCATGTTGAGTGACGACTGCATATCCGGCACAGCGTCGTCCGTCAAGGATGAGACTGCTCCCATCAACATAATAGATCTGGTCAGGATTGTCTATGGGCACATCTGTTAAGTCAGGTCGACTGGAGAACACAGTTTCCATGACTTCGATGCAGTCATGTTCTGGGAGTTCTTCACTGATGGGTATCAAGGTAGCTGGGTTCAAGGCATGACTCACTTCAAGTTGTATCTGTGGGTTTTCACATAACATGCTCTGGTACTTCAACATTCGGGAATTGGTGAGCCAATAATTTGCTTTCTGTTCCATAAGGGCAAGGACTGCATGTGGCACAGTGACTCGTATGTTCTGTCCTAGTGTGAGTTTGTCTGCTTCACTCACTAGTAGCGCTGTAGCTGCAACTGCTCTCAAGCAGGGTGGCCATCCTTTGGCCACAGGGTCCAATTGTTTCGATAGGTAGGCTACAGGTCGTTCCCAATTTCCTAATTTCTGAGTCAACATGCCTAGGGCATTTCCCTGTGTTTCATGTACAAACAAGCGGAAAGGTTTGTGGACATCTGGTAGTCCAAGTGCTGGTGACGACATCAATTCTTCTTTTAACTTCTGGAAGGCTGTATCCTGCTCAAGTCCCCACTCCAGTGGTGACTTCTCTTCTCCTTTTGTGGCTTCATACAGTGGTTTGGCAATTTGGGCAAAGTTGGGTATCCAGATTCGGCAATATCCTGCTGCTCCCAGAAAGGCTCTAACTTGCTTTCTGGTTGTTGGAGTTGGAATTCTACATACTGCTTCTTTTCTTTCTCTGCCTAATCTTCTGCTTCCTTGGGTAATACGAAAACCCAAGTATTTCACTTCTGTTTGGCATAGTTGTGCTTTGGCTCTGGAAACTTTATATCCAGCTTCATTTAGTAACTGCAAGAGATCTTGGGTGGCTAATATACATTCTTTTTCTGATACGGCAGCTATCAACAGATCATCCACGTACTGGAGAAGTACTCTCTTCCCCGGGGCTACTGGATAGCTTGAAAGATCTTGATTTAGTGCAGCACTAAAGATGGTAGGTGAATTCTTGAATCCTTGGGGTAATCTTGTCCAGGTGAGTTGGCCCCCTCTTCCAGAGATGGGGTCCTGCCATTCAAATGCAAACAATATTTGGCTTACAGGGGCTAATCTTATGCAAAAGAATGCATCTTTTAAATCCAGTACAGTGAAATGGGTAGCTTCAGCAGGTATCAGTCCTAGAAGAGTGTAAGGATTGGGCACGACTGGATGTATAGTTTCAACTGCATCATTTACTCTTCTCAAATCTTGCACTGGGCGATAATCATCTGTCTCAGGTTTCTTTACTGGCAAAAGTGGGGTGTTCCATGGGGATTGACATACTTTTAGTAGGCCATACTCAAGCAATCTCTGTAGGTGGCGATGAATGCCTTCAATTGCGGCTCTTGGGAGAGGGTACTGTTTGACGTGCACTGGTGTAGCACTAGGCTTGAGGGTTACAATCACTGGAGCTATATGTTTGGCTAGGCCTGGGGGGCTGCCTTCTGCCCACACTTCAAGTGGCGCATGAATGTTCTTTAAAGTTTGTTCAAAATAGGTATCTTGAATCGAATCATCAATGTAGTATCTCCACTCTTCTTCTCGGGGTACTGTCAGCAACATTACTCCTGCTGGTTTGGCTTGGGAATTCACTGTCATTTGCATTTCTCCTTGCTCGGAGAAAGATATTTGGGCTTGAAGCTTGGCTAGCATATCTCGTCCCAGTAGGGGTACTGGACATTCGGGCATGTAAAGGAATTGATGAGTTACTTGCTGTCCTCCTAGACTGCATATTCGGTTTTGTAGAAAAGACTTTGTGGCTTTGGCACCAGTTGCTCCTATAATGGTGACTGCTTTCTTGGTGAATGGGGCTATCTTTTTGTCTATTACTGAATGTTCTGCTCCAGTATCAACCATAAAGTTCATAAATTGGTCTCCTATTTGTATTTCGACCATAGGCTCCTGGAGACCTAAAGCAAACTTGGAGCCCGGTCTGTCCTAATCCACGTCATCCTCATCATGGGCCTGTGTGGCCAATGCTTGGATGGCTCCTCCTCCCCTCTCTCGCTGGAATTGTTCTCGATTGGCTCCTCCTCGGCCTCGGGGACGGCCTCGTCTTTCTTCTCGCCACTGATGATCGTTGTCGTCATCTTGCTGGGCGTCTTCGAGTTGCGGGCAAGTATCTCTCCAATGTCCTTCTTCTTTGCAATAGGCGCATTGGTTCACGCCTAGTCTCTGGGTCCGGCCTCCGCCTTGACCCCGCCCTCTTCCTCTGCTCCTTCGATTAGGGACACCTCCCCTTTTCTTTTCAACTATGGCCGCAGCCAAAAAATCAGCTTTCTTCTTCATCTTTCTATCACATTCTCTCTGTCTTTCAGTATCACGATTCACATACACTTTATGAGCGACTTCCAATAACTGTGTTGCATTCATGCCCGCAAACCCTTCTAATTTCTGTAATTTACGTCTAATGTCTGGTTGAGACTGGTTTACAAAAGCAGAATTCACCATGCATAAACTTCCTGGTGCCTCGGGATCATAGGGAGTATACATTCTATAAGCTTCAGTTAATCTTTCATAATAATCTGCTGGGCTCTCATCTATTCCTTGGATAACTCCTGCGACTTTGGAAAGGTTCATAGCTTTTTGGCCTCCCCTTTTCAGGCCTTGTAAAAAGCCTTGGCGAAAACAGGCTAGGGCTGTGGATCCTTCATCTGTATTTGGATCCCATTGGGGGTCTTCATTCGGGAATTCTCTCTGAGCTGCTTCTCTACGATCTATTATATTCTGCCCCTGCGCTGGAGCTGCAGGGTTTTCTGCCATCCATTCGATAGCTGCTTTTCTAATTCTCGCTCGTTCCTCTGTGGTAAATAGGGTGGTCAGGAGCTGACGGCAATCTGGCCAAGTGGGTTGGTGAGTTTCCATAATACTAGTTACTAATTCTGTCAGCTCCTGGGGCTTGCTAGTATAGGAGGCATAGTGCGACCTCCAATTTAATAAATCCGTTGTAGAGAACGGGATATACACATAAGTTAGGGGTCCCGCTACCACTTCATCATTATCATTCTTTACGGGCACCCCCGGGACTTGCCTTAAGGGAAACAGTTTGGCTGTCCCAGGCGTCATTTGGGTCTGGGATCTAAGGGCTATTGTCGTTGTCTTTGCAGGAGTCGCTTTCTTTTTCTCAACTGGTTTTGCTTTGGGTTTTTCTTTCACTGGCTTGCTAGTGCTAGCGCTAGCTTTCTCAATTATTTGTTCACTGTCCTCTTCTTCTTCTTCTGGGGAATTCCCTCCTTCTTCTTCTAGCTCCGCTTCTGGCTCACTTTTTACATCCTCCTCTTCTCTTCCCGCTAATTCTTTCTCTTCCTCTCCTCCAGGAGGAGGGGGGTCAGGGGTTGGGTCTCGCCTCGGCTCTGGCAGTCTCTGGGGTTCTGGGGCAGGACGCCGCCGAGCTATTCTTACTGGACCTGGGGTTCGGGGCTGCCTGAGGACTACTTCTGGGGAATCGGGATCTGCCAAGATGGGTTTCTTCTTGGCTTTCTTATCCTGCTCTTTCATTCTAGGCTGTTCCTTTTTCTGTCTAGAATCTGTTTTAGCTAACATTATTCTGCACTGTTCCTCATAACAGCGCTGCGCCCAGGAGGGCGGATCTTCACAAATACTTAACCAGGAATCTATATAGGGGTACTGATCGGGGTGCGCTACCCGCACTCTACGATGTATTGACTGAATAATCTCTACCGTGAACGTTCCCTCTCGGGGCCAGATGGGGTCTAGATCGGGCCACTCCCTAGTACACAAAATCTGCAAACGGGCTGCTGTCATTTTAATACCATAATCTCCTGAATATCCCTCTTTAAAATGTGCGATCATACATTCTAATGGAGTGTTCCTAGTAGACTCTGCCCCTCCCATTTCGATGTGTGCGCGCAACAACAGACAGAAGGGAAAAGGTGGGCGGACCGTGGGTAAGGGGTCCTCACGGCCCTGGAAACGTATAGGGAATACAGATAACAAGACAAGACGACAATCGCTTCCCCCTTTTTCGCGACCTGAACGCGGTCGCCCGGTCAGGAAATGCGCTAATCAGGGGTCCGCCTTCACTTGGTCCGTGCTGCCAGACCTCTCATTCACACTTCGTTCACACAATCATGCTAGCAACGTATTCCCAGAATGCATTCGTTTCTATCTATTCTGACTAGTCTTTTCCCAATTACAAAAAAGGATGAGGGTTTCACCTAGCGAATTCCCATGCCAGGCTACTCGGCTCTTCCTTGAGAGTTGATCAAGCTCTCTTACCAATTCCCAATATCTCGAGATTACAAATTCCAAATTCCAAGTTCCAATGGCAGTACTGCTCTTTCTATTTCTGTCTAGACCCAAAATCAAAACTATACTCACCGGATCCGGTCCTCAAACTTCCCAAGCAGGCGCATGAGTTGGACCTCGGACTCCCCTCACTCGGTTTCGAGGCGTTGGCTCCGACCGGGCCCGGCACCCGCCGAGGTCCGACCAGCTCCCTCCGATACAAGGGACCGGTGGCGCCAGGGAGCGGCCCTCGTCGGAAGGGCGCGATCCCGGCAGGACCAAGCCTATAGAGGCGGAAAGTCGTGGTATATTGCCCTATATACACTTTGATTCCACAACTTCCCGGCCAATGCACCAAGGAATATGTAGCAGCAAAGCGCAGACAAACCAATGATACCAGGAGTCTGTTCAGAAGGTCCAAATCATTTATTTGTGCACAAGTCTCAAGCAAGGCAATTTCAAAATGGCTGAGCAAAGTTTTCAAGCATTACAACAACTTGTATAGACTTCTGTTCCATTCTAGGTATAGGAAAACAATTCATTGGTCCCGGTACGCTCCCGTACCTCCCGTAGCCCTTCTATTGGTCCCGGTACTGATAAGTTTCTCCAATTATGTTCCTTCTGTGGGCTTCTGTAGGCATGACACCTGCCTGCCCCCCTTCTAGTCCCAATTACAATGGTCAGTTCATCAACTTGTTACTTTCACACTTTCAAGGCTATGGGACCATTTGTGCGTGCAGAAGAGCAAGGTTCTGTAACTCATCTGTCAGCACTCCTCAATATTTCTCTGCAAATGTACTTTTTCTTATCAGTAACTTTAAAACACATCTTTTCTGTATTTTTCCATTTCTTAATTCTGCAATTCTGCTTATCTAAGCTAATTCAATATTTCTACTGAGTTCTTTCTTACAATAGCAGCATATTGGGGGATGTGCAATCCTATATGCCTCTCCACAGGCCTCATTTACAGGTCAAGCTAGCCATGCTGGCCTGCCTATGTCAGACACCGTGGGTCACAGGCCTGCACCTGCCACAACCTGACACGGCCGTGTTTTGGCATAACCTTTGTCAGGGGTTGACAACTCTAGAAAACATATAAAACATATGAAATTAAAACATAAAGTTGGAATAATTAAAACATTGTTGTACAAATAAAACAAACATACGAAAACATTCAAATTATGTAACGAACCAAAAGAATGCGAAATGCCCACATAAATAACTATAAGGACAAATAATTTAAAACATTCATTAGCCATATGTTAGAAGAAGTCTACAGGAAATATAAAACATAAAGAAGTAGCAATTAAAAACAACTATAAATAAAATCATCCATGTGTGTACTGTAAAAGAAACCATAACAATTAAATACACAAACCATGTAGGATTATTAAAATAATAAAAAAATAGTTATATACATGAATATATAAAGCGTGCTCAATTAAATATAAAATCAAGCATTCACATGGGTATAAACGAAGTGTTAAGAGGCACACTTGCAGTCTGTAGGACACAATTGTATTGTGAACGATGCTACATCACTATGATCCTTTGCTCTCCATTGCTTTTGGAAAAAAGGCCCGGTAATCTCCTTTCTGTTGTACCTTGCCAAGAAAACTCAGGGATTGCTGAATTACCAGGAGTCAGCATTGACTTGATGGCACTAAAAAATAATTAGGATTTTGAAAAACTGGAGGTAAGCAGGCCCCCAAATGCCCTGATTGCCCCTCCCCAACCTGATAATATTGTCGGTGTTGCAGATGTACAGATCCAAAGCACCAACAATATAAAAACAGGGCCTCCCCCACTTCAGCACTGATCCCCCCAGACAACTTCCAATCCGCATCAGGAAATGTCCAGGGGGATCTGTGCACCCCAGACAATGATCACATCCCTGTTAACTAGTTGGGCCCCTGATCCTTAAGAATATACCTAGCCCTTCAGTTGGCCCCCCCCCTTCAGACCAACAAATCCTGACTAGTCAGCCAGCCTAAGGGGGTCTCCCCAGCTACCAACACTGACCACTCCCCAACCATTACCTTAGATATTTTGGTAGTCTAGTGGTCAATGGGGATAGTGCTAGTCCTCCCTACTCCTGCCATCGACTTCATAGCTCCACAAAATGACCACAATCACACACTGTTGCCCTCTAGCATCCTGATTCTAGGGCACATCACGAGATCAGCACCATATTTATGAGTACTAATGAAGGGGGAAACAGTAGTGATCAGGGGTACAGTGGTAGTGAGAGCTCTATCCACTCAATCACTACCTATCCTAACCTTGCACGTACCACAGAGACCCATAATACCTGCATCCACAGGCACTATAGAACTTCCCGTGCTACCTACCAATGCAAGGATCATGGGTCTCTGCAATAAGTACAAAACCTCCACAGTATCTGCAAGGGGAAAGCTGGGAATGCCCCCTGCAGATATCATGGCAGTTATGGACTTACTACGGGCCTTTTTCAGCTATGGCACCATGATAGTTGCAAAAGGCTAACACAGTTTAGTAGACATGCCCCTGAATGTTTCCTGCACACAGATGACCCCTTCTTCTAATGCTAGAGGCCTCCCAGCTTCAGCGCCCAGATTCTGCCAAATTATCCTTCTCATCCCCTGATAAATGCCCCCTTTCTTACAATCCAATTCCCCCCACACACACAGTTACTGTGAGATCATTCCCATCCCACCCAACATTCCCATTCCAGCCCTTGAACCCTTTCCCACCCCCAATCACACACTTCACACACTACATTCATACCACCATCATCCTCAAGTGCCTACACCTCCATTTTACTCACTACCCTCATCGCTCATTACTACTGAGCCTTTTTCTTTTTTTCCTTCCATACCCCTGATAGGCCAGCATGCTATCTGACATACAAGGGCTGACCCAGCCCCTTCTATAAAGGAGCGGTACAGTGTAGGGGGAGAGGTACTATTTTTCACACGGAATTGCTACATATTCCCATTGTATGACCGAATAGCTGTCTGTATTACTGAGTAGCATTAACTGAGTAGCCTTAATTTTCTGCATTAACGAGCTGCACTAACGTAACCCAGTGACAACTTTCCATTGATGTTTTTCACACTATATAGCGTTATAGTTCCATTGTATGTCCATAGACCTATCTGTTCTACTGAATAGCTTTAAACTAACACAGTGATTTTACTGCTTTGCTCATTATAACCATAGTCAAAGTTCAGGGCTCTGCATCTGTTCCCTGCATCAACCCCAACAAAATTAGCCGCAACACCAACTATACAACTGGACTGGAAATGGCTCAAGTCACTACCTCTCTCATGTTGTGTCTCTGTATCTTGCTTTCCACCTGTGTCTCTAACCACATCCTGATGTACCATGCACCACTTACATGGGGACCAGTTTACGTCTACAACCCAGCCCTACTGCCAACTCTTGCTCTATACAACACATTCATTCCTGCACTCACACAAACTACCCTACACAACAGCCAAGGGACAGCCACACTGTCGGTCAAAATCTCAAAAGACCAACACAACAAGATACCGAAGAAAAAGCAAAGACGACCAAACAAAGCAGGAGCAACCAAGATAAACATGATCTCAAAGGCAGACAAACCACTGCAGGCTGCAGTTTCCTTTATGCTAATCAACGCCAGATCAATACGAAACAAGACCGACATCATACATGATATCCTCACTGATGTAAAACCTGACATCCTATGCATCACGGAAACATGGATCACGGACACGGACTCAATTATCACCAACCAAATTAGCAAGCCTGGTTACAAGATCTACAATTGTCCCCGCTCAAAGAGAAGAGGAGGAGGAGTACTTATTTATTTTATTTATTTATTTACATTCTCTTATATACCGCGCTATTCTGCATCAGTGCGGTTTACATTGAACAAACTGAAATTACATTGAACAGGGCATTATAACTTGGAGATAACTATTTTACAGGGAACATGGGCTATGGAGGGTTAAGTGGCTTGCCCAAGACCACAAGGAGCACCTGTGGGACTAGAAACCCCAGTCCTTCCGGCCCAAGGTTGCTGTCCTCTACTGGGATTTGAACCCCCGACCTTCCAGCCTGAAGTACCTTGCCCCAACCACTAGGCCACTCCTCCACTTATCATGGCGAAGGACTCCCTACTCCTAACAAACACTTCTCAAAATGACGACAACGGACTTGACATGCTCAGAATAGAAAACAAAACCATATCTATCTGCCTGATCTACAGACCCCCCTCATCCCCATATGAAACTCTGGCAAACGCCCTGGAAGTCATCACTACCACAGCAAGCAAAAAACACCAGATCATCCTAGGCGATCTAAACCTAGCATCGGTCCCCCCAGCCCAAGCAGAAATCTTCCATGAAGCCATGGACCAACTTGGATACGAACAAATAATCTGTGATGCCACTCATATAAAAGGCAACACCCTGGACATGGTGTTTTATTACCCAACAAACATCATAGGCCCCAAAAACCCAAGATACGTATAACCCCAGTGCCATGGTCGGACCATCACCAAATTGAATTCACATTACTTCTACCCACTATACCGAGCACTCTTCACACACCCCATCTACAAACCTACGGAGGAGGTTCCAAAAATTCAACAAGGAAACTCTGATAAATTCGATAAACACGTATATGAATCCAGAACAGGAGGACCTCGAGATACTGGTAAACCAATGGATCTCAGGAACCGAAGAATTCGCAATACCAACCTGGACATCCCAAAGAAACTCATCCAGAATCAGAACGGAACCATGGTACACCCCCACCCTGCGCGAACTGAAGAAAGGACTGAGGAAGCAAGAAAGGAAATGGAGAAGTCACAAAACCGAGGAGCATAGAATGGAATACATCAAACTTCTCGCAACATACAAGAATGAAATTAATATTGCAAAGAAAACCTATCACTCCAACATGCTCAACAAGGCCCTCAACTGACCCATAGAACTATTTGAACTGGTCAAATCTCTCACAAAGACTACCCAAGAACCAATTACAAACGGGGCAATGACAGCACAAAAGTTAGCAGACCACTATGCCAAAAAGCTAAACCCTCCAGCCAGTGACAGAAGCCATCAAGCACCTGAGCAATACTCTCAAGATCTGTCGATAAGCACCATTCTGCAAACTACCAACACCCCGGAAAGCCCTGCACACTATCAAGAATGGTCCACCTTCAGGAGCTTAGATGACAAACAAATCATGAACATAATCGCCAGCTTGAAAACCACCACCTCCCCACTCGACCCATGCCCAGCGGCCTGGATCAAGGGCATAAAACAGGAAGTTGCTCAATACATCACCCACTTAGTGAACCAGTCGCTTTGGCAGGGGCTAATGCCAACGCACCTCAAAAAATCCATCATACGACCCATCCTAAAGAACAAGACTCTCAACAAGGAAGACCCCACATCCTACCGCCCAGTATCAAGCATATCCTTCCTGGCCAAGATCATTGAAAAAGCAGTACAAATACAACTGCAAGACCACATCGATGACAACAACGCCTTTGACGTCCACCAGTATGGTTTCCGACAACATCATGGTGTGGAGACCCTCCTCCTAGCCCTACTAGACAAACTACTCAAAGGTCTGGAAAACAGAAGCAAAATGTACATGCTCATTTTCATAGACATATCAGCCGCCTTTGATACAGTACATCACCCCACACTCCTAAAACAGACTTGCTTCCATAGGCATTAGTGGTACCCCTCTGAAATGGTTCTCCTCCTACATAGCCAACAGAATGCAGCAAGTCCACTTCAACAATGAAAAGGCCACAGCATTCCCTCAAACACAAGGCATACCTCAAGGCTCAGCCCTGTCTTCACTCCTCTTCAACCTTTACCTATGACCAGTCTGTAAAACATTCCAGGACCACAAGATCAGTTATCACATCTATGCTGATGACCTAATGCTCTACAGTCAACTTGATGCCGACAACCCGAATATCAGTCAACTGGAAAAATGCCTCAGCGAGCTCCAAATCTGGCTGCAACAGAATAACATGGCCATAAATCACAAAAAAATGGAAGTGATGTGCATTTCCAGAAAACCTGACTTCAACCCACCACCTACAGTCACCATGAACAATAACGTCTACGCCACAAAAAATGAAATAAAATATCTAGGCGTGACACTGGATTGCAACCTAAAGATGGAAAAGCATCTCCGAATTACCAATCGAGCCATTTTCCCACAAAATAAAAGTCTTGCAACCACTACGTAGCATCATAGAGCACTCTGACTTTAGGACCGTTGCTCAAGCCCTCATCATTCCGCACCTGGACTACTGCAACGCCATACTACAAGGGTTGCCTAAGAAAACCCTCAACATCCTTCAAATGGCGCAAAATGTGGCAGCTAGATTGATCATGAGGAAAGGCCTAAAGGAGCATATCACACCAGTTCTAATGGACCTACATTGGCTCCCCATCACTGCACGCATACAATATAAAATTCTAATCACCGCATTCAAGCTCATCCATAATATAGCACCCTCGTATCTCAACACCCTTATCACTTCACAGCCAAATAACAGAAGCAGAAGAACCACACCTCAATACCCTCATTGTCCCAGGTAGCCTGAGATCTGTCACTGCAAATACCAGCAACCGAGCGTTCTCATTTATAGCGCCACTGCTATGGAACCAACTACCATGCGAGCTGAGAGCAAACAGTGACTTGATGGACTTCAGAAAAAAGCTAAAGACGCATCTTTTCCAGACGCACTTCAATCCTACTTAACCTCTATGTTCCCACCCTAGTGAACCACCATGCACAAGGGAAGAACACTACGCTTCAGACACCAATAGAAATATGTAAATACATGTGAAGTCACGGTCTTGTAATCAAGTGTACAACTGTAATCCGAGTGTTGTCCTGTACTTTTCCACTGAATCATTATGTATGTTTATAATCCATGGCCTGTACAACCATACTGTTATGTATAGAACACCGCTGCTGATCGCTGGAAGTAGCGGGATACAAGTGTACACTAAATAAATAAATAAAATAAAAATCCACAAAAGAAGAGCGGTGCCTGGGCGTAATTGTGTCTGACAATCTTAAAGTAGCTAAACAGGTAGAAAAGGTGATGCAAAAGCCAGAAGACAACTTGGGTGTATAGGGAGAGGAATGGCCAGCAGAAAAAAGGAGGTAATAATGCCTCTGTATGTCTCTGGTACAACCTCATTTGGAGTATTGTGTGCAATTCTCAAATCTGCACCTATAAAAGGATACAAGCAGGCTGGAGTCGGCGTAGAGGGTGGCAACTAAAATGGTTAGTGGTCTTTGTTATGTAGCATATGAGAACAGTCTTAAAGATCTTAATATGTACACTTTAGAGGAAAGGCGGGAAGGGGCAATATGATAGAGACATTTAAATGTTCTTGTTATCTCCAGTTCTATGTAAAATATTTGGTTGTTTATGTTATATGTAAACCACACTGGCTGATAAAAGCGCAGTACAGAAAAGCAAATAAATAAATACCTCCATGGCATAAAAGCTCAGGAGGGTCTCCTTCAATTGAAGGCAAACTCTGCTATGAGGGGACATAGGATGTGAGGGAAAAAGGGAATAGACTTAGAAGTAATATGCAGAAATCAGGGGCGGCTCAAGGCAATCTGCTGCCTGAGGTGACGAATGAGATGGTACCCCCCAACTTAGAGGGGGCGGGGCTTTTTCAGAAATCCAGTCAGAGACTGAACCAAGCCAAAAAGCTGATTAGATTATATGGAGTAAATTCAAGATGTTTGCACACAGGGCCGTAACGAGCTGCACCGCTTGCACAGGGCTAGATACGATCTTGTTTGCACAACAAGGAACTAAAAGACAGCAAGAACCAACAGCACAGTTTATGAAATTTAATTATAACTCATTTTTATTTTGTTGTTATAAACTGCGTTATGGTTCTTCCTTTTTCTTTTTCAACATATATTTTGCATCCACAGTAGGTGCAGAGCAGAACCAGGACATTCACCCACAGAACTCAATATTTAAAAAAAAAAATCTGATTCTGATCATCTCACTAACAACAACAACAACCACTATTCTCCAGTACCAGGCATATTGTGAACTAATACAAAACCCTACATCAAAGAGCAAACATACCATACCATATCAGCACAAACTTCCAAAACTCACATAAGGAGCCCATCCAAAAAAAGCATTATTGTAAATACTACAGTGAACCCTGGAACATCCATACACCTATTTGAAAAGCTGAACAAGTCAAATTACTACAATATAGTATGGATTTTTATGTACAAACTCCATGTTAACAGAACACTTGACCTCAGTCACACACTCACAACATCGACCCTCACCAACTGTAGGAGAAGTAACCACGATCTAAAGTAAAAATAAAAATATGTAGACACAATTTAAACTGAAACCACAAGAAGCCAGAGTCCACATGTAGCGCAATATCAGATAAATAAGAGATGCAGTTCCCCATTATTAAGAAGAGACCCAGGATATCAATGCTTGACCCAGTACAAGCACTGTGGAACCTGTGTCTTTTGGGGAAACTGCTAGGTACGTATGACCTAGATTGGCCACTGTTGGAAACAGGATACTGAGTTTGATGGACCTTGGTCTGACCCAGTATGGCATATCTTATGTTCTTATGTTCTAATACACTGTAAAATATAAAGATAGCACATTTCCAATCACTAAAATGAAATAAAATTATTTTTTCTACCTTTGTTTTCTGACCATTTTATTTATTTATTTAAAAAGTATTTCTATACCGCCTTCTCCTTCAATCAAGGCAGTCTCCACAGCAAACAATCATAAGAGTGGTTCAAGTGTGTTCATGCAGTGATACAGATTGTGTGTTTGTGGTGGTGTATATTAGATTCTTGGTGAGCTACTTACATCATGCGCTATTATACATTCTTATGTACAAGTGTCAGGGGCGGGGGGTTGGTCTTTTGTTCTTGCTTGGTGAGTAGATCATGTGACGTGTCCATAGTGTTCAATGAATAGTATTGTCTTAAGCTGCTTCCGAAAGTCTTTGAGGTCTGTTGTTAGTCTTAGTTTGTCTGGGAGGGTGTTCCAAATTGCTGGTGCAGCCAGAGAAAGGGCTCGTTCCGTGGTGTCCTTGTGGACCTTGGTGAGGTCTTTTTGGGTGTATACACGATTGGAAGTGCCTCTCCTCCTTGGTCGTGTGCTTCTGTCAGGTTGTATAAGTGTTTTGTAGGCTGAGGGCTGATGACTGTTTGATCTTGAAGATGTTTATGACTGTCTTATATTTGATGCGTGAGATGACTGGGAGCCAGTGTAGATCTTTCAGTATGGGTGTGATGTGTTCTTGTCTTGTTGTGCCAGATATTATGCGGGCCGCTGTGTTTTGTGCCAATTGCAGTAGTCTGAGTGTTTGTTTTGATAGACCAAGGTAGATTGGGTTGCAGAAGTCTAGGAGTGGGGTTATTAGTGCCTGGCAGACTGTACGAAAGTGGTCTGGGGTGAGGAGGGGCTTAAGGCGTCGGATAAGTCTCATTCTGTGGTATGCGCTTTTGGTGGTTCTGCTTATGTGTGATTGTAGATTCAGTTCCTTGTCCAGGGTTACTCCGAGGTACTTTACTTCCAGTTTTATGGGTATGGTTGTGTCTTTTATCTTGATGTTGGGTGGAGGGACGAAGTCAGTGTTTTGAGTGATGATTAGTGCCTCAGTCTTGCTGTAGTTTATGGTGAGGTTGTTGTTTTGAAACCAGTTGGTCATGTGTATGAGACAGTTTGTTATTTTGGAGTAGTCTGGGTTGTCGACTGTGATAGGTGTGTATATCATGATGTCATCGGCATAGATTGTGTATTGTATATTGTGTTCTTTCATGATGTCGCATATTGGCTGGATGTAGAGGTTGAATAAAAGTGCTGATAAGGCTGGTACTCCTTGTAGGACTTTTATGGGTCGGGAAATGCTGGGGCCTACCTTGACCTGTATCTGTCTGTCGGTTAGGTATGAGTGGAACCATTTCAGGGTGGTTCTATGTAACCCAATGTTCTGTAATCTTTCCAGTAGAGTTCTGTGATCCACTGTGTCAAATGCTGATGAAATGTCGATGAAGATCATTCATATTCCTTTCTTGGAGTTGTCTATGAGGCGGAGAATGTTATTGAAGAGGTATAGCAGGAGTGTTTCAACCACGTGGTTGGGGCGAAAACCGTGTTGGTTGATGTCTAGTGGAGCGTGGTTGTCAATGTGGTCTTGTAGCTGGTGCTGTACTGACTTCTCAATTATTTTTGCCAGTATGCTTGAGATCAGTCTGTATGCTGCTGGATTGTTCTTATCGAGTGTGGATTTCTTTGGGATAGGTCTTATCGTGGCGAGCTTTAGTTGATTTGGCATGTTCCCTTGAGTCAGAGAACTGTGCACCATGTTGTGTATGGTGTGGATGAAGTTTGTTTTGGTGGCTTTGATCCATGTCACTGGGCATGGGTCTGTTGGAGCCGTGCTTGTATTGAGTGTGGTGATGATGTGAGAGAGCTGCTCTGTGGATGGGGTGCTGAATGTGTCCCAGGTTTTTGGGGGCGAGTTTGGCTTTGTGGTTGAGTTGGGTCTTTGTTGAACTGCCGAGTGGAATTTTTCTTGGATGTGGTCAGCAAATTTTTGTGGGTCTATTTGAACTTAGTTTTCTGCTTTCTGTTCCTTGGTGAGGGTTTTCACGATTTCGAATAGCTCTCTTGGTTTGTTGTTGGAGTTGAGTATAATGTTTGTGTGGTATTCTCTCTTTGTTTGGTTGATGAGTTCTTGTAGTGTTTTTGTTTTGTTAGGTATAGTTCCTGGGTATTGGACGACTTGGTGTGTCTCCATCTCCGTTCTAATTTTCTGAGTTCCCTCTTTTCACTCCCTATGGCTTTTGAGTACCATGGCTTGTGATGTAATTTGGTGCAGCGAGTTTTCTTGGGTCTATATAATCCATGGCTTTGGCGGCATTATTGACGGTGTTGTTCCAGTTTCTGATTTGAGCTTCTAGATCATCTGTTTCTGAGGTTAGGTGTGGTATAGTGTCCACTGTTCCCTCTAAGCTGTGCGCGCGCACACACCTCGCCGAGCGAGCGCACATACTTTACAACAGAACGCACAAAAATTACAACTCTGATTCTGATATAAAACAACACAGACGTCTTAAAATTTAAAAGTTATGATTGTAATTACTAGAAATTTCCCACTTCATTTAGTAATCGTCTATTTTCATTTAATTTGATTAAAATCAATGTGGTGTACATACTGTATTCTGACGTGTAGTCAAATTTTAAAGTATATAACTCCGAGTGTCGTTATGTGGCGCACAAAAAATTAACCTTCCTTCAAAAGCTGCACACAGCTGATATTTTATGCGCACACAGCCTACAGAAAATTAGAGGGAACATTGATAGTGTCCTGTAGGAATTGGTCCCTGTCGAAGCTCTTGAATCTTCTTTGTGTGGGTGTGTTGTCTGGGCCTTTGTCCTGTTTTCCTCCTTGTGGTACAATATTTATTTCAATTATGTGGTGGTCAGACCATGGTACTGGTGTGACAGTGGGTGTTGAAATTAGTCCTCTCGTGATTAGATAGTTGGGTGTGAAGATGAAGATGATAATTTTATTCTCTGATCATGCTGGTCCTGATCAGAGGCTTCTGCTTTCCTGTCTTCTCTTAGCCCTCTTTCTGTGGTCTATGGTCCATCTGCCATTTCTTATCTCTTCTTTTGTTTTCTTCACTTCCCTCCATCAGCCCATTTCTAGTTACCCTCCCCAGTATCAGCCCCCTTTCCAGTCCTCCCCTCCCAGTACCTTCCAATGTCAACCGCCTTGCATTCCCACGACTGCCACTGGTGTCCATTCCCTTCCAGTCCCCCTCCTTCCCCACTGTTCAGCCCCTTCTAGTCCAAATACCATCCCAGGTATCAGCTCACTTCCACTCTTAGTGCCACACTCCCAGTCAGCTCCCTTCCATTTGCCCTACCCAATGTCCATCCCCCTTCCAGTGTTATTCACATGTCAGCTCCCTTCTAGCCTCCTCCCCATTACCCAGTCACCTACTACTCCCATCCCCAAGTGTCAGCTCCCTTCCATTCCCCCTTCAGTACATGCCAGGTGTAAGCTCCTTTCCAGCCCCCTCCTTCCCCCATGTCATCTCCCTTCCTGCCCCCTCCTTCCCCTGGCAGACCCTCTCAGTATCTGCTCCCTTCCAGTCCTATTCTACCATCCCCCTGATTCAGCCCATTTATAGCCCTAGCCCCTAGTTTTCTTCAGGGCCAGCAGCACCCTTCTCCCCTCCCCCATTAGCCCATTTCCAGTCCCAGCCCATTTCCAGTCCTATCCCTCTTATCAGCCCACTCCAGTCCATTACAAGTCCTAGCTCATTTCCAGTGCTAGCCCCCCATCAGCTCATTACCAGTCCTAACCCCCCCTAATAAGTCCATTTCCAGCCCTAGCACCCCAATCTGCCCAATTCCAGGCCTAACCCCACCAATCAGCCCATTAGCAGTCCTAGCCCCCCTCCCGATTAGCCCATTTCCAGTTCTAACTCCCCCAAAAAGTTACCCAGGTTCCACAATGCTTGTCCTGGAGTAAGCAGTAGATTTCCCGGATCCTCTTTAATAATGGTTTATGGACTTTTCCTTCAGGAACCTGTCCAAACCTTTTTTAAACCTGGCTACAGTAACAGCTTTTACTACACCCTCTGTTAACGAATTCCAGAGTTTATTATGGATTGAGTGAAAAAATATTTTCTCTTATTAGTCTTAAATGGGTTACATGTCGCCTAATGGGTTATATGTTGCCTAATCTGTCTACATTTCGATGGAATAAGCAACCAATCTATGTTTACCCATTCTACTCCATTCATTAATTTATAGATGTCTATCATATCTCCTCTCAGCTGTCTCATTTCCAAGTTGAAGAACCCTAACCTTTTAAGCCATTTTGGTGGCTCTTCTGTGTACCTTTACCATTTTGGTGGCTCTTCTCTATAACACTTCTAATTCTGCTATATCCTTTTTAAGATATGGCAACCAGAATTGCACACAATATTCAAGGTGCGGTCGCACCATGAAACGATAGAGACATTATAATATCCTTGGTTTTATTCTCCTTTCCTTATGATTCCTAGCATTCTATTAGCTTTCTTGACTGCTGCTGCATACTGGGTGGAGGATGTCAATGTATTGTCCACAATGATGCCTAAATCCTTTTGCTGGGTGGTGGTTCCTAATGTGGAACCTTGAATTATATAACCATAGGTTGTTTTTATCTAGGTGTATAACTTTGCACTTGTCCACATTAAATTTCATCTGCCATTTAGATGTCCGGTCTTCCAACTTATCAAGGTCCTCTTGCAATTTTTCACAATCCTCTTCTGTTTTAACAACTTTGAATAATTTTGTGTCATCTGCATATTTCATCACCTAACTTGTTATTCATATTGCCAGGTCATTCATAAATATGTTAAAAAGCAGCGGGCCCAGCACAGATGGCTGGGGTACTCCACTATTCACCTTTCTCCATTGAGTCAGTTCTCTGCTTTCTATCTTTTAACCAGCTCCTGGTCCACAACAGTATACTGCCTCTAATCCCATAACTTTAATTTCTGCAAGAGTCTCGGAGAGATCTTGACAAAGGCTTTCTGAAAGTCTAGATACACTATGGGGTATGTTTACTAAACTGCGTTAGTGTGATTCGCGTTAGGAGCCGCATTAGTGGAAGAAATGCCAAAAAAGGACATGGGCGGTACATCGTTACCGATAACGCGCGTTATAAGGCGCCGCGCAGCAACGATCGTTACAGGGCGCGTTACTGCGCGTTAAGCTTAAGAAGGCGCGCAGACACCCAAATACAGAAACAGAGCTGTAGCACAATGGTTACTACACAGACTGATGATACAAGGGTCATGGGTTTGATTACCCAGTGTGCTTAATGAATAAAGCTGGCTGAGGTGTCATGTGTAACCCTTTGGAGGCCTACTATAATATTTTAATCCACATTCTGCAGCCGGGTTAATATTTGCATATGTCAGGAAAATTGTACCCATCTTATTCAATATGTTCCAATAGTGACGTTCCCTCTGCCATGGTCATGTATTATATACCATTTGATAGGAATATTTAGGCAGAAGTTTGGATCCCGAAAGTTTTGGGCTTGACCTGGAAAGGGTTAAGTATTGGGCTGTGAGGAAGTTTAGTTGTACTTTAATAGTGCTGCCAGCAAACACACCCTCACAGCGGCGTAACCTAAGGTGCCACATAAGGCACCCTAGAAGACACTCCATAGGGCACATTATAAAGTGCGCTGTCTGCCAAGGCACCCTATAATGTCCCCTATAGGATACCATATAAGGCACCTTATAAGGCGCCTTATGAGCCTCCCTAAGGTGACAGTACCCTGAGGGTGCTTCTGCTGGCAGCACTAATATACAATAAAAATAGACAATGCCTAAGACAGCCCTATCGATGAACCCCACTGTGGGTTTTGAACCCATGATCTCTGACTCCATGGGCAGTGAAGTAACCAGTGGGCTAGAGCTGCTAACAAACACCTGGCTGGCTACAGGAGGACTGCACGGCACCACACCCACATTCTGCTGTGGTTACCAGGATAGGGTCAACCCATCCGTACCCAGGATGCACAGCACATGTAAATCAGCAGTCTACAGATGATCACAAGATGGGGTATGCACCCCACAGCAACTCAGCCTGGTAGGGGGTGCCGATGGTGTGTGTTAGTGGCACAGAGTAGCTACAGACCGTCACAGTGTGCGGGTCCTGTGCTCACCCTGAGGGAGAGGTATGGTGCCCAGCACCATTCTCACAGCACCTGGCTTTGCTGAGATAGGCTATGCTGCAGGTCCCCATCAGTGCCAATGTGTGATAGGTAGTCCTCGAAAACACCCCTAGGATATGCCTGTGTTCATCTGTATGTCACATCTAGCCCTTGTGGACTATGATGCACCCAGAAAAGTGCATACCCTGTGTGGGTGCTATGGTCACATGATGTAAGTGAATGGGGGTGTTGGGACCCACAGGGAGATTACATACCACCACCCAATGCACTCTCTGGGGCTCAGGATGGGGGACAGGATCTCCCGCCAACAGATCCACTTTCTACCCCCCTGCAATGGTGGCAGTAGAGGGGACCATCAACCCAGTCCTGTTAGGAATCAAACACCCTACAGGGCAGGCAATGCAGAGCTGTACACATCCATAAAGCAATAGCAGACAGAAGGCCTGGAAACGCACAGCTGGCCTCCCCCCCATCTGACATTCTCCAGCAGCAAGCCTCCAGCCGCTGCACCCTGCAAGGTGTTCCAACAACACACATACTAGCTGCAAACAGTCTGCTAGCTAGTCCATAATACATGATCCCAGAAGAAATGTGTGTAACCAAAACTGGAAGGTCAGCATACACACCAAGCAGATAAGTCAGTGATCAGGCCCCAAAAGAGAACCCATAAATATCACATGAGAGAAGCACTATGGGGGAACCTAGCCATGCCGTGGTCACTGCTCAGTCAGGGTGAGAGTGACCTCCCAGCAGGACATGCTGTGGCCAATCTGTCCATGCAGGTGGTACCAGGCACTACACTACAATGTCCGAGCCATTGCCCTATGCCCTGTGCAGATGCGGCCAGGCTAGGCCACCCTATCCAGGCTATTCCCACAGTACCTTGCTCCTCATTATGCACATTGGCAGGCCAATACTGGCAACAGTGCTAGCAGTGTGGGCTGTGGAGGGTGTTGGCAGCCACCACACACTGGATAGACAGACACACACTCCCCAGACCTATGCCAGCATTGTGCAACTATAGAGGTGTTGGGCAGCCCAGGCCACCACACCAGTCCTGGGCACAGTGCAGGCATGGCTATGGTACGCAATATTGTAGGAGTCACTCCCCAGGTTGGTAAACACTGTCAGACACAAGACCTGTAGCATACTCCACAGACATCAGAAAGGTTGCTATGATGCAGCTCACTCAGAAAATTGTACTTAACCTAGGAATTGCTATCTGCCAGTAATCATAGCAACCTTTTGATAGACGTGTACCATATTCCCAGGTTTAGGGTGGCATTACTAAGGTATGCAAGTGCTAGTATTGGGAGATGCACGCAGAGCCCAAAGTCCTGCCTCTCCAGGAGGCTTTGGATAATGGGGCCTGTGGGTGTAGGGTGTGTCTGCCCCTGTTGGCTGCTGCTTTACGGCAGAGGTTCCCAACTCCAGTCCTGCGGTGCCAAACACTGTTCGGGTTTTCATGCTGTCCCTCATGAATATGCATGAGATACATCTGCATACCATGGGCGTGGCGCATAGAAATGCAGCACAGGCATCTTTATCAGAGGCAGCATGGAACCGGAATGGTGTTTGGCCTCCAGGACTGCATTTGGGAGGCTCTGCTCTAGGTAATGTGCATGTTTATGGTGTCTGTGCTCTGTAGGGTACAATGTAGGTGTTTTGGGCATGTTTATGTCATCTGCAAGAAAGGTTCTGTCTGTATTAGCATGTTATAGTAGTGGGTAAAATATGAGGACTGGGTTGGCGGAAACCACAGTTGGGACTTGAACCTGTGACCTTCTGCTTCTGAATACACTGGTTTTGTGCATTGCACCAGCATGTTATCACAGAGATGGTGCATTCCCTGGTGATACCATGACTGTTGGTCAGACAGGGCCTGTCTGTTGCAGTGCATGGCACCCACCTACACAGGGCTAGGCCACGGTCTGCTCTGGCCAGCTGCCACTGCCCCCTCCACCACCAGTATCCCTCAGCCACCATGCTGACATGCCCTTCTGCTGGTGGAGCTGGTGGTGCGCAGTCTCAGGCCATCCAGTGTGCAGGTAGGCTGCTACCTATGGTGCGGGTTCTGGGGTAGGGGTGCCTGCATGGACATCCACGCTCCCCCCAACCCCGCCTGCCAATGTTCTGTTGGGTACTATCCCCTGTGACACTTTGGGAAACACACTCGTGCCCATGTTGGGCCTTCAGCAGTTGCTGTCTGGCTGCTCCACTGTTTCAGCATTCGTATGGGCCACCTAGGAATCACCCTAGTCCGCACTGTGGCCCAGCTACACCACAGCATGTGCCGCCTGCGGCCCTCTGTATCCCCTTCTCCGGCATCTGTCCAGTTGCCATTCCGACATGCCCGCCCTGATGTTGCAGGACATGTGCATGCCATAGGAACCCTGTCCGATGGTGGGGAAAACCCTGAGCAGCGCTATTTCACTGTGGGCTCATTCACCTTGTATGGGGACGGAGTATAGACCCTTCCACGATTTATATCTGTTCTATGGAGCTTACTCGGGGGGGGGGGAGGGGTTGATGTTTCTCATTGATACCACTATTGACCAGCTTGCTTATTGTTTTTTTCCAGTTTGTTGGGGTCATTTTCAGTGTTTCTGTGCCCTTTTGTTCTGTGCACATGTATCACACTTATCACTTTTTTTGGTTTCCCTGCCTCGGCTGTACATTGCTGACACTGAAATGGTTTCTCTCCCCTGTAATGTGCATTTAACGGCAGGTTTTCATTCGCGTTGGAATTCAGCTCTGAAAATCAGCGCGATAGTGTGAGGGGAGCCTCTCCCCGCCCACTCTCCACCCACTGACCCCTTCTCTCCGCCCTCTCTCCACCTTCTGCGGTGTTTTACCGCGCCGCGGAGCATTACGATCGTTAGCGCATCATAACGCGCATTATGTAACGTTAACGATCGTTAGCACATCATAACGCGCATTATGATGAGCTAACGATCGTTAACATTACATAACGCGCATTATGTATGATTACCGCAGTTTAGTAAACATACCCCTATGTCTACCTGCTCACCTTTGTCTACCTATTTATTCAAACCTTCAGAAAATATAACAGATTAGTAAGACAAGATTTTCTGTGGCTAAATCCAAGTTGACTTTCTTTCATTAAACCATGACTATCTACATGTTCAGTAATTTTATTTTTTTATAATGGTTTCTACCATTTTGTCTGGTACTTTTGTCAGGCTCACCAGTCTGTAGTTTCCCAGATTAGCCCTAGAAAATCTTTTTAAAAATTGGTGTTACATTGGCCATTCTCCAATCTTCAGGTACTATGGATGACTTTTTAAACAATTATTTATCAATTTAACAAAAAGATACAGGCAATATCCACAGAAATATACAAAAAAAACACAAAAGAAAATAATTATTGAAGCAATATACTACATATCATTACTAATTTGAGCACAAAAGGTATGGGGCAAGAAAGAACTTAATCAAGGAAATATACAGCAAACAGTGTAGAAACTAAGGAATATCCCCAATGTTAATGGAATGCACACTATGGCTGCCCACCCTCAACCTTAGTTTTCCCCTCAAATGAAATCACAAGATCAAGAAGTTGTTTAGGCTCAGTAAAGAAATATGTTTTAACATCAAGACTAATATAGCATAAACAAGGAAATTTCAACAGCCAAGTTCCCTCAAGTGCCAGAACAGGCTGCAAAGCTGGGAATTTCTTGCGCTGGGCTGTGGTATATTTAGAAATCTCAGGGAATACACAAACTAAAAAGCCAAAAAACAGCTCCTTCATAGGTCTGAAGTAAAGATGAAGAATAGAGTTCTTATATTGCTCAAAAATGAAAGTCGCCAACGTAGGGCTATGGGCAATCATCAGCTCCAAAGATTGGAGGGACAAGTAGAGCTCGCGTATGCCCCACTGGTGGGAAGCAGGTAATATACCCAACTTATAGGGGGTAGATTGTCCGATGCCCAGTCCAAAATATCCACCTGGTACTTCTTTGCCATCTCAACGGAGCCAAGCATAAGGGACCCGGGAAAGCCCAAAAACCTTAAAGTTGTTCCTCTGGGTCTGGTTTTCAAGATATTCCAGCTTTCTCCATAGTACCAAACTCTCCTTAACACAGGCATCCTTAAAAGCCTCCAACTCCTCCATCTGTTGTTCCAATTGCTTAAGTTTAGCAGCATGAAACAAGTTCTATTAGAGAATCTAACTTTGCACCAGCTTTTTCAATATTACAATTAAGGGAAGCATCCAGGGTTTTAATGGAGTCCTAAAGCACCATTAAGGTTACTGGAGAGCTTCCCCTGCCAGAAAGATCTAGGACTCCCCCCTGGGTAGCTGGTTCACAGGCTTTCCTCCTTTCTGCTGCTTCTTGCCATTAACTCCTGGGGAAGAACGTGTGAGGGAGGAGCCCATTGAATCCCCCAGTTCCAGCTCAGCATCCATGCTCCCAGACAGGAGAATTTGCCACCCCTCCAAAACACTTCTGGGTTGTCCGGGAAAGACACTCACTTTAGGGCTAAGCAATGCCCCTTCTGTGCTCTGCTCCTGGAGGGCACTGCCAGAATGGTCAAAAATGGCAAGAGACTCCAGAATCAGGTGAACCTCAAGCTAGCCCAGGGTAAACTGACCTCTCTCTCCTGATCACAACCGGTGGATGGGTTGGGTTCTTGCCCTTCTGCTTCAGTATTGGAGCGGTGGGGTGAGTCAGGTCCCGGACATGCAGCTCTCACTGCGCACAGCTGCTACCAACTGCCATCTTGCTACTACAGATTATTTTAATGATTGCATACCTACTATTAGTAATCTGTGAACTCATATTTCAGTTCTCTCAACATCCTTGGATATATACCATCCAGTCCAGGTGATTTGCTACTCTTCAGTTTATCAACTAGCTGTAATACATCTTCCCAGTTTATTGATATCTCTTTCAATTCTTCTGATACATCAATTTTAAATACCATTTCAGGCATGGATAACTTCCCTGTATCTTCTTCAGTAAAGACCGAAGCAAAGAATTCATTCAGCCTTTCCTCTATGTCATAAGAACATAATAAATGCCATTCTGGGTAAGACCAAAGTCCATCAAGCCCAGTATCATATTTCCAACAGTGGCCAATCTAGGTCATACGTACCTAGCAGTTTCCCCAAAAGACACAGGTTCCACAATGCTTCTATTGGGTCAAGCATTGATATCCAGGGTCCCTTCTTTTTAATAATGGTTTATGGACCTTTCCTCCAGGAACTTGTCCAAAACCTTTTTAAACCCAGCTACACTAACAGCCCTTACTACATCCTCCGGTAACAAATTCCAGAATTTGATTACACGTTGAGTGAAAAAATATTTTCTCTTATCTGTCTTAAATAGTTTTCCCTGTAGCTTTGTTACATGTCCCCTAGTCTTTCTATATTCTGATAATGAAAACAATCGATAGACGTTTACCCGTTCCGCTCCATTCATTAATTTATAGACCTTTATCATATCTCCCCTCAGCTGTCTCTTTTCCATGTTGAAGAGCCCTAACCTTTGTAGCCTCTCCTCATAGGAGTAGCATTTCATCCCCTTTACCATTATGGTGGCTCTTCTCTGTACCTTTTCTAATAATGCTATATCCTTTTTAAGATACGGTGACCAGAATTGCACACAATATTCAAGGTGCGGTCGCAACATGGAACGATACAGAGGCATTATAATATCCTTTGTTTTATTTTCCTTTCCTTATGATACCTAGCATTCTATTTGCTCTCTTGGCCACCGCTGCACACTGGGCAGAGGGTTTTAACATGTTATCCACGATGATGCCTAAATCTTTTTCCTGGGTGGTGGTTCCCAATGTGGAACCTTGCATTGTGTAACCATAGTTTGGGTTGTTCTTTCCTAGGTGCATAACTTTCCACTTGTCCACATTAAATTTCATCTGCCATTTGGATGCCCAGTCTTCCAATTTATCAAGATCCTCCTGCATTTTTCCACAATCCTCTTGGGTTTTAACAACTTTAAATAGTTTTGTGTCATCTGCAAATGTGATAATCTCACTAATTATTCCCTTTTCCAGGTCATTTATGAATATGTCAGAAAAGCAGCGGACCCAGCACAGATCCCTGGGGTACACCACTATTCACCTTTCTCCATTGGGAAAATTGGCCATTTAGCCCTACCCTCTGCTTTCTATCTTTTAACCAGTTCCAGATCTACAATAGTATACTGCCTCCTATCCCATGACTTTTTAGTTTTGCCAAAAGTCTCTGATGAGGGACCTTGTCAAAAGCTTTCTGAAAGTCCAGATACACTATATCAACCGACTCACCTTTTTCTACCTGTTTATTCACACCTTCAAAAAACATAACAGATTAGTAAGACAAGATCTTCCTTGTCTAAATCAATGTTGGCTGTCTCCCATTAGGCCATGACTATCTACATGCTGAGTAATTTTGTTCTTTATGATAGTTTCTACCATTTTTCCCGGTACTGACATCAAGCTCACCGGTCTGTAGTTTCCCTTGTCCTCCTTTAGCATACCTCTTACCCCTCTATCATCTAATGATCCAATTAACTCTCTTTTTGCTACAAATGTACTTGAAAAAGATTTTATTATGCATTTTTGCTTCCATGGCAAGCTTTTTTTAATATTCTTTCTTTGTGTGCTTTATCAATGCCTTGCATCTAACTTACCAGTGCATATGTTGTTACTTGTTTTTGTCATTTGGCTCCTTTTTCTATTTCCTGAAAGATGCTTTTTTGGCTACAATGGCCTCTGACTTCCCTTTTAAACCATGCTGGCAATGTTTTGGCCTTCCTTCTACTTTTCTCAAAGCGTGGAATATATCTGGTCTGGGCTTCCAAGATAGTATTTTTAAACAATGCCCACGCTTGATGTAAATCTTTAACCTTTGCAATTGCTCCTTTTAGTTTTTTCTTAACTATTTTCCTCATTTTAACATTGTCTCCCTTTTTAAAGTTAAAAAGTAGTACTGTGGATTTCTTTGCCGTCCTTCTTCCATTTATTAAATCAAATGTGATCATGCTATGATCACTATTGCCAAATGGCCCCAACAACCTTAACTCTTGCACCAGATCCTTTGTTCCACTAAGAACTAGGTCCAAAATAGCTTCTTCTCTTGTCGGTTCATGAACCACCTTAGATGCAGTGCAGAAATTGAATGGTGCATTAAAATAAATAGAGATAGTGCGGGGCCATGTGCGGAAACTCATTGCGGGGCCTCATTTGCATATCCACTGGACCTCATTTGCCTAAATTTAATTTATTTTATTTTAAAATGTATTTGTTGCCATCTAAAAGTTTAGGCGGCTTTCAAAGGAGTCCTTCAAAAGCCTCTCTTTTGTCCTGGCAATGACATAGGGGCATGTTTACTAAATATTCATGTGCATTAAGTGCCACTGTGCCAATAGAAATAAATGGGTATCACTGCACTTAGATTAACATTTGTGAATGTACATTAACTTTTACACATGCCTTTTAATGAATGTATGAATACCATTTGCATGGGCAGTGAGAATAAAGGAAGATGACCAGATTTCTACATTACTATACTCCAGTGGCAACTGCTCATTTAAAACCCATAAAACAAGAACCCCGATCAGAATCAAATAAACAAACTACCCCAAAAAATTCCAATCCAGTGAAAGAACACTCTCTCTTTATGTGCCTTATTTTTTGTTGGAGTGCAGATCCCAGTGAAAAGAACAGGTCTATTCACCACCGCGGCTTCTCCATTTTAATCAATTGTCATATAAAAACAATGTATCTTTATACTTAGCTTTTTAGACAAGCTTTTTTTGCAAGCTGTTCAGAATACCGCAAACATCCAAAGTTGACGACGTGTCACGTTTCGGGTTCAAAAATCAACAACCCTGCCTCAGGTCAGTCCAAGTGCGGTCAATCTTGAGCCTTAAAAATTGTTAGTGAAGAGAAAATGCCTTAAATAATCTGGCCCGGCATCTGATCTCATTCATGACGTTTGCAGCCAACAACCAATTAAACAAGCCTGAACCCACATAACCAATCAATAGAAGGAGGGTGGTCCCACTGTCAAGGAACCCCTCCTCAAATGAAAGGCTGCTCTATATCAAGTCCTAATGATCGACAGATGAGCCTTGAAGTGCAGGACCCTGTACCCCCTGCTGAGTGACAACATGAAGCTGTACCAGGCCATAATTGCGCCCTCTGTGACTTGCACCTCTGCTCCCCCAATCTCCCCATCTTACCCATACCTCCATGTCCAGCTGACTGCCTGCTCTTGCCCTGCCGCCACCACCTTTTGTTTACTCAGCGGCAGTGGCATTGGCAGCAGCAAAGCAGACCTGACCTCAAATAAAAAACAAACAAACAAACATGCGGGTCTTTTGAGTCCATGCTTGTATGCGCAGCTGATCCCTCCCTCCTCTGATGTGAACCTACATCAGAGGAGGGAGGAACCAGACCAGCCATTCAAATGCAGGTCTTTGCAACTCCACACTTGAATGGCTAATCTGGTCTCTCCCTCCCTCCTCTGACGCGATCTACATTGGAAAAGGGAGGGAGGGAACAGATCTATGTACAAGTGCGGAGTCAGAAAGACCAGCATGGGTTTTTTTTGTTTTTTTAAAATTTGAAGTCAGATCTGCTCTGCTGCTGCTAGTGCCACTGCCACTGAGTAAACAAAAAGTGACAGTAGGACAAGGCGAGGAGGGCAACCCGAAATGCGCCCCTAATCCTTTGCGCCCTGTGAGGCTGCACTGCTCACATAGGGCTAGGTACGGTGCTACAGCTGTACCTTACCACTGGCTCCGACACGCAGTCCTTGACTCATGCCTGTCCATAGCCTCCTTCTCTCTGGGACATTTGTTTTGCTGGTGCTAGGAGCATCCCACTGCCTTCATTGCTTTCAACAGACCAGACACTTCCCCACAGAGCTGGGCTCCTGCTATGGCCACTACAACAGCAGGCACAGAGGCCTCCAAGAGGCCACAGAGCCTAAACAGAAGCTGCAGAGTCTCCTGAGACATTCAGTGCCACCTGTGGCTCACCATCTATGGTATCAAGGCAGGTCCTCAGCAGAGCCCAGCTCTGCAGACAGCTCAGTGAGGCAAAATGCATCCACATGGAATGCATGGTATTAATAATTATTTCATTTTTTTAATTTATGTATTGTTATATAAAAAGCCTAATTTTGCATGCTGTGTGTAGGTGGGAAATGGGGTGTCTGAATAAGGATGTTCACGTGTTCCCTTGTATTTTACAAAAGCTTCTGCCTTGTATTTCACAAAAGCCTTTTATAAAATACTATAAGGCTGCATGAGCATACAGGAGCAAATGTTGGTATGTGCAGCAGGAGAATCCATTTCGATAAGAAACATGTTAAAAAGAGTAGCATCAGTTGGGGTTTGGAAGTTGAAAGTGCCAGCATTTACCCCTGTAAGGTACTGATTTTACAAACTACACAAATAAGTGTGGAAACGTGTTCATGTAAGTGCCAAATTTGACAAAACTTGATGTCCAGGATCATCCAATTAAGGAAATGGGTGAAATAACTCTTTTTAGGAGATTTTATGGGGCACATTAAATACCTCAAAGGTAAACTCAATTGCCCCCTCAGTCACTGCTGCAAACCCCAGGTCCAAATGAGCAGTTAACTGACATTTATGCCTGCCTTAGAGCAGGTGTAAATGCTGACATCTGTATTTTCTATCATATATATGTATTGCCACTGTAAAACTGGAAATCCATGTATCATTTTCTGGCCCACCCAAAACACACCACCTTCAACTTGTGCATACTATGGTCCTTACACCTGTAACTAGCATCTTTCTAAAATCACTATTTGAATCTGTAGCACATTTATCTGTGTAAAAGCCATTCAAGTTTTTTAAATCATCTCCCTAATGTATATGGAATTGGTGTGTAGTGACCCCTTGGGGTACACTGCTAGAATGGTGTGTGTGTCCTGCAAAAGGGATATACCAAGAGGAACAGAGCAGAGGAGTATACCATCATGTAAGAGCACCCCCATGAGAAGTGTTGCAATGGTTGCTCCTTTTTCTATAGTAGCCGGAAACCCTTAGATTTGGCAGAGACATTTTTGTTAGATTTGTTGAAGGAGGAAATCTGTCCTTTATTCCCAGTGAACCTTCTGAATTGATTTAGTTAAGTAAAGGATCTTCTCCTGTACATTATTCTAAATCCCAGCTTTATTAAATTCTAGTTCCTCAGTGAGTAAAAGAAGTGGAATCTAGCAGCTCTACTGAATCGTTTATTTGATATGAAGTTAAATTCCTAAAAACCTAGAATGCAATTGCAGAGAAGTCACAGAGACTGTAAGCCCTCTGAGGATAGGGGAATACCTATTGTACCTGAATATAATGTGTCCTGAGCTATCAGTGAAAAGGAATGAGCTAAAACGAAATAAAAGTAAGGAAATATGACTTTGAGTGGCTAGTTTCCTCTTTCTGTTTTCTTTATTATGGGAAAAAAGATTTTGTATCCTTCCATTCCTGAAGGTAAAGAGGCATCTGAAGAAGCACGTGGGAATTCTCACTTCATGATTCACATCTGCAGAGTTGCCAAGTTACCCACTTTCAGGAGAGAGATTTTTTGGCCAATTCTAGTTTTAAATCCGCATTGCAATACAGTATGGTGTTTGTCGTCCCTGATTTTACCCATTGAAATCAGTGCTGCAGGTCGCATATTGCATCAGGAAGAGAGTGTCAGAAATCCAGGACTGGCTTACAATCTCGCTCCTGGAACTAGGTAACTTGCCAACTCTGCATCTGCTGAAAAGTTAGAAGAATGAGGAGAGAATTTGGTTGTGTAAGTGGTACCTAAGAGAATATCGAGTTTCTCTAAAAGGAGCTCACACAGAAGAGAAATTGGAGGCAATCTCACCCAGATACCAAAATAAAGGATGAGGAAGGAGTGGAGAATCTGGTTCAGCGAACCATAAATTTCAGATATCAAAAGGGAATTTGCTGAGTAGAGAATTGCCCTATTTTAAAATCCTGTGGAGACCCCAAGGGATAATGGGTTTAGAGAGTGATTTAAATTCTAAGGGATCACATTCACAGATGATACAGTATATCCTAGGTTTCTGCTTATGAAACTGATACTGGCTGCTTCTCTGTCCTCATTCTAAAACTCCTTACCAGTAAGGCTATACCGGAACACCAGTCCAGGTCAGATTCACATATCCTAGCATCTGGCCTCTGAAGTAAATCTTCCCACAATGGAAAATCTACCGCCGGGACAGTGAGCCGTGAGAGACAGAGGTGACTAAGTCCTGGAAGTACTGTGGACTCCACTCAGTACTTACTGTCTTCTATAAAGAGCTGCTGTTGTGATTTGTTTTGACCATAGATCTTGAAAAGGAGGAAAATAAATGTCAAAATAAATATACAAAAGATCTATGCCTGTCGTCCACAGGACCATCATTGCAGTGTCTGAGAGAGAAAAGGTTTACAACAGAGGTTCCACATTCAGTTAAAAGTAACTGTCTTCCAAACTGTTCTTTTCCTTATTTAATGAACATTTTTATTTGTTTTGCAGGAATTGTACAATTGCAGATTTCACAATGTTAAGTGCTAGCTTCAACAGATGACAATATACCAACCCTTTGTGTTTCTAGACTAGCCAGTACCATTTTCCTGGAAAAGACATGTCAGATAGTCCAATAGAGTTAAATTACATGCTAATGTTAAATAAGAAAATTTCTTCATAACCTTTCTTTCTTTCTTTCTCTTCCTGTTCCCCTTTTCCTCCCCTAGCATCTTCTGTGTATCTCTGGACAGTTTCTACAAATGGGTTAGTTTTGCGCATACCATGACAGTCATGAACCTCACTTCTAAGCCAGAGTATGTGGAGTGTGACCTCAGTCTCTCAAATTTACTGCTAATATTTGGCATATTACTTGCATCGTGCCAAAGAGAGCATCCTTCTGGAGTTCGTAAGATCTCTGCTATGGGAGCCCTTTACTGTTCAACCGAAAGGAAAGGTGTGCATATTGCTATGATTTTTGTTTCCTTGTACTACTGTGCACATTTCAGCTTCCTTTTTCTGTTCCTTGGGGGTATGTTTACTAAACCATCTTAACATAGCAGTGCCAACGTTATCACGCGATAACATCGGCAGCAGCGTTAAGACACACTAACGCTGTGAAAAGCCGGGTCTGAAGGGTGGAGTAAGGCTCCCCAGAGGGCGGAGATAGGGGTCAATGGGCGGAGAGTGGGTGGGGAGAGGCTCCATGCACACTAACGCCGTGAAATGAAGGTCTGAAAATTAGCGCCAGTGAAAACCTCGTGCTAGAGGCACATTTGCAGGAGAGAGAAACCATTTCAGTCAGCAATGTACAGCAAAGGCAGGGAAACCCAGAAAGTGATAGTAGTGATACATGTGCAGGAACCAAAAAGGCAAATAAACATATAAAATGACCAGAACCACATTTGAAATCCCAATAACCAAGCTAGCCAATAGCGATATTAATGATAAACATAAAGCAACACTACTGACAAAGCGTAAAAAGGAAGATATCATGTTTGGAAGGGCCTATGCTCTGTCCCCCTACAAAGTGAATGATCCCACGTTGAAATAGCGGTGATCAGGGTTTTTGTCGTTTATATTGGGCAGGTTTGTTAGGGTGTGCACATGTGCAGCAACAGAAGAGTGGGCACGTAGGAAACGGCAACTGTACTGATGCTGTAAATGGGATACAGGGGGCTGCAGGCGGCACATGCTGTGGTCCAGCTGGGGCACAGTGCGGACTAGGCAGATGCCTAGGTGGCACATAGGAATGCCGAAACTGTAAAGCAGCAAGACAGCAACTGTTGAGGGTCCAACATGGGCATGAATGTGTGTCCCAGTGTCACAGGGAATATTACCCAGCAGGTACCCCCAAGGGTACATAACATTGGCAGGCGGTGCGGGGGGGAAGCGCGCATGTCCATGTAGGCACCCCTACCCGAGAACCCACACCATAGGTAGCTGCCTACCGGCACACTGGATGGCCTGGGACTGCGCACCACCAGCACCACCGGCATAAGAGCATGTCAGCATGGTGGTGGAGGGGGCAGTGACATCTGCCCACAGCAGACCATGGCCAAGCCCCATTTAGGTGGGTGCCGTGCACTGCAACAGACAAGGTCTGTCTGACGAACAGTCATGGTATCCCCAGGGAATAATCTGGCCCTGTGGCAACAATTTGGTGCAGTATACACAGCCAGTGTGTTCAGGAGCAGAAAGTCACAAGTTCAAGTCCCAGCTGTGGCTCCTGCCAACCCTGTCCCCATATTTTACCCAGTACTAAACCATGGTAATAAAGACGGAACCTTTATTGCAGATAACATAAACATGCCTGAAATGCCTATATTTTACCCGACAGAGCACAGACACCATAAACATGTGCAATCCCTAGAGCAGAGTTTCCCAAATGCAGTCCTGGAGGGCCAAACACCATTCAGGTTTCATGCTGTCCCTAATAAATATGTCTATGCTGCATTTGTATGCGCCGCCCCCATTGTATGCAAATGTATTCATGCATATTCATTAGGGACAGCATGAAAACCTGAACAGTGTTTGGCCCACCAGGACCGGAGTTGGGAAACTCAGCCCTAGAGAAGAGGCCAACAGGGGTACAAAAACCTACACCCACAGGCTCCACTATCCAATTCCTCATGGAGAGTCAAGCTGTTGGGCCCTGCGCGGTGCAGCATCTCCCAATACTGGCACCTGAATACCTTAGCAATGCCGTCCTAAACTTGGGAACACGTTCCACATATATCAAAAGGTTGCTATGATTAATGTCAGATAACAAATCCTAAGTTAAACACGATTTGTTGATAGAGATTCATCATAGCAACCTTTCTGATATCTGTGGAGTGTGTTTCAGTTATTGATTCTACAGTGTTTACCACCCCGGGGAGTGACCCCAACAGTTTTGCGTACCATAGCAATGCCTGAACTGTGCCCAGGACTGGTGTGGCGGCCAGGGCTGCCACAAACCTCTATATTTGCACAATGCTGGCAAAGTTGTGGGAGTGTGTGTCTGTCTATCCAGTGTGTTGTGACTGCCTACACCTTACTCAGCCCACACTGCTTGCACTGTTTCCAGTGTTAGCCTGCCATGTGCATAATGAGGAGCAAGGTACTGTGGGTATGGCCCGGACAGGGTGGCCTGAGTAGGATGTATCTGCACAGGGTATCGGGCAATGGCTGGGACATTGTAGTGCCCGACCACCACCTGCACGGACAGGGTGGCCATAGCATGTCATGCTGGGAGGTCACTCTCACCCTGACTGTGCAGTGACCACGGCATGGCTAGGTTCCCCCATAGTGCTATGCAATATTTCTCTCGAGTGATATTTATGGGTTCTCTTTTTTGGGGCCCAATCACTGACATACCTGCTTGGTGTGTGTGCTCACATCCCATTTTTGGTGCACACAGTTCCTCCTGAACATGCACTATGGACTAGCCAGCAGACTGTCTGTAGTTAGCATGTGTGTGGCTGGAACACCTTACAGGGTGCAGTGGGTGGAGACTGACTGTGCCCTCTGCTGGTGAATGTCAGATAGTGGTGGAGGGCAGCTGAGCTTCTACAGTGGTCTGCCATTGCCTTATGTGATGCATACAGATCTGCAGTGACTGCCCTGTAGGCTGCCTGTTCCCCAGCAGGACTAGGGTTGATCATCCTCTCTACTGCCCCCATTGCAGAGATGTACAATGTCAATCGGTTGGTGGGAGATCCTGTCCCCCCACCCTGAGCCACAGAGGGCGGGTTGGGTGGTGCTACATAATCCCCTTTTGGGTCCAAACACCACCTTCACCTATAACATGTGACCATGGCACCTACACAGGATATGCACTATTCTGGGTGCATCATAGTCCACAAGGGCTACACGTGACTGGGAAATACAGATGGATACAGGTGTGTCTGCAAGGACTACCTATCACACACTGACACTGATAGGAACCTGCAGCATAGCCTATCTCAGCCAAGCCAGGTGCTGCGGACCTGGTGCTGGGTGCCCCATCTCACCCTCAGGGTGAGCACAGGACCCGCACAATGACACGGTCTGTAGCTACTCTGTGCCAGTAACACACACGATCAGTTCCCCCTACCAGGCCTAGGTGCTGTGGGGGTGCATACCCCATTATGTGATCAGCTGTAGACTGCTGATCTGCATGTGAAGTGCATCATGGGTAGGGTGGGTTTACCCTATCCTGGTAACCACAGCAGACAGTTTGTGTGGTGACCTGCAGTCTTTCTGTAGCCAGCCAGCAATGCAGTCAAAGCTATAGAGATGTAGCCTACTGGTTGCTTCAATGACGGTGGAGGCAGAGGTCATGGGTTCAATCCTGCAGTGGTGTAATCTAAAAAGGCTGTCTGAGGCATTTTCTTTTAATTTAAATCAGTGTTGCCAGCAGAAACACCCTCACATTGCTGTAGCCTAAGGTGCCTCATAGGCACCCTGTAAGGTGCCCTATACAGTGCCCTATAGGGCACATTATAGGGTGCCTTGGCAGACAGGGCACTTTATAATGTGACCTATGGGGCGTCTTATAGGACGCCTTATGAGGCACCTTAGGTTACAGCACTGTGAGGGTGTTTTTGCTGGCAGCACTGATTTAAATTAAAAGAAAATGCCTCAGACAGCTGTTTTAGATTACACCACTGCAGGATTGAACCCATGATCTCTGTCTCCACAGTCATTGAAGTAACCAGTAGGCTACATTGTTATAGCTTTTAGCATTGCACTGGCATGTACTTAGGGTTAACGCGCGTTAACGTGCCACGGCACCCACTATCGCGCGATACATATTCTTGCTACCTTAGGACTGGAACGCCCACTCCTTATATGGCATTCTTCACATTATCACTGCAACTAGCGCCGGTAACATTAGGACGGTTTGGTAAACATACCCCTTGGTTTCATTTAAAGAGTTTGACTTGGTCTTCTGATGATTTAAAATCTATATGATTCTCTTTGTACATTCAATTACTTTTACTAGATGTTATGCTATGCAAAGTGATTGAAAACTCTGTCCCATTTCATATTCCATTTTCCTGTTTTCTACCTGCTGTGCGATCTTTTGTTCAAATACAGCTACTTCCTCTAATATGTTCTGAAATCATTTTAACACCTTTTCTTCTTACCCTCTGTCCCGTGGTGTAACTTCTGACCAGGGAAATAAAGAAGTCTACTCGCAGCTGCTCCCGCATCTTCTGAAGTGGGCTTCCCCCATTCTAGGGGCCTTTTAAAAATTGTTGCTTGGGGGCCCATAATTTCAATTTCTGCCACTGCCTCTGGCTATCATTTTCTTATTCTATTTTTATCCTTTTATACACCAGTACATTTTGCTTTCATCAGGCAAAAGGAATATTTTAGTCGCACTGTTGCTGTACAGCTCATGTAGATGGTGTGTCCTTAGGACTCCCTCTTCTTTTTTCAGACTAATAATTGAAAAAGAAGGGATAAACAAGCAGCCCCATTTAGACATTTACCATTATGTGTTAATCAAAAATGCGTTAATACACATTAATGCATATTAATACAATTTAACACGTGTTAAATAATGCTGCATTATGTCGAATTAAGCGCATAGTTAGTAAATAGGGACAGTGAGAATATGATTTGAATTATTTAATATGCACTGATGTGCGTTAATATGTGCTGTGTAGCCTACATTAATGAATAATAGGGTCATGTATTCATCAGTTTATTCAGTTCATCTGGACACCTAAAGGTTTTTGTGCCTGCAAATCACTTATGCAAGCATATACCTATGAATTAATGTACTTAAAATCAATTTGTGCATGTAAAAATGTAGTGCACATAGAAGGAATGCAATTAAGATGAATATATACAAAAACATGAAAAGAACTCACAAAAATGAAACAGGAAGTTGGCATCAGGCAGTCCAAGGGGGCGGAAGCCAACAGCCCCATAGTGCCAAAGTTTTAAGGTAAGCGCCAGAGGACTTTATGCGGCTGCTGCTACTGCAGGTCTCAGAGAGGAACGGCAGTGATGGCGGCAGTGGGCACTGGTGAGGGGGATCACAAGAGGTGAAGTTTGCCTAGGGTGCCTCATCTTCTTGCACCGGCCCTGGTCCTAGTCTAGGGCATACTATGACACCCATGGCTGTCTAGGATTGAAACATACAAGACATAATGTACAATATTCAAACACACAGCCAGTATCCAATCCTATATCTTGACTCTCACCCATGGCAGAATAAAGGCACGAAAAGGACCTGCCGTACACATCACAGCCCTGATCGGCATCGGGGAGGTGAGCAGGAAGGAGAGCCCCTCCCCAATCACTTCTGCAAGGCCAATCAGGCCAGCAGGAACCCCAGACTGCAACTTTTAAATTTCAAGGTGCCTCCAGGCATGCCTGTGCCTGGCAGGCCGGCGCCCGAGGGCCTCACTAGAGTGCCCTTTGGCATGGCCCTTAGGCGTGGACAAGGACTGTAGCAACAATATGGTCACTACAAATAAACAAATAGAAGGAACCAGTAACCGCAATCCCCAGGCAGAGACAGCAGCAGCCCCTCCAACCACAGTACGTACAAAACTGTACCACCTTTCTACTGCACCACGCTAATGCCCATATTCTATACATAATGCCTCACAATGCATGACACAAGCAACTAAATAAGCTGTTCAGTCCAAACAATAGGAAAGCCTTCTCCAATACAACTGACCCGAACTATACACAAACACAGCAGAGCACATCAAGCACACTGAGCCATAATAGCAAGCACAATAACAGATTCATATACACCTAGTCAGCGAAAGAGTACTACAGCAGATCCACTCCGAACGAACCATGAACCAATGGATCATATGGTTCACCATCCTTGCCCTGGTACTCTCCTTCTCAAGAGGCAAAGTAACCACCTACTCCTGTGGCAATGCTGTCCACAATATATATAACCCTAGGCATACAAAGCAAACATTCAAATGGAGCCACTGGCAACCTCCAAGATCCATCAACCACACCAACCTCATCCGAATTCCTCTTATAAGCAGCAGTACCTCAGTGCAGAACCTCTCCAACACCAAAGAAATAACCTGTGCCTTAATCAACACCAAATCAATGCCCAACAAACTACAAAAAATTCACAATCTTATTGTAGATCACAAGATAGATATCATTTTGATAACAGAAACATGGTTTGCACAGACATGTCCTCGTAAATCAACTAAACACGGATACACATAACATACACAACTGCCCTAGAACATCTGGAAGAGGCGGTGGAGTATGTATCTTTATCAGCAAAGAGCTAAATTTCACGCAAGTTGATACTTGTCTATACTTAATCTGGATCTCCTAACCATCTCAAATAAGCAATACACTATCTGCCTAGCCTACAGAGCTCCCACATCTAACCCTGAGCTATCAAACACTCTAGACACCATCTGCACACACTCCAAACAAAACACCTTTCTCTTAGTGGGCAACTTCAACTTGACCTTAGTAACCAAATCTCAAGCATCAGCATTCTTAGAAGCCATGAGTGACTTACAGTTCTCACACATTGTCAAAAATCCCACACACACAAAAGGAGGCACACTAGACCTTATTTTCTTTCCATCAAATAATAACTCAAAACCACCACAACCACTCATTTTACCTGTACACTGATCAGACCATCACCGGATAACATTCACATTACCTCACCAACACGGAGAGACAAGGAGAACAAAACACAAACCCACCAAGAGAAAATTTGTATCAATAGACATACAAGAATTCAGATGCAAAATTATACCACAGTTGACAGAACACATAAGAACATAAGAACATAAGAAATGCCATACTGGGTCAGACCGAGGTCCATCAAGCCCAGTTTCCTGTTTCCAACAGTGGCCAATCTAGGTCATACGTACCTAGCAGTTTCCCCAAAAGACACAGGTTCTGCAGTGCTTGTACTAGGCCAAGCATTGATATCCTGGGTCCCTTTTTAATAGTGGTTTATGGACCTTTCCTCCAGGAACTTGTCCAAACCTTTTTTAAACCCAGCTATACTAACAGCCCTTACTACATCCTCCGGTAACAGATTCCAGAGTTTGATTACACGTTGAGAGAAGAAATATTTTCTCCTATTTGTCTTAAATAGTTTACCCTGTAGCTTCATTACATGCCCCCTAGTCCTTCTATATTCTGATAGCGTAAACAATTTATCCACGTTTATCCGTTCCACTCCATTCATTAATTTATACACCTCTATCATATCTCCCCTCAGCCGCCTCTTTTCTAGGTTAAAGAGCCCTAACCTTTTTAGCCTCTCTTCATAGGAGTAGCCTTCCATCCCCTTCACCAATTTGGTGGCTCTTCTCTGTACTTTTTCTAATAACTCTATGTCCTTTTTAAGATACGGTGACCAGAATTGCACACAATATTCAAGGTGCGGTCGTACCATGGAGCGATACAGAGGCATTATAATATCCTTTGTTTTATTCTCCATCCCTTTCCTTATGATACCTAGCATTCTATTTGCTTTCTTGGCCGCCGCTGCACACTGGGCGGAGGGTTTTAACATGTTATCCACGATGACTCCTAAATCTTTTTCCTGGGTGGTGGTTTCTAATGTGGAGCCTTGCATCTTGTAACTATAGTGTGGGTTGTTCTTTCCTAGGTGCATAACTTTGCACTTGTCCACATTAAATTTCATCTGCCATTTGGATGCCCAGTCTTCCAATTTATCCAGATCCTCCTGCAGTTTTCCACAATCCTCTTGGGTTTTAACAACTTTAAACAGTTTTGTGTCATCTGCAAATTTGATTACCTCACTAGTTATTCCCTTTTCCAGGTCATTTATGAATATGTCAAAAAGTAGCGGACCCAGTACAGATCCCTGGGGTACTCCACTATTCACCTTTTTCCATTGGGAATATTGGCCATTTATTTATTTAACAGTATTTCTAAACCGCCTTATCTTAATAATCAAGGTGGTATCACAGCAAGCAATCAGGTAAAGAGTGTGTGTTGTACATGCAGTGAGGATGAAACTTGGTTGTGTGATGGCGGTGTTGGGTGCTTGATTTGTTTGAGCTATGTACAAGGTGGGCTATTTACAGTGGTGCTAAAAACACATTTTATATACATACAGTTGTTTAGGAGGATTGGAATGCTGTTATCCATTCTCTTAGGTTATGTGATGTGACCATAGTGCTCTATGAACAGCATGGTTTTCAGTTGTTTTCTGAAGTCTTTGAGGTCTGGAGTTGCCCTTAGATCGTCCGGTAGATTGTTCCATATTGTTGGAGCAGCCATGGAGAGAGCTCTGTTTGTTGTATCCTTGCGTGTGTGCTTGTATTCATTTGGGGTACTGACTCGGTTGCGTGTTTGACTTCTTCTAGGACGTGCGCTGATTTCCGGTTGTATGAGCGTGTGGAGGCTGTTGGCTGATGTGTGCTCTTTAATCTTAAATAGGTTTATGATAGTCTTGTATCTGATGCGAGCACTGATTGGGAGCCAGTGTAAGTCCTTTAATGTAGGTGTGATGTGCTCCTGCCTTGCGGTTCCGGCTATGATTCGAGCTGCAGTGTTTTGTTCCAGCTGGAGTGGTTTGAGAGCTTGTTTTGGTAGTCCAAGGTATATCGGATTGCAGAAGTCCAGTATTGGGGTTATCAGTGCTTGACAGACGGTACGGAAGTGTTTTGGGGCGAGGAGTGGTTTCAGTCTCCTGATGATTCGCATCCTGTAGTAGGCTTTTTGGATTGTTTTGTCTATGTGTGGTTTGAGGTTGAGTTTACTGTCCAGAGTAACCCCAAGGTATCTCACCTCTGATCTTATCGGTATCGTAGTGCTTTGTATCTTTATCCCTACCCTCTGCTTTCTATCTTTTAACCAGTTCCCGATCCACAATAGTACACTGCCTCCTATCCCATGACTTTTTAGCTTCGCCAAAAGTCTCTGATGGGGGACCTTGTCAAAAGCTTTCTGAAAGTCCAGATACACTATATCAACCGACTCACCTTTGTCTACCTGTTTATGCACACCTTCAAAAAAACAGATCAGATTAGTAAGACAAGATCTTCCTTGTCTAAAGCCATGTTGGCTGTCTCCCATTAGGCCATGACTATCTACATGCTGTGTAATTTTGTTCTTTATGATGGCTTCTACCATTTTCCCTGGTACTGACGTCAGGCTCACCGGTCTGTAATTTCCCGGGTCACCCCTGGAACCCTTTTTAAAAATTGGTGTTACGTTGGCGACCCTCCAATCTTCAGGTATTACAGATGATTTTAATGAAAGTTCACAGATTACCAATAACAGGTCTGCAATCTCATATTTCAGTTCTTTCAACACTCTGGGATGTATACCATCCGGTCCAGGTGATTTGCTACTATTCAGTTTATCAAATAGTTGTAATATATCTTCCCGGTGTAGCGATATTTCTCTCAATTCCTCTGCAGTATCACCTTTAAATACCACTTCAGTCTTGGGTAACACCCCTACATCTTCCTCAGTAAAGACCGAAGCAAAGAATTCATTCAGTCTCTCTGCTATAGCCTTGTCTCCTCTTACTGCCCCTTTTACCCCTCTATCATCTAATGGTCCAATTGACTCTCTCACAGGCCTTTTGCTACGAATGTACTTTATTTCGTGTTTTTGCTTCCGTAGCAAGTTTCTTCTCAAATTCCCGCTTTGCCTGCCTTATCAATGCTTTGCATTTAACTTGCCAGTGCTTGTGCTGTTTCCAGTTTTCATCATTTGGCTCTTTTTTCCATTTTCTGAAGGTTGCTCT
Organism: Ichthyophis bannanicus; assembly: GCA_033557465.1. Classification (NCBI taxonomy): domain Eukaryota; kingdom Metazoa; phylum Chordata; class Amphibia; order Gymnophiona; family Ichthyophiidae; genus Ichthyophis; species Ichthyophis bannanicus. The sequence goes on along the minus strand of CM066031.1, from coordinate 610,727,287 downwards.
TTTGGCAGCAACAGCCTCTCTGACCTCACCTTTAAACCATGCTGGCAGTTTTTTGGACTTTCTTCCACTTTTCTTAATGCGTGGAATACAGCTGGTCTGGGCTTCGAGGATAGTATTTTTAAATAACACCCAAGCTTGCTGTAAGTCTTTAACCTTTGGAACCGCTCCTTTTAGTTTTTTCCGAACTATATTCCTCATTCTATCATAGTCACCCTTTTGAAAGTTAAAAGGTAGTACTGTGGATTCCTTTACTATCTGTCCTCCACTGATTAAATCAAACATGATCATACTATGATCACTATTGCCAAGTGGTCCCAACACCCTTATTTCTTGCACCAGATCTGGCGTTCCACTAAGGACTAGGTCCAGTATGGCTTCCCCTCTGGTCGGTTCATGAACCAGCTGCTCCAAGAAGCAGTCATTTATTTCATCTAGAAACTTTATCTCTTTAGCTTGTCCTGCTGTGACACTGTCCCAGTCGATACCGGGGTAATTGAAATCACCCATTATTACTACTCTGTTGTGGCTTTTGTTAGCTTCCTTGATTTCTTTGAGCATTTCATCACCCATTTGTTCATTCTGGCCAGGTGGTCGATAGTATACTCCCACTGCCATCACCTTCCCCTTCATAAATGGAATTTCAATCCATAGAGATTCTACAGCATATTTTGTTCCCTGCAAAACTTTAATCCTTTCTGACTCAATGCCCTCTCTAACATAGAGCGCAACCCCTCCACCAATTTGTTCAGCTCTATCATTACGATATAGTTTGTATCCAGGTATCACAGTGTCCCACTGGTTATCCTCCTTCCACCATGTCTCTGAGAGTGCAATCATATCTAACCTCTCATTTAATGCTATATATTCTAATTCTCCCATCTTATTGTTTAGACTTCTAGCATTGGCATACAAGCATTTTAGAGACTGTATTTTATTAATATTAATCTGGCTATTGGTAGGCATGGGTAATTGGGAATCTTTATGCTCTGTCTGCTCCTTACTCAAGGGCATTTGGGCTACTATACTCCCTTTTGGAACCTCACTGCTTTTGGTAGTATCCTTCAAGGATACCTTTGTCCGAACCGTGCGCTCCTGGGTGACTGTCGGCTTTCCCCTATTTTCTAGTTTAAAAGCTTCTCTATCTCTTTTTTAAAGGTTAATGCCAGCAGTCTGGTCCCATCCTGATTAAGGTGAAGCCCATCCCTTCGGAAGAGCCCCCCCTTTCCCCAGAATGTTCCCCAGTTCCTAACAAATCCAAAACCCTCATCCTTGCACCATTGTCTCATCCACGCATTGAGACTCCGGAGCTCTGCCTGTCTTTTGGGTCCTGCACGTGGAACAGGAAGCATTTCGGAGAACGCTATCCTGGAAGTTCTGGATTTCAACTTCCTACCTAAAAGCTTAAATTTAGCCTCCAGAACTTCCCTACCACATTTTCCTATGTCATTGGTACCAACATGTACCAAGACAGCAGACTCCCCCCCAGCACTATCTATGATCCTATCTAGGCGGTGCGTGAGATCTGCTACCTTCGCACCAGGCAGGCATGTTACCAGGCGATCCTCACGTCCACCAGCCACCCAGCTATCTACATTCCTAATGATTGAATCACCAACTATAACAGCTGTCCTGACCCTCCCCTCATGGGGACATGGCCCTGGAGAAACGTCCTCGGTGCGAGAGGGTTTTACATCACCTGGAGGACAGGTCCTAGTTACAGGATCACTTCCTGCCACACCAGGGTGATGCTCTCCTGTCACGTGACCTCTCTCCTCCATGGCAACAGGGATGCTGCCAGACTGGAGGTGGGACTTCAGGACTATATCCCTGTAGGTCTCGTCCATGTACTTCTCTGTCTTTCTTATGTCTTCCAGGTCTGCTACTCTAGCCTCTAGAGAACGGACTCGTTCCCTGAGAGCAAAGAGCTCCCTGCACTTAGTGCATATGTAGGACCTCTCACCAACTGGGAGATAATCATACATGTGACACTCGATGCAAAAGACTGGAGAACCCCCATCTCGTTGCTGGACCTCTGACTGCATCTTAGTTTAAAGCTTGTGTTTAGGTCTTTTAAATCGGTATATAATAAGGATTGGTGTAGATGCTTATACTAATAAAAGTGTATCTAATACCCCTAATACACCCTGTGTACCTGAAGCTAATTAATCACAGGTCCTCTGTGTATGACTGATTTGGATTAAGAGCTGCACCTGAGAGCAGCCCCTTTCCTCTAAGATGTCCAAGTACCTATAAAACTACAATTTCCCCAGGGGTGGGTGGGTGCTGGGGAGGGAGGGGGGGAGATAAGTCCTATTAAAGAGGGCAGTTACAAGGTACCCTGTCCTGAACCCTCAGCAGGGGGATGGGGGTACCACACAAAGCCCAGTTAGTTGAGAGAGGCAAGGTAAGTACAGCTGAGAAGGCTGAACTTGCACACCACTAAGACAAACACTAAATAATTAAACAAACAACAGTTAGACAAACAGTAAATAATTAAATAAACAGCTAGAACTCACAGTAAGATGTCCCAGGAGGCAAAAATCCACTCACTAGCAGAGCTCTGTAAAAGTTCAGCCTTTCTCTGATCAGAGAAAAGCAAACTAAAACAGCCTATGCACACGTGGAGAAAACAGGAACAAGGTTACAGGATACCTCAGGGGGAGGGGGTCAGGGGGAGGAGTCACTCAGGCAGGCAAGGACAGGAAAAAGCTTAACAAACAGCAGGCTCTGGGGAGAGAGATTAATTCAAAATGGCTACCACACACACAGGGGGAGGAGTCACTCAGGCAGGCAAGGACAGGAAAAGCTTAACAAACAGCAGGCTCTGGGGAGAGAGATTAATTCAAAATGGCTACCACACAAGGCCCAGTTAATTGAGAGAGGCAAGGTAAGTACAGCTGAGAAGGCTGAAACTTGCACACCACTAAGACAAACACTAAATAATTAAACAAACAACAGTTAGACAAACAGTAAATAATTAAATAAACAGCTAGAACTCACAGTAAGATGTCCCAGGAGGCAAAAATCCACTCACTAGCAGAGCTCTGTAAAAGTTCAGCCTTTCTCTGATCAGAGAAAAGCCCTTGGATGCCATACATACCCTGAAAAAGACTTGGAATGCGACAATGGCAGACGCCTCACAAACTCCAACAACCACCCAGTCCTTCAAATGCAATAGAATTGCCCCCTGGTTTTCATCTGAATTGAAGCAACTAAAAAGCGAACTATGCCTCCTAGAGAGAAAGCGAAGATGCATTCTGGACAAGCAAACACAGATGCACTACATGCAAGAGCTAAATAAATACCTCATCACCACCAAGAAGGCCAAAAAAGAATACTACTCAAACCTCATAAAAAAAAAATCAAACAAACCACGAGAGATATTCGATATAGCTAACTCCCTCACAAGGAACCCTAACACAAAATCTATAGACAAAGCACTCAGCCCACACCTCATGGCACTACACCTACAAGCCAAATATAAAAATGCAGAAGACAATGAACTAGACACCCGACATATAGACGTCCATCCAGAAAGATTCATCCAATGGACCACCTTCAATCCCATTAGTACCAACCAACTGGATAATATCATATCCACTCTCAACACCACCACCTCCCCATTTGACCCCTGTCCAGTATCTTGGATCAAAGCAGCAAGAAAACCTCTCATGCCCTTCATATTCCCCATGATCAATGATTCCCTAAAACAAGGAAACCTTCCACTTGAACTCAAACAATCCTACATACGACCCATATGCAAGAAACTCACCCTAGATCCAACAAACCCAACTTCCTACAGACCTATATCCAGTATTCCTTTCATAGCCAAGATCATCAAAAAAGCAATCTAATTGCAGCTTCAGGAACATCTAGATGAACATGCACCTCTAGACCGGCAGCAGCATGGGTTCAGACCTACAGTAACATGGAATTGAAACCCTCCTCACTTACCTCTTCAACACCCTTATCATAGGCACAGAAAAATTATCACAAAGATTCATACTGCTCTTCATAGATATCTCTGTGGTGTTTGACTCAGTATCACACCAACTACTCCTAAACAGACTACAGCAATTCGGAATACGAGGCACCACCTTAAAATGGTTCCATTCATACCTGTTCAGCTGCTTACAACAAATTAAAATAGGATCAACCACATCCCTTCCTTTCTCTCTCAGACAAGGTGTACCACAGGGATCAGCGCTTTCCTACATCCTCCGCAATATCTACTTACAATCAATTTGCAGCCCAAATGCCCTCGAGTATGGAGCAGACAGAGCTTAAAGATCCCAAATTACCCATGTCTACCAATAGCCAAATTAATATGAATAAAAAACAGCCTCTAAAATGCTTGTATACAAATGCTAGAAGTCTAAAAAATAAGATGGGAGAGTTAGAATATATAGCACTAAATGAAAGGTTAGATATGATTGGAATATCAGAGACATGGTGGAAGGAGGACAACCAGTGATACCTGGGTACAAACTATATCATAATGATAGAGCTGATCAAATTGGTGGAGGGGTTGCGCTCTATGTTAGAGAGGGCATTGAGTCAGAAGATTAAAGTTTTGCAGGAAACAAAATTTGATTTAGAATCTCTATGGATTGAAATTCCATGTAAAAAGGGGAAGGCGATGGCAGTGGGGGTGTACTATCGACCGCCTGGCCAGAATGAACAAATGGATGATGAAATGCTCAAAGAAATCAAGGAAGCTAACAAACATTACAGCGCAGTAATAATAATGGATGATTTCAATTACCCCGGTATAGACTGGGTCAGTGTCACGGCAGGACATGCTAGGGAGATAAAGTTCCTAGATGAAATAAATGACTGCTTCTTGGAGCAGCTGGTTCATGAACCGACCAGAGGGGAAGCCATATTAGACCTAGTCCTTAGTGGAACACCAGATCTAGTGCAAGAGATGAGGGTGTTGGGGCCACTTGGCAATAGTTATCATAGTATGATCGCCTTTGATTTAAGTGGAGGAGGAATAGTAAGGAAATCCACAGTACTACCTTTTCACTTTCGAAAGGGAGGCTATGATAAAATGAGGAAAATAGTAAAGAAAAACTAAAAGGAGCAGTTGCAAATGTTAAAGATTTACATTAAGCTTGGGTGTTGTTGAAAAATACTATCTTGGAAGCCCACACCAGCTGTATTCCATGCTTTAAGAAAAGTGGAAGGAAGTCCAAAAAACTGCCAGCATGGTTTAAAGGTGAGGTCAGAGAGGCTGTTGTTGCCAAAAAAGCATCTTTCAGGAAATGGAAAAAAGAGCCAAATGACGAAACCTGGAAACAGCACAAGCACTGGCAGGTCAAATGCAAGGCATTGATAAAGAAGGCAAAGGGAGAATTTGAGAAGAAGCTTGCTGCGGAAGCAAAAACGTGAAATAAAGATTTTTTTCAAGTCCATTCGTAGCAAAAAACCTGTGAGAGAGTCGGTTGGACCATTAGATGATAGTGGAGTTAAAGGGGCACTAAGAGGCGACAAGGCGATAGCGGAGAGACTGAATGAATTCTTTGCTTCGGTCTTTACTGAGGAAGATGTAGGGATGTTACCCATGACTGAAGTGGTATTTAAAGGTGCGGAAGAATTGAAGGAAATATCGATACATCGGGAAGATGTATTACAACTATTACAACTACGTCTGAAGAAAATTGAGTTTGGCGAAGCTAGTAGCCATCATTTCTAAGATTATAGATGTGGGCAGCATTAATTTAACGGGTGAGATCTCCTGATGAAACTGTGGCCGTGAAACACCTCAGTGATGCCCAGGTAGAGCGTTGAGATTCTCACGGAGATAAGCTTCAATGGACACCTGTCCTCAATCACAAGAAAGCTGAGTTGTAAATCCTTCTGAATATGGACAAGATAACATAAGAACATAAGATATGCCATACTGGGTCAGACCAAGGTCCATCAAGCCCAGTATTCTGTTTCCAACAGTGGCCAATCTAGGTCATATGTACCTAGCAGTTTCCCCAAGAGACACAAGTTCCACAATGCTTGTACTGGGTCAAGCATTGATATCTTCGGTCACTTCTTAATAATGGTTTATGGACCTTTCCTCCAGGAACTTGTCCAAACCTTTTTTAAACCCAGCTACACTAACAGCCTTTACTACATCCTCCGGTAACACGTTGAGTGAAAAAATATTTTCTTTTATTAGTCTTAAATAGTTTACCCTGTAGCTTCATTGCATGTCCCCTAGTCTTTCTATATTCTGATAACATAAACAATCGATCTACGTTTACCTGTTCTACTCCGTTCATTAATTTATAGACTTCTGTCATATCTCCCCTCAGCCGTCTCTTTTCCAGGTTAAAGAGCCCTAACCTTTTTAGCCTTTCTTCATAGGAGTATCCTTCCATCCCCTTTACCATTTTGGTGGCTCTTCTCTGAACCTTTTCTAAAATCGCTATATCCTTTTTAACATACGGCGACCAGAATTGCACACAATATTCAAGGTGCGGTCTCACCATGGAACGATATAGAGGCATTATAATATCTAGAAGTTTCAACAGCATAGTAAGGAGACAAATATTGGAGTTGTGTACAAGTTATTACTCTACTATGCAATGTGTGGAAGTTCGTGTACCCACGGAATATATTGAATATTTATTAGCTCTTGTGATGAGTGTGGTAGTCTAATTAGAAAATACAACAAAAAACGGCAAAACATTTACAAGAAAGGTCATTGATGTTCTAAGTCACCATATCAGCAGACGGAAGTCTCTTGGTGGCTTAGTTCTGAGACCTGTTTTTTCGCTTGTTAATTGTTGGCTTTGAAGTGTAATTTCTAAAACCTAATTTTTCCCGTGGTTTTGTTTACATTGGACGTATCTCATTTAATAGAAACTAATAAGAGTAGCAAATCACCTGGGCCGGATGGTATACATCCAAGGGTGTTGAAAGAACTGAAATATGAGATTTCAGACCTGCTATTAGTAATCTGTAAACTATCATTAAAATCATCTCTAATACCTGAAGATTGGAGGATCGCCAATGTAACACCAATTTTTAAAAAGGGTTCCAGGGATGATCTGGGAAACTACAGACCAGTGAGCCTCACGTCAGTAACGGGAAAAATGGTAGAAACCATCATAAAGAATAAAATTGCTCAGCATGTAGATAGTCATGGCCTAATGGGAGACAGCCAACATGGCTTTAGACAAGGAAGATCTTGTCTTACTAATCTGTTATGTTTTTTTGAAAGTGTGAATAAACAGGTGGACAAAGGTGAATCGGTTGATATAGGGGTATGTTTACTAAACTGCGGTAATCGTGAATAACGCGCGTAACGTACGGTTAACGATCGTTCGCATGTCATAACGCGCGTTCTGACGTGCGAACGATCGTTAACTGTACGTTACGCGCGTTAACCGCAGTTAACGATCGTAAACCCCCGCAGCGCGTTAAAACAGCGCAGAAGGTGGAGAGTGGGCGGAGAGAAGGGGTCAATGGGCGGAGAGTGGGCGGGGAGAGGCTCCCCTCACACTAACGCGCTGAATTTCAGAGCTCAATTCCAACGCGAATGAAAACCTTTCGTTAAAGGCATATTAAAGGGAAGAGAAACCATTTCCGTCAGCAATGTACAGCAAAACCGGGGAAACCCACAAGACGTGAGCAGTGTGATACATGTGCACTGAACGAAATAGCAAATAGAAATGGAAAAAGACCACAACAACATCCTAAAAAACTATAATCCAGCTGGTCAACAGTGATATTAATGGACAACCATACAAAACACTCCCAGGAAAGCTCCAAAAAAAAGAAATGAGTTTTGGAAGGGTCCACGGAGCGTAGACCCTTCCAAAAATCATTCCCTAATTTTAATTATGAGCGTTCCTGGGAGTGTTTTCTATGGTTGCCCATTAATATCACTATTGGCCAGCTTGGGTATCTTTCTATCCCCTTATTCCGAGGTCATATTCGGGGTTTATGTGCACTTATGTCTCCATACAAGGTGAATGAGCCCACAGTAAAAATGTGCAGAGCAGGGTTTCTGACTCTTTCGGCCAGGTGTCCTATCTCCAGGGACTGCACTGTCTCTGTGGCCACAGTGTGGTGCAGCGGACACAGCCAGTACCTGTAGGACAAGAGGGTCACAGGTTCAAAGCCCAGCTGGGGCTACATCCAATCCAGTCCACATACTTTTCCCACAACTGTACCGTGATTGTAATGACAAACCTTTATTGCTGAGAACATACGCATGGTTAATACGCCTATATTTTACCCCACCGAGCACAGACACCATAAACAGGTGCATTACCTAGAGCAGAGTCTCCCAAATGCAGTCCTGGAGGGCCACACACCATTCAGGTTCCATGCTGCCGTGAATAAAGATGCCTGTGCTGCATATCTATGCACCACCCCCATGGTATGCAGATGTAGCTCATGCGTATTACTCAGAGACAGCATGAAAACCCGAACAGTGTTTGGCACACCAGGACTGGAGTTGGGAACTTCTGCCGTAAAGCAGCAGCCAACAGGGCCAGACACACCCACACCCACAGGCCCCATTGGCTCATGCCTCCTGGAGAGGCAGGACATTGGGCCCTGCGTGCATCTCCCAATGCTACCTGATGCATACCCTAGCAATGCCACCCTACACCTGGGTATACGGTACACACCTATCAAACGTTTGCTATGATTACTGGCAGATAGCAAGTCCTACGTTAAGCACAGTTTGCTCATTGAGCTCCATCATAGCAATCTTTCTGATGTCAGCGGTGTGTGCTACAGGTCAGGTCTCTGACAGTGTTTACCACCCTGGGGAGTGACGCCCAACAGTATTGCGGACCATATCCATGCCTGGACTGTGCCCAGGACTGGTGTGGTGGGCAGGGCTGCTGAACTCCTCTACAGTAGCACAATGCTGGCATAGGTGTCGGAGTGTGTGTCTGTCTCTACAGTGTGTGGCGGCTGCAAACACCTTCCACTGCCCACACTGTTGCCAGTATTGGCCTGCCAATGTGCATAATGAGGAGCAAGGTACCATGGGTATAGCCCAGACAGGGTGGCCTGGGCAGGCTGCATCTGCACAGCGCATAGGGCACTAACTGTGGCATATTAGTGCCTGGCCACCACCTACACAGACAGGGTGACCGCTGTATGTCCTGCAGGGAGATCAATCTCACCCTGACTGTGCAGTGACCACAGCATGGCTAGGCATCCCCATAGTGCTATATGGTATTTCTTTCATGTGATAGATATGGGTTTCCTTTTGGGGCCCAGTCACTGATTTATCTGCTTGCTGTGTATGCTGACATCCCAGTTCTGGGTGCATGCATCTCCACTGGGCACATGCACTATGGACTAACTAGCAGACTGTTTGCAGCTGGTATGTGTCTTGATGGAGTGGCTTGCAGGGTGCAGTGGCTGATGGCTTGCAGCAGGAGAATATCAGATAGTGGTGGGGTGCAGCTTACCATCTCCAGGCCTAATGTCTGTCTGCTATTATGTTATGGATGTGTATAGAGCTGCATTGACTGCCCTGTGGGGTGTCTGTTCCTCAGCAGGACCGGGGTTGATGTTCCCTTCTACTGCCAACTTTGCAGGGAGGTAGAATGTGGATCTATTGATAGGAGACCCTGTTTGCCGCCCTGGGGGTGGTGGTACATGGCTCACCTAGGGGTCAATGGGGGGCTACACCTGACTGAAACAGACAGAGATATCCAAGGTGTTTCTGCAGAAACTACCTATCTCACACATTAACATTGCTTTGGACCTCCGCCATGGCCCCTTTCAGCCATGGATGGTGCTGTGGACCTGGTGTTGGGCGCCTCACTGCACCATCAGGGTGAGCACAGTACCCGCACAATGTGACGGTGTGTAGCTACTCTGTGCCAGTACAACACACGGTCAGTACCCCCTACCAGGCCGAGGTGCTGTGGGAGTGCACATGGTCACTTCCCCCTACCAGGCCGAGGTGCTGTGGGGGTGCATTCCCCATGGTGTGTATCTGTGGACAGCTGGTTTGCATGTGCAGTGCATCATGGGTGTGACTGGCACAATCCAACCCTGTGGAAATCCAGCACCTGCTCACAGGCTCTGATAAACCATAGGCCATCACACGTACATCTGTTAGCATAATTCATAGGTGCAAGACACCCTAAAGAGTCTGTAATATAAAGTGCCCATGCTGGTAAAAACACACGTACCCACGCACAATTTTACGCACGCACCAACGCACGTGGCTACGCCCGTACCACCGCACGTAGCCTCGCACGCACCAACGCACACTGTGAGGGTGTGTTTCTGACAACACTACTGAAAGTAAAGAAAAACATGCCTCCTCATTCCCTATGTAATGTACAAGGTGATGCCTGGGCCAGCCTTCTGCGTTAGGCACACTGGGGACTTGAACCCATGCTGCCTGTAACAGCGGTTAGTGCAGTAACCATTGTGCTACAGCTCTGTTTCAGTGATTTGTGTCTGTACGCCTTCTTACGATTAACGTGCGGTAACGTGCCACGGCGCACTGTAACGCTCGTTGGTTTTTGGAACGCGCGTTAGTGGTAACGATGTACCGCCCATGTCCTTATTTGGGGTTTCTGTCTCTACCGCGGCTCCTAACGCGAATTGCACTAACGCACTTTAGTAAACATACCCCATAGTGTATCTGGACTTTCAGAAAGCCTTGTACAAGGTCCCTCATCAGAGACTTTTGGCAAAACTAAAGAGTCATGGGATAGGAGGAAGTGTACTACTGTGGATCAGGAACTGGTTAAAAGATAGAAAGCAGAGGATTGGGCTAAATGGACAATTTTCCCAATGGAGAAAGGAGAATAGTGGTGTACCTCAGGGATCTGTGCTGGGTCCGCTGCTTTTTGACATATTCATAAATGACCTGGAAAGTGGAATAACGAGTGAGGTTATCAAATTTGCAGATGACACAAAACTATTTAAAGTTGTTAAAACCCAAGAGGATTGTGGAAAATTGCAAGAGGATCTTGACAAATTGGAAGACTGGGCATCAAAATGGCAGGTGAAATTTAATGTGGACAAGTGCAAAGTTATGCACTTAGGGAAGAACAACCCAAACTATGGTTACAGGATGCAAGGTTCCACATTAGGAACCACCACCCAGGAAAAAGATTTAGGCATCATTGTGGATAACATGTTAAAACCCTCGGCCCAGTGTGCAGCGGCAGCCAAGAGAGCAAATAGAATGCTAGGTATCATAAGGAAAGGAATGGAAAATAAAACAAAAGATATTATAATGCCTCTATACCGTTCCATGGTGAGACCGCACCTTGAATATTGTGTGCAATTCTGGTCCCCGTATCTTAAAAGGGATATAGCGTTATTAGAAAAGGTTCAGAGAAGAGCCACCAAAATGGTAAAGGGGATGGAAGGATACTCCTATGAAGAAAGGCTAAAAAGGTTAGGGCTCTTTAACCTGGAAAGAGATGGCTGAGGGGGGATATGATAGAAGTCTATAAATTAATGAACGGAGTGGAACGGGTAAACGTAGATCGATTGTTTACGTTATCAGAATATAGAAAGACTAGGGGACATGCAATGAATCTACAGGGTAAACTATTTAAGACTAATAAAAGAAAATATTTTTTCACTCAACGTGTAATCAAACTCTGGAATTTGTTACCTGAGGATGTAGTAAAGGCTGTTAGTGTAGCTGGGTTTAAAAAAGGTTTGGACAAGTTCCTGGAGGAAAGGTCCATAAACCATTATTAAGAAGGGACCCAGGATATCAATGCTTGACCCAGTACAAGCATTGCGGAACCTGTGTCTTTTGGGGAAACTGCTAGGTACGTATGACTAGATTGGCCACTGTTGGAAACAGGATACTGGGCTTGATGGACCTTGGTCTGACCCAGTATGGCATATCTTATGTTCTTATCTTATGTTCTTATGTTCTATTTGCGATGTGATCAAGACCTTTGACATACGGTGCTTAGTTTATGCAGATGACATCATGCTCTTTACCCCATTCACCACAACTGTCCCTGACTACACACAACTCAACAATTGCTCCACAGCTATGCCTGATGGCTCAAGGCATACATCATCAACATAAACCATACCAAAAGTGAGTTACTACACATCACAAGAGACCTGAACTTATTTATTTATTTTATTTATTTATTTATTTTTTATACCGCACTCTTTAGAATCAGTGTGGTTTACATGTATACTAACAGGTACTTTTTTATTCCCTTGTCCCCGAAGGGCTCACAATCTAAGTGTACCTGAGGCAATGGAGGGTTAAGTGGCTTGCCCAAGGAGTGGCCTTCACACTACCACCAACAATCAAATTGGACAACACTCAAATTAATATCAAAAATGAGATTAAATACCTGAGAGTAACAATGGACCAACAGCTCACTTTACTTCCACACATAAACCATAGAACATCTGCAATATACAAGCTGCATATAATAAAGAACCTTCACACACTTCTCTCCCCAGCCGACTTCCGATCCGTATGTCAGGCCATAATAACACAGTTTCTCGACTATGGCAACACAATATATCAAGGCATTCCAAAGAGCTTCCTATATCCACTGCAGCTAGCACAGAACACCGCTGAAAGGATTATCCTGGGACAAGCTCGCCATTCCCACATCACGCCATTCCTCAAGCAACTTCACTGGCTGCCCATATCACAAAGAATCAAATATAAGGTCATTATCAACACACAATATCATTCACAATGCCTCAGCTCTCACTCTGCATATCTTAGTATCAACCTGCAGCTGCAATAGACCCATAAGACAGGGCATGTCTAACACGGAGGAGGAGTAGCCTAGTGGTTGGGACAAGGTACTTCAGGCCGGAAGGTCGGGGGTTCAAATCCCACTAGAGGACAGCAACCTTGGGCCGGAAGGACTGGGGTTTCTAGTCCCGCAGATGCTCCTTGTGGTCTTGGGCAAGCCACTTAACCCTCCATTGCCCATGTTCCCTGTAAGTATTAGTGTATGTGTCTCAAATCCCCACGTGTTAAATGTATCCCCCACTTGTGTTGTGACCGCTTTGATTGAAGGATAAGGCGGTATATAAATACCATTAAATAAATAAATAAATAAATAAATGTTGGATATCCCAGCAGAAAAAACAAAACACAGCCAAAGGACCAATAACAGAACCTTCTTGCTATATGCCCCGGCACTATGGAACTCACTTCTGCCACAAATAAGAGACATTCAACTACTACAAGACTTCAGAAAAATCCCTGAAAACCGTCCTATTCACAGACTACGGCCTAGCAACAAACGACACTTAACCAGCACAGCATCTCCTTGCATATAACATTCATCTTGAACTCTAAGCAATTTACATTGCTGTATCACAACATGTACATAGTTCGGCTAATTGTTTGAAAGTTTGTTAATACCATTAGTTACAATATATTCATTGCGTTCAATGTACTGTGCACTTCTGTTTGAACCGTTTCATGTTACTACACTGAGTTACCTATAAACCATCTTGCCTTGTAAAAAGATGGTATTAAAAATCTGTTAAATAAATAAAGTCACCAAAAGAAGAGAGGCACTACAAAATAGAAAGTCTGAAAAGAGACAACTAGAAACATAGAAACATACGATAGATAAAGACCATGTGGCCTATCCAGTCTGCCCTTCCATATCAACTACTACAGTCCCCTGTAGAGATCTTCTGTGTTTGCCCCATGCTTTCTTGAATTCAGATACAGTCCTCACCTCTTCTACCTCCACTGGGAGACTATTCCATGCTTCTACCACACTTTCCATAAAGAAATATTTCTGCAAACTACTCCCGAGTCTGTCCCCTTTCAGCTTCATCATATGCCTCCTCATACCAGAGCTTTCTTTCACAAAATGATAGATCTTCACCAATAGGGATATGCATGCCAAAAATTGTTTGTGTGAGCTAGTATTTATCCCAGAACCTATTCAGTTAGTATTCATGCACTGAATCATTTATGCATTTGTCTTGTTTGACCCCATTCAAGCCTATGGGACAAGCTATTTTATAATGGAACAATGAAACTTACCATCCATTTTCAATCAAATCTTCTTGAAACATCCTGGTAGGCATATGTAACAGAGGCAACAGCATTATAAGTCATTAAGAGTATCACAAACTATCCATGACACCAGAAGGACAACAAGCTAGTGACAGGAAGACTACTAGTCATAAGAAGGATAAAGAGGAATGAACAATCCACGGTAGTATACGAGGGTGAAGTGACATCAAAATTGCTGGGAGAGCACCAAAGCACTTTGAAAGGTATAAAACAGCACCAATGCTGGCAGGAAGACTTCAAGACATTTGCAGAGTGGTAAAGCAGCAACAGCACTGTCTGGATGACCCCAGGGCAGCATGCATGGGTTCAAGAAGCACCATCATTGATTAGAAAGAGCACAAAGGAACATTGGAAGAAACCCCAATATGGCACTCGTGTTGGGCCAGATCAGCAGCAATGCAGATTGAAAGGCTCATAAGAACCTGAAGAGAACCAACACAGATAGGCTATAAGGCCCTAAACTACCCAAATAGCGTCACTACAATGGCAATATAGGCTGAAAGAACCCAGGCAATGGGAATGGAATGAGTTTCAGTTAATATCTATGGTTGCAAGTTAGAGCCCTGATACTGAGTATTTTTTTTTCCAAGTCTAGGCACCATTGGTGAAGATTCCCCTGGGCTGAGGGAACACTTCACAGACTGCCTGGAATGAGATCCTGATGGATTTAGATAAAGATCAAATTGATTTCGATAAAGATCCACAAGTTATGGATAACACATCTCTGCAACCAGTTTGCTCAGACCATCCTAAAGATAGTCCACACCTCCTTTCTCAAGGATACCTACCGTCAGCTCTCAAACAGGCTTCAATATGCCCTGCACTAAAGAAGGCCTTGTCAGATGCAACACACCCTAGTTCATATAGACCAATTGCCAGCATCCCATTCTTAGCCAAAATAATCGAGAAAGCCATACAACAACAAGTTCAAGATCATGTTGATTCACATGCTCCTCTGGACCCTCAACATCATGGCTTCCGCCCTCAGCATGGCACAGATACACTCCTAACTGACCTCTTCAACAGACTCATCATAGGCTTGGACAAGCCTCAACAAGGATTTGTCATAATATTCCTCAATATCAATGCAGCGTTTGACTCAGTATCTCATCAAATCCTTCTAGATAGACTCAGCAACATTGGTCTGACAGATGGCACATTAAAATGGTTCACATCTTATCTCACGGACAGAACCATGCAAGTAAACGTTGGTCCCACCAACTCAAAACCATTTAACTTAACACAAGGTATCCCGCAAGGCTCAGCCCTTTCCGGATTATTATTTAACATATACATTCAATCCATCTGTAATCTACTAAGAAAATGGAACATGCACTTTCATCTCTATGCAGATGATATCATGTTATACATGCCATTTAATACCACCAACCCTGATTTCATAATCACATCCAATGTCTTCTCCGCTGTTACAAACCTCCTTACAGAAATTAATCTTACAGTTAACAAAAGCAAAATGGAAGCTCTACTTGTATTCAGAGACCAAGATTTTAAACCACCAGACAAGAGCAGAGCACATAATGCAGAAATTTCAATAAAAAAAGGGCATCAAGTATCTGGGTATAACCATCGACAGCAGCCTAAACTTGCTTGCACACATCAAAAATGCA
Organism: Ichthyophis bannanicus; assembly: GCA_033557465.1. Lineage (NCBI taxonomy): Eukaryota > Metazoa > Chordata > Amphibia > Gymnophiona > Ichthyophiidae > Ichthyophis > Ichthyophis bannanicus. The sequence continues at coordinate 610,711,621 of CM066031.1, read as the reverse complement.
GCTAAAACATCATACTCAACTGAAACTACTCAAACCCTTACGACAACTGTTACAGGACAATGATTTCAGATCTGTCATGCAAGCCATCATCACACCCCACCTGGACTACAGAAACATTATCAAGGCCTCTCAAAACATGTGCTATACCTGCTACAGCTAGTACAAAATACTGCTGCCAGAATCCTAACAGCCAGTACAAATCGACAGCACATAACGCCAATCTTGAAAGGCCTACACTGGCTACCAATATTATTTATTTATTTAACACTTCATATATACCGCTCTATTTCTCATCAGTGTGGTTTACATTGAACATTGAACACTTGGACATACATTTTGTCCTACGTTTACATAAAACAGGGATATAACATGGAATTAACTGGGGAAACTATGTACATATGATATTTAGTACAATGGACTAACTACAAAACCATAACTACCACATTCAAAAATACTATACAACCTCTCAGCTCTCTGCCTCAATGATCAGATTACAAAAACATCCACAACGAGACCAAAAAGAACAGCAACCCAGAAACTCCTGATCATCCCTCCATTCAAAACCAAATGCATGCAACAGACAAGTAATAGGGCTTTCTCGCTTTATGCCCCCACAATTTGGAACCCTTTACCCGAAACCATCAGATCTGCACAATCGACAAAAGATATGAAAACATTACTCAAGACACACCTTTTTAGAGAATACTACAGACCTAATGACAATACATAACTATAAAAACTACATTCTCTAACTGTTTGCCTAAACGACCATCACATTTTTCCCTAGTGTAAATACATATGGTTTCTCCCCCTACTCCTATTCTTCTGATGTCTTCTAACTCTCAAGCCAATTCCCATAGTTAACCCCATATTTATCTCCAAGTTCTCTACCCCTGTTTATTGTAAAACAGATCTCTTGTGATTATGTTATGTTCCTTGTAAACCACCTTGGACAAAAGCGGTATAGAAAAAACTGTTAAATAAATATGTTAGGATTATTACCCTAAAAGCACTGGAAGTGAGTGGAATGGGAAACAGCACCAGCTGCGAGAGCCCAGAAGACCAACGCAGCAGCAATACAGGATGGAAGACCCAAAAATAGATGAACAGAGCCAACACAGTGCAAGATAGGCTAGGCCATAAAATGCACACAGCATGCCAACACAGTGGAAAGACAGGCTAGAAGAGCCCAGACAGTGGGAGTGCAATGAGGCTAGATAAGCTTGCAAGTTAGAGTTCTGGCACCAAGGAGTTTTGCACTATCATAGGAACCTGTCATTATCCCTCCCTCCTCCCTTTCCCCCCCCCCCCCCCCCAGGGCTGGGGGAACACTTCATGGACTGCTTCAATCGGCATCCTGAGGAATTTAGGTAAAGATCAGAGGATGTGCTATAGTAAGGGCCCCAAAAGCAGTGGCGGTGATTAGAAGGGTGACAGCATTTGCTGTAGGCATCTCAGGACCCTGGAAGGACCAACACAGCAGCAAGACAGACCACAGAAGCCCAGGTACTGGGAGTGGAGTGAGATGACGTCAATTAAGCTATGTACCTGTAAGTTAGAGTCCAAGCACTAAGGACTTTGTTGCAGCATAGGAGCCTGTGGTGAAGATACTACTAGCCTTTCCAGCCCTGATTATACTGGCTGTGGATCACTTGCTTACTAAAAATTGTCCTGCCCTGACACTGATAATTGGGAGCTAAAAGATACAGCAGCTTCTTAAACCCCGTGTTCTCAACCACCTGCAGGTGCTGCTTATCCAGTGCAATCATCTCCCTTCTGCATGTGTCTCTCCTTTGATGCTGCCAGCCACTTGCCCCATGACAGTGTTGTGGAAATGAGACCTGATGCCTATTCTTTCACAGTTGCAGTGACTATCTCCTTGGAAAAGTCTCTTTGACTGAATTGATGGACTACACAAGGCCATAAGCATACTCTTGAAATGACCTGTCTCTTCCTTCGCACTTATGCTACTGCTGGTCTCACCTGCCTTACTTTTTTATGACCATTTCCACAGCTATCCTTCCCCAGCATTGTGATGCATTCAGACTAGATTATAAGTTCTAAGGAGCAAGACTGTCTCACTTTTATGTGTCTTTATACTTCTAAATTCTAAAAGCGCTATTGGGTTACACAGAAGGTGTGTGTAACCTCCACTATGTTTTCTCAGATGTGTAAAATGGGATCTCTTTAAGAGCCTGGCAGACCCCCTTCAGTGTCCAGTAAGTGGCTTCAATGCCCTGTGCCTTCCTGCTGCTCTTCTAGTCAGTTGGGAGAAGCTTTCAGCAAATTACTAATGTGCTCAGATTAGACCATAAATTCTACAGAATTGCATCTATCTCTCTTTTTAATCTGTCTTTTCAGAGCTATATAACCCAATAGTGTTTTGGGAATTTAAAGTAATACTTATGAGACAGATATACTAGCTTTCAAAGCATATAGCTCTGTGTTCCTCCCCAATGCACACACATGTACAAACACACACCCACACATACAGACACAGACACTGCTTCACTTCTGGCACTTCCTCGCCTACCTGTCTGCAACAGCTAGCAACTCTGACAAACTTGGACAGCTAACTGAGCACTGAGCTTAAACAAGCTGTAAGAACATCTTTCTATAGCCGCTTGCATCTTTTCTTGTCACTTTGCTTCCTCTCCTCTTACCTTCAAGGCCAGACAGCTAGCAACCATCACAAACTTGTAAATTTAGACAGCACACTTTTCTCTGCTGGCCACAGAGGTCTGCATCTGGCACTATGGGGTATGTTTACTAAAACCCCGTTAGGGTGCGCGGCGCGCTAGTGTGCGGATGCCATATAAGGAGTGGGCGTTTCAGTCAGAAAAAAGCAAAACCGGGATTAATCATGCGCTAATGTGCACTGCGCTCATGTGCGCCCCGCACATTAGCGCATGAGAAAGTTGCGCGGGAAGCATAAGTGGCGCGCTGATGTGCAAGCACAGGAACAGAGCCACAGTACAATGGTTAAGACACTGACCAATGATGCAGGGATTATGGGTTCAATCCCCCACTGTGCCCAATGAAGAAGGCTGGCTGAGGCATTACCTATTATGGGGAAGATTGCTTTAGGAGGCATTTTATTTTTATTTTAATTATCTCTACTAGCAAACGCACTCTCAAAGTGTGTTAACATAAGGCACCCCATAAGGCACATTTTAAAGTGCACTGTCCGCCAAGGCACCCTAGAATGTTGCTTATAGGGCGCTTTATAGGGTGCCATATGAGGTACCGCAAGGTCACAGCACTGTTTTTGATGGCAGCACTGTGCAGTTTAAGGAATGAAAATCATAAGTAGGTGTGCTGACATGCAAGGAGGAGCAGCAGTGTAGCACAATGGTTAAAACACTGACCAATGATGCAGGAGTCATGGGTTCAATCCCCCACTGTGCCTAATGAAGAAGGCTGGCTGAGGTATTACCTGTTATAGGTAATATTACTGTAGGGGGCATTTTATTTTTATTTTAAATAGTGCTGCCAGCAAACACACCCTCACAGTATTGTAACATAAGGTGCTACATAAGTCGCCTCATAGGGTACCCCAGAGGGCACATTTTATTTATTTTATTTATTTATTTATATTTCTTATATACCGCACTATTTGCAATCAGCGCGGTTCACATGGAACAGAAACATCCGACAACTTAAATATGTCTGGTCATTACATTAAACAGGAAATGCAACTTGGAAAAAGGGTACACTATATACATATGAGGTGTACTGAGAAAGGATAATGTTTGGTGTTTACATTGTAGGGGACGCCTGTTGCGAGGGCTTGCCTAGTTGACTACTATTATTGTTGAGGTGCTCATTATTCGAGTGGGACTGAGGATCAGAGATGTCAGTGAGATATTTGGTGAAGAGGAAATGTTTAAGGGCCTTTCTAAATTGGCTCAAGTTGGGGATTGCTCTGATATGTGCTGGTAAGGTATTCCATAGACTTGGGGCACAGAGTTGGAAGGCTCTGTTAGCTGTTGTTTTGGTGCATTTAGTTGCTTCTTTTGGAATTACTAGCATGTTGGACTCTGCAGATCTTCTTGGTCTGTTAGGTGCAAGTGGTTGGATGAGGTCAGATAGAGAGGAGGAGGAGAGCTCATTGCCAGCTTTGAAAGTCATGAGCAAGGTCTTAAAACAAATCCTGGCTTGAATGGGGAGCCAGTGTAACTGCTTCAGGAGTGGTGTCACATGGTCTCTCCTGGATGCGCCAAAGAGTACTCGAGCTGCACTGTTCATAGCAAGTTGAAGGGGATGCAGGGTGGACCGGGGGAGCCCTTGTAGTATGGAGTTTGAATAATCAAAATGGGGAATAATCAGGGCTTGGTAAATGGTGTGGAAATCATCTGGTTCGAGTAACGGGCGTAGGTGTCTGAGGGATCTGATTTTAAAGTAGATCGCCCTTACGGTATTGGCTACATGTTTCTTCATGTCGAGATTTTGGTCTAGCGTCACTCCGAGGTAACGTATAGCAGGTTTAACTTGTAGTTCGGCATCATTTACCTTAACGCAGCTGGGTGGTATGAAATTTCGGTTCCTTGAGATGAAAAGAACCTCCGTCTTTTTGTGTTGGATTCGCAGGTTTTGTGATAGGAGCCACTCAGATATAGTGTTGAAGCAATTAGTTAGAGGGGCGAGGTCTAGTTTATCTAATGATATTGGCATGTATAAAAGCACATCATCAGCATATAACATGCAACTAACATTGAAGGATCTAATGATTTTGCAGATGGGTTGGATGTATATATTAAACATCAAGGATGATAGGGATGATCCTTGAGGCACTCCTTGACTTTGTTGAAATGGTTCCGAAGTAGTCCCGTTTGCTCGAACATGCTGCCATCTTCCAGAAAGGTAGGATCTGCACCATTCGAGCGCTGATCCGCTGATACCTTTTTCTCTTAGGCGGTAGAGGAGAATCTCATGGCATACAGAGTCGAAGGCTGCTGCTATATCTAAAAAGATGAGTGCGAAACCATGTCGTATGTTGTCAATGCCTGAAATTATATTGTTGAACAGGGCTGTAAGTAGTGTTTCCACTCCATGTGACTCTCTAAATCCATGTTGGGATGGATCTAGTGGGGCAGTAGTGTCAATATGATCCTGTAATTGTCTATGTACTACTTTTTCAATGATTTTTGCGAGCATAGGTATACTAGATATGGGCCTGTCAGACTCTATCTTTTGGGGGTCTAACTTGGTGTTTTTTAAAAGAGATCTGACAGAGGTCTGCTTGAGAGTAGGGGGGAAAGACCCAGTGTTAAAAGATTGGTTTATGATGTTGGCTATAATAGGAGAGAGGTCACATCGCAGATCCTTTATCCAGAATGCCAGACAAGGATCTGTGTGTGCAGTGGTGGTGTTTAGGGCTAAGATGGTATCTTCGATAATTTTCTTTGAAGGTATAGAGAAGGATGTTAGTGATGTTGAGTGCTCTTGCACGTCAAGGGGGTCAGGTATTATTATTTTGTCGGTCTTGCACATTTTGGATTGCATGTAGACTGCATAGTCTTGCGGGTGAATATCGCCATGGTGCTCAGGGGTTGGTTCTTTAGCAAGAGTTTTGACCAAGTTAAACAGATCATGTGGCTTATTCAATGACCGTCTCAGGGTGTCTGTATGGTATTGCCTCATCCTGTCTGAGATTTCTTTGCGATGTGAAGTCAGGTGTTGAATGTATGCTGACTTGTCACTACTGGTGCGTGACTTCCGCCAGCGCTTTTCCAGTCTCCGTAGAATGTTTAGTGAAGCCCTTAAGTCGGCTGTAAACCATGGGGCTGATGATTTTTTCTTCGGGGCCTTGTTTGTTGGAGAATGGATTGCGATTGAGCTGAGTCTACTGTTCCAAGCGGTGATCAACTCATCTAGGTTTAAGGAAGTCTCATTAATGAGTGTGCATGTTTCAGCGAGGATGCGTTCTCTATTAAACGGGTGGAAACTTCTTGCAGCTGGGTTAGTGGTCTTGCTTGTATCTATTTTGGGCCTTGGTGACATGTTGAGGGTAGGCATCTGAAAAGTGATGAGTTTTAAAGTGCACTGTCCGCCACGGCACCCTACAATGTTGCTGAAAGGGTGGCCTATAGGGCACCATATAGGGTGCCCTATGAGGCACAGCAAGGTCATAGCACTGTTTTTGATGGCAGCACTGTGCAGTTTAAGGAATGAAAATCATAAGTAGGTGCACTGACATGCAAGGAGGAACAGCAGTGTAGCACAATGGTTAAGGCACTGACTGCTGATACAGGGGTCATGAGTTTGCTCCCCAGTGTGCCTAATACGTAAGACTGGCAAAGGCATCAGCTTTGCAATGTACGTATTGTTTCCTGCAGCACTTTATTTGTATTTTATTAATTGCTGCCAGCAAACACTAACTTATTGATGTAAATAGTTTACACTACAATCAAAGTTTATTTACCTGAGTTGTAAAATTACCCTGTTGTCCAAGTTGTTAACCCTGTTTAATGTAACTCAGACATTTTTGTGTACTGAAATGTTTTGTTTGATGTAAACCGCGCTGATGTCAAATAGTGCGGTATATAAGAAATGTAAATAAAATAAATAAATAAATAAATAAAATAAACACGCCCTCACGTGCCGTAATTGAAGGTGCCGCATAAGGCACCCTATAAGGCACTCCATAGGGCACATTATAAAGTGCACTGTCTGCCACGGCACCCTAAAATGTCACCTAGAGGGCACTCTATAAGTTGCTCCACAGGATAACGTATAGTGCACCTCATATGGACGGTAACCATAAGGTGCCCTATAGGGTGCCCTCAGAGGCACCTTATGGGTACAGTACACTGAGAGTGTATTTGCTGGCAGCAATAATGTACATGAAAAAGAGATAATGCTTTGGGCAGCCCTATCAAATAACCCCACTGTGGGTTTGAGCCCATGACTGCTGGCTCCACAGGCAGTGAAGTAACCATTGGGCTACAGCTCTATAGCTACTAGCAAGCCCCTGGCTGGCTGCAGAGGGAGTGCACGTCATCACACAGTCTGCTGTGGTCACCAGGATAGGGTTAGCACACCCGTACCCATGATGCACTGCACATGCAAATCAGCTGTCCACAGATAAACACAAGATGGGGTATGCACCCCCACAGCACTTCGGCCTGGTAGGGGGTACTGACCGTGTGTGTTACTGGCACAGAGTAGCTACACACCGTCACATTGTGCAGGTACTGTGCTCACCCTGAGTGTGCGGTGGGGCGCCCAGCACCAGGTCCACAGCACCTTCCATGGCAGAAATAGGCCATGCTGCAGGTCCCCAGCAATGCTAATGTGTGAGGTAGTTAGTTTCTGTAGAAACAACTTGGATATATCTGTCTGTCTCAGTCAGGTGTAGCCCTTATGGACCCCTAGGAGGATTATGTACCACCACCCTCCTCCTCCTCCTCCAGGGCTGAGGGTGGCAAACAGGGTCTCCCATCAACAGATCCACATTCTACCTCCCTACAATGGTGGCAGTAGAGAGGACCAGCAACCTCAGTCCTGCTGGGGAACAGACACCCTACAGGGCAGTCAATGCAGCTCTGTACACATCCATAACCCAATAGCAGACAGACATTAGGCCTGGATATGCTAAGCTGCACCCCCACCACTATCTGATATTCTCCTGCAGCAAGCCTTCAGCCACTGCACTCTGCAAGGCACTCCATCAGGACACATACCAGCTGCAAACCATCTGCTAGCTAATCCATAGTGCATGCTCCTGGTGGAAATACATGCACCCAGAACTGGGATGTCAGCATACACAACAAGCAGATAAGTCAGTGACCAGGCCCCAAAAGGAAACCCATAAATATCACATGAAAGAAATACTATATAGCACTATGGGGGTGCCTAGCCATGCTGTGGTCACTGCACAGTCAGGGTGAGAGTGATCTCCCAGCAGGACATGCTGAGGCCACCCTGTCTGTGTAGGTGGTGGCCGGGCACTAAAATGTCCCAGCCAGTGCCCTATGCCCTGTGCAGATGCATCCTGGCCAGGCCACCCTGTCCGGGCTATACCCATGGTACCTTGCTCCTCATTATGCACATTGGCAGGCCAATACTGGCAAAGGTGCTGGCAGTGTGGGCTGTGGAGGGTGTTTGCAGCCACCACACACTGGATAGACAGACACACACACCCACACCTATGCCAGCATTGTGCTACTATAGAGGAGTTTAGCAGCCCTGGGCACCACATCAGTCCTGGGCACAGTACAGGCATGGATATGGTACGCAATACTGTTGGGGGTCACTCCCCAAGGTGGTAAACACTGTCAGAGACCAGACCTGAAGCACACACCGCAGACATCAGAAAGGTTGTTATGATGGAGCTCAATCAGCAAACTGTGCTTAACGTAGGAATTGCTATCTGCCAGTAATCATAGCAAACGTTTGATAGCTGTGTACCATATACCCAGGTGTAGCATGGCATTGCTAAGATATGCAAGTGCTAGTATTGGGAGATGCACGCAGGGCTCAATGTCCTGCCTCTCCAGGAGGCATTGGCCAATGGGGCCTGTAGGTGTGGGTGCGGGTGTGTCTGCCCCTGTTGGCTGCTGCTTTACGGCAGAGGTTCCCAACTCCAGTCCTGGTGTGCCAAACACTGTTCGGGTTTTCATGCTGTCCCTCATGAATATGCATGAGATACATCTGCATACCATGGGGGTGGTGCATAGATATGCAGCACAGGCATCTTTATTAGAGGCAGCATGGAACCTGAATGGTGTTTGACCCTCCAGGACTGCATTTGGGAGACTCTGCTCTAGGTAATGCGGCTGTTTATGGTGTCTGTGCTCAGTGGGGTAAAATATAAGCGTATTAACCATGCGTATGTTCTCTGCAATAAAGGTTTGTCCTTACTATCATGGTTTAGTTGTGGGAAAAATATGTGGACTGGATTGGCAGTAGCCCCAGCTGGGCTTTGAACCTGTGACCTTCTGTTCTTGCACACACTGTCTGTGTGCACTGCACCACTGTGTTGCCACAGATTTGCTGCATTCCCTGGTGAGTCCATGACTCTACATCCAACAGGGCCTGTTTGTTGCAGTGCACGGCACCCACCTGGACAGGGCTAGGCCATGGTCTGCTGTGGGCACCAGCCGCTGCCACCTCCACCATCAGTACCGCTCCATCCTTAGATTGGAGACAGCGTAAACCCTGATGGATTTGTGGCCCTCAAGGACTGCATTTGGGGGATTTTGCCGTAGGTAATGCACATTTCTATGGTGTTTGTGCTGTGTAGGGTAAAATATAGGTGTTTGACCCATGCTTATGTTCTCTGCAATAAAGGTTCAGTCTTTACTACCATGTTTTCTTCATGGGTAAAATAAGGGGACTGGGTTGGCAGGAGCCCCAGCTGGGATTTGAATCTGGGACCTTCTGGTCCTAAAGGCACTGGCTGTGTCCGCTGCACCACCGTCTTAGCACAAAAGCAGTGCATTCCCTGGGGAGTCCATGGCTGTTTGTCAGACAGGGCCTGTCTGTTGGAGTGCACTGCACCCACGTGAAGGGGGCTAGGCCACCGTCTGCTGTGGGCAGCAGCCACTGCCCCCTCCACCAACGGTACCCCTCCGCCACCATGCTGACATGGCCTTATATTGGAGACAGCATCACAGCTGAATGATATGTGGCCCTCCAGGACTGCATTTAGGGGACTGTGGTCTAGGTAATGCGCATGTTTCTGTTGTCTGTGCTCTGTAGGGTAAAATAGAGGTGTTTGGACCATGCTTATGTTCTCTGCAAAAAAGGTTGGTCTTTACTATCACCGTTTAGTGGTGGGTAAAATATGGGGATTGGGTTTGCAGGAGCCCCAGCTGGGACTTGAACTGGTGATCTTTGGCTTCTGAACACACTGTCTGTGTTCACTGCACCACACTGTGGCCACAGAGACAGTGCAGTCCCTGGAGATAGGAAACCTGGCCAAAGGAGTCAGAAACCCTGCTCTGCACAATTTCACTGTGGGCTCATTCACCTTGTATGGAGACGGAGCGTAGACCCTTCAAAAAAACATTTCTTTTTTTGGAGCTTTCTTGGGAGTGTTTTTTACTGTTGCCCATTGATATCACTATTGGCCAGCTTGGTTATGTTTTTTTCCCTTTTTTTTAGGTCATTTTCACTGTTTATTTGCCCTTTTGTACCATGCACATGTATCACACTGCTCACTTTTTGTAGATTTCCCTGGTTTTGCTTAACATTGCTGACAGAAATGGTTTCTCTTCCCTTTAAATCGGCTCTACCGCGAGGTTTTCACTCGCGGTATTTTTTTGCTTGAATTTCAACCCCGCTTGTGTGCGGGGAGCCTCTCCCCTCCCACTCTCCACCCATTGACCCCATCTCTCCGCCCCTGGGGAGCCTTCCTCCGCCCTCCGAGAGCCTTTCCACGCCTCTATCGCACATCAGAGCGCCGCACACGAGCGGCACTTTAGTGCGGCGCGCACGTGTGCACGGCACAAAAACGCATCATTAGCGTGCGCTAAGGTACCTTAGCGCACGCTATTGTGCGCCGCGCACTTGAGCGCAGGTTAGTAAACATACCCCTATGTGTTCTGTGGCAGAATTTTGCTTTCTTCTTTTTGACTGCTTCTAAATTGCAATTTTTGGCAGAATTATTAGAGCTCCAGCTACCTAATTCCCTTCCTCTCTGATAGCCCGAGAGAAAATGGTCCCCCTCTCTCAGCACAGGGGCTTATAACTAACCCTTAAAGCAGATTATTTGAAAATACGTACCTTATCACCCAGACTTTATTTGAAATACCTGGGGTGGACATACTGATAGAACTGCCACATATTAGACACTTTTGCTTCAGGAATTGCAGAAGGCATGATTTGTCTTCCAATAACGTTGCTCACTTTTAGCCCCTGATGAAGGTCACACCGAAACACGGCCATGTCGGGCTTAGTTTCTTTATGTTTTGACCTCTGTGTCTACAATAAAATCCTTTCAGCACTACTCAAAGTCTCAAAGTCATTTCTGTACACCATTTGTAAGTGGTTGTTCCTCTTGTTGTTTGGACTATTCTCCACTAGACCATTAGACTACGAGGTATGTGTGGGGGGAGCTCGGGGGGTTGGGGCTATAGGGCAATCCTTGTCAGCTGACTAGCTGAGATTCAAATTTTTAAAAGGGCGGATGGGGTCTGCGGCCCCCACCCTTTTATATCTCCATTGTGGGGAGGCAAGGGGCTTAGCAGACTGGCTAGCTGGGACTTTGTCTAAATTGGGGGTTGCACTGATTCCCACTGGGCAGCTCCTGATGGGGATCAGGAGCTGTCAAGGAAGGATTGGTGCTGTGGAGGGGCACATACTTCAATTTGTAATATTGTGGGTGCTATGGATCGCAGTACCACAGTACCAGCAATATTGTAGGGGGGGGGGGAGTCCTGATCGTTCACAGGGAAGAGCCCACATTATCAATCATCCTGGCAGATAATGTCACCTCTTGAGGTGGCGTTAACTATTGCCACAAATACACATATCTAGGAAGAAGTCATAAAACATTAAAGCTTTTCAAATTTTTTCCCCTCGACCTCTCTCCAACTTGTCCCCCAGATATACAAGAAACAGCTTAGCTGCCACTCCCCCCATCACTATCTATCTTACTATGAATCCTTTTAAAAGATCAGTGCAAAATCCACAGGGGTATAGTCCAGAAAATGTCTAAGAACAGGTTTGCATAGATCCACAGAGCTTCCAAATCATACACTGACACGACAACTTGTCTTGATTAATACCACATGACCCATCTGCATCTTGATAGAAAAAGAATTGCATCTATGTATATTTATCAATTTAGGTACAGATAAAACTTGTTTTCTACCTAAGGTTTAGCTGAATACTAATAACAGTGGCTTATGCTCAGCAGCCTTCCTATTGCTGTAATTGCTTTAGCTATGATATCTACTATTATATAAATTTAAATAAACTTTATTGACACTATTAATCAAACACAGTAAAAAAATCAAATAGCCAACAAGTTTTGGCACATGCCTGCATCGGGGGTAAATTACAAATATGTCAAAAGCACAGAGCAAGAGCAGTACGATGCACAAATACATCCTGATAGTCAACAGTTGATTGATGAAAAAAGAAGCTGAAAAAGACAAACATACATCTAATGAACAAACACATGCTGACTTATAAAACTCTATGAATCACTTAAAGCATGCTAAATCCATTAAAAACCTATCCACACTGTGAGGGCAGTCTAATCCTATCTCATCAGAGACCCTGAGCCCAGGGGAACAGATCCTATAGGATGAAACTAAGAATGATTGTTAAAAAGAAATCTGTTTAAAAAGGAAAAACAAAAATAAAGCAATAAAAAGCCTGTCAGGACTTAAAACAAAAGATTCTACTGATGTAAAGGGTGTCCAATACCTTTCCAAGCTCGACTCACTCTTTGTCAGCTAACAAGAGCCACCAACTGTCTTCACTGCTAAAAATATAAAAACTAAGGGGCCTGTTTATTAAATGCACAGTGCTGCATATACTTTGCGACACTATATGAATGATAAGTGGTAACAGTCATCGTAGTAGTAGCAGCAGTAAAGTACACTAAGCAGTTTGCGAGTGAATTAGTGGATGCTTTTAGAGCATGAAGGAAGTAACTATTCCCTCAGAAAGTGTGTGCTAATTTGCGTGTTAACTGCATGCCCTGTTATGAGGCAAGAACTGGCTAGATCATAGGTGGAAAATCAGTGTGGGCTGCAAATTGAGTTAGTGCCTGGAACTCTACCATGAGGAGGCATTAAGTACACCCATGCTACCAGCAAGTATTTTTAATGGGCTGCTAAATAATAGAAAGTAATGCCTCGATCTACATCCCAACCACTCTCCCGTTTTCTCCAATCCGCATCTCTACCATCCCCTACCTTTCAGATGAGGTTCCGGAGCTCCCTTCCAACCCTTGATGAGGCTCTAGGCCCCCAGGCACTTATCAGGGGTGATTAGTAGGGGATACAGGAGTGATCCCCAGATGCTATTGCTCCTTCATTGGCCTGGGTGCAAAATAACAGCTCTAATCCCCAGAGGTAGTCTCACGATGCTACCAGTGTGGGTCAAGCGCTTTATTTGCTGGCTGAATCCCCACAAGACTACTGCTAATGTTAAGAGTGACAGTCTTGCACCTGGGCCAACAAAAGGACAGGAGCGTCCAGGGACCACTCTTGACCCCCCCCCCCCCCCCACCCATTAACCCACCAGGGATAGTCACTGTAAGTGCAGGGGGTAGGAGTCTAGAGCCTCATCAGAAGGGAGGGAGATGTAGAGGGTGATAAGAGGGGGTCAAAATGCAGATGGAAGGATCAGGTTTTTTTTAATGCAGTGGGCCACAGTAACTGTATTAACAGATAGCATGGATGCAGCACTTACTGAGCTTTTGTTGATGCATTTATCTGCCTTGTGTGACAAGTGCAAGGCAAGTACTGGGCACACCTCCAACAGTTACCACACAGGTTTTCTACTTAACCTCAAATTAATTTTTACAGCTAACACATGTTGGGTGCAGAAATGCAGGCCCTTAGAAGCTTAATGCATTAGAAATATGAGAAAGCCACAGAAAACCAATTATGCATAGTTGAAAAGAAGAGACACAAACTTTACTTCAAAGTTCCTTAAGGCTCTGTCCTGTCAAAACAAAATATTGGTGCCATTCCAATCAGACACGCTGTATCATAAAATGGCCAGAAACTCTGTGCCATGAAATAGGTGTAACACCAATACTGAGCCAAAGAAAGCTGTGCGACAAAACAAGCATTACAATAAAAAACTCTACTGCTACCAGTAGTCATTTGTATAGTCCTACAAGGCATTCGCAGCGCTGAACTATCGATACAAGATACAGTCCCTGTCCATCAGAACTCACAATTTAATCAAGACAAACAATATCACAAAACTGGGGACTAGAGTATGGTAAGATACATATACATAGTGGACAACTGAGTGAGGAGCATCAGGATCCAAAAGCGGCTTCAAAGAGGTGGGTTTTTAGCCTGGATTTGAATAGGACTAGAGAAAGGGCTAAGACAGACTCAGGTAGTTTGTTCCAGGCATATGGAGCAGCAAGATGGAATGAACGAAGTCTGCAGTTGGCAGTGGCAGAGAAGGGCACAGATAAAAGGGATCTGCCAGAGGAGAGGAGTTTCTGAGGAGGGGTGTAGAGTGAGATAAGAGGAGAGATAGTGAGGAGCCGCAGAATGAATACACTTATAGGTCAGTAGGAGAAGTTTGAACTGGATGCGGAAACAGATAGGCAGCCAGTGAAGTGACTTGAGAAGAGGGGTTATGTGAGCATAGTTACACTGGTGGAAGATAAGCCGTGCAGCCGAGTTTTGAATAGATTGAAGGGGAGAAAAATGATTCAGAGGGAGACCAGCGAGGAGCAGGTTACAATAGTAAAGGTGGGAGGTGACTAGGTGGATAAGGGTCTTAGCGTGAGTAGAAAGGAAGGGACAAATTTTGCTGATGTCGGAGAAAGAAGGGGCAGGTTTTAGCCATCTGTTGAATGTGCCCAGAGAGATAGGGGATGAAAGATGACCCCAAGGTTGCGAGCTGAGGAAATGGGGAGGAGTGTAGTGTCATCCACAGAAATAGAAAAGGGAGGTTTCAAACACAGAGAGGTAGATCTGAGAGTCATCAGCATAAAGATGGTACTGAAAACCATGAGAGGGAATAAGTGCACCAAGGAATTAAGTGTAGAAAGAGAAAAGTAGAGGTCCCAAGACAGAATCCTGAGGTACACCGACTGAAATTAGGATGGCAGTAGAAGATCCACCAGAACATACACTAAAAAGTACACTGGGAGAGATAAGAAAACCAGGACAGAACAGAGCCCCTAAATCCAAGAGAGGACAGGGAGGAAAAAGTGGTGATCAACAGTGTCAAAGGCAGCAGAAAGGTTAAAAAGGATGAGGATCGAGTAAAGGTCCTTGGATTTGGCGAGTAACAAGTTGCTGGAGACTGTGGCAAGAACCTTTTCTGTGGAATGTAGAGGACAAAAGCCAGACTGCAGTGGATCCAGAAGGGCTTGAGAGGAAAGAAAGTCAAGACAACAGCGGTGAACTGCTTGTTCAAGTAGTTTTGAAGCAAAGGGGAGGACAGAAGTAGGCAAATAGCTGGAAGGACAGGCAGGTTCTAGTGAGGGCTTTTTGAGGAGAGGTGTGACCAAAACATGCTTGAAGGCCACAGGATCAGTTGCAGTGGAAAGCAATAGGTTAAGGATATGACAGATGGAAGGGATGACAGCGGAAGAGATATGGCTTAACAGACAGGTGGGAATGGGATCAGAGAAGCAGGTAATCAATTTGGAGGAGGAGATAAGATTTGAAGTTTCCTCCTCAGTGATTTTAGAAAAGGAAGAAAGAGTAACAGAATGCGAAGGAAGGATTTGAGATTGAAGAGAGGGAGGAGGAGGGGGAGGTGAACCTGTGGAGAATTCAAGGCTAATCTTTTGGACTTTGTCATGGAAACAGTCAGCCAAGGTCTATGCAGAAAGTGAATGAGGGACCTTGAGGAGAGAGTTAAGCATAGCAAAGAGACGGCGAGTGTCAGAGGCAAGAGATTAGTCAGATGGACATAGTACTCTTGCTTGGCGAGTGCTATGACTGACTGAAAAGAGGTTAGCATGAATTTGAAATGCAGATAGTCTGCAAGGGTATGTGATTTAAGCCAAAGGCACTCAGCTAAGCGGGCACAGGAATGTAGGTAGCAGGTTGTCAAGGACAGCCAGTGTTGAGGAACGGTATTCCTCACAGGGCGTGGAATGGGAGGAGCAAGTGCATCCGGAGCAGAAGAGAGTACAGTGTGATAGGAAGATACTGCCCCATCAACAGACTCAGATGACATAGTGGAAGAAAGAGGTGATAAGACAGCAGTGGAAAGAGCTGAACGGGAGATAGTGTGAAGATTCCTAAACATGCTGGTGTAGATTGGGAGAGACCAGGATGGGGGGTGGCTAAGGGTGAAGGTTAGCAGATGATGCTCAGATAAGGCAGGTACTGAGGTGGAAAGGTTTGAGGGTGAGCAGTTGGATTAGAAGACGAGGTCAAGGCAGTAGCAGAGCACAACTGGAGGTTGAATGAAGAGTTTAGGGAAAAGAGCTTTAAGGAACGCTGGCAGCAGAATAGAGCCGGGGAGCTGATTGCGGGTTGGACATCCAGCCCGTATGTAGAATGCCATTATTTGGCATTTGGAATGACCCCCATAGTGGATAAATTGGAGCAATCGCCCCCAGAGATTTTCAGCGCTGTTATACGGATAGCTTTGCAGACATTTTAGGAGAGTAAAATGCTGTCCTAAATGGCTGTCCACATAGCTATTTATATAGTAGCACTGAATATCACTGCTCTACGGATAGTGCTAGTGCTGACTGCAAAATTCAGCTATTCAGTGCTGGCCATTATCCAAATACCAGCACTGAATATCCGGACCTTATTTAGCCACAACAGGCATCATTTAAAAGAAGTAACACTATGTAGCTCACGGCGAGTTACATTCAGGTACAGTGGGCATTTCCCTGTCCCCAGAGGGCTTACAATCTCAGTTTAGACTTGAGGCAATGGCGGGTTAAGTGGCGCAAGGCCTCAAGGAGCATCAGTGGGATCTGAACGCTGTTTTTTCCAGTGTCAGACTGCGGTCTGCACTACTAGGCTATTCCTCCACTCCAAGCTGGGCTGAGAGTTGAAACATGCCATTTCTGAGGGTGGAGCCTGGTATCTGGTCAAGATGGACGTGCAAGAGCGGTGCTCTGGAGGGCAAAGACAAGAATCCTGTTTTTCTGCAATATTTGATCAAATAGTTCCTACCTACTTGGTTGCCATTCGATCCCGGATATGTCGGGTTCTAAGCAGACGTGGCTGGATTTCCAAATATCTCAAAATGCTAATGCAAAGAGAACCAAGACAGAACCTCTCTCACCTCACAAGATGGTGGTAATCCGAGATGACCCTGAGACCTCACAGAAGATCTTGGCTGAGATTCGGGCAGTCAAAGAAATGGTCAAAGCTAATGGAGAATCGCTAAGTGCAATGCAGGACGATATCAACGCTTTGAGATCTTTGTTGGAGTCAAATACAGCTCATTTGGAGAAGGTAGAGAAGGTGGTGGCGTCACATGGGGAGAGGCTTGAGGCCCTCGAAAAGCAGGCCAAGTTGATTCGCTCATTGCAAAGAGAGGTGGAAGATGGCAATAATCGCTCGTGGCAAAACAACATAAGGGTAATGGGAGTGCCTGAGGGAGCAGAGGGGCATGGCTTGATATCCTTTCTGCAGGCTGTGATTCCAGGTGTGTTAAAGCTGCATTTCACTATGCCATTCGAGATCGTGCGCACCCATAGAGTGATTACGCAGTCTGGGGCCATGAACAAGCATCCATGCCCAATTATCCTGAAAGTCTTACGTTTTCAGCAAGTGTTGCAAATAATGGGAGCAGCCAGAGCACTCACAGCTTTGGAATATCAGGGGCATAAACTCCAGTTCTTCCCAGACTTTGCTAAGGCGACGGTGGATCGGAGAAAGAGTTTTTTGGCGCTGCATCCACGCTTGGTACAACTGAAGGCCCGTTTTGGACTGATATATCCTGCCCGCATGAAAGTCACATTGCATAACCAGACCAAGACTTTTGATGTTCCTGGAGATTTATGTGCATTTTTGGAGGATAAGGAGTCGGCGGTGATGCAGTGAAGGGCATATTGCATCTTCTATTTGCCACAGTTTTATGGTGCTTCATATTTGGGCATTCAACTGGTCTGAGGTCATGGGAAGGCGAGTTATCCACGCAGAAGCGGCATATAAGCGTGTTACACTGCTATTTCCTGGGACATTTATTCTGTCTTGTTTTTAAGACATTATTTTTACTTTTAAGATGGGAGGTGGGCAAGATGTGATATTTGGAGTATTGCAGGAATGTGGGAGTGTTGGGTCACTGAGCCTTTCATGTCCATCTTGTCCTAGTGGGCTCATCCATTGGGTTTTGTGTGTTATATAGCTCCCCTTGTTTTAGGTGGCTTTGGGAAATGTTTTCTGTTTTCTTTTTAGAGTTGGGTGTTTCATTGCATTTGATCATATGACGGGGCCTTTGCACGTTTCTTTGGGCTATAGATGCAGCCATACTTTAAAGGCTTAAGAAGTTACTCTATAATGTTAAATGAAAGGATACAATACTGAATTGTTTCTGTAACTTATGAATGCTTTTTTGAAGGCATATTCAGTATGTTTTCTTTGGGATTGGGTATCTGAATGTTAAGGGCATTAATATTTGCTACCAAGAGAACTATTTTCTTCTGTATGGTAGGATAGAAAATGTTGACATCTCATTGCTGCAAGAGACATACTTGAATGTAATGGGGCTACTAAAATTTGGCACGCAGGCCCTATTTCAAAGTGATTTCTGCTGCCCATTATAAGAGTAGGGGATGGTCATTTCAGAATGGAAAATTGCTTCCCCCCCAGGTTTTGCCTTGATTTTCCCTATCTTCCAAGGGTATTGCTCAAGAGTTAGTGAGTTTGTTATCCATGTGGATCACAACTAGGTTCATGTCATAATCTCATTCACCCTCTTTGACTTAACGAGCTCTAATTATACAAAGTAATGTGGTCGTCGGTCTGTCTCTTGGTGGGGTCATCTTGAAGATATAAATATGTCTATCACTCATAACGTGAATTATATAATAGGAATACTACCAGTGTTCCTTCAAGTAAAACACATTGTTAATATTGATAGAACTTTAGCTCAGCTTTCAGGGAGATATAACTGCCTAGATTTGCTCGTGGGAAGCTTGGGTTTCAATAAGGAGGAGGAGTTTCCTTGATCGTCTGGCCTATATTATGGCTTTTGTCAAAATAAGGCTCACGATGGGTGGAGGGGGCTGTAGGCATACGGTCAATATGTAGATGAGAATAAGTGTTAGTGTCTACAAGGAGATGTCAACAACTTGGGATATGTGATGTAGGAATGACCTAACATTCAGTTGCACTGGGCTTAAACATAGAATCATATTGGGGATGCTGGGACTCAGGGCCACTCTCCTGATTTGGAGTCATTTTTTCAATTAGCAAATTGGCATCTCGTCCTTATAAAGGGATTGCCAATTTGAATTAGCTCCATGTTGGGGAGTGGCCCTTTCCCATTATTCCTAACTCGAAACATACTACTGAGTTTGGTAGATATTCATGGTGGTGCATGTGGGCCTATGTTCTCTGTAGTGGAGTTCTGGCTCTTTTATAGCCCTTGCAGGCCTTGTAGGCTTGCAGAAGTTCCTTTTTCTCTCATTTGGCTCCTGATGATCGTAGAATAATGGGAGGGACAGGGTGGGGTGGGCTGTGTTTTGTCTTTGAATATCTCGTGTCACAGAGATGAATTGTGTATTTTAATTTTGTTGTAATCCGTTTTTTTTTTTGTTTTCTCTTTTGTTTGTATTTTGTTGGAAAATATAAATAAAGAAATTTAAAAAAACAAACAAACATGCCATTTCTAAGTCCCATGTTATTCAATGGAACCTAGTTACAAATAGCACACCTTAATAGTTAGCCCAATATTGGCTTTGACCAAAAGTCGCTTTTGAAAAGCAACTATTTTTTTACAAGCCCTTTCTTAAAAAATTGTGGATAACTGGGCATATTTACCAAGTCCCACACTGGTAACATGTGTGTGGATTGCGTTACTAGTACAGGACAGAGAGCTAATTGCAGGGGGGTGGTTAAGTCAATTTCCCCTGCAGTTGCTGCACATCACTGGTAAATGGACAACGTGTGCAGTTAAAGCCATCTACTGAGGTGGTGTTAACTGCACCTGCACTACCTGTGCTGAGTGCAGGTAGTGTGAGCTCCAAACATCCATACTAGCTGCATCATGGTAGGAATGCCCCATCGCACCCAGTTGCCATAGGGTAACGCAGGTTTTTTAGCATTTGGCCCCATACTACATTTTAGCGTACCTCACACTACCCTGGTAGCACATGTTGGTAAATAAGCCTCATATAAACATATAAAACATCAAACATATATAAAAAAAGTAGTAAAAGCATGAAACTATTTGTAAAATATATAACAATACATAAATTATATCCATAGAAAATCTAGAAAATATTTAAAATATGAAAGTATAATACAAATATTTATTATGTTTTATGGTGAATTGGGTCAATACATTTATGTTTACATTTATTACCTATTTATTTATTCATTTACTCATCTTATAGACTGCTTCTCTCAAAAAAAGGCTAAAAGGCAGTTTAGAGCTACATATAGGGGGAGCATTTTAAAAGCCCTCTTTGTTCTTTGAATGTCCAAACACAGGCATACAGACATCCTAAGCATGGAAACTTCCCTAGGGCCTTTTTAGAAAGTGGTTTCAAAGATATCCCTGGTGCAAAGACGTCCAAGTAGGAACAGGGGCTTAGTGTTAGCATATCTGGGGTGTCCCCAAAAATTTGGATGTCCTCACTTTATCTCAGAAATGCTCTGCATGTCCCAAGCCAAGTAGTCTAACACCAGTGTGACTATGGCTTGTAGCACCATACGGAAATCATTTAGTCTTAAGAGAGGCTTCAATTTCCAGATGATTTGTCAAAGTTTATACCTGACTAAGGCATGAATAGGCATTGGAAAAGTGCTAATTTGCCAGCCAAACATCTGGAGGGCGTGAAGGAGATATACTTATAGTCTCTATATGTTCCATGTTGACAACGAACACTGACGGGGAATGAGGACTCTTGTTTTTTTGTCTTGCCATGCCAATGGATGTTCCTGTATACAAAATAGCATGAGATAGATGTTCTCACCCCAAATTTTTGTAGCAGGGGCATCTGTGTGTATGCCAGAATAGGTGGCCATGTTGGGGGCATCTATGTTTCTAAAATCAGGTCGAAAAAGACGTCTCCGGTGTTTTCCTGCATATTTTGCCTTGTATGTCCCAGATTGCACTTGGACACCCTTTCTAAAATTCCACTTCATGAAACATAAAAACAAAATTTAAACAATTAAAACATCAAAGCAGAGGAGTTAGATGTAAACTACCATAAACAACCATGATTTGAAGAGTTTTCAAAAAGGAAGCTCAACCTCACTCAACTTAATTTCCAAGGAGAAATTATTCCAAATAATAGGAAGCTTTTTCCTTTATAGGCTATCTGGTTGATGTCGGCCTCATACCACCAGATACTGCTAAATGGGCTTGCTGGATTTCTGCCAGAAATATACTGAAATACCAAATCAACAAGATACGATGGCCCCTCTCCCCGAAGGATTTCATAGATCCAAGTTAAGATCTTAAATTCTACTCTCTGCTGAAAAGTAAGCTAATAGAAGGCCTTCAGCACCAGTCAAATATATTCATGTACAGCCTTATTAGCTGAAATATGTCCAGTCATGTTCTGAGCTCTCTGGAATGTTGCCAGCTGCCAATGGGAAAGTCCATAATGTGTGTTACAGTAAATCAGCAGTGAAGTTGCGGAAACATGGATTATGGTGGCTAAGTCTATAGGGCAGCATTTTCAAAAGATATTTACATAGTTTACAGCCCGGTTAGTGCCTTTGAAAATCTCCTCCAAAGTCCCCTATATGCCCCCGATGCTATCCGGTTAGCATCGGGCTGTGCTGGGGGGGCATTCCGGGGCAGAGCAGCGGCGGAGGCAAGCGCTAACCGGGTAGCAGCGATTTTCCATGCTGCCTGGTTAGTGCTCTGTGCCGAAAAGATAGGCGAGGAAAACCCTCGTCTATCTTTACGTCACAGAGCGCTAACCAGGCAGCATGGAAAATCGCTGCTGCCCGGTTAGGCTTGGTGGCTTCCCGGCTGTGCAGCAAACCCTGGATATTCACTTCTGTCACCGTGGAAGTGAGTATCCAGGGTAAAGGAGTTGGCAGGCAGGGTTACACGGCTATGTCACTTAGCCCTGCCCAATGCAAAATCGGACCCATAAGCTCCAGATATGGGCACAAACAGTTAATGTTCCATAGTAGAAAAAAAAATCAAGCCTTCAATAAAATATAAGTCTAGTCAAACTTCCAGAACTCTAATTTCTGGGTTCAGGCTAAGTGCAATATTCCCAGTTTTAATATCAGGGAAGAGAAAGACGTAAAAGGCCAAGATATCCAAAATATCATAAAAGGCCATCATATCCAAAATATCTCAGCTTTACTGCAATTCAATTCATTTTTTGCAATTCAATTCAGTTTTTTTTAGCAGCCAGCCAGACTTCAACAGCAATCAAGCAATAATTCAACTGAGCAATATCATCAAGTCTGGAATCTTCAAACTCATAAAAGAGCTGGATGTCATCTGCATATATTGTAGAGCCAGGAGCTGGGGAGTATGCCCTACTCAAGAGCCCGGCTATCAGAATAGGAGGAACCCCAATGTAACACTTCATGTGATCAGTCAAAAAGGATCAAAACTAAGCCAGTACTCCACTTTCAGCACGGTTGGTCCGTAGTCTAGTTACTAGATTATCATGGGTCCATAGTATCAGAGGTGACTAAGATCAAAAGAGAAAACTACACAATCATGACTGCTGTCTAACCTTCTAAGGAGAAAGAGAATAATAATTATTAATTTTATATTTATTTATTATTGGTTTTGAAATTTGATCTGTTGGGTGGTGTGTCTGCTGCTCTGTGCTGTGTGTAGGACCAAACAAGACATGCTGACAGCAAAAGCCTAACAATTATGATGCAGTCCTTTTGAATCTCTTCAACAAGCTCCACATTATATTGATACCCCCAGAGAAAGATCAACACTCATGGGCAAAATGCTTACTTTTCCTTTGCAGAAGTAGTGGCATTGACCCACTGGATCCCCTGCCATCCTATCCACTGCAATGAAGTCCATTTGTATCGAGGCCAAGGTGCTCTCAAGAAAGCTTCCCTAATGCTCTCCTGTGGAACTTGAAACAAATGAGTGCCACAAAGTCAAACATCATGGGAACCCCGGAGGCATTTATTATATTTTAGTCATTTTATTTTAGTTGTTTGCCCTACCACAAGTAAGGCAAAAGCTATCAAAGCAAACAGAGAATAATCATTATGCTTCTGCAATATAAGGCTCTAGTGGCACACCAGACATATATATCTTAAATAATCAAGTGAATGCCATCTGGGTATGGTTATACTTTTCTTGGAGAAGAAATCTATACTTGACTCCACAATCATCGCATCAATATGGAAGGAGTACATCCCATACAAATGCCCATCCAAGTCTATGGGGAATGTTTACTAAAGTTCAGTAGCCTGTAGCACGGGGGTTTAGCATGTGTCCTGGCCCCACGGTAGATAGATGCTTGGACAACAATGCATCAATGTTAAAAATCCATGCTACCCTAGTACTATGCGAAAAAGCAGGGTTAGGGGGATTTGGGGCAGAGAACGGGCATGATCATTTGTGCACAGCTAGCATAATCATGCTAGTAAAAAAGCAAGCGCCATTGGGTATGGGAAGAACACCGGAGCCAACCAGCAGAGCCCCGATTGGCATCAGGGCAGGAAGCGAGAAGCCAGACTCTTCCCTGCTCCCCACCACAAGGGCAATCAGGCCGCCCCAACAAGAATATTTAAAAGCAAGCACCAGTGTGCATGCCTGCGCCTGGTGGGCCTGCATCTGAGGGACTCACTAGAGGACCCTTTGGCATGGCCCTTAGGCGGGGACCGTGGCCTGAGGCCCAGTAAGGACAGCTAATAGCTCCACGACTACCACATCACCATTGCAACAAGCAGGACTTCAGTGAACAAATAACTTAAACTCCCCATTGCCCAGACAGCCTACTACCTGTGCCTGTAAGTATGTATGCCAACAAGTGCTTGTTAAACTATATCCAGTTTCATGCTTCTGTAAAGGAATCAACTTATTGACTATAGATACACTATCACACCTCAATAAATACATTACTAATGGACAGAAAGATATACAAAAACCTGTATAACTAGCATGCTGATGGATTGCACAGTGGGCTGACTCCACCACCTAATTAATATTTAAATTGGCTACTTAGTTGTCTAACCAATTAATATGTCGCACGTTGTACCTGTTCACCCATAGAGTTACCACAGAGTGACGAATTAGGTTCCCCATATCACCTGCATACACTCTCCACGGCTAGTTCGATTAGAGTCCAAGCAGGGATGCCATTGGGCTTTGCACCACAGCCCCATTGATCAATGACACCAAACAGCACATTCAGGCAATGCACCTAAGCAATGACAATACGATTTCTCTTATTAAGCATACTGCCTGTACACCTCCTACTACGTCAAGCAGGAGCCATTCCAACACGCTGCAATGCAGCAACCCTACCATTGTCAACTGACATACAATGGTTTGCGCCATGGCAGCACTCGACTAAGAATCTGACCAAGGGCACACAAAGACTCATACCCATCAGATACACTAACCTACAATAGTACAACAACAGAAACCCAGTCCTAAACACACCATCCAGATGCACATTAATCAATGCTAGATCTGTCAGAAACAAAATAAACACCCTAGCAGACTATATTCAGGACCAAAATGCTGACAATGTGCATAACAGAAATGTGACTCTCAGAAACAGATCATGTCTTACTTAATCAACTCACACCTCATACTCACCGCATTTAACTGTCCATGAATGCACAAGCGAGGAGGTGGGGTGCTGATTCTGGCCAGAAGTCATTTTAAATTCAAATTGATCTCAACGATCAGCACAAAGGAGTGTAATACCATAATAATTGCTAATAAATACATCACACTGTGCCTCACCTACAGAATCCCGACCATCACAGTTGAAGAGCTCTCATCAGTTCTGGAATCGGTATGCACATTCACCTCAATACATAAGCCTATGCTGACCCTTGAGGACTACAATGTCAATTCAGCACCATAAATGGAGGCAAAGCCATTCGTCAGAGCCATGGAGGCCATGAACTATACGCAAATACAGGCACCCACATACAGACAGAGATCCACCTCAGACCTCGTTTTTGCCCCCTTAACACAAACACATCACCTCTCCAGTTATAAAGCCAATCCCCTGGTCAGATCATTACATAACATTCCATGTACTACACTGCCCTCCTCAGATACACACACCCAAGTACAACACAATGGAAGGAGATACAAGGGCTTTAATAACAAACAATTCCTAAAGGAAGTCTTACTCAAATTGGACCATTCCCACACCGATCTCGAAAATATAATAGAGAACTGGGACCAATCCATAACAGAGGCCGCTGAAGCACCCCGAAACAGAGCAACCAGAGCACAAAAGAGATAAACTCCCTGGTACACTAAAGAAATTAGAAAAGCCAAAAAGGAACCTCAGAAGAATGGAGAGGAAATTGAGACATACAAAGGACCAAGATATACTACAAGAATACAGAACTATGCAAAGTGAACACAACAACATAACCAACAGATGTAAACAAGAATATAACACAAACCTGATCATGAAGACTGCAAACAAACCAAGAGAACTCTTTGGAATAGTCCGCACACTAACAAAGGAACCCTTATAGGATGACTGCTCAGACACACATCCACAATGGATCGCAGACTACCTAATGAAGAAGCAGGACAGCACACAGCCAGACAAAAGCCAATTAACAACAAACCTTGGAACCCAACTCAGACCCACAGGGACATGGAGTAAATTCACGATAACAACAACCACCAGACAAGTAGCTCACACAATAACTACTCTGAATACAACAACATCACCAAGTGATCCCTGTCCAGTTGCATGGCTAAAGGCAGCCAGGGAAGAGCTCAGACCATTCATACACAAAATCATACATACATCCCTCATACAGGAACAAATGCCTGCAACCCTTAAAATTGCATCAATGAGGCCCATCCTAAAAATAAAAAAAAGGTACAAACCAGACTCCAAAGCATATAGAACAGTTTCAAGTTTACCTTTCATGACCAAAATCATCAAAAAGGCAGTACAGATACAACTGCAGGACCACATCAACACACATTTTCCCCTAGATCCACATCAACATGGATTCAAACTGAACCATGCAGTGGAGACATTACTAACAGCACTCTTCGACCACATCAGAGGAATAGACAGTATAAAGAAAGGCTTTATACTAATCTTCCTCAACATATCAGCTGCCTTTGACTCTTTATCACACACCATACTTCTGAGATGCCTAGAGGAGATAGGCCTATATGATAACACATTGAAATGGTTCCAGTTATACTTAGAGAACAGAAAACAGTATGTCAGATGCAGGGGAGACACATCTGCTTCTTTCACAATAAAGCAGGGAGTCCCAAAGGGGTCAGCAATATCATCTCTACTCTTCAACCTCTACATTCGGCCAATCTACAACATCAAGAAAAAACAGATTCACTATAAAATATACGCTGATGACATCATGTTGTACACATCATTCAATGTCAAATCTCTGGACTACACAAGCATAACACAATGTCTCACAGAAGTTTCCACATGACTCAGCACAAATAATCTCAACATAAATTATGACAAAACTGAAGCTCTAATAGTAACAAGAAACAAGAGCTTCATTCCTCCTAGCATGATAATCCTAATGAACAAAAACATAGTTGTCAAAAAGGAAATCAGATACCTAGGGGTCATCCTGGATCAGCACTTAGACCTACAATCCCAAATAAACAGAACACAGTATGCATACAACAAACTAAAAATCATCTGGAAATTGAAGCCTCTCTTAAGACTAAATGATTTCCGTATGGTGCTACAAGCCATAGTCACACTGGTGTTAGACTACTGCAACTCACTCTACTAAGGCCTGCCAGCACATACTATGCACCCACTGCAGATGGTCGAGAACATGGCTGCCCACATCATCACTACAACAGCAAAAAATGAACACATAATACCAACATTAGGCCAATTACACTGGCCACCGATGAGGAGTCATGTCAGGATCAAGGCCACACTTAATATATTTAAAATAATACATAATACTTCAGCTGAGTCTCTTCAGGATCTGATCAAAATATCCTGAAAACCGGCCAACGAGAATAAACTGTAAGAATACATTAGTTATGCCTAAAAATTACTCCAAAACCAAACAGACCATTTCCAACAGGGCACTATCATTATATGCCGTGAACTTATGGAACTCCCTCCCAGAGGATATTAGAAACATAAGAGACACCAAGGACTTCAGAAAATAATTTGAAGACTCTCCTGTACATAGAACATAAGAACATAAGAAATGCCATATTGGGTCAGACCAAGGTCCATCAAGCTCATTATTCTGTTTCCAACAGTGGCCAATTACAGGTCACAAGTATCTAGCAGATTCCCAAAGAGACATACAGGTTCCATAACTACATCCTCCGGTAATAAATTCCAGTTTGATTACACGTTGAGTGAAAAAATATTTTCTCTTATTAGTTTTAAACAGATGAAACTATAGCTTCATTGCATGTCCCCTAGTCTTTCTACTTTTTGATGCCATAAAGAATCAATCTACGTTTACCTGTTGCACTCCATTCATTAATTTATAGACTCTACCATATCTCCCCTCAGCTATCTCTTTTCCAGGGTGAAAAGCCATAACCTTTTAAGCATATCCTTATATACCAATAAGTATTTATTTAACATTTCTCTCAGTGGCATCAAGATGGTTTACATTAAACGCAACTGAGTAACAGTTACATAGAACATGGTTTCAATTAGCAGTAAGTTACAGCCTATTTAATCCTTGAACATAACTATTTACAGTTTGAACTATTTACAGTTTGGATGTTTGGGTCCAGAGCCTGGTGTATTTAAGGCATTTGGTTATGAAAAAAAATAATATTTTGACCCATAACATTCCAGGAAAATGTGTGTTTTAAGTTTCTTCCTGAAGTCCTTCTAATGGTTCTAAAGTAAAGGTTCTAAAATGGTTATAAACAGCATTGGGGAAAGAGGGTATCCTTGCCATGTCCTGCGAGAAAGAGAAGACCTCCGAGAGGGCACCATATATACGCAAGCTTGCCGCAAACCTGGAAAAAAAATCTCAATCTTGTTAATGAAGTTCTCTCCCAAACTGAACTAAGCCAGCACTTCAAACATGAAAGCTGGATCCTCTCTTTAGAAGGCCTTCTCAGCATCCAGCACCATTGCCACTCCAGCAGACTATAGTTTCCCTGCCAACTCCAATATGTGACAAAATGTTCTAGAGTTATCTGCAACACTCATAATACACATACGTCAGACAGGGTTTTTAATTTGACAAAGCCTGCTCCATTCAGCTTGCCCGAATTTTGGAGTAGATCTTACAAAATTTATTAACGATATAGACCTATAATTTTGGACTAGACACATCCATCCCATGGTAAGCTCAAGAATGTCCCCCTCCCCTTCTATCACCCTGAATACCCAAATTATGGTTACACGATGCAGTGTACCACCTTAAAAACCACCACCCAAGAAAAACATTTAGGCATCATTGTGGATAATACATTGAAACCCTCCGCCCAGGGTGCAGCGGCAGCCAAGAAAGCAAATAGAATGCTAGGAATCATAAGGAAAGAAATGGAGAAAAAAAAAAAACAAGGATATTATAATGCCTCTGTATCATTCCATGGTGCAACTGCACCTTGAATATTTTGTACAGTTCTGATCACCATATCTTAAGAATATAGCTGAATTAGAAAAAGTACAAAGAAGAGCGACAAAAATGGCAAAGGGAATGGAAGGATACCCCTATGAGGAGAGGCTTAAAAGGCTAGGGCTCTTCAACTTGGAAAAGAGACGACTGAGGAGGGATATGATAGAGGTCTATAAATTAATGAATGGACTGGAACGGGTAAATGTAGACTGGCTGTCTATGCCATCAAAAAAGTAAAAAGACTAGAGGAGCCAGCTGTGAAGCAAGATGGCTGCATGGTAAGAAAATTATCTCTAGCATAAAGTGGAGAGAGAACTAGGGATATGCAGGAGCTGGTTTGTTTACGATAATCAGAGGCCTGCCCACCGATATATTTAAAGTTTGAGGAGCAGGTTATATAGTTTCCCTCTCCTTCTGGATCATATCAAGAGCTGGGGGAATATAAAAAAGATAATAAAATAAATAAATAAGTTGGTAGTTAAAGTTCATATTGAATCCATTGGACCTTTGAATAGTATGTATTTTTTGAGATGTTTGGGTCCAGCTGTGGCCGTATTGTATGTCACGCTGTCTCACCCAGTTGTATTGTTCTTCTTTGTTGGGGCGAGTTTGGCGCTTTGCAAGTTATATACGTTTATGACAGGACTCATCAATACCTATTGTTTGAGCAATTTAGGATACATAACTATGGCTCATCTAAGAATCACAAAAGAGCTTAGCCATGAACCCCCTTAAAGTACTGTCTCTGAATGTTAAGGGCATCAAAGAATCTTTTTCCTCTTAGCAGGATTTTTCTTATTGTCAAAAACAAAAAGGCCATTATAATAATGCTTCAAGAAACTCATCTGACCACTGAGGAGACAAGAAAATTAGCAACAGGGCAATACCTCCTGACTGCTCATGCTCCAGCTATTCATAAGAATGGAGTGGCCACATTAGTGAAAAATTAGCAGTAAATTTGAGAGATTAAGATCATATTCCATATACCCTGGCTTAGAAGTGAGATTCACGACTGCCATGGTATGCGCAAAAGTAACCCATTAGCAGAAACTACCCCGAGTGAAAAACGTATTGATTCCTCAGGTTCTTTCCACACGTTCAGATCAGGAAGGACGGTGAGCTAAATCCCATATTGCCTTTGGGAAGCAGCAATTAGTCATATTTAACGTATATGCTCCAAACTGTGGCAATCCAAATTTTTTTCAGGCTATGGCGGAGGCTGTACAAGAAGACAAAACTCTTACGGTAATCTTAAGCGGAGATTTTAATATTGTTCTTGATCCGCTAGTAGATTGCTCACTGAGTAGAGCTGAAAGGTGCTACATAGCAAATGAGGTACTGAAATCCCTCATGGATTCCAATGGTCTTGTGGATATTTGGAAGCTAATGCACCCCACCGAAAGAGATTACACTTTTTTCTCCTTTCCACATAATTCCCATTCCCATATTGACTTCTTTTTAATATCTAGACCACTAGCACATGCAGTTAGTTTTTCAGATATTTTGAGTACACATATCTCAGACCATGCAGCAATAGTATTAGAGATATGTCACCATAGCGAATCCTCTAGTAAGAGCCCCTGGTCCTTCAAAAGATCTCTGCTAGCGGATGACTCCTTCAAAACGACTATTCAATAGGCAATACAAGAATTCTTTGTTACTAATTTACCAGAGGAAACTCCTGGCTGGGCTTGGTGGGAAGCCTTTAAAGCCTCAATAAAAGTGACTATCACTAGTTTTTCTACTGCTACAGCTCAAAATGCGAAGGCAAAACCTAAGGACCTAGAACAACAAATTAGAGCAGGCAAAATAATTGTTTTAAAAACAGGCTAACCCAATGATTCTGAGTCACCTTCAGCAGCTACGATACCAGTATAACAATTTTATTTATTTTTATTTATTTGCAAAACTTTTATATACCGCCAATTCCTAAGATCAGTGGCGGTTTACATCAAACAATATCAAAATACATGGAACAATGAAGTATTATATAACAGATACATAGAACTGTAATCAACTATATACAGGTGATATAACAGTATTTAGAACTATTTACAAGTAATTACATAGTTTTTACATATTATATATTTAATGATTTGTCATAAGTTCTCTTATCGAGTTGAGGAGAGTCTATTTGAGAGGTAGTAAACATGCTGAGTTATGGAGGATGTGAGGACTTATCAAGGTCGCAATCTGTATTGATGTAGTGTTGCATGAAAAGAAATGTTTTTAGATCTTTTCGGAATTTTTGTAGATCTTTTGTCTCTCTTAGTTGATCAGGGAGGTTATTCCATAGGGTTGGTGCTACAAATGAGAAAGCACTGACACTTGTTGTATGTTTTGTCTTTCTTATACAGTCAGGTACTAAGATGGTATTTAGGTTCCTTCTTCGTCTTATTCTATTTTCAGGGGGGTTATGAATCAGTTTGGATAGAAACGAAGGGGCTATCTCATTAATTAATTTGAAGGTGGTCAATAGGATTTTATAATGAATCCTGCTGGAGATAGGTAACCAATGTAGTGAGAAGAGAATTGGGGTAATGTGGTCAGTTAGCTTGGCTTTAGATATTATTCTTACAGTAACATTTTGGGCCATTTGGAGAGTTTTTAGGCTCTTTATTGTTACTCCTTGAAGTATGCCATTACAATAGTCAAAGTGGGGGGTTATTAAAGCCTGTGTTATAGTTCTAAAATCATCATTATCTAGTAGAGGCCTCATTTGTTGAAATGAACGAAGCTTGTAATAAATTGTTTTGGTTATTTTCTTGATGTGGGTGGTAAAGCTAAGTGTCTTCATAAGATCATAAGATATGCCATACTGGGTCAGACCAAGGTCCATCAAGCCCAGTATTCTGTTTGCAACAGTGGCCAATCTAGGTCATATGTACCTAGCAGTTTCCCCAAGAGACACAAGTTCCACAATGCTTGTACTGGGTCAAGCATTGATATCTTCGGTCACTTCTTAATAATGGCTTATGGACCTTTCCTCCAGGAACTTGTCCAAACCTTTTTTAAACCCAGCTACACTAACAGCCTTTACTACATCCTCCAGTAACAAATTCCAGAGTTTGATTACACGTTGAGTGAAAAAATATTTTCTTTTATTAGTCTTAAATAGTTTACCCTGTAGCTTCATTGCATGTCCCCCTGTCTTTCTATATTCTGATAAGGTAAACAATCGATCTACGTTTACCCGTTCCACTCCGTTCATTAATTTATAGACTTATATCATATCTCCCCTCAGTCGTCTCTTTTCCAGGTTAAAGAGCCCTAACCTTTTTAGCCTTTCTTCATAGGAGTATCCTTCCATCCCCTTTACCATTTTGGTGGCTCTTCTCTGTACCTTTTCTAAAATCGCTATATCCTTTTTAAGATACGGTGACCAGAATTGCACACAATATTCAAGGTGCGGTCTCATCATGGAATGATATAGAGGCATTATAATATCTTTTGTTTTATTTTCCATTCCTTTCCTTATCATACCTAGCATTCTATTTGCTCTCTTGGCCGCCGCTGCACACTGGGCCGAGGGTTTTAACATGGTATCCACAATGACGCCTAAATCTTTTTCCTGGGTGGTGGTTCCTAATGTGGAACCTTGCATCGTGTAACCATAGGTTGGGTTGTTCTTCCCTAGGTGCATAACCTTGCACTTGTCCACATTAGATTTCATCTGCCATTTTGATGCCCAGTCTTCCAATTTATCAAGATCCTCTTGCAATTTTTCACAATCCTCTTGGGTTTTAACAACTTTAAATAGCTTTGTGTCATCTGCAAATTTGATAACCTCACTCGTTATTCCACTTTCCAGGTCATTTATGAATATGTCAAAAAGCAGCGGACCCAGCACAGATCCCTGGGGTACACCACTATTCACCTTTCTCCATTGGGAAAATTGGCTATTTAGCTCTACCCTCTGCTTTCTATCTTTTAACCAGTTCCTGATCCACAATAGTACACTGCCTCCTATCCCATGACTCTTTAGTTTTGCCAAAAGTCTCTGATGAGGGACCTTGTCAAAGGCTTTCTGAAAGTCCAGATACACATATCAACTGACTCACCTTTGTCCACCTGTTTATTCACTCCTTCAAAAAAACATAACAGATTAGTAAGACAAGATCTTCCTTGTCTAAAGCCATGTTGGCTGTCTCCCATTAGGTTGTGACTATCTACATGCTGAGTAATTTTATTCTTTATGATGGTTTCTACCATTTTTCCCGGTACTGACGTCAGGCTCACCGGTCTGTAGTTTCCCGGATCACCCCTGGAACCCTTTTTAAAAATTGGTGTTACATTGGCGATCCTCCAATCTTCAGGTATTAGAGATGATTTTAATGATAGTTCACAGATTACTGATAGCAGTTCTGCAATCTCATATTTCAGTTCTTTCAACACCCTTGGATGTATACCATCTGGCCCAGGTGATTTGCTACTCTTCAGTTTATCTAATAGTTGTAAGACATCTTCCCTATGTATCGATATTTCCTTCAATTCTTCCGCACCTTTAAATACCACTTCAGTCATGGGTAACATCCCTACATCTTCCTCAGTAAAGACCGAAGCAAAGAATTCATTCAGTCTCTCCGCTATCGCCTTGTCGCCTCTTAGTGCTCCTTTAACCCCTTTATCATCTAATGGACCAACTGACTCTCTCACAGGTTTTTTGCTACGAATGTACTTGAAAAGGTCTTTATTTCGCGTTTTTGCTTCTGCAGCAAGCTTCTTCTCAAATTCTCTCTTTGCCTACCTTATCAATGCCTTGCATTTGACTTGCCAGTGCTTGTGCTGTTTCCAGGTTTCATCGTTTGGCTCTTTTTTCCATTTCCTGAAAGATGCTTTTTTGGCAACAACAGCCTCTCTGACCTAACCTTTAAACCATGCTGGCAGTTTTTTGGACTTCCTTCCACTTTTCTTAGAGCGTGGAATACAGCTGGTCTGGGCTTCCAAGATAGTTTTTTTTTCAACAACACCCAAGCTTGATGTACGTCTTTAACCTTCGCAACTGCTCCTTTTAGTTTTTTCTTAACTGTTTTCCTCATTTTATCATAGTCTCCCTTTCGAAAGTTAAAAGCTAGTACTGTGGATTTCCTTACTATCCCTCCTCCACTAATTAAATCAAAGGCGATCACTATTGCCAAGTGGCCCCAACACCCTTATCTCTTGCACTAGATCTGGTGTTCCACTAAGGATTAGGTCTAATATGGCTTACCCTCTGGTCGGTTCATGAACCAGCTGCTCCAAGAAGCAGTCATTTATTTTATCTAGGAACTTTATCTCCCTAGCATGTCCTGCCGTGACACTGACCCAGTCGATACCAGGGTAATTGAAATCACCCATTATTATTACTGCGCTGTAACGTTTGTTAGCTTCCTTGATTTCTTTGAGCATTTCATCATCCATTTGGTCATTCTGGCCAGGTGCTCGATTTTACACCCCCACTGCCATCGCCTTCCCCCTTTTATATGGAATTTCAATCCATATAGATTCTACAGCAGATTTTGTTTCCTGCAAAACTTTAATCCTTTCTGAGTCAATGCCCTCTCTAACATAGAGTGCAACCCCTCCACCAATTTGATCAGCTCTATCATTACGATATAGTTTGTACCCAGGTATCACAGTGTCCCACTGGTTGTCCTCCTTCCACCATGTCTCTGATATTCCAATCATATCTAACCTTTCATTTAGTGCTATATATTCTAACTCTCCCATCTTATTCTTTAGACTTCTAGCATTTGCATACAAGCATTTTAGAGAATGTATTTTATTCATGTTGATTTGGCTATTGTTAGACATGGGTAAAGTGGGATCTTTAAGCTCTGTCTGCTCCATACTTGAGGGCATTTGGGCTACTTTACTCTTTTGTGGAACCTCTCTGCTTTTGGTAGTATCCTTCAAGGATACATTCTTCCGAACTATTCCCTTTTGGGCGACTGTCGGCTTTCCCCTAATATCTAGTTTAAAAGCTGCTCTATCTCCTTTTTAAAGGTT
Source organism: Ichthyophis bannanicus (assembly GCA_033557465.1). NCBI lineage: Eukaryota > Metazoa > Chordata > Amphibia > Gymnophiona > Ichthyophiidae > Ichthyophis > Ichthyophis bannanicus. The sequence goes on along the minus strand of CM066031.1, from coordinate 610,677,065 downwards.
AATGCCAGCAGCCTGGCTCCATCCCGGTTAAGGTGAAGCCCATCCCTTCGGAAGAGCCCCTCCTTTCCCCAGAATGTTCCCCAGTTCCTAACAAATCCAAAACCCTCATCTCTGCACCATTGTCTCATCCACGCATTGAGACTCCGGAGCTCTGCCTGCCTTTTGGGTCCTGCGCGTGGAACAGGAAGCATTTCGGAGAATGCTACCCTGGAAGTTCTGGATTTCCACTTCCTACCTAAAAGCCTAAATTATGCCTCCAGAACCTCCCTACCACATTTTCCTATGTCATTGGTACCGACATGTACCAAGACAGCAGACTCCTCCCCAGCACTATCTAAGACCTTATCTAGGTCTTGTCAAGGGTAACTCCTAGATATTTAATCTCTTCTTTAACTGGAAGGGTAAAATTCAGAAATTTGATGTCAGTTGGTGGTGTATAATTCGTGTTTCTTGATGTGATTAATACTTCAGTTTTTTTGAAATTAATGTTCAGATTGTTTGATCTGAGCCAATTTTCAGCTTCCATGAGACAGGTTGCTAATTTGTCATATTTAGGATCAAGTATATTGATTGAGGAGAACAACATAATATCATCCGCATATATATGGTAGTTTATCTTATATTTTTGGAATATAGTACATATTGGTTGTAGGTAAAGATTAAATAGGAGGGCAGATAATGCAGAGCCCTGAGGTATTCCTTGTTCTTGAGGGAAAGGGGGTGATGAATTTTGGTTAATTGGTACAAATTGAGATCGGTCGGATATGTATGATTTAAACCATTCTAGGGTAGTTTTCCTTAATCCTATCTGACTGAGTCTTGAAATGAGTATGTTATGGTTTACACTGTCGAAGGCAGCAGATATATCTAGGAATACCAGGATGAAAGCTTGTTTTGTGTTATCTAAGCCCTTAATGAGAGTATCTAGGAGGGCAAGAAGTAGGGTTTCAATGCCATGGAATGGACGGAACCCGTATTGGTGATCATCAAGGGGAGCGGATGTATCTATATAATCTTGGAGTTGAAGTTGGACGACTTTTTCAATGATTTTGGTCAGGAAAGGAATACTGGCGATCGGGCAATTTATTTTATTTATTTTATTTAACAGTATTTCTATACCGCCTTATCATTTTCATTTAGAGCCTGTCAGACGGCCACCTGGGTGAGAATGTTCACAGTCTTGGCAAAAGCATATATCTATATGATTTGCAAGGATTTGTGGGTAATGTAGTCCATTCATTCCAGACACAGCCGTGAACAATAATTAATTATACTTGCTCAAGGGTAAAGCAAATAAGATTTTTATTTATGAGGGTTTCTCCCAACACAGATAATGCTTGGTAGCACAGAACTCAGGATACTTGCTTGCAGTTTTAAAGTTAGGAAAACAAAATCAGGAAAAAAAACAACATCTGAACTGGTCAGGTAATTAAATCAAAGGATTAAAGACCTGGTTGACAACAAACTGGTCTTTCTTGTAGGCTTTAGCAAATAATGTCTTAGGAATGCAGTAAGCAACCAAATAAACCCACAAAGTAGGAAAACTGTTCTTTTCTTCAGGTTAACTTCTTATATCTTTACATATAACTTCAGAAGTGATTCCCTTAGAGCACACAAGCAATTAGGTAAGCTCAATTGCTAGCAATCACCCAGCTGAAACCCCTTAGCTGGCTTGCTTTCTACTGTGTAGCTCAAAATCTTACTCAGAAGGTTTTCTGAGTAGATTTAAAGAACAAGTTGGTATATCTTTGTGATGGTTGTTGTACTTGGTAACAGAAAACTACCATTTGAGTTTGGACAGAGAGCAGTCCATATATTCACATTCTGGTTCTAAGACCTCTCCCCTTTCTTCAATAATCATGGGTTCAATATCTTGGCTTGGCACAAAGGAATTTCTCAATGGAGCACTACCAGGAGAATAATCATTTCCCTGCTTTCTTTCAAAGCAATAGCTAGGGCATAGATCAGTGTTCATACCTGAGCTTCCATTGCTGTTAGAGTTCCCCTCTAAATAGCCCGGCCAATATGTAGTCCAGTTTCTGTGTCCAGCCTTCCAATCTAGATCCCTGGACACTGGATCTCTCTTCACATACCTTCTGGCATGGGTCTTAGGGTCCCTTCCACGTGCAGCTGTTTCCCTCACAGCTGCCGTCTGGAGATTCCTGGCTCTGAAATACCACTCCTCTGGTCTCCCCCAGTCCAATGGTGTATGCTGGCCTCTTGTCTGTCTCCCAGTATACGTACTGTGCTGGACTCCTGTAGACTTCCCAGAGGCTTTTCTCTTCCTTCTTTTAAAGGGCTTCTTGCTCTCTCTGTCCGTCCGTTCTGACCTCTGCTTCTGATGAGAATGAAGATCAGGATCCCGTGGATGATCAAGCTCTGGATGATTCTCTGTAGAATAGACTCTATCTTTATTCTGCCTTGATGAGTGCTCCACCTTAGCACAGCGCAGCTGTGCTGAATCAGGCCTTGCCCTTTCCAATGAGTGCTTGGGGATTACCTCATAGCCCTTTTGATTGAACACACGTTTTCTCACTTCAGCTCCTCTCATGGCTGTTGGAAACCTGGTGCATTCTGGGACTGGTAGTCTTATGGGAAAATTCTGTTTTCTTATTTCTACCAGAACTGACAGGTTGCTTGTTCAGAGTCACTTCACCTTTCCTATAGCTCCTTCCTGAGCTATGATAAGCTTCCTTATCACAAGCCTTATTCTTTAGGATCGGGTGGATTGCAGAGAATTTGAGTTCCTTTGGTAACACACCTTGTTGAAGAGATTTGTTTACTATATCTAAAATAAAAGGGGCAAGTTCTTGTTTTGTTGCCTTAATCCATGTACTTAGCTCTGAGGTAGAACAAATATACTTAGCTCTGAGGTAGAACAAATTATGTTTACTCAACAGCCACGATACTACACTGAGCAGAGCAGGGCTGGCAAATTATTGGCTTCTATGCTAAAAACTCGACACCACAAATCCCACATTGTATCTATCACAGATGATTATTACAGATGTTTGACTAGCAATGCCGATATAGCAGAGACTTTTCACACTTTTTACTCTCAACTTTATACCTCTGAAATGACCCCAGATGAGGGTGCCTTTGAAAGACTGCTGGGACAGGTTGCCCACCCAAAGCTTGAGGAGGAGTATGCTATAATCCTTGAGAAACCCATTTCCCTTGTAGAAATGAATGAGGCCTTAATAAATATGACTGCAGGGAAAGCTGTGGGCCCAGATGGGCTGCCAATAGAATTCTATTATTTTCTATTGCAAAGGACCCTCCCCTTTACATGAAGGCCTATTATCAGTTACTACAGGAGGAAGTAAAAGAAACAGGGACCTTTGCCAGTGCCACGATTGTGGTTCTGGAAAAGCCAGGTAAAGATCCGAAAAAGGTAGGAAACTGTAGGCCAATCTTGCTTCTAAATGCAGACTACAAGCTATATTCTAACATTTTGGCTCGATGGCTCATAGAAGTGATACACGTGTTAATTCATCCCAATCAGTGTGGCTTTATTGCCGGTAGGTCAACTGCTGACAATGCCCGGCTACTCTGCAACTTGTTAGAAGTCGCGGACCACTTAGATATTCCATATACTGGCCTTTCATTAGATGCTGAAAAGGCCTTTGACATGCTGGAATGGTCTTTTCTCTTTACAATGCTTGATTGCTTTAGTTTCCCAAAGAAAATTGTGGGTATACTCCAAGTCCTATATGCCAATCCTTTAGCATGTATCCTAGCCAATGATGTACTTTCTCAGCCCTTCTCTCTTCTCCATGGCACATGTCAAGGGTGCCCCTTGTCTCCTTTTCTGTTCAACCTGGCGTTAGAACCTTTAGTGTTACTTATTCGACAATCTGATGAGATTCAAGGTGTTAGAGTTGCTGATCTACAAATTAAACTTTCCGCATACGCGGATGACCTCCTACTTTTTCTCCACCCAACTTCTATCCCCCCACTCTTACAACTGATCGCTTAATACTCCTATCTTGCAGGATACAAAATTAACTGGACAAAATCGATAGCTTTCCCTATCAATCACTCTGCCTATGCAGCTTTAGTTTCAAACTTCCCATTCCAGTGGGAATCCTCAGCAATTAAATACTTGGGAATATACTACTATGTCTCTTTGGATGAAACGTTAAGAATACATATTAAAAAAACTTAAAGGACACGGCCTGCTCCTTTACTTTAAAATGGCCCCCACTTCATCTCATTTGGTGGGGCCGGTTAGAGGCCATAAAGATGGTCCTGGTACCGAAAATAAATTATATATTAGGAATGTTCCCAATTTTGCTTCCAATGTTGGTTGAGCAATCATCTCAATGCAAATGATTTTTCAGGCCTTCCTCCCCTCTATTAGAGTATACCCATTAGTAAGTTAGCTGGGCAAGGGGAGACTAACCACTCTTCCAAATCAAACCAAGTAGGTTTCTGTAGGAGATTATTATAGGTGGCCTATAAGCCTCCATGGGTATGCGGCACCCAGATACCTCTAGAGTCAGTTGAACAATTATCTCAATGCAAATGGCTTTTCAGGCCTTCCTCTCCTCTATTAGAGTCAACAATCCTTATTCTACCTCACTTCCACTATGGTATAATCCCTTATTTAAAATTAAAAAATCCCCCTTTGCTTGGAAGATTTAGAGCTCTGGCTTGGGAACCAAAAGACCAGGGTTCGATTCCCACTAGCACTCCTTGTGGCCTTGTGCAAGTCTCTTAATCCTCCATTGCTCAGAAAAATCCAAGTTATCAATGTCCCTGTTTATTGTTTACCAAGTTTAAGTTACAATGTAAACCGCTTTGAATGAAATGATAAAACGGTATTAAAAAACTGTTAAATAACATAAATACAATTTGGACTCTGGGTTAGTTAATCGATGGACTCCTCTAGAAATCCTTCTCGTCCCTGCAAAACTAATTTGGCCTCCCATCCTCATGTTATTTTCAATGACTTCAAATCCAGCATTTTATTGCTAGCTCTAAGGTTAAACTCCATGGCCTCTCTCAATCTTGGGGTCTCCATAAAATTGTTGAGGAAGTGGCCAGCAAATGCGGAGCAATAATTGAGGTTCTATACCTTTGTCAGGGACTATCTCCCACCTAAAAACAAGGGGCTGCAGAAAATATGGGAGAGAGAGGCTGGTTCCTCTATCACAGCAATCCTGATCCATCTTCTGGGGCCCTCTTATCCGTATATCAAGATCTACCGCTCTCACTCAATCAATGTTCTTCTTTGCTCATTGATACATCACCCCGGTCAAACTAGCTTAATGGTATAGAAACACGAGCAATTGCTGTTGGTCCTGTCAAACTGAAACAGACACTTTAGCCCACATGATTTTGGAATGCCCTAACATTCAGGCTTTTTGGATTCTAGTCTGGGCTAAGATACAAATATTCAATTTTTCATCCCCTCCTGTCATGGCATATACTCATCTTGAGGTCCCTGGCAGGAGCACCATCATTAGCAAAGGAACACTTCTTCCTGCTAAACTTCATGGTAACAATAGCTATAAAACTAATACTTGTTGTTGTTAAGTGCCGTCGAGTCGGAGTCGACTCATGGCGACCCTCTGGATAGCTATCCTAAATTGTGTTCGGTCTTCAGTCAGGCGGCTCATTGTTGACAGACTGGTACCCATAGATGCTGTTATTGTATCGATCCATCTCATTGCTGGTCTTCCTCTTTTGCGTTGACCTTCTATCTTGCCAAGCATGATGTCTTTCTCTAATGATCTCTCTCTTCGCTTGATGTGTCCAAAGTATGAAAGTCGAAGTCTTGTCATCTGAGCTTCTAAAGAAAGCTTAGGTTTTGAAAATCCCTCCAATCTAAACTGGCATGTTTGTTGGAATCAATCATGTTTATTCTCTAAATATGAAAAAGCTCACAACAGGGGCTACAGCCTCAGAGATAAAAGCATAAACCTATTTAAATGATCTGCTCGTGATGTATTTGCTGCTTATGCTACAAGCTAATAGTTATTTATCTTATCTTATTTTCTTAATATGATCTGGAGGGCTTTCTCCCCTCCTACATGTCTGCCCTAAGGATGTAATTAGTTAGACAGCCTATAGATTTAGGGGGTCAGCAAAGCACCTGGGAGGTTGTGGTGGGTATTTGGGGGTAGTTTACTGTTTAGTGTTTTATATGATAGATATATTTAAAGTTTTACACAATCATAAAACAATCAATAAAAAAAAAGAAAAGAAAGACTAGAGGACACACAATAAACCTACAATGCAACCCATTTCAGACTAATAACAGAAAATATTTTTTTACTCAATGTGTAATCAAACTCTGGAATTCATTACTGAAGGATGTAGTAAAAGCTGTTAATGTAGCTGGGTTTAAAAAAAGGTTTGGACAAGTTCTTGGAGGAAAGATCCATAAACCATTATTATAGAGGACCCAGGAAATCCACTACTTGCCCCGGGACAAGCTTTGTGATACCTTCTTTTGTACCATATAAATCAGTGGAAACACAATGCCATGATAAAAAGAAATTACAAAACACCCCAAAGACTCTCACTCACTCATTGAATATAACAAAAATAAATGAGTCATAGAGTAACAAACTTGATCAAAACAAGAGAGGAAAAATATGCATATACACACATATTTAATAATATAGATCTGAAAGCATATAGAGAATGGACCTAAGGGGCAATAATTATTTATAAAGGAGCCTCAGACCAAGGGGGTGGGAAAAGGAAATGGCAAACAAAGCCACTAAACAGGCAGAAACCACTTAACTCCCCTTACCAATGTCATTCATAGGCTTCAAGTGTTTTCTTTTCTTTTAGATGCATTTTAAAAAAACAAACACTTAACTGAATGAAAGAAAAGCCCCTCAGGAACCAAACCACCATGATGTGTCTGCTGGATGGATGTCAACTCGAGTTTCGCCCACAAGTTTCAATCGGGCTGCATCAGGATAAAAAACCAGCATCTCCAAAGTTCCTCTGTATGAAGGACTGAACCCTCCTTTGAAATTATAAGGCAGTGGCTGAAAAAACAAACAGACCTCAATCAAATTAAATGACTGTCATCTAATCAAGAGACTCATTCAGCCCCACTGGATGAACCTAATTCAAAGTGAAAATCCACTTCTGTTCTAGTATCGTCAACTTGTGGAGACTATCTCCGCTGACAAAATCAGTAACAGTGTCAGTGATGAACCAGCACATATCCTCCCACTGATGTGAAAGTTGTAAACAATGTTGGACCATCAGTGCATGAATAATTTGAGTACAGAGATGCGATTTGTGTTCTAAAAGGCGAATCTTTACTTTACAGCACGTTCTACTCACATAAACTTTGTGACAAGGGCAGACTGTACACTGACAGTCTGTATGGTACTTCAAAATGAAAGTCAGTTTAGATTGTGGATCTTGCCATTCACTTATATCTAATGAACGATCACATATGGAACAATGCTTACAGGGTTGATGATGTCCTCCATTCGTCAGTGTCGATCTCTGATGGCCAATGATAAAAAGAAATGTCAGAAGGCCTTCAAAAAAGAGTAGCTGATTGTTATTGGTCTGGGCAGAGATACAAGACTATTTCTAAACATTTGGACTTCATCCATCCACTGTCAGTCTTCAAATGGAAAAAAAGTTGAAGACTATGGGAATTACTCAGGAGTGGTCATCTGCCCAAGATTATCTCAATAATAACCAAGAAAATCAATCACAAAGTCAGTAAAAATCCAGACTAAACATCTGGAGGAGGAGGGGTAGTTACTAAAGTGCATTATGGTAATAATGCCTGTTTTTTGGCCCTTAGTGCGCATTAAAATGCAATAACATTTTAGCAGATAAATGAGTGAAGAAAAACACCCAAGAAGTCTTAGAAGGAAACAACGGTTTAATGTGCACAGACCCAGCGAAAATAGTTTTTCCAAATTCTGGGCCTCCACCAGAGGGCTCAGAGAGATTATATAGACTTCTTATCAGATTATTACAGCATTTCTTCATGATTGGTCACTTTATTACAGTATAGTCCCGATTAGAGAAAGTCTACTGTACTCTTATCTCTAGCGAAGCAGAGGGAGAGTAGTTATCTCTAGCAAGCAGAGAGAGCAGCAGGACAAAGGAATAGGGGAGGGACAAGCATGTACCAGGGTATGACTTCACCAAGAGGGGTGTATCCTTTTCACTTAACCCTTCCAGCTCTCAGCCCTGACTGGATTTCTACCTCAACATGAGTAATTTTACCGCAATGCACAATTTGCCACTGCAATGATGTTAAATACACTAAATAGTGAAAGTAAGCTAGTCTGTACAGGGCTGTGTACATGGCCAGGATATTCAACAATATAGTACTAAGAAAGAGTTAATACCATTCAGAGCTTTGCACTCAGTAACATCATTGAAAGACTCTGCTAGGATAATTAGGTGAAAGGTTCCAGATAACATAAACACTAGTCCATGTTTATAGAAGATAAGTAAAGGGCAAGTTGTCTCCCAGTCTCTCAGTCTTGAGTTAGAGATATCAAACTGTCAGTATTAGAATTAATTAGAATTAATTCCTACATAGTTATGTCTGAGAATATGTGTATGTCTCCTTGTGATGACCTGTGTTAATAAGAATTGACCTATGATGGCATAGATACGTGATGTTTGACGTTGAACAATACATAGAACAATACGTGAGAATTATGCTGTATAATCAAATATTTACCTATAAATAAAGTGGCCATAAGCTCAGCCAGGCGACCCGCATGACAGCCGCGGGTCGATAGCTATTACCACCCCACCCCACCCAGCCAAAATACGGTGCACTTACAGAGTTTGCAACAAAACTACTTTTATTTCTACAACAAGATTTGGAAATTGTGGTGGCCAAAATGTTCCTGAGCCCCTAGAAATAGGAAAAAAACAGATTTTTACCTTAAGGGAGAGAAACAGGAAGCAGGGCTGTTAAACTCAAACTGCTCCTGAACAGAAAAAAACTCATCCAGTTCCTAGCTGCAAGCCACGCCCTAGCTCAGAAACAAGTTGTAAGGCTAATGAGAGCTAGCTGAAGGAGCAGCACGAGGCTACAGCTCAAACACGTTCAGAAAGAGTCCCTAGGGGATTAGAAAAGGAGGAGGGCAGCAACAGGAGTGGCCGAGACAGGAGGAGAGAAGGAGTTCCCAGGGGAGGAGCTACCAGAGTGGCAGAACACAGCAGAAGTTTTAACGTGCTGAAGGAGGAGGAAGCTTCAGGGCTGCTGGAGAGGAAGAGATTTCCCAGGACAGCCCAGGGGAGGAGAAGGAACTGCTGAGACAGACTTCTAAGAGAAGCCCAGCCTCAGAGGACACTGTGGGATCTGCTAGAGCCCTCAAGGGAAAAAGCCATAAGCCAGGGAAGAACCAAGAATGCAGAGGAGTTGCTTTGGAGCCTGGAGGCAAGAGATTCCCAACTGAGAGAGCCCTAAATGAGGACACTTTTACTTCAAGCCAAAGGCTTGGTGGAAGCTTACCTGTTACAAGCAGAACCGTGAGTAACCCTGTGCCCAACAGCAAGTTAAGCCAGCTACAGACAGTAAGCCAGTTAATGAGAGAGAGAGAATTGCCCATGTATGCTGAGAATTCTATAGGAAAGGAAAAGTCTTGCTGGAAGAAAATTCTTGAGCTGTTAGAAAGGGCGGAGCCTGGGTTTACATGGAGAAGTTTAAACCAGGATACTGAAGAGTCAGCTGTAGAAGAATGCAGACAGAAAGCTATGCTTCAGACATTGACTCAGAATCTTCTGCAATGGAATGTTCTTTGTGTCACAAGACAAGTTAAATGTTTTGAGCACTATAGAGTGTGAAGCTCAAAGAACTGCATTAGCCAGTAAAGAAAAAGAAACAGGACAGTGTTTTAAAGTCCTGTTTGCTTTTGAAAAAGTTTTTCCTTGAATGAAGTCAGAAAGTTTATTTTGAATGTTTGGAAGTTTCAAGAAGGGTAAACTAGCATTTATGTTTAAAAACTGGAAGAAGTAACGAAAGCCTGATTTGTGAATTCTGGAAGTGGTAGAAGCTATTTGTGTTAGGAGAAGAAATCCTACCTTTTGTTTTTCTTCTTGTTCTTGCACTGAGCTTTCCAAAAGCTCTGTATGGAGTAGTAGTAAAAATCAATAAATTTTCCTGTGTTTGCCTTATGCCTCTCGGACCTCAATTTATTTGAAAACCCACAACTACAAAAAGGAGTGCTTGCCCTACCATAGGCAACATGCTAGGGTGGTGCAGAAGGCCACAAAATACAGTATAAATAACTGTTGGCCACAGCATAATCAACCAAATACATCAAAACCTTATCACATCAAAACATCATAACATAATTCAATCCTATACATCCTAACCACAAGTTATACATTGCCCACTTTGTGACTTTGGGCAGCTATCGTCCTAATATATTGCACTTCCCCCCTTCTTAAGAGGCACAGCCCGCCTTGATCAAGTCCATGATACCCGGCAGGGATGTCTGGAAAAGTTGCCGTCTAAGCCTTTTCCCCACTGCCTTCAGTCCTGATTGGCATACCTTAGGTAAGGGGCGCCACAGGCCTTTTATGACCCCTTTCCCATCCGCAGCAGCATCCCGCTCTGCCTCCACCCAGGGCCCGTCAAAGGCGAGAGCAGGGCTACGTTACTAGTCCCCTCCTCCCCATGCCGTGAAAGCTTAGGGAGGCCCTCTGGACACTGTTCTTGTTTCAATTCCGCGTGCTATTGGGGACAAGTCAGTTCTTCTATGCCAGCTCCCCTCTCTTCCATGGCTGGGCTGTGCGCTCTCTTAAAAGGGTGGTCCCTAGCTCTCCTATGCTGTGACAGTGCCTACTCCTTGGGGTGGGTTGGGAGGGCGATTGCCACCTGCTTGCTGACCCGCTGGGAGGGAAAGAGGGCGAGCCGCGGCCCATCCGGCCACTATATCCGGTTGCCATGACCGCCCGCCCCCTCCCCGCCCCCCCCCACCAAGGTTAACCCTTGGCTTACGGGCGTCTGCCTGTGCCCGGCCGCGCTAAGTCACGGCCGGGTCTATGATGTCAGAGTAAACATAGGCAGAGGCCTAGCTTGCTCTCCCAAAGCTTTGGTTTGTTTTTATAATACAAGTGTGTTGTGTATTATTTACTGATTTACCAATTAACCTTTTCATTGCTTTGTGTGTGGATTTCTGCCTTGTTGTAGGTGAGGGGAGGTGCAGAGTACTTCTTCAGTTAGAAGCAAAGCAAGCAAATGCATGCAAAACACCTCATCAGTACTCAAATGGAAAAAGTGGCTTGTGGTAATTACCGCAAATCCATTCCTAGAAATATAACACCAGATTTGAATTGCTGTTTTTCCACTGGCAGCATGGAGTCACTAACATGTGGACTGATGCTGTAGTCTGCGATCTTAAAAGAGCTTAATGTTGAACAAAAGCCAGTGTTCAGAGGTCCCCTAAAGAATACTACTGCCTCCGTGGGGTTTTCCAGTGCATCTGGATTACCAACATAACTTCTGTAATGATGTCCTCTGGACATATGACTCAAAAAATTACTTTCCCATCACAATAACTGATGTTTTGTTTGGTGAAACCCAAATACTGCCTTTCATATAAGAAACTTATCCTGACTCTAAAGCTTGCTGGTGTAGGTATCATGGTGTGCGGCTGCTCTGCTGCATCAAGACCAGAATATGTTGCATCATTGATGGAACAATGACGTCTGCTTTATATCAAAGAATTCTAGAAGTGAATGTCAGGCGCTTTATCCTCAAGCTGAAGCTGAGCCGAACGTGCTGCATACAGAAGGACAACAATCCTTAACATTTAAGTAGGGATGGAATGTATTTGGGTGGGGGGAGGCTTTTGGAATTTGGGCTAATATTGGAAAAATTATATTGTAATCCACTCTGTACAGTTGGAAAACTGATAAAAAGGGGATATATATTTAGAATTAAATTACTACAGAATGGTTAAAAAAAGATTGTGTTTTGGAAAGACCAAGTCAAAGATCTGACTTAAACCTAAGGAGATGATATCATGATTTTTGTTACAGACAATGTGGATATTGAAGAGCAAAAAAAGATTTTAGAAGCTTGTTTATTAGGTGTGTATAACTGGCTTATAATGAATTAATTACTTTGCATATAATGAATTTGAAAGTATTGGTGGCATCAAACTTTCCAACTGATGTTGTTTCTTGGAGGTAAAGATAGTTGTTTATATTATTCCTATGAAAAGTGAGGTAACCTACCTCAAAATAATTTTCAATTCGCAATTCATTCTACCTTGAGTTACTCACTTTGCTGCTCCATCGATTTCAGCTTATCCAGAACACAGCATCAAACTTGTCACTTTTTCTCCTAAATATGATCACGTAGCCACTTCGTTACAAGAACATCAATGGCTCCCAGTCCTCTAAAGAATTAAATTCAAGGTACAGTGCGATCATAAAGTCCCTCTGCAGTGAGCACTGTGTGAGAACTGGCTGCACACTGGCTACTGCGCTCTTGTTTTTCTTCTAGTGTTTGTCAGACGTCGGACATGGATAGAGTTGTAATTTCTTAGCCCTTCTCAGTATGTTAACCATCAAGGAACGAATATTTTTAATGGAGCATGTGTTTAGATTGGGTGACAAATGTACAGATGTAGTAAAACAAAAATTCTCAGAAAAGTTTCCAGAATCCATTGTTCCACACTGCGCTAGTGTGTGAGATCTAATAAGTAAATTTCAGAGTACTGGTTCGGTGGCAGATGCTGCAAGGAGTGGTCAACCTAGAGCTTTGTCTGAGACAAATCTTCAGAATATTTCTGATTAAGTTGATGGCCAGCCCATCAAAATCATTGAGAAAATTGGCACAGGAGACTGAAATCAGATATGCATCTGCACAAAAAGCTGTTGGGCGAAAACTGCAGTTATTTCCATACAAAGTGACGGCTGTTCAAGAATTAAAACCTGCAGACAACTTAAAGAGGATAGCTTACTGCAAATGGTATCAAAAATTTGCATGAGAAAATGGAATTAAAGTGCCGGATTTAACATTCTACACAAATGAAGCGTGATTCCATTTATTCGGATACATTAACTCACAAAACACTTGTTTAAATGCTGCAGAAAACCCGCATATAGTTCACGAATTGCCTTTGCACGACAAGAAAAATCTGTATGTGGTTAGCAATGTCAAGAAAATGAATTGTAGGCCCTATTTCTTTTTTAAGAACACCATAAACACAGATCGGTATTGCACTGAAATATTGTATCCATTCATTGCACAGCTTGAGGAAAACGAAATCCTGAATGCCTACTTCTAGCAAGATGGTGCTCCTACGCACACTACTCATTCTTCGATGTCGCTACTGCAAAATGTCTTCATTTTGAAGGGTCTCTGGCTGCCATGATCTCCCGACCTTTACTTCTGGGTAGCAGCAAAGAGAACTGTATACAAAGACCACCCAAAAACGATCGAGGAGCTGAAAGCAGCAAAATCCGCCTACACTGCTATCATTACATGAAAGACATTAATTAATGTCTTCGAAAACAAGACTAGAAGAGTAGCATTGTGCCTGGAAAACAATGGACAGCATTTCTAACACTTGTAAAGGTGTAAGTTATGGACTAATAAATAATTCAATATTAAAACTGTTTTTTCTTTTTTTATAACCTTGTTTTTAAAATCTAGTCTAAAACCCATAATACGTACTGCGGAGGGACTTTACGATTGCGTGCATGTAAAAGGTGATATAGCAAGTCCAAATAAACTAAACTGACATTTAAATCTCAGATATTGAAGTTGATTCGCAGTTCATTTTTTAAACTGAGATTACTAAAATGTCAGTGTTGTTAGCACATTATTTTAGGCGAGTAATTCAGTCACTTTGCTTACCTTCAAAGCGGGGAAATGGCGGGGCAAAGCACCGAGACACCAAAACCCACTGAGCTGTCCACCAATGACGGTCTGAAGGTAGGGGCAAATGGGGACCAGGTGTTCCAGGCAGAAATGAGGGCCTGGTTCCATGAATTAAAAATGGACCTCTCTCAAATGCGGGAAGAAGTAGTTAACGCATAGAGGGCCTCCGCAGAGATTTGGGGGAGCTTGACAGGCATCTGGAGGAGACTGAGGAATCTGCTCAAGGAGCACAGCAAAGCAGCAATAGTCCTGGAGCAAAAGTGGGCAGACATGGTAAAATGGCAGGTGGACCTGGAGGATAAAATAGAAGACCTGGAAAACAGGTCCTGCTGTAGCAATCTCAAATTCTGTGGCATTCCTGAGGAAGAGCAATACAAGGATTGCACTGTAGTAGTGCAAAGTATTGTGAAAACGTAGTTACAAGTTGTGGGGCTTGAGGTGGATGGCAGAGATTACAAAATGGATAAGTCCCACTGTGTGGTGGGACTGGCAGGGCTTAACAACAACAAGCCTTGGGACATCATAGGGTGTTTTCACGACTTTGGGTTGAAAGAGCTGGTGGCGGCAAAGGCAAGGACAGTCAGATCGCTGAAATGGGAGAATTGTACATTAGATGTCTATGCAGATTTGGCGCAGATTACCCTGCAAAAGCGATGGGGAATGAGAGATATCCTGAAAAGCTTTGTGCTGAGGATATTTGCTATGGATGGATATTTTCCTTTGAATTAACCTTCACCTTGAGGGGGAAACAATGGCACGTGCATACCCGAGAGGAGGTTGTTCAGGCCCTCATTAGGCACGTAATACTAGCTTCAAACTCCACCCTTCCTAAAGATCTGGATCTGTGACCAGAGCACCTGCAATGGCAATGTGCATCCCACATTCGGAGGTGACTTCACAGACAGTCTGGAGGTCATGGTCAGGATGGGGGTCCTGGAGAACAGACATGAGAGTGGGACTGGACCCAGTGCGGTACTGAGATATGGACAGAGTGATGGGGGCTTTTGGCGTCTCAATGAGTTGCTGCTTAAAGATGAGAGGGCAATATGAGAGGTGGAAAGTTTGATCCAAGAATATTTTACATTCATTGATACAAAGGAGGTGAACTGGGAGGTGGTTTGTGATGGCTTTAAGGCCACCCTGAGGGGAGTGTTGCTGGAAAGAGGGGGGGGGGGGGCGAGGGTGAAGAGGGAAAAGGGGGAACAGCTCTTCCAACTTCATAGACAGCTGCTGCAACTCCTTGAGGTAGATGCCAAAGACAGGAGGGGAAGTTTGACGGGAGAGGTGTTGGAAGTCCAGGTGCAGCTAAATGCACTGGAGACAAAGGAGATCTGCCATAACATGCAGAAGGCACGACAGGAATTTTTTAAAAAGAGTAATAAGGTGGGGAAATACCTGCCTAGGCAATTGCATCAGCGGAGGGTGTGTACCCAGATTACAGCCCTTAATGGGACCTGAGGGACGGTGCTTACTAGGGGAGAGGACACGCAAACAGAATTCCAGAGCTTCTTTCGGAGCTGTATACGGCCCCCCGCCACCACTGCCAGGGGAGGTGGATAACTTCCTTGACTTGATTCCAATTGGTAAGCTGGAAAAAGAACTGCAGGAAGGACTGGAGGGGGAGATTAGGGGGGACAAGGTTTGACTGGCCATTAAATCGCTAAAAATCGCTAGACGGCCTCACAATGCACTTTAAGACATTTGGGGAGCACTTGATAGGGCACCTGCTATGAGTGTTTAATGAATATAATTCGGTCAGTTAATATAGTGCAAAATCACTGATACCAAAAAAACACTCTAATAAAATAAAGAATAGGCAGGAATAGCTTACTCAATACTAAAAAACAGTACACGTTGCTTTTCACTTGAAAGGGGCAAAAGGTCGCAGTAGGCAGTGGGCTGGTGTGAACCATGATATTCAATCACAAACACCGAAATCACTGTGCCCAATTCACATCAATGACCTTATCAATGGCCAAACAATCACTCAGCTTGCAGCAACAGAAGTCAAAACACGATCGCTATCAACCCCAGTTCAGAGAGTGTTTAATGAGCACAGGGAAGGGGGTAGGTTAGCCGACACGATGGGGTGGGCAGGCATAACCCTTAGCCCAAAGGAAGAGGAGGACCCCCAGTTTTGCGCCTCCAATCGCCCCATCTCCCTTTTGAATATACGCTAAGATTCTGGAGAAGATCTTAGCTAATCGCCTTAATAGAGTAATCTTGACATTGGTTCACAATGACCTGGCAGGTTTTATGCCAGGGAGACAGGCAGCAGATAATGTGCGTACAATTTTGATCATTTGGGCAACCCAACAGTGCCCAGAAGCGGCTCTTTTGCTCTCCCTGGATGCTGAAAAAAACCTTCATTCATGTGTCATGGAACTTTATGTTTAGAGTCCTGGAGAAAATGGGTTTTGGGGACTGCTTTCTGGCTTGGATATGGACTATCAGGCTCCACTAGCCTGTGTTAAAGTGAACAGGGGCTATTCTTTCTTCTTCCTGATTGAAAGGGGGATGTGACAGGGGTGCCCCTCTCTCTCTTACTGGTTGCCTTGACATTGGAACACTTGTGGCCTAGATAAGGATGAGCAAGAATATCTGGGGGACAATAGTAGGGGACTGTAATTATAGAATCATGCTTTTCTCGGGCCACATTGTTTTGGCAGTGTCCCGATCACACATCTCTTTGCCCCTGATAATGTGGGAACTCCACGAGTTTGGGCGTTTATCAGGGTTCCAACTAAACTGGTCAAAGTCTGAGATACTGAATCTTACAGTTCAAGCTGATATGCGATAACGATTAAAAAGTAGCCTCCCCTTTAAGTAGGCAACTAAGGGGACTCAATATTTGGGGACAATCCTGAGAAGGGATCACAAGGATATATGAACGCAACTACAAATGGGTGACAGAGGAAGTGGATAGTTTGCTGAGGAGGTGGGGACAGGGCTCTCTCTCATGGTTGGGGTACATTGTGGCTGTAAAAATGATGCTGTTGCCCCAGTTCTTATTTCAGGTGCTGCTGGTGGAAGTGCTATTGTAGGTACTTAGAGGGGTGCAGAAAAAGATTGAGCGGTTTATATGGAATGGCTGGGCTCCTAGGGTGGCTTAGAAAGTGTTGCAAAGGGCTAGAGGGGATGGAGGGCTGGGGGTACCAGACCTACAGAGGTATTATGAGGCAGCCCAACTAAAATGGGTCTACTTGTGGATACGTGAGACTTCTAAACAGTGGGGGCATACCCTAGAGGGATTGCTATGGGGAGGGAGGAGGAAGGAAGAGTATAATTCATGTCTGCCACACACTCGGGATCTGGTCTCGATATTGGCGCACCCTATTGGAGGGAAAGAAGGTGTCCATGGTAATGACCCTGTCAGCTTGTTTTCAGGACAGGGAGGGCCCTCATCCGTGGGTGTTGAGAAAATGAGCAGCATAGGGGTTGATTTGGTTTTCCCAACTTTTTAATAGTGAGAGGGTGTGGCCCTTTGAGGGTTTGTGGGACATGCATTGTCTTGAGGGAATAGATCACTATGCAAATACAACATGTGCCTTTGAGTCAATCCTGACTCCTGGTGACCCAGCAGCTCCTAGGTTTTCTTGGCAGTATGACTGGAAGTAGATTACCAGATCTTTCTTCTGAGGCAATGGAGGGTTAAGTGACTTACCAAAGGCCATAAGGAGTGCTAGTGAGAATTGAACCCTTATCTCTTGGTTAACAAGGAAGTATGCTATCCATTAAGCTACTCCTCCACTCCAAGACCACTACAGCTACATACAGATTCACTATTTTCTGTCTCAGAAGGTGGTGAGGGCAGACTTGATGAAGGAGAGGACGTGATTTGAAGTACTTTGCTCTGGAGCGGTAGGCAAGTCAAGGTTGGTATCCCAGCTTTATTAAGGCTTAAGCCTAGAGAGGGATTGCAAGCCTAAATATATGACCCACTGGGAATGAGACCTGGGGGTGGAATTGGGGGATGAAGATTGGGAGCGGATTATTCAGGGGACAGCAAAGCTGTCAGTGGCAGCACAGCTGGTTGAGAATGGATACAAGGTGCTGATGAAATGGTACTTGACCCCTGAACGGCTGCATAAGGCTGGAGTACTGCC
The DNA here is from genome assembly GCA_033557465.1 of Ichthyophis bannanicus. Lineage (NCBI taxonomy): Eukaryota > Metazoa > Chordata > Amphibia > Gymnophiona > Ichthyophiidae > Ichthyophis > Ichthyophis bannanicus. The sequence goes on along the minus strand of CM066031.1, from coordinate 610,659,101 downwards.
AACAGGGAGCTGCTGGTGGCAGTGTGGGGAGAGGGGGATGGTGTATCATATGTGGTGGGAATGTAAGGAGGTTCAGCGATACTGGAATGCTGTGCTGGCAGTCATGGAGGAAATGCTGGGTGCTCTGATGACAGAGTCCTGCGGCCCTTTTGCTTCATCAGCGCATAGATATAGTTTACTAAACTGTGGTAACGTAACAGCATCTACGTTAATGCACGTTAACGTAACGTTAACGCACGTTAATATTGCCTAATGTGCGTAAACCATACCGGCTGCATTAAGGACTGGTGAGGGGTGGAGAGAGGACAGAGAGAAGGGGTCAATGGGCGGGGAGTGGGGGGGGGGAGAGGCCCCTGCTACACTAACGCATTGATCTTAAGGCCAGAACATTACCGTGAGTGAAAACCTTGCGTTAGAGGTACATTTGCAGGAGAGAGAAACCATTTCACTCAGCAATGTACAGCATAGGCAGGGAGCCCAAGAAAGGTGATAGTAGTGCTACCTGTGCAGCAACAGCATAGTGGCCAGGTATTAAAGGCCACTATGGTGATGCCGCAAATGAGGCATATGGGGCTGCATGCAGGACAGGCAGTGGGTGCAGCCGTGGTGCAGAGGCGACTAGGCAGCCGCCTATGTGGAACACAGAAACAAACCAGCAGCAAGACAGCATATGACCATGACCAAACATGCACAGCAGTCTGTGCTCTACAGTGTCACATCCAGGGGACACATGGCCAGTAGGTACCACAAATGGCACACAGGAAGCACAATGCCTGTAATGGGGCAAGCAATGCACATCTGGGGATCACGCCTACAAGGATCTCTGTACCTTCCACAGGCTACGTCCAAAATAGACCAGACACCCAACTAAACGAACACCCATTACTACAGCTCCTGGAAGGCAGTGCAGAGTGTGACCACACGTCATCTGAAACAGATTTACACCCAGTAGTCCAAACCAGGTATACCATACCCACACTGCATGCCCTAGCCAGTCCATAGTCTGCTGGCATAACACCAGCTATCTACCAGGTCCACCCTAGCCAATAGCTGCGGGATCAACAACCTGACACCCAAACCCAGCATCAGCCCATGTGGAAGGGACATAACAGTGGCAGGCGGAGATGGAGGAGGATGTGGGGATGTACAGGTAGGCCCCACCACCCCAGAAGCCAGACGCTAGGCACCCACCTACCTGTACAGTGGATGGCCTGGGACAGCGCACCACCATCACAAACAGCATATGGGAATGTCAGCATGGTGTGGGAGAGCGTGTTGGTGGTGATGGGGCAGTGACACCTGCCCTCAGGGGACCAAGGCCATGCCCTCCTCCAGGGCATCATGGACAGTGCAACAGACAAGGTCTGGAAGATGAAAGGCAAAGGTAGCCACTGGGACCACAGCCCTTCTGTGGCAGCAGGGTAATGCAGCACACACAGACAGTGTGTCCTGGAACAGAAGGTCACAGGTACAAGTCCCAGCTGTGGCTTTCAAACAATACATCCTCATGTTTTACCCTACAATGCAGATAAACCATCAGAATGTGCAATCCGCAAAGCAGCGGCGAACAGGGCGACAAACACCCCTCACACAGCCTCCACTCTCCAATGTGTCATGGCGGCTCATGCTGTTCGCTACAGCACAGAGCTGCAGTTATCACCATTGCACAACTACTACCTCCTGCACAGTTGAGCAAAGTTGGCACTGTGATCAGGACCAGTGTGCCTGGCAGCCTTGCCAACCACCCGTATCTATGCACAATGATGCTTCAGGAGAGTGTGTATGTGTATGTCCAGGCATTGTTTTGTGGCTGGCCACATCTCACAGGGCCCACAATATCCCACTGTTACCAGAACTAGGCTGCAAATGTGCATAATGAGGAGCAAGGCATTGTGGGTATGGCACGGACAGGGCTGATTGGGCAGGATGCATCTGCACAGGGTGTAGGTCAATGGCTGGGACACTGTAGAGGCCAACCACTACCTGCATGGACAGTGATGCCATAGCATGTCATGCTGTGAGGTAACTCTCACCCTGACTAAGTAGTGACCATGGGATGTCTATGTTCCCACATAGTGCGGTACATCATGTGTCTTGTGTCACACCTGGGTGTTCTCAGTGCTGTTGGCAAGCATAGTGCTATCTGCTTGGTGCACATTGTTCTTCTGTGATCATGCACTATGGATGGGCTAGTGGACTGTCTGCAGCTAGTCTGTGCATGGTTGAAATTCCCTGAGGGTGCTGCAGGTGCAGTCTGCTGGTGAACGGCAGACTGCAGTGTGAGGTAGTGGAGGTTTTACAGGCATACACACAGCAGTACTGCTGGGGTGTCAGTGGCCCAGTCACAGTTATGGCTGTGGACCACAAATGTTGGGGTGCTGTCCATTGACAGCAGGATGGGGTTTGCTGGTCATACGGCCATTGCTCCACTCCCTCAACTGCCAAAAGGGTGTTTAGGGTGCTATGGGGAATGTACTGTACACTACATCAGCCTGTAGAGGCATGGCCACACAAACATGGTGTGTGTCTAGATGCCCTTCCACCCGAATCACAGGTGTCAATGGCAGCCATACCCTAACACTGGGTATGCAATAATCTGGATGGTGACTTGACCCAGATGGACACCAAATAACCTTCAGATGCACTGCAGGGAACACCTGGCGCACACAGTGGTAGTGATGGGGACATACAGCAGGAACCGCTCACCAGCAGCGCATGTGCTGCCGACCTAGAGCTGTGCGGCCATCCTATCACACAGGGTGAACTCTGAATTTGCATAATGCCCTGGTCTGTAGCTGCTCTGTGGCAGCATCACACAGTGTCCGGTCTTTTTTCCAGGCTGAGGTACCAGAGAGATGCAGATCCCATTGGGTCATCAGCTGTATACAACTAATCAGCATGTGCATTGCATCATGGTTACTGTTGGGGGTTGCCCTATCCTGGCAGACAGCAGGCTTCTTGTGTGGTGCCCTGCAGTGTTCATGTATACAGCCTTTGCTGTAGTGCTCACATTGCTGGTATAGCCTACAGGTTTTTGCATTGACATTTGCGCTACTGGTCATGGGTTTGATTCCTCTCTATTCTCTTTTAATTTTATGCCTGTCGTACACACCTACATTTCATTCCTGTGACAGTCATATCTGTGCAGATCTGTGCTGTTGCCACATTATACCCTCATCACAGTTGCCAACCATCCTTTTGTCTGTCTATATGTGTCTGCCAGCTGTGTGGTGTCCTGCCCTAATGTGCAGGCTGCTACCCCATGACCTGCACTGTGACCCTTTTCTGCATTGCAGCTCATCATGCTTGCCTCTCCCATGTCTTCTCTGCATGGCACTGCTACTCCTCTGTCTTCCTGTCATTGCACTTATCCAGCCACCTCTACCTCCTCTGGTGGACACGTATTCAAATCTTCTGCCACACACTGTCATTGTTGCACTTTACAGTACCATCACCATGTGCATCGGTGCAATTGCCCCCGTTGTCCACTTTACCAGCTGCCACATGACCCTCACGCAGATTTGGCAGGTCCTTCACCTCTGGCATTTATTTCCTTACATCACTTGCTAATTGGCTTTCCTTGCTGCTCTGTGCAGTGTTAGAGTTACATCTGTGTTTGGCACATACATTTCATGCTTGTGACCTTGGTCCACCTTACTGCCCTTAGCCAACATTTCTTGGGTCACCTTAACATCCTTGGGCTATCTTTAGCGTCACCTTTGGTTCGGCCAGCTTATGGGGCACGTTATATGCTGACTTGGGGGGTGTCACCCTTTCGTGCCGCCCTCTGGGGCACATTATGACCCACCTTGGATGACGTGGTGCTCTATGATGTGCCTTATGGTGCGCCCTAAAAGGTGCATTAGGTTACGGAACTGGGGTGAGGGTTCTTTTGGCTGGCAGTACAGGTTGTTGAGATGTGTCTGACTGTTACAGGTAGTAAAATTAATTGCTTCGGACAGCCTAATGAAATTTGCCACTGAGGGATCGAACTCATGACTGCTGTATCAGCAGTCATTGTATTAACCAGTGTGCTGCACCTCTATTTCTTTGATCTTATGCCACGGCGTGAAATTAAGGTTAACGCGCAATAACACACCACTGTGCCCTCTATAGCGTGATAACGGCAAGGCGCCCTCTATCGCACGATGAGCTTCCATTGCTACCTTACTGCAGAAACGCCCACTACCTTATATGGTATTCCTCACATTATCGCTGCAACTAGTGCAGGTAACATTAAGACGGTTTAGTAAACATACCCCATAGTTTTAGTGCAATTCCAGGGGGTGGTGCAGCACTGTATAGTGGCGGCACAGTCTGAGCCATGTTCTAGAACTGGCCATGCTTTGCAGGAGTTGAGGGCTTTAAGAGGCTGACGCACATATATTTGATGCACTATTTAACTGGTCTCAAAGGGGTAGAATGCAAGGGGTGCACCTCCAGTGGCGAGCGGTCTGACAGTGGCTTCAGCAGAAAGGGGGAAGAGGAGGGGGAGGAGAGGTTGAAAAAGGGAGCGGGCAGTGAACAGTCGGAAGGGGTCCAAGCAATCTGATCCGGGCAACGCTAGTCATGCTTGAGTGGGCGGGGGTCTGTATATATTGTTTGCTGGGTACGTTGGTTTGTTTCCCTATTTTGTAAAAAAAAAATGTTCAATAAACATTGAAAGTTAAGAAAAAAACACAACAAAGTAAGGGTCCAATATTCAGTGCTGGCATCTAGTGTGGATTAGAGTGGGTAGCCGCCAGTGCTGAACATTTAACATGGCTATTCAATGCTGAGGTCATATCCAGCACTGTCATTAATATCTGTGGTCACTGTAGAGCCCAATTGCTAACTGGGCAGTGGCAATATTGAGGTGCTGCCCAGTGAGGGATATGCGCCTCCGCTCTTCCCCGGAACGCCCGCAGCACGCTCCGATGCTAAGTGGTTAGCATCAGGGCCTATAGTGACGTTACTCAGGTACATTCAGCAGCACTAACCGTATTAGTGCAGCTAAATATCCTGCTTAGGGGTATTTACGCAGTTTACATGGTTGTAAACCATTTAAATGTCTTGGTATTTTGGGCCCTCAAAGCTTCTCATACTGCTCTTAACTCATTAATTTGTTGGGCATTCCACAACTCAAGACGTTTCCATACATCCAGAAAAAAATTCAATCTATTTTGTCATGTGGCTGTCAATTTTGCCATCCAATACACCTGTCACAATTTGGCAAGGGCCTGATTTAAAAGGAGAGGATCCTCTTGGCTCCATATCTGATCCAGGCTATCCTCAAATCCTCAATGCTATTAGCACATATTGAACCAGTTTTCCTTCCCTAATGTTTAGTTGAATCAGGGATTACTCTTCCACTGGACAAGCTAGGGAATCACCTAGGGCAACACGATTTTAAGGTCAGAAGTTGCAGCAGAAGGCAGGCAACTAAGCTTCCTCTGTCCCCCTCCCCCCAGGTCTTCCAAAAGCAGCTCCCTTCTTTCTGCTACTGAATTTCTGAATGACAACAATGAACATGCAAGTGCTGCCTGCACAGAACCTTGCATTCTAGTGCCAGTCCCTCCCCCACAACAGCAGGAAGTGCATGTCAGAGGGGGCAGGACTGAGAGGAGCTTCCAGTGTGCTTGAATTGCAAGAGTGTGGCAAATTCTTTCACCTTTTCAGTGCCAGCATGCAGAGGCAGCAGAAAGCAAGGAGCTGCCTGGAAGACTTGAGCAGTGGAGGCAGCAGTGACTGAAGGTTTGCCGGGGGATGGAGGGGGGGGGGGGTGTCAGTGGATGACGGTTTGCTTACAGTGGCTGATACCCTTGGGCCGGCCCCAAGTCCAATTTTTACCTTTGTTTAGCAGCGCTAAAGCTGCTTGCAGACTAACCTCTTTTCCAAAAGATTCTTTAAGAAACCAGACACTTGCTCTAAAAAAAAAAAAAAAAAAAATGGGCGAGGGGGCCGATATTCAAAGGCATTTCTAGGGTTTACAGACCTTCAAAATGTGTAACAGCCGGCTAGCAGGATATTCAGCGACACTAACATGGTTATTGATAATGACCTACTGCCCGGTTAGTGATCCATGGGCAAAATCAGGTGTGGCAAAGGCAGATCTAACTTTACCGCAGAAGCTAACCGGGCAGCGACTCAATATGAGACAAGCCAGATATTCAATGCCAGTGGCCGGATAGTTTTCAGCAGTGACGGCTAGCCACATAGCAGCACTAGCTACCACCACTGAATCTCTCCCTGCCCCCTAACCCAATTATCCTTAGGCAATCCCACCATACCTGAAAGAATGGGCCTCCAACATTATCTCTATGAGGATATTAAAGGTACTTGAGGTGGGGAATGGGTTTAGTATCATCTATAATACAACTTAGAATTATTCTCTGTCAAATACTTAGCTTGCAAACCATGATAACAATGTGCAATTAAGGGTTCCTACTCATGTTCCTCGCACTCCACCTTTAAATCTTTCTCCCATCTTTCACGATGTTTCAGTTTAGGTGATGGGCCTTCTTCTAGGAGCTTTGAAATTCCACCCTTGGTACTAGAAACATTAAATGCCTTCTCTAACGGCAGTTCCAAAGCTCACCGGTTCTTCCCCCCTTGAATTGGAAAATGCTCGACTTGGTTGTATTGGTAATTGTCACTGTCCTTTATACTGTATTCTTCCCTAACATCCTCAAAAGATAGCAATTTCCCATCTCTAACAAACTGACTCACTAGCACAATCCTAATTTCTCACATCTAGAAAGTACCTTGTCTATCATGCCCAGAGGAAGACATTGCAGAATTTTAAAATTCAAGTGCAGAGAGAGGTAAAAAGATTGGGTATTATCTTAGATTCAGCACTTTCAATGCAGAATCAGATAGCAGCTGTGATGAAAAAAGTGAATTAATTGCATCTGTTTCTTCAGCTAGATGATAGTATTAGTGCTAACGCATCTAGATTATGGCAACTCAATTCACATACACTTCCACAAAAGACTGTGGGCAGACTGCAAACCATTCAAAATATGGCTGCCACAGTGATTAATTTAATTTAATTTAAACAGGCATTTATACTCTGCTTCTTCCCTTTTAGGAGTTTGAGGTGGTTTACAAGTTAAAAGTGTAAAATTACATTAAAATTCAACACCTGATCCTGCTTGCTGCATATAAAGGTCCAAATTAACATAGCACATTGAGATGGGAATTGAGGCATCCAGGTCCGACATGCACAATTCCCCCAGTGTGTTACAAAAGACTTTGCCAGATGCAATATCTACAAAGACATGCAGGAGGGCTTGTGTAGTTGCCGGCACATCCCGCGGGATCAGCAATTTCGAAAAGCTGCACATGGGAAAAAAAGTGTCCTGCTTTCCCCAAATTTTTGTGTCTGCAGCATAAATCCCTTCATTCTTGCACCCTTCAGATATCAAGAGTACCCTCGCAGGCCCTCCCTGACATCATTAACAACCCCATACTCTCTGCAGTCCCCAATAACACCCCCCACCCCATACCTCCAAACTCCGCTGACATCAATAGTACCTCCCGAACCTCCCTGTAGACCCTGGCATCAATAATACCCCCCAAACCCCACACATCTGACATCATTTGTATCTCCCTGCATCCTGCCACTCTCCCTGACGACAGATCCAACCCCGCACACTTCTCAACCCTCCCTTAGGTTTTACTAGAGTTTTCCCTGGTCTCTATTAGGAGGCAAAGTAATCCCCAGTTGCTCTTGCATCATGGGGAGCCGGATTCAAAATGGCACCGGTCAATCCCTAGCAGTGGTGCCACAAGACTACAGCTAGGGGTTGTCCAGTGCAATTTTCAACCCAGTGCCTCACAGGGGAGAGTGACTGAGGATCATTCCTGTCCCCCACTAAATGGAATAAATTGAACAGTGTTTATGATGCAAGATTGCTGACTTTGATTTGCTGCCTAGGTTGGTGTTATCATGATATGCTCCTGAATTGCAATCTGCATTGTACATGTAGAATGAAAAGTCAGAATACACATATTTTAATTAAGTTAAATCACTGTAAGAATTGGCCCTGTAAATACTGTCTTTTGGTTCTTGTCTGTTGTCAAGTCATCATTGCAGAGGGGCAGGTGCATCCAGTCTGTTCAGTGCTGCTTATCCTGATTGTAACGTTCCATTATGAGATCCTTAAGGGCTTCCTGGTCCATTGCCACTGCATGTGTGTGTGTAATACTTCCCTAACAGGTGCATCTTCTCAGGAGTTTTCTTGGAAGCTATTTTACATTTATTGGATGCTCTAACTGAGGTGGGTGATATGGAAAGGGAACCGGCCACCCCTTTAATGGACTTGGTCATGGAATAACTCCTGCAATTCCTTTTTATTCAGGCAGCATGCTTTCTGATGAAGAAAGCTAAAAAAAAAAGGAGCTGTGAGAGCCGGCATATTCCTCACCATCCCGGAACACCTTTCCCCTGTTCAGATGAGTAGTTTGGTTCCTCTTAATTTGACTTTGGAACAGCTTCATTAGAAAGCGATTCTTTAGAGTTGAACACATTAAAATTGTTTGCGGAGGCTGGTCTATAGAACCTTATAGCCCCACGCGAATTTGGTCGTTTAGACCTTTTAAAATATTGAATAAAATGGAGGGTCTGTTACCAGAGTATGTTTCACATCCTCATGACAGATGATCCGACAAAAATTAATTTGGGAAATTAGACTCTGTCCCTTAAAATAAGTAAATGTAGGCAAGGCAATTTTTGGGATTGTTTTGAGTGAGCCTTTTCTAGGAGATATATTAGCGGCTTCACTGGTGGGTTTCATATGTTCATAGAAAAAAAAAAGGTCAGGCACTAGGCCCCAGAGGTAAAAGGAAATGCAACAGTTTGGGTGCTTTTTGTTTTGTTTAACAGAAACTGCAAGCCAATGAAGCAGACAGTGGAGACCTCCTTCGCATAGGTTTTAGTTCCTGATTTCCTTTTTGTGTTTTTGCAAATAAGTGTGAGCAAACATCAGACAGCTTTGAAGGGGTTGCTGGATTCTTGAGGGATCCTAGCAATGGGCACACTTGATCTGAGCTCAATAATACTGCAGCTATCTTTCCTCTTCCTTTCTTTCCTCTTTTTTTCAAACTTAAACTTAGTTATATAGTATCTGACTTCAGGTAAAGGCCAGTATTTATTTATTTTATTTATTTATTTAACAGCTCTTATATACCGCGCTATTTGACATCAGTGCGGTTTACATTAAACAAAATACACTCAGATTTAGAGAACTTGTCCAAGTTACAGGTAACAGGGGAATAAAACAAGGATTAACTGCGGAATAGCATATAAATAATTAAATAAAAGCAATTACATCAGACTAGAGATCTAGTATGGTCCATCTAGTCAGCCCAGTAAAGTGGCTAAAGCAGGTCTACCCGCTACTCCGTGCAGGTCACCCCTCTATCTGTTGAGTATAAGAAATAGTTAAGTTTGATTTGATTTTATTCTCTTGCTATAAAGGGATCCATGCCATTTTGAATTCCATCACTGTATTTGCCCCACCACCTCCATCGAGAGGGTATTCCAAGCATCCATCATCCTTTCAGTGAAAAAATATTTCCTGATCTTGCTATTAAGTTTACTACCTTGCAGCTTCATGTTATGCCTTCTATTTTTACAGCTTCTCCTTCTTTGAAAATGTTTGTTTGTTCATTAATATCCTTTAAGTATTTAAAGGTCTGTATCATGCCTCCCTTGTCCCTCCTCTCTTCTAGGGTAAACATATTTAGGTCTTCAAGTCTTTTCTCTTACGTCTGCTGGCATGGGCTGCAAATCATTTTGATCTTCTTCCTCTGAACCATTTCAAGTCTTTTTTTAGCATTAAGAGAGCATCTTGGTAGCAAGAACTATCCTGCAAGAGCTGCTGTTGCTTGCTGAAGGTTGAAGTGATCAAATAGGAAATCACTAATAACAGCTGCCAGCAATTACTTTGCTCAAGAGCATATCAAAAGATAGAGGCTGGAAAAAAAAAAAGGTGAGGGCAGGGATGAATGAGGCATGACTCCCTTAAATAGTGAAGAGAGGGGCCAGTGAGTATGCTTAATAATCAGTGATTACGTGCCCGTTCCATCATCTACTGTGTACAGTTTTTCTGGTTCATTGTTTATGTTTTTGTTTATTTAGGAGTTTCTATATCGCTCTATACCAAAGTACCAGAGCGGTTTACAAAGTAAAATGACAGGAAAATGAGCAGAACTCCATACGTCGGACAGGAAAGAATAGAAAGATGATAGACAAACATATAAAGCTAGACAGCGCCAGTGACCTGATTGCTCTAATTTCAGCAGCATCATAAAAGCTAGATTAAAGTTGTGCGTCTTCAGCAATGATCTGAATTTCTTGACGAAGGACTCCATTCTGTGACAGGCTCTTGCTACAGCAACATTTGGGATGCTATACATGGCCTATCATGCTATATGACCTCCTGCCCCCCCCCCGCCCCCACACACACATACACCCAATGACAGCAGGCTAGAAATATAGGAGATGTGAAACCCAGGGAAAGCCACCATCTCAAAGTCAGTGTGGTGGCCATGTCATGGCCTCATCAAATTTAGGACTTTGCTAGTTCCTGGCTTCTGTAAATAGAGCAATAAGCAGTTTATTTAACTGTATTCATTCTCTATACTTTGCTCTCACTGCAGCAAATGCCAGTCAATTTCATCACCTGAAAATATCACAGCAACTCTTCAGGGGATAGTGTCCTTTCAATAATTTATATATTTTTTTTATTGTTCCATTTCATCAGTTTATTTTTATAGGTCATTTTTTAGCGACTTAGAATGTAAAGCAGTATTTGCAATCCCACACTGCATAAAGATGAAATGACAAACTGCTCCATGTTAATGTAATGCTTAACATATTTTTACATGCTCTACCTGCCAACATTTCACTAGTAAATATTAGTAGCATATATTACTATAGGTTTTTGCAACTTCACTTGTAAACGCACATTACTCAGACAGAAGTCAGTTTGCAAAAGAAATCAGCATTTCACTTTGAAGTCCAGGATGAAAAGTTAGATTGTCAGAAGACATCAAAAAACCACTGTAAACAAGATTCAGTGGTATACCGAAGCCATCCGTAAACTAACAGATGCGCATCCATCACATTTTCATTTTGGTTTGTTTGCTGCATTGGGTTCTATTAAAGTTAATGGGATAATTTATTTTGCACCATAGGGGGTAATTTTTATCAGGAAGCACCTATTTGTAGTCACAAGCAATGTGCATATATGTTGATATTTTAGTCATTTATACACGCATAAATGGTGGAGTTTGGGCGAGATTTGGGTGAAGCACACAAGTATGCACATAGATTATAAAATTCTATAATTTGTAGGTGTTTTTGAAAGATTTAGGCAAGGCTGGTGTAGTTGTCGACATCTTCAACTTAAGCTAGTATTTTATAAAGGAATGTAGATGTCTGGCTCTTTGAATCTGATGATCATATGGTACTGTATATTATGCTGGAAATGAAATACAAAGAAGGAATGGTGTTGCATTTATAAATAGGAAAAAAATTTGCAATAACTAATAAAGTATAATTCAATCATGTGATTTCTATTCATTTATGAGAAATGCCCATTGTAGCAAATATTATTTGCAGCATCAATAGATGCAGAAAAGAATGAAGTTCATTAGTTCTATGAACAAGTACAACTTGAAATTGACCGAACATACATAAAAGATAACCTGATAGTCGTGGGTGAATAGAATGCAGAAGTGGGGAACAAAGAAGGTGGTAAAGCGGTTGGAAAATATGGACTTGGCAACAGAAATGGAGCTGGAGAAAGACTGATAGAATTCTGAAAAACCAACAATCTATTCATCTCAAATACCTTCTCCAATCAACGCAAGGTGGTGACTGTAGATATGGACTTCATCCAATGGATTGTACAAAAATCAAATTGACTGTATCTGTGGAAATCAACATGAAGAAGCCCAATAACATTAACAAAGACAAAACTTGCAGCTGACTATGGTAAAGTATGAACTTAAAATATACCACCTGAATTTAAAGATTGTCTGTGAAATAATCCACAGCTTTGGATTCAAATGACAGAGCACCAGAGGAATTATGGGATGACATCAAGAAATTAGTGCTCAAAGTGAAAAGTCTTTACAAAAGGTGAAAACACAAAAATGGCCAAAATAGATGTATGAAGCAAAAGAAAATTGCTCAGAAACAGAGAAGCTAAAGCTAGAGGAGAAAGCAGTACTGAGGGAACTTAACAGAAATTATCAACATGCAGAAAAACAAGACAAAGAAGTACTATGATGATGCATGCAAGGAAATAGAATCGGAAACTTTTTTTGTGTTTTTTTTATGTTTTAATTTATATTTATTAAGAAGGGGGGGTTATATGAGCATGTAGAGGCTGGCAGAAGATTAGCCGCTCAGCTGAGCTTTGAACAGATTGAAAGGAAGAGAGATGATTTGGCAGGAGACCAGCAAGGAAAAGGTTGCAATAGTCTAGACAGGAAGGGCCCGATATTGGACGAGGCGCCAAAGTAGCCAACAAGCGCCTAAAAGAAACCGCACACAAAAGGGGCATGAATCATGAGTAAGGCAGACAACACGCGGGCAAGTGTAGAAAATTGCCATGTACTGGGAGGATGAGCAGCCGGTGGTGAAATCAACATACCCGGGCAGCATGGAGTAGCCCATATTCACTGTAACCATGCAGACATGCCAGAACAATATCGGCTCAGAAATCGTGGAAGGCGCAGAAGGGTTTGCCAAACCATGCAACATGGGCAATACCAAGTAAATGAACTGGGGACAAATAGGTATGCACAAGGGCACAAAGGGGGTCCACAGATATGGTATAAGGACACACGTGGCACATGAAGGTGGGGCAGAGACAACCATGTGATGGCCTGTGTCCTACCCAGGTAGCACCATATGGGCCATGCCCATGTAGCAACCCTGCACTATGCCCAGGTAGTGACCCGACTAGTACAGGAGAACCCTCTGACTGGGCTGATGCACAGCAGTAGCATGGCAGCTAGGAGACCCTGGCCAGGAAGGTACCCCACCACAAAGGGGTGCTCTATCTCCTTAGGAACCACAGGGCAAATCTGTGGCTCTCAGCCATCTAGTGGGACATCCAACTCCAACTATGCAGGTGAGGAGCCAGTGGGATATGTAGGGCCTGGGAGGACACTGGGAGGGGTGGGGGTAAGAAGTGCAGCAAGCAGCTGAACACACTGCCACAGGTCTAGCAGTGGGGGAGTGCAAACCAGTGAATATGGGTCATGGCACATGCAGTCCCCAAAGCCCTGTCCCCGGGTCCTGCACCTGTCTGCAAGTGCAGTGCCCAGTGGGGAGCCCTGCCAAGCCAGGCTGTCTAAAAGACTGTGACTGTAAGGAGCACATCGGAGGATGCAAGAACTCCCCTGGCAGGGGAGATGCAGCAAATACATGGGCAATAGGAACATCCACAGGGAGTGGGAACAGTCCCAACAGCAGGGACATGTTGTAGGGGAGCATGTTGCAGGCCTGTGAAATCTGTTCAGTGCTATGCAGCAGGCACCATGCAGATATGATCACCATCACAATTACATACCTGAACAGGCCAGACTCCAGGGTGAGCAGTGCCAAGAGTAAAAGCATAATAGGGAGGTCTAGGGGCTTGCCTGGGGAGTACTTGCCCACTACAGGATGGCTAGAGTGAAAGGTACAAGGGACAGTGCAGATGACAGAGGGCAATATCTGAATTGGAATGTCACAGACTTCAGTGTGAGGCTGGAAGTGCCTGGGATGCAGGTAGCTGCATGTGACTGGGAGTCAGGTCCTGCCTGTGATGGGAAGGGTCCATGGGGGTGCATGAGGCAACAGACAATGGGACCAGGGGAACCTTAGGTGGGGGATAGGAAGATAACAAGTAATGCCAATCCCTCTCCCACAGTGAGTACGGTGTTTGGTGAACGCTTGAGGCACTGAAGTGCCATTTTAGAACCATGCACTGACAGATACTGGAATACATACAGCACCTCAGAGAGGAAGTTGCAGCAGCAGCAGGTTTGTGAGGAGGTGTGCACAATGAAGTACAGAGATGGGGTATGTACTTGCGCCAACTGTAGGTCGACACAGCCAACCACCAGAATGCACATGAGCTGGACAAACAAAGCCAAGGGCCAACTGGGCAACACCAAGCACATGCCATGGAGGTTGTCTCAGGAATTGCCAGCTATGATAGCAGAAACGCACCCAGGCAGGATGGTGAGTGGATCATGCACGCCAGTTGCTGCCGGGCAGGGATCCCATATGGGCTATGTGCATGACCGTGGACTGGACACACAGTGACACATCAGACCACTCCTGCATGGCCCACACCTGCAGTGTGGGTCACATCACGTGAGCTAGGGGTACACTTCCCCACAACTGCCTTGCTGCTGTGCCCATGTCTGCAAAGGTGAGAGGGACTGCATGCCTCACACCAGTGTGTGCCTGCCATGCCCTGGGTGCTGGCACTATGGGCTGGGGCGTATGGACAGTTTTATGTTTCATCACCCACATGTGTCATGGCCCTTGGGGTATACCAGTGTGGTGACATGCAGTTACCATGTGCACGGGCATGGGGGACAATGGGGCAGGTGTGCATATATGTTCATGGATCTTGCTTGTCCTGTGTGTCTTTGCTCATCACAACAACCAGTGAGCATGCAGTGGCACCAATGTTCTTGCTAAGCTGTCTGGGTCCACTGCCAACATTCCTGCCGGCGGGGGGATGGTGCAGAGCGATCGATCGCTCTGCCCCTCCCCCCACCGGCGGGAATGCTGGCGGAGGACCCGGTGCAGATTAAAGAGAACATTGCAAGGGTGCTGCGGCGTGCGTTAGACACAGGGTCTAACACACCCCGCAGCACCCTTGCAATGTTCTCTTTCCAAATATGCGAAAAGTTTTGAAATATGAAAGTAAATGCCCAGAATCCATCTCCATTATCAGACTTGGATGGGACTTCTGACAAGCAGAAGGAATGGGTGAGAATCAACCAGGACACATAGGGAAAGAAGCAATAGAATTTGCAAAACAAAAGAAAAACCTCTTCAAAGATATAGATTAACAAATGAGGAGCAGTAAGTAGCAAATGTATAAATACAGTGGGAAATACAATTTGTTATTTCACAAATCATTTGTTGATCAAAATCAGAGACATGAATAGATAAGGAGAACTGAACTGAAACCTTGGAGATTGATAGTTGCAGCCCAAGACAGTGGATTATGGATGCGATGGTTTACAGAAGCATAGAAAAAAAACTAAAAACAAAAAACACTAAAATATGTAAATACTGTAAAGAAGAATTGCAAATAGATACTCATCTTTTAGCTGGCTACAAAGTTTTGATAGGAGAAAGTTTCTATACAGGAAAACATAATAAAGTATACCAGAAAAGCAGTATCACCACAACCCTAAGAGAATTATTGAAATTGAAGAAGTTATGATCACCTGGAACATTCCCATTCCAACCAAAAAAAGCTAGCCGCAAGAAAATTGAACATTGTGATGAAGGAGAAAAACACAAGAATAGCAGTGATGACAGAGATTTTAGTGCAAAGAGATTATTCTGTGCATTGAGTGAAGAAAGAAGATGTTCACGTACCAAGCAATGCAGTCAAGGATAAAAACCGTGGAAGAAGGACACAAATATATTTACCATCATATTGATGCCAAGGCTTGATTAAAAGGCATTGTCAAGCATGCTACATCTTATGAAGTCCAGGAGGATGTCTTTGGCGTGATATAAGTACTACAGTGAGCATAACAATCAATTTGAAAGACCGAGATCATATTCCATACTGGGGAGAATAAGATTATAGTATGTAAAAATAAATAAATAGTGACATGAGGACCACTAGGCACTGGGAGAGGTATAAAGTAACACCAATATTGGCAGGAATACCAACTGGCAATGTGGATATAAAGTTTGGACATTAGTGTTCAATGGGGGCAAGAGGTTTATTCCCAAAGATTTGGCTTTTGGGGTTCAGTGGACAGATCAACATTCTAAGCGGCATCATTACTCCAAAGTCTTCTCAGATACTTGGCTTCATAAAACTTGTTAGCCTACAAAATATTATCTTCAAAGGCTATTGTAATTGAGAGATAGATAATTAGCAGCAATTATTTCTCCTATGTACCATGGAGGGAAGAGCACCCCAGGCACTGCAAAAGGGGTAAAGCAGCACCATAAATGGTGTAAAGAAGATCTAAGGCACCAAGAAAAGTACAAAAGAAGGCAAGGGAAGACTTACCACTGCTGATGGTTCAAGGCATAGCAGAGGAACCTCCTCTTATCAATGGTGTAAGATCAAATGAGGGTCCTTCAAGCAAAATTTGCTGATAGATCTCCATAATGGTAGTGCCCCTCCATGATCACTGCTCTTCCCCTCCCTTCCCCCTGAAAGGTTATAAAATACATAGCAGCCAACAAACATGAGACTTACTTTAAAATAAGTTTGCTACACCACCTCCTGATGCCTCTCTCCCCGTTTCCCAGCAGCCGGAGAAGCAGTTCCCACTGCCAGGATGAAGTCTCAAGTATCACAAGACTGACTCCATAGCGGGAGGTGCTTCTCTCGACTAAGAAAATTCTTTACAGGGAGAGAGGCAGCAGTAGGTAGTGCATTAAATTTAAAGACATGCTCTGCTTCTGTAGCTGTGGTGTGGGGATTGCTGGTCCCTGTGAGCCCTCTTCTTGCCTGGGCTACCTTGGCAAGGTCTGGCCAGACTGAACTTGGTGAACTTGTGTGCCTAGTATCCTAATGAGTCTGTGGTCATGATCTTTATGGGTTCTGCAAAGTATTGTATCAGAGAAAGTCATGTAGGACTCTTAGGAGGCATGTTTACTATACCACGATAAGTACATTTGCAGCTACCGTGCGGCATATCTAAAAATGCCATGTGGCATCTGCTGGGGGAATGTCCAGCTCCAGCCCTGCAGATACTGTGACAGATTTGCACTTCCCACGATGACCCAGAATCCCCCCGCACTGCCTGCTGATGCAGGGATTGTAGAATCCAGGGCAAGAGTAAAGGGATGACATAGCAAGTTGTTGCTCTTTCCTCGCTGAGGCATCGTCAAACTCCAATACCTCCCAGCCCTCTCCCCACCCACATGTTTACCTCCCTTCTAAAAGTGGTGTAGATGACTCAGATCTACTGATCTGGGGCATTGGTACACTGAAAATGGTGCTAGTGTCACGGTGCTGCCCTCTTGTGAGAAGACACTGATGGCATCTTCATGCTAGGGGGCAGCACCATGAGACTGGCACCATTTTACTTCAAATATAGAAGGAGCAGGAGCAGCGAGGGCTACTTCTACCCCCTTCAACGCCATTAAGTAAAATGGCACTGGTCTCATAGTCTTCATGTTAGGAGACAGCACTGTGAGATCATTGCCATTTTTCATCATGCCTGTGAGGGGGCACGAGCAGAGAAGATCATTCCTAACTCCTGTCTAGTGGACCACCAATGCTTTTTGAGGTAAGGGCTAGAGGGTGGACCCCAAACAGGGAAGTAATCTTGACAATCTTTTAGGAATGGGGCTGTTCGCCGCTCCACAGAATGGGCAAGCACCTCGGTTCTGCTCCAGGATAAGGGCACAAAGTAAACTAGCCTTGGGTGCCTTCCTTCTCAATTGAGAGGAGGGTCTTCTGCAGTGGTAGGATTTCAACTGGGCAGAACCAAGTTCGGTCCACTCTGCCATCCATCAGGATGCATAGGTGGCAGCCCCGCACACAATAGCGTTACAGGAGCCACACGGTCAGTTCACTGCTGTCCGCATCAAGAGAGCAACTCCCTGGTGAGCCAGCGTTCTGATCCCCCCACCTGTGGGGGCTGCTCCTGATACTGTGATCCCCCCGATGACTTCAAACCACTGTCAGGTGGGGGAATTCCAACCATCGAGAGCCAGCATTGCAATACTGTGTTTGGCCTCGTTCAGCAAACACAGGCTGTGGCAGAAACCGATTCAAACAAACCAGGCCAAACTGGCTGAATCCCACCACTGGTCTTCTGTACACAAATCCTCCAATAACTCTCATAGCAAAAACTCTCCTGAAACTCAAGGACGACTGATCCTCACAATGCCTTAATAACCCCAGCAGCCATGATTTTCCCTGATCCTGGAATTATCAATTTGGGAGCCCATTCTGTTAGACATTTCACTAGCACTAATTTCACAAGTGATTCTACTACATCCCAACATTGAGCCCCTAGCCCTCACAGCTTGGATATTGAGAGGTTAGCTCTTCTTTGAACCTGCCATATGGTGTAATCAACATCTTTTGGGCTTCCATGAGAGTTTCCACTAGGAAGTCATAGGATTTTAAGTACAAGAGGTTTGCCATCCGGTGTGATTGAAAAGCCCTACATCCTTTCACCTGTCCCACACACAAATTGCTTGAATATTGTAACCAATAGGGTAAAATGTTGTTATTTACCTGGTGTGTGCCTTTAGACTGTCAAAAGCCAGAGACAGCCTGGAAAAGTGGTAGGAGAGTCTTTATGAATAATAATGTAGGACAATTAAATGAAGATGGAAGAAATAAGATTTTGTTTTAAATAGATTGGGACTATGCTATGACATCAATGGGGGTTATGACACTTACCTGCCCAGGTAAGAATGCAGGTGAGGTCTTTTTTTCTTCAGTTGTTGTGTGATTGGCTAAGTAAATGAGACTTTTTTAAGTTTTGGGAGTTTTGACTAAGTTTGACAGAGTATAAATGGATTGTGAAGGAGAGTGAATGATTTTAAAGTTTTAGTTTTGGATTCTTTTAATAGGAAGTGTTAGGTATCCCTTTGACAGGAGTGCACATGCATAAGAGTATAACTTTGTGTAAAACCCTGGTAAAGGATCAATCTTATGGCCTGAAAGGAGGAAGAATAGAGGATTTAATTTAAAGGAAAAAAAGGAGAAGTTCAAGGTAAAACTGAGAGCCCAGTTTAGGGTTAGGTAAATTGGCTTTTAAATACAAAGGTAAGATTATAGAGAAGATAGACAGAGATTTGCTTCTTGAGTAAGGACCCTTTCGGAAAATATATGCGGAAACCTGTATGAGATGAAATTATTGTGTGCTGTGTATGAGTGTAAGGTTTAATAGGATATATAGGGATGATAGGATAGACAGGGATGATGGTGGAGGAGTGGCCTAGTGGTTGGGGCAAGTTATCTCAGGCCAGAAGGTCAGGGGTTAAGTCCCACTAGAGGACAGCAACGCTGGACCAGAAGGACTGGGATTTCTAGTCCCACAGGTGCTCCTTGTGGTCTTGGGCAAGCCGCTTAACCCTCCATTGCCCATGTTCCCTGTAAGTATCAGTGTATGCGTCTCATATCCCCCCATGTTAAATGTATCCCCCAATTGTGTTGTGGCCACTTTGATTGAAGGATAAGGTGGCATACAAAACCATCTAAATAAATAAATAATACTGCCTAGTAAATATCAAGAGAATGGGATTTATTTATGAAAACTGTGTGACTAAATAGTATAAGTGGACAGACGTGAGGGAGGCTTGAATGTGGGGTATCTGTGAAGGTGGTGAAGAGATTTTTATTTTTCCCGCAAGCTTGCCACATTGCCAGTATTTTTTACCCTTTAGAGGGATAGGGGAGGGAAAGTGTTAGCTAGAACACCAAGGGCTAGACTTTAACTGATTATAAAGAAGATCATCTGGTTCCTGGCCTGAAGACTTGAGAGTTGCAGAATTCCAGTGAAGACTTCTTACAAGGAAGATTTTCCAAAGGCCCCAATATTTACCAGTCAACAGAAGATAAGTACTATTATGTGCACCGACATGAGAGACATTATTATTTGAGCTCAAATACCAGGGTTGAATTTTAATAATCCTTAGAGGGAATTCAGTTTGTCTAAAGCAAGTAAGCGTATATCTTCAAGGTTTAATATTGTTTGGCTACTGTACACTATAAGATAGAAAATTTGAAACATTAAAGATTGTAACTATTTTGTTATATTTACCTGAATTACATTGTTCCAAAAAAAAGTATAAAATGGTTGGTATTTGTAATATTGTTTCTTATTGAGAAGTTAATAAACTTCACCTTTATAACATCATATTAGTCCAAAAGATTCCTTTCCATAATAAGTTTATTTTATTTTTTCCTGCTGTTGTTCCCCTCTTTAACAGAGAGTGGTATTTCAGGGGACTTTAGTGTTTTTCTCCTGGCTGTCACTCTCTGAAATATTTCATGGACACTGGGGTGAATGTTAAATATCTGGCCTATCTGTAATTTAAGAGGACCCCTACCAATCTGATGACCTTCAGAAATTATGGCAACAGGTGAAATATCTTCTACATTTATCATAGTTTCATTTGAAAACCATCTCAATAAAGGAACATCTCATTGTAATTGGCACTTTCCAGCTCTAGGCAAAAAGTAGACCCATCTCTCTACAGCCTTTAGATGTTTGCTTCATGTGGAACTTGCTTCTTTTGAAGCCTGTCCTCAAGCTTCCCGCTGTGTGTTGGGATCTCAGTGTAGTTTTGACTCATCTCATGAAAGTTTCTTTTGAGGCATTGAATAACTGGACTGAAGTACACTGGAAGGTCTTGTTTATGGTGGCATTAATTCAGCACATAAAATAAGTGAGATTGAGGCTTTAATAACTCATCCAACCACCACTAGGTTTTACAGCCACTAAGTGGATGGTGATGGAGTTCCATATTAATCATTAATTGTCCTGCCAAATGTTTTCCCAAACTACAGGGGAAAGCACACTGCACATGTTGGACTATAAGAAAACCTTAGCCTTCTATCTGGAATGGACTAAAGCCCTTCAAAAGAAACAAAATATTAGGTGGACTGTCTAACCCAGTAAGCTGTGGGCTGCCATTAGCAAACCTACTATATCCAACTGGCTAGTGGACTGCATCTTCTTTGCTTATGCCCAGGCTGGCATGAAGTATGAAGGGAATGTCGCAGCTTACAATGTCAGAGCAATGGATGCATAGTAGTCCACTTGAGGTCAGCCTCCATTGAGGAGATATGCAAGGCTGTGATGTGGACTTGATGTGGACTTGCAAGGCTGTGATGTGGACTTGATGTGGACTTGCAAGGCTGTGATGTGGAATGTTTACACATTCACTTCTCACTACTGTTTGCAAAGTGACTGCCAATGCAATAGTGGATTTAGTCAATCTGTTCTTTGAAAACTGTTTGGGGAATAGAATCAAACTCTATCCCACCAAGGCACATTTCTTTCTATTCAAAGTAAAATTCATAAAAGACCTGTTGCCAACAAAAGCATACGTTCGTTGAGTGTCTGCTCTTGCAGCACTGTGTTATTCCCTTTTTTTTCTTTGAAGGCAGCTTGTAGCTAGGGATTCCTATATGTAAAAACACTATTCTGCTTGCCCATATAGAAAACAGAGTTACTCACCTGTAGAAGGTGTTCCCTGAGGACAGCAGGATAAGTCATCACAACCTTCCAACCTCCCCTTGGAATTGTATTCTACTTCAGCTTCCAATTAGACTGAGGTGATACTGCATTGCGGCAGCAGGTGAGAAGAGGCATGTATGTGTGCAGGGCTAGCTAGAAGCTTCAAGAAGAAGTTAGGAATTGGTTCCCACACAGGGAATACCTGATATAGGAGAGTAACTCTATTTTATAAAATTTCCTCCTTACTGTCTGAAGGCCATCAGTAGAGGAAAGCTACTGAACCATCTTTCCAACAGTTGCAGGCTCCATAATTTGCACAAAAAATAGCCAATTGGCCCGGTTTCTGTAGAAGGTGCTGATACTATGACGGGGCTTCCATCCCACATGCAAATAGCAGTAGCTACAGCAAAGAGGAAGTCCATCTTCTATACATGTTACAATTCTATTGCTCCATGAACTGGGACTTGACAAAAATATCAAAGTAATTTCTTTGTGGCAGGGGAACAGTGCAGATGAAACTTTGGGCTACATTCTAATATTATTTTCAAAGTAGGGATCTGTGGTAGATTGTAACCAGTGTGAGGCAGTGACATAAGACCCCACATTTGGAGGTTTAACAGAAAGAATACTTTATTTGGGGATAAGCATTCAGACAACTGCCCTGGCCCCTCTTGGGTTTTAGGCACATGTAGAGATAACACTCTGTTGCCCTAGTTTTTCCCCCGTAGTAACAAGTCCTTAATTGCTCTCAGTAGGACTGCTCTACTGATTGCTGCTCAGCATAGAGGCACTTCCAAAGCAAAACAAAACTGACTTCCTAATGTTTCCTTATTCTGGACAGCACAACTCAACAGTCCTCTTCCATTCCTCAACAACAGCACAGAACACTCACAAGTTAAACAACACAGCAGTCCACTGCAGCAGGAGAGTCCTCCAGCTGAGCAGGACTTCAACAGCAAGGCTGAGTGTACACTATAAATTCAAAAAACACCTTCTTAGCAGGCTTCCTTTCAAAGGTAAGTGGTTCCATTGTATGCTCTAGACCCCCGGACTACTCTCTTCCCTCCAGGTCTCCTGCTTCCTGGTTTAAATCCTGGGACCTGGCCATACCCTTCCCAGGCAGTGTCCAGCCTGTTTTCTTAAAGAGGCAGGGTTTAGGCTCTTATAGGTGAAATGTCTGCCTGGTTCTAAGCTTGGCTGGGGAGAATGCCTGCAGAGGATGGGGTGTTTCCCATACACTCCATCACAGGATCCTGATTCCTTTCCTGTAATTGTTTTGTCATGTGATAGAAAGTAGGCTCTTGCTGTCAAATTCTCCCAGGCAAACCTGTCTATAGAGACACTCAAATATTTCTTCATGCAACCCTCTGAGCTCATTTCCTCACAAAACTCTCACTCTAATCTTAACCTTGTTTCTGTTTTTCTTGTCCCTTGCCCAGAAGGTCAGGGGTCTTCATGCCAATGTGGATGCTGCTCTACCCCTTACCCATTGCCTTTGGGTCTCCAGCCAATATTAGTGCTGTTTTACATCTTTTCCACTGCACTGTGCTTTTATTCCAATGCTGTTACTGTTTTGCCCTGTTCACAGTGCCTTTGTGACTTCTTATTAATGTTAGAACTACTTTACTTCTCTTACAGAGCCTTGGGATCTTTATTCCAATGTTGCTGCTACTTTACCCTACTCTCAGTACCTTGGAGATCTTCCTGCCAATGTCAGTATTACCTTACGTTTCTTTCAGTGCCTTCCAGTCTTTATTCCACTGTGTGTGCTGCTTTCCACTTCTCATGGTGACTTGGAGTCTTCATGCCACTTTTAGTGTGCTTTTCTGCTCTTTAGATGTCGTGGGATCTTCCTGCTAGTCCTTTACATCTTTACATATAAGACAGTATTTTATGTATATACTGGAATCTTATAAAATCAGCTCAAGCTCATGCACGCTGACACCTTAGGTATGCACAGTTTCACTAGAAGATGCATAGAATAACAGTTTTCATATATAATGTTGCACATTTTTTAAATATTTATAATTGAGTTTGATATATCCTTTTATACATGTGTATCATGCTTTAATTATATATTTGTGTATATTTTCATTTTAATATAAACCCCCGAGGAAGGCTTTGCTGAAACCCAGCTGTGTAGGGTGAATCTGGCAAGTGACATACAAGCAATAAAATTAATTTGCAATTCACTGCTGTGAAGTATATTTGTTGCTGGCCTTTTAGACTCTGCGAGTATGAGTGCTTTCTCTTACACAGTCTGCTGCGATTTGATCCATATATCACAATGGTGCTGAAAACAACAGGTGTGATACTGGCTCATTCAAGCTGTGCAATCATTTAGTTCATTTAAAGGTTCATGAACCCAAATGTTTTCACTGGTCACATTAGTTTTAAAATAGATAGCTATGGCATCGAGAAAAATGGAAGACAATAAAGGACTTGTGATTTAGAAGGCAAAGTATTCATTTTTTTTTATTTAGACACATTCCATTTTCAAAAAGCAATCTTGTTAATATTTTATTCAGTCTAACACTTTACAACCATCTCTATCCCTAGGTCTCTTCATTTTGAAGTAATTATACAACCATTTACTTGGTTGTATAATTACAAATCTTACTCAAACAGGTACTGTCCTTATCACAGTTTTAAGTCATATATCTTTTGTTTTCTGAATGTTTATCCTAACATTTTCTATTCAAACTACAGTTATTAAACTCAGGGTTTTTGTAGGCAAAAGTAGAGTTATGCAGATTTTTTACTATCGGGTATGTTTACTAAACGGCAGTAAAGGAGCAGTCTTTTCCATGTGTTGATGGCAGTGATAAGGGGCTACTGTGCAGTAAGTGTTCTGGGCGTGTTAGAGGTGTTCCGACATTAAAGGATGCAAGTGGACACTTAGCAGGTGGTAATACGACATTAAGGGGTGGTAGCGGACACTTACCATGTGGTAATAGCACATGCTGTGGGAAGGTGTCTGGCATGCAACTTAATGCAGAAAAGCCACTGAAATGCTGAAAGGGGGGCAGGGAAGCCATTGTAGAAGGTATAGATGCAAGCACAATTGGTAGCTGATAAGCATGTTTGACCATACAGCAGGCCTATGCTGGTGACTAGGCGAAATAGGCAGCTGCCTAGTGATGAAAGTCAGTGTAGGTGTTGGCTGTGTCATGGGTGGGTGGTGGCGGCAGCAAAGGGGATGCAGCAGCGGGAAGCGATGTGAGAGGCATGCAGTCCTAGATGCACCTGAAAGCATACATCATGCCGTAAGCTGCATTATAGTGTCTGTGAAGTGTAGATAGGTATCCAGATGTACTGTCAGTGTGTAGCATGCCATAGGCCAAGAGAGTGTCTGGGTGGAGGCAGCATTCACAAGAGAGGTGTGCATGATATGGCTAACTGCTGCAAATGACCCCTGAGGGCCATGGTGGTGCAGTTTACTGCCAGTAAGCTGCCCCACCATGAATCTCCCTGATGGTCGAATGCTGTGTGCAGGGCTGTGCCCTGGATCATCCAAGCAGATAATTTGCATTGTGTGTGGTGGGTGGATGTATGGGATCATACAGGCCAAAAGCATTCAGTGTGTGTGAACCAAAAGTAGCAGTGCCATGGGGTACATGAAACACCATTTGTGCAGGTGGGACTGGTGCCTCAGCCTGTGCAACTGCAAGACAATACACCCCACAGAGTGCAATGATAGAAAGGGACAAGTTGAGCCCATATCAGCTCAGTAAGACGCACTGGGCCGTTCTAAAGTGGCTAGTACTGTTAGTGCATGCTAAAGTGGCTTTTTTGCACATGCTAAGTGTGCACATGCCCAGTTAGCACCCGCTAACAGCACACTTGCTCATTTACAGCGGTTTAGTAATCATACCCCTTAGTCTCTTTTTCAGACATATAGGGGTATGTTTACTAAACAGCGGTAAAGGAGCAAGTGTGCCGTTAGCATGTGCAAAAAGGCACTTTAGCGGGCGCTAACAGCACCAGCAGCATAAAGCGCCCTGTGGGTGGAGAGAAGCCGTGCACAAGGTGGAGAGTGGGGATCAATGGGCGGGGAGTGGGTGGGAACAAGGTTCCCTTAACGCAGGCACCTTAACGGCAGGAACCCTAACGCAATCCAAAACCTGGCAGAAAGGGTGTTTTTTGAGGAGAGATAGAGCCCATTTTACGTCTGCAATGTGATGCACAGAGAGGGGAGCCCAAGAAAGTGATAGTAGTGCTCCATTAGCAGCAACAGCATAATGCACAAGTATGAAAGGGCACTATGTTGATGGTGAAAATGGGGGCAAAGGAGGTGGCACATGGGTCATGCAGTGGGGCTGCTGGTGCACAAGGGGGACCAGGCAGCTGCCTAGATGGCACATAGGAACATAAGACTACAAAATATACCAAACTGTGTCAGATCAAGGTCCATCATGCCCAGTATCCTGTGTCCAACAGTTCACAATCTAGGTCACAAGTACCTAACAGTTTCCCCAGAAGACATACAGGATCCCCAATAACTGTAATGGGGCAAGCAGGGCATTGCTTGGATCCTGTTTAGCAATGGTTTATGGACTATTACCCAGGAACCCATCCAAACGTTTTTAAACCCAGCTATACTGACAACTTTTACCACATCCTCCGGTAATGGATTGCAGAGTTTGATTACGTGTTGACTGAAAAAATATCTTCACCTAGAAACCCCAAATGGGTTACACTGTAGCTGCATTGCAGGTCCCCTAGTCTGTCCACAGTTTGATGGCATAAAAAAGCAACCTACATTTACCTGTTCCACTCCGGTCAGTAATCTATAGACCTCTATCATATCTCCCCTCAGCCGTCTCTTCCCCAGTTGGATGAGCCCCAACCTTTTTAGCCTCTCCACAAAGGGGTATTCTGTCATCTGCAGTACCATCTGTGAAGTTTGTCATGATACCACAGTGAGAGTGTCAGCACACAGTCCTGCTACTGCTGCGGAAAGGCAATGTGTCACATGGGGTGGTCCAAGGGTCCCCAATGTGTCACATGGGGTGGTCCAAGGGTCCTGGCACCCCAGGCAGAGATCCAGTCTGCTTCCCCCCTCCCGCTGATGCAGAACCCAGCTGTGGGGGAAGAGACTGATAGTTCCAGACACTGTGGCACTCCAGGTAGCTGGAAACTGCAGGTGCTTGGGGAAATACTATAGCTGAGGCTGCCATCCTTCCTCGAGACATATCGGTGGCAGGCGGTGATGGGTCCCCTGCATGGGCAGCTGTTGGGGGTCTGCATGGCTGTCCCCCCATCTGGACCTTGTGCCCAAGGTGCCCGCCAAACCTGCATGTTTAACATGCTGGAACTTTGACCACCACCACTGCATGAGCTTGTCTGCATGGTGGGGTGCTGGTGGTGGCGTGGGAAGTGGCACCAGCTTGCAGGAGACAGAAGCCTTGTCCTGGTTGTGTGCACCATGTACATTGCAGCATGTGCCAAAGGTCAGCTGGAGGGAAGCATGTCAGCAACAGAAGCTGTTATATCCATAAGGCAGCATTATAGTGCAACACACACTATTGGCGTGTGTATATGTGCAAAGAGTCACAGGTTCAGGTCTCTGCTGGGTTTTCTATATTTGCCCACATGGGGCAAATGGGTTCAACTTGTCCCTTTCTATCATCCCACTCTGTCTGGTGTATTGTTTTGCAATTGCACAGACTGAGGCATCAGTCCCACCTGCGCAAATGGTGTTTCATGTAGCCCATGGCACTGCTACTTTTAGCCATATCATGCACACCTCTCTTGTGACTGCTCCACATGCGCACTCATGGACAAACCTCCCTTTGTTGCCCACATCAGGCACATGCTGCCTCCACCCACACACTGACAATACATCTGGATACATGTTCACACCTCACAGACACTATAATATAACTTATGGCACAGTGAATGCTTTCAGGTGTATCTAGGACTCCATGTTTGTCACAGCACCACCCACTGCTGCATTGCCTCCGCTGACTCCACTGTTGCCACCACCCACCCATGACACAGCCAGCACCCACAGTGACCTTCATCACTAGGCAGCCGCCTAATTTGCCTATTTAACAGCATAGGCCCACTGTACGGTCAAACATGCTCATCACACATACTGTCACATTGCCAGGCATCAGGTGAGTCAACGCCATCAGCTACCAATTGTGCTTGCAACCATACCTTCTCCAATGGCTTCCCTGCCTCCCTTAGAGTATTTCAGTGGCTTTTCTGCATTACGATGCATGCCAGACACCTTCCTGCAGCATGTACTATTTCCATATGGTAAGTGTCCACTAGCACCCCTTAATGTCCTCTTACTGCATGGTAAATGCCCTCTATCACCCCTAATGCAGCATGCGCTATTACCACATGGAAAGTGTGGGCTGATGGGGTTAGGACTGGTAATGTGCTGTGGGCTGATGTGGGGGTTAGAACTGGTAATGTGCTGTGGGCTGATGGGGGGTGTTAGCACTGGTAATGGGCTATGGGGGGTCTAGGACTGGAAATGGGCTGATGGGGGGGTTAGGACTTGAGGTGGGCTGATGGGGTTAGGACTGGTAATGTGCTGTTGGCGGATGGGGGGGTTAGGACTGGTAATGGGTTGGGGGGGGTTGCTAGGACTGGAAATGGACTGAGTGGAAGGGCAGGCTTGAACTGCAAATAGCTGATGGGTAGGGGGGCTTGGAATGGAAATAGGCTGAGTGGAAGGGGGACTTAAACTGCAAATAGCTGATGGGGAGGGGGCTTGGAATGGAAATGGGCTGTGAGGGGAGAGAGCTAGGACTGGAAATGGGCTGAGTGGGGGGGAGCTAGGACAGGAGATGGGCTTATGGAGGGGCTAGGATAGGAATGAAAATGGGCTGTTGGGGGAGCTAAGAATGGAAATGGGCTGTGGTGGGGGCTTGGATTGAAATGGACTCATGGAGGGGCTAGAACTGGAAGTAGGCTCATAGGGGGCTTGGATTAAAATGGGCTGAGTGGAGGGGAGCTAGGATTTGACTTGGGCTGATGATGGGGCTAGAAAAGGACTAGAAATGGGCTGATAGGGGACTGGGATTGGAAATGAGCTGATGGAGGGACTCGGATAGGATTGGAAATGGACAGGGGAGCTAGGACTGGAAATGGGCTGATAGGGTGCTAGGACTGGAAATGGGCTGATGTGGGGACTAGAAGGGAGCGGATGCTGGATGGGGCTGGAACTAGAAGGGAGCTGATTTTGGAGGAGGATTAGAATGGGATGGGGCTGGGAGAGTGAAATGGAGAGGGGAAAAATATTTTGTGTGGGAGGGAAGAAAAATCTACAATTAGCCGGGTATTGGAAGAGTATGTGGGGATTGAGGATGGAGGGGTAAAATTTGAGTGGATGAAATAGGAATGAGGAAAGAGCAAAAGGAGAAAGATTAGTATGTTAAAACAGATGTAGAGAGAGAATGGAAAAAAAAACTAGAAGAGAAGAAAGGACAAATGGACAGCAGATGATGGAGAGTTAGCAGAAGACACGAAGAAACCAGAAGAAAGTAGCTGGAGCAATTGCAACTGAAAAAAAATGCACAAAAGATAGAAAGATATCTCTTTATTTTGAATTTATTAACTGGAATATGTCAGCTCTGGGAAATGTGCATCATTAACATCTGCGCTTTGTTTAGTACAAGAGGAAATTCATTTATAGTTTTATTTCTACAGTGTTGTTGTACATTCCAAGTTTGGCTTTTGGGGTTCCCAGTTTAATTATTGTCTTCCTGTTTCTAAATTGTGATTCCTTGTTTGGTGATGGTCTATGTTCTGCATGTGTAACTGAGCTGAGGTATTCTGTTTATGTAGTTGCTATTTGACATTGCCCTTGTTCTCTTTCCCCAGTAGGTCATGTATTGTTATTCTCTGAAACATATTGGTTTAATATTTGCAGTGTTGCCTTTTGATAGGTAGGGTCTGGTGCTTTGTGAGTCCTGGTAGTGCTGTTACAATACGGTGGGTTTGCTATGGGTTCTAAATGGGCAGTGTTTGTAGCAGTTCCTAATGTGCCTGGCGGTTGGCACTGGATTATAGTAATGTAGAAATCTTTTAGTCTTTCTTTATCCATACACTTGTCCACATTAAATTTCATCTGCCATTTTGATGCCCAGTCTTCCAATTTATCAAGATCCTCTTGCAATTTTCCACAATCCTCTTTGGTTTTAACAACTTTAAATAGTTTTGTGTCATCTGCAAATTTGATAACCTCACTCGTTATTCCCTTTTCTAGGTCATTTATGAATATGTCAAAAAGCAGCAGACCCAGCAAAGATCCCCGGGGGTACACCACTATTCACCTTTCTCCATTGGGAAAATTGGCCATTTAGCCCTACCCTCTGCTTTCTATTTCTTAACCAATTCCTGATCCACAATAGTACACTGCCTCCTATCCCATGACTCTTTAGTTTTGCCAAACGTCTCTGATAAGGGACCTTGTCAAAGCCGTTCTGAAAGTCCAAATACACTATATCAAATGACTCACCTTTGTCTACCTGTTTATTCACACCTTCAAAAAAACATAACAGATTAGTAAGACAAGATCTGCCTTGTCTAAAGCCATGTTGGCTGTCTCTCATTAAGCCATGACTATCTATATGTTCAGCAATTTTGTTCTTTATGATGGTTTCTACTGACGTCAAGCTCACCGGTCTGTAGTTTCCCGGATCACCCCTGGAACCATTTTTAAAAACTGACCTTACGTTTGTCATCCTCCAATCTTCAGGTATTACAGATGATTTTAACGATAATTGACAGATTACTAATAGCAGATCTGCAATCTCATATTTCAGTTCTTTCAGCACCCTGTGTATCATCCGGTCCAGGTGATTTGCTACACTTCAGTTTATCAAATAGTTGTAATATATCTTCCCAATGTATCGATATTTCCTTCAAGTCTTCCACACCTTTAAATAACACTTCAGTCATGGGTAACATCCCTACATCTTCCTCAGAAAAGACCGAAGTAAAGAATTCATTCAGTCTCTCCGCTATCGCCTTGTCGCCTCTTAATGCCCCTTTAACCCCTCTATCACCTAATGGACCAACTGACTCTCTCACTGATTTTTTTGCTACAAATGTACTTGAAAAAGTCTTTATTATGCATTTTTGCTTCTGCAGCAAGCTTCTTCTCAAATTCTCCCTTTGCCTGCCTTATCAATGCCTTGCATTTAACTTGCCAGTGCTTGTGCTGTTTACAGTTTTCATCATTTGGCTCTTTTTTCCATTTCCTGAAAGATGAGTTTTTTGGCACAAAAAGCCTCTCTGACCTCACCTTTAAACTATGCTGACAGTTTTTTGGGCTTCCTTCCACTTTGCTTAAAACATAGAATACAGCTGGTCTGTACAACACCCAAGCTTGATGTAAGTCTTTAATCTTTGCATCTGTTCCTTTTAGTTTTTTTAACTATTTTCCTCATTTTATCATAGTCTCCCTTTCGAAAGTTAAAAGGTAATACTGTGGATTTCCTTACCATCCCTCCTTCACGAATTAATTCAAACGCGATCATGCTATGATTACTATTGCCAAGTGGCCCCAACACCCTTATCTCTTGCACCAGATCTGGTGTTCCACTAAGGACTAGGTCCAATATGGCTTCCCCTCTGGTTGGTTCATGAACCAGCTGCTCCAAGAAGCAGTCATTTGTTTCATGTAGGAACTTTATCTCCCTAGCATGTCCTGCCGTGACACTGACCCAGTCGATACCAGGGTAATTGAAATCATCCATTATTATTACTGTGCTGTAACTTTTGTTAGCTTCCTTGATTTCTTTGAGCATTTCATCATCCATTTGTTCATTCTGGCCAGGCGGTCGATAGTACACCCCCACTGCAATCGCCTTCCCCTTTTTAAATGGAATTTCAATCCATAGAGATTCTACAGCAAATTTTGTTTCCTGCAAAACTTTAATCCTTTCTGACTCAATGCCCTCTCTAACATAGAGCACAACCCTTCCACCAATTTGATCAGCTCTATTATTACGATATAGTTTGTACCCAGGTATTACAGTGTCCCACTGGTTGTCCTCCTTCCACCATGTCTCTGAGAGTCCAATCATATCTAACCTCTCATTTAGTGCTATATATTCTAACTCTCCCATCTTATTTTTTTTGACTTCTAGCATTTGCATACAAGCATTTTAGAGATTGTATTTTATTCATATTAATCTGGCTATTGGTAGGCATGGGTAATTTGGAATCTTTAAGCTCTGTCTGCTCCATACTCAAGAATCAAAAACCGGTCTTGTCCGGAGCGAAAAATAATCTTTATACTCTAAAACACTCCACTCTAACTTGTCACTTTAGTGATCAAACATTTCTTATCAACCCAACATGATTTCTTCATCACATGAAAAAGCTTAATGTTTGTTTATCAACTGAATCATATTATGGCGTACTCCTGGAATCTTAAGTGTTAACTCAAGTATCTAAGTATACCACTGTACCAGGAGGTTTCGGGGGTATCCCCTAGCTGCAAAATCAACCGAAAGTTTTCGTGATTGAACCTTAAAATCGGCCGTGTCTGAACAATTTCGTCTGTAACGGAGGAATTGGGATAGAGGAAGACTATCTTTTAGTTTGAGCGGATGACCACTCGAATATTGTAGGAATGTGTTCCGTGCTATCGGTTTCTGATAGATTGAGGATTTCCAGCCCGTAGAATCTTTTTCAATCAACAAATCTAAAAAGGTAATTTGTGTATTGGTAATGAAATGAGTAAATTGGATAGCTTCATTTCGCCCATTCAGCCAATGAACAAATTGTAGTACTAAATCTTCTGCTTCATGTGCTAATTCGTTCTGTAGACTTAATTTTTCTAAAAAATGTGCCGAATCTCGAATGTAAGACGGTATATCTACCATTAGGGGACGTAAAAAAGAGTCGAGGTATATAGACAGGGGCTCCAAAATAGTGCCGCGCGTCGAAACAATCGGTCTCCCTGGTGGTTTTTCCAGACGTTTGTGCACTTTTGGAACGAGATAAAACCGCGCCATACTAGGAGTTTTGGTATTAAGAAATATCCATTCTTTTTTGGTGATAACTTTATTGTGTAATGCTACTTGGGTAACTTGACGAATTTCTTCTTGTAACATTGCAGTGGGATCTAACACCATCTTTTCATAAACCTGACTATCCATGAGATGATGGTGTGCTTCTTCAAGGTAGTCGTTTCGACTAAGCACCACCACTGCCCCCCCTTTATCTGCTCGACGGATGACAATGTCAGATCTCTGTTGAAGCTCTCGTAACGCTATGCGTTCTGCTTGGGGGAGTACATTCGTAAATAGTCGACGGCCACTTTCTAACTGACCTACTTCCTTGAGAACAATATCTCTAAATACTTGCAATGCTGGGGGAAGAGGACCCGGAGGTGTCCAAGTAGACTTTAAAGGGAGCAACATTCTTCTAGTAGGAATGTCTTCCTCTATTGCCAGATCACTTCTATGATCTGCTGATTGTTGAGCGAAATAAGCTTTAAGACTCAATTTGCGGAGGAGAGCTTCCAAATCTAAGCGAAATTGGAATGGGTCATGTTGAATATTCGGTACGAAGGACAGACCTCTGTCTAGCAGCTGACATTGGGGTCTAGACAATTCATAACCAGAGAGGTTCAGTACTAAATGTGAAACATGTTCTGATCCCGATTCATGCATTACCGATTGCGTGTTAGAATCTTCTTCTTCTTCTTGGTATCGGTTGTCGCATTGGTAAAATCCCCCCGAGCTGTTTTACCGGAATCTGAACTGCTGATGTCATCAGAGGTGTCTTCAAAAGTTACCCTCCGCTTCGACCGTCGGTTTTTCTTATTATGATCCATCCATGGGTACACGTAACCATTGGTATAATCTTCGTGATCTCGTTTAAGTTTTTTCATTTTCCCCAATTTAACTTCCTAATACCAAAACTCCTAGTATGGCGCGGTTTTATCTCGTTCCAAAAGTGCACAAACGTCTGGAAAAACCACCAGGGAGACCGATTGTTTCGACGCGCGGCACTATTTTGGAGCCCCTGTCTATATACCTCGACTCTTTTTTACGTCCCCTAATGGTAGATATACCGTCTTACATTCGAGATTCGGCACATTTTTTAGAAAAATTAAGTCTACAGAACGAATTAGCACATGAAGCAGAGATTTTATTGATTACCCTCGATATAACCGCGCTGTACACTAGCATACCTCAAGAGGATGCCTACCATACTGTGGAAAAGCAGCTAACCATGAGAGGAGATTTGACAAGGGCTCAGTTGTCCTTTTTGATGGATTTAACACGTCTTACTGTGTTTCATAATCATTTTCTGTTTGATGCTACAATTTATCATCAAAAGTCAGGGGTGGCGATGGGTGCCACTTGTGCCCCTTCCATTGCCAATCTTTTTATGGCTGATTTTGAAAATCAATGGTTGACCAGCTCCCCCTACAATTCTAACATAAAATTTTGGGTTCGTTTTATAGACGACATTTTTCTGTTATGGGAAGGAACAGAAGATTTAGTACTACAATTTGTTCATTGGCTGAATGGGCGAAATGAAGCTATCCAATTTACTCATTTCATTACCAATACACAAATTACCTTTTTAGATTTGTTGATTGAAAAAGATTCTACGGGCTGGAAATCCTCAATCTATCAGAAACCGATAGCACGGAACACATTCCTACAATATTCGAGTGGTCATCCGCTCAAACTAAAAGATAGTCTTCCTCTATCCCAATTCCTCCGTTACAGACGAAATTGTTCAGACACGGCCGATTTTAAGGTTCAATCACGAAAACTTTCGGTTGATTTTGCAGCTAGGGGATACCCCCGAAAAGTTATCAAGACTGCATATAAGCGAGCGTTATTTAATGATCGCAATTGGCTTTTACAACCTAGACCTAAGTCAGCCTTGAAAGAAAACACTGATCATGTTAACTTTATTACCAAATTTTCACCTCTAAGTCACAACATCCAAAAGATTATGTCTAGGCATACATATTTGTTACATACTGTTCCAGGGTTAGAGGAGAAATATATCCGCTGTGTTTGGCAACGTAACGCTAATCTAAAGGAGAAATTGAGTCCAGCAGTTTTACGATCTGCAGAGAGACAACAAGGTCCAGTAGGTCATGCTCCATGTGGTTCATGTACCATTTGTTCCATATCAGAATCCATCACTCACTTTACATATTTGGATCGTACGTATTGTTTGAAACAAGCTACAACCTGCCAAACTACTTCAGTTGTTTATGCTATCAGATGTCCTTGTCAAAAGCTTTATATAGGGAAAACTATTCGGACATTAAAAACTCGTATTTTGGAACATAAGAGTCGTCTCCACTGTAAGATACTGACTGCCCCCATAGTTCAGCATTGCTTAGAAGCAGGGCACGAGTTTGGACAATTGCGGTGTTTTTGTATTGATCACATTCAACATCCGATGAGAGGAAGGACCCTAGATGAGACTCTTTTTTATTTTGAACAGCGCTGGATTTTCACAGTCAATACTCTTCAACCGAGTGGTTTAAATTCCTCGATTGACTGGCAAGTGTGTTTGTAACTTACCTGATTATCACAGAGAGCTCTAGATGGGAAACTGGATAGAGAGTATAAATTTCACCCAGATGCGCCATATGCGCATGCGCGGCGTTTTCTGAGCCACTCCAAGACATATGAGTACAACGCGGGCAGCAGCAATCGAGTGAGTGAAAGATCTTTGATAATAAGTGTTTCCTGACTATTTACTGAAATGTAATTGTTTTTTTCCCCTTTCTAGTCAACTATAGTGGGTATCTCTGGAAGATTTCGTTACACTGTTTCTATTTTTGTAGATCCTCCTGAGGAAACTCCTGTTAGGAGTGAAACGCAAATACGGTACCAGGAGAGGCGTTGAGGCGCAGAAGATATAAGCTATAAGTTAAGCTTTTTTGTTCTTCACTGAAAGTTGGTGGCGGTAGAACCCCGGTGCAGTAATTAATTACTGAATAATTAACCACTGAAAAATATATAAAAATGGACACAAATCCAGGAAGGTTGTTGATGTAATCAGTGCGCTGTTGCTTCGAAATATAAGCATTTGCTGAGCGCGGTATCTGGTCTGAAACCTCCTGGTACAGTGGTATACTTAGATACTTGAGTTAACACTTAAGATTCCAGGAGTACGCCATAATATGATTCAGTTGATAAACAAACATTAAGCTTTTTCATGTGATGAAGAAATCATGTTGGGTTGATAAGAAATGTTTGATCACTAAAGTGACAAGTTAGAGTGGAGTGTTTTAGAGTATAAAGATGCTCCATACTCAAGGGCATTTGGGCTACTTTACTCTTTTTTGGAACCTCTCTGCTTTTGGTAGTATCCTTCAAGGATATATTCTTCTGAACCATGCGCACTTGTGCGACTGTCGGCTTTCCCCTATTATCTAGTTTAAAAGCTACTCTATCTCCTTTTTTCTTCCGAGGCAAAGGAAGGTAAATTGACTTGCCCAAAGGCTGGCAATCTACTTCCGGTGATACATTGCCAAGAAAATCCAGAGGTAGCTGGGTCGCTATGAGTCAACACTGACTCGATGGCACTAAAAAAAAAAAAATCTCCTTTTTAAAGGTTAATGCCAGCAGCCTGGTTCCATCCTGGTTAAGGTGAAGCCCATCCCTTCGGAAGAGCCCCTCCTTTCTCCAGAATGTTCCCCAGTTCCTAACAAATCCAAAACCCTCATTCTTGCACCATTGTCTCATCCACGCATTGAGACTCCGGAGCTCTGCCTGCCTTTTGGGTCCTGCGCGTGGAATGGGAAGCATTTCTGAGAATGCTACCCTGGAAGTTCTGGATTTGAACTTCCTGCCTAAAATCCTAAATTTAACTTCCAGAACCTCCCTACCACATTTTCCTATGTCATTGGTACCGACATGTACCAAGACAGCAGTCTCCTCCCCAGCACTATCTAAGATCTTATCTAGGTGGTGCGTGAGGTCTGCTACCTTGAGCTGGCCCTACACATGTTGTATATGTACAAGTGGCTGATTTTGCAGATCAGGATGTCCATGGCAAACTGATTAAGGAGTCATCCTTCAAAAGTGAAATATTTTGTCTGTTGGAGGTGATTTTGAACACCAGAGAGGTGAGCAGAGTTCCCTCCCTGAAACCTTTCCTCCACATCCAAGATCAAAACCAGACGTTTTCCAAGACTTAAGCATGATTCAAGGCAAAAGTAAAGGCCTATGTAGAAATTTTCCAAGGTATGCATGTAGTGTTGTTCTAAAGTGTGGAATGTATGTGTACTTTGAAGACCCCTCCCACACCACAGCCAGAACACACATTCTTCAAATCTCTGTGTGTTTCAGCATATATTGATAAATAGCACCTGATCAAAAATTACTTAAAAAGAGGCAAAGATTAATTTCTGTGGGAGCAATATTTTGCTTCATTTTGCATGTTTTAATATGGTCAAATTATAAAATGTTAAGAATGTTTTTTATGAACCTTCACAACTGCAAAGTTTTCTTGATAATAGGTTTGCTTTTATTTCGATCTGATCTGATGGCTGTTGCTGTAGGATCATTGGAAATGGTGGTAGAACACCCATGTATAGGATCATAGCTTCTTATTCTGTCTATTTGCTTGTATATTATTTAACATCTATCTTTTATTTTCTCTGGTTTCCCTCCTCCCCTTATTGTGGACTTATATTGTGATTCGCTTATTTCTTGGCTTGTTTTTCTTGGGTAAATATTTTTCTTTTATTCTTGTTTATCTTTCTGACAAGTTGCTATTTCTTCTACCAATGAGCCCCTTTACTAAAGGGCGCTGGAGTGCTGCTCCTAATGTGCTGATAATGCTCAAATCCATGGCATGTTAGAGCAACACCACAGTGTTAACTGCCAGGGGCATGTAAAGTATGTCCCCAGCAGTTACCATGGTGCATGCTGCCCTCCCATGACACGACCAGATAGTGTGGGTGTACAGACTATGTGGCGTTCACCCTGCCCACTCTCCACACCTAACTCTCCCATTTGAAACGCTAATGCATCATGGATAGTTAGCAACTCTGGATTTTGGCACTGTCACGGCCCCACTCTAGCTGTCAATGCCTGTCCAATGTACACCTTTAGTGCAGGCCATATCCATGTTGACAGTTAATGTCCTTTAGTAAAAAAGTGCCCAAGAGTCTTTCCTTGATTGCATTTTCAAAATTTATCAATAAAAATATTTAAAAGATTTGTTGCTTATACATATTGTTCTATTTACAGATGTATATATACGTTTTACACATGCAAATGACATATATCTCTTCTAAAATTGCTCCATAATTTGCTTACAATCTTGTATTGTATCTGATTGCACATTGTAGAAAATTTAATTTCATTTAACATTTATATTCTGCTTATACCTTACAATAGAGAGCTAGTTAGCATTTGATAAAACTGAAACAAACCATAGTAAAAGCAAAATAAGGAAACAATAACAAAATATACAATAAATGTAAACAAGTAAAAAATTCAAAAACATAAATAAAAGCAAACAATAAAATCTTATAATAAAGTAAAAACTGTAAAACAATAGTAAAACATCGATATACTTAAAAATAATGGGCCCAATATTCAGCACCAGTGGCTAGCATTGCTAATGCGGAAAGTTAAACCTGGGTATGCAATGCAGCATTGAATATCTGGGTTTGTCACATAGGCTGATTGCTAACCAGGCAGCGGTGATATTGAGCCACTACCTGGTTAGTGATATGTGGTGAAAGCTAAGCCAGGATTTTCTGCAGCTGACTTTCTCTGCATATCGCTAACCGGGTAGTGGCTCAATATCGCCATTGTCCAGTTAGAAATTGGTGTCACGCCTCTCTGTCTCTGAATACCTCCGACATGCCCCAGTGCTAAGTCGTTAGGATCAGGGCATGTAGAGCCTGTGATCATGGATAGTCAGCAGCACTAACCATGTTAGTGATGGTGAATATCCCATTCACCACGATTAATACAGTTAGCAGCTCTGCTAACCACATTAATCACTATGAACATTGGGTCCAGCAGAACCAATGTGTAACACCTCATTGATTTCTAACTATAAACTGGTCCAGTAACAAAGGGGTCAATATTCCGCAGTGACAGAATCTAGAATAAATTAAATGCTAGATGCATTGTTTAACTTATTCCATAGATTCAGCACTGAACATACATTTAACATGGTCATCACTCCAGTACTATTCAGCAGGTCTAAACTAAGGGGGTCATTTTAGAAGCCCAATTTGTGATTGGCACATCTGAAAATGACCATCCGGAGAGTCATTTTAGAAAGCCCCAAATGTTCACATATCAGCTGCGGTCACATCTTTGTCACATGGGGACATGGTGAAGGCATTACCAGGGTATTCTGATAAAGATATCTGAGTGCATCCAATTTTAGAATGGTGCCGCACGTCTCAACCCACCGGCAGATACTAATAGCTATTTGAAAAGTGCTCAATTCGGTACCCTAACAACTGTACAGAGGAGAGGAGAGGAAAATGCCCTCTCACTCCCCCAATAATCTTCACTCCTTCAAAAAAGATGCAGTAAATAGAGGGGCCTTTTTCCTAGCTGCTGTGCTGTTGCACATCTCTGTTTGCAAAATGGCAGACCAGGATGTTTATGTGGTGAGAGATACGCGCGTATGTTTTGAAATAGCATGGCAGACACATCTTGCTACCATCCATATCTGCACATTACTAAAATCAGTCAACAACCTACACATGTCTCACCCATTATTCTGCACGTACCCATTTATTTTTCTCTTGCCAGAGACATTTACATTTTAGAGTGGAGACAGGCAGATATTAGAAAAAAATATGTGCTCACCTTCATTGCTGCCACTCCATGGAATTTCAGACATTTTGATTTGGACATCGCAGATTGCACCTAAACGACCTTTCTAAAATGTGCCTTCACATGCATAACTAATCTGTCTCATTATCTAGATAATTTCAGGGCCTCCTTTATTTCCACCCTCCCTCCACCTCTTTAGTACATATCAGACCGTTCAGTCGGATCTTCGGCATGATATTATCCCTAGAGGCCAAAAATCCACAGATAAAAAAGATATTCACCAACTAAAGAGAAACCAGAAGGTAAAACTCTACAAGTACAATCAATCAGCACAAACAGAGCAGAGGCAGACCATGGACAATATAAGAAAATATTCTTTTTTAGAAAAAGCCCGACTTGGCCAGGTTTTGACTAAATAGCCTTCATCAAGGCACAAACTCCCAATGCGAGGGCTCAAAAAGCACATAAGAAGTGCAAATTGGCTGCTGACGTGAGGACATTGAAGTCCAAACAGGGGCATTCCCAAGAACCTGGACATCACTGCCTGATCGCAGAAATGTTCTAGATGTCCAGAGTCACATCTAAGTTTAGGCCTGCTCCGGGCATGAATAAGCATTGGGAAAGTGCATGTTCTGGCTGAAAGACATCCAGAGGGTATAGAGAAGATAGCACTCCCTCATCCTCAGTACTCACTACAATGTAAATGATAGCAGCTGTGAGACTTCAACTCTGGCTTTCCTGGTTCTAAGCCACTACTCGAACCATTACTCTAGGCCACTACTCTAACCATCCAGGTCTTGTCAGGCAAATCTGATTGATGTCTTTGACTGGGTGACCAGGGAGTTTAACTGAGGGAGAGCCCTAGATATGGTGTATTTAGATTTCGGTAAAGTCTTTGACACCGTTCCGCACAGGTGACTTATAAACCAACTGAGCACCCTAGGGATGGATCCTAAAGTTATTGATTGGGTTAGAAATTGGTTGAGTGGGAGGCAACAAAGGGTGCAGGTAAATGGAGCTCACTCTG
The DNA here is from genome assembly GCA_033557465.1 of Ichthyophis bannanicus. Lineage (NCBI taxonomy): Eukaryota > Metazoa > Chordata > Amphibia > Gymnophiona > Ichthyophiidae > Ichthyophis > Ichthyophis bannanicus. The sequence continues at coordinate 610,618,892 of CM066031.1, read as the reverse complement.
AGGAGAAGGAGGTTACCAGTGGTGAGCCGCAGGGATCTGTCCTTGGTCCGATTCTTTTTAACATCTTTGATAGTGATATTGCAGAAGGGCTGTCGGGTAAGGTTTGCTTATTTGCGGGTGATACCAAAATCTGTAATAAAGCGGTACAGTGTACGTTGTGAGGTACTTCTGTCTATAAAAGAAGAACAGGACCTGGGAGTAATTGTGTCTGATGATCTTAAAGTAGCTAAACGGGTAGGCTAGAAGGATGCTTGGGTGCATAGGGAGAGGAATGGCCAGCAGAAGAAAGGAGGTGATAATGACTATGTATAAGTCTTTGGCTCGGCCTCATTTGGAGTATTGTGTGCAATTCTGGAGACCGTACCTTCAAAAGGATATAAACAGGTTGGAGCCGGTGCAGAGGGTGGCTACTAAAATGGTTAGTGGTCTTTGTTATGTAGCATATGAGGGCAGACTTAAAGATCTTAATATGTATACTTTAGAGGAAAGGCAGGGTAGGGGCGACATGATAGAGACATTTAAATACCTACGTGGCATAAATGCACAGGAGGGTCTCTTTCAATCGAAGGCAAGCACTGCTGTGAGGGGACATAGGATGAGAGTGAAAGGGGAAAGACTCAAGTGTAATATGTGGAAATATTTCTTTACGGAAGGAGGGATAGATGCGTGGAATAGTCTCCCAGTGGAGGTGGAGGACACGAGGACAGTATCTGAATTCAAAAAAACATGGGACAAACACAGAGTATCTTAAAAGGTAAAAAGGTAAATATTGTAGTTGATATGAAAGGTCAGATTAGATGGGCCATGTGGTCTTTTTCTGCCATCATGTTTCTATGTTTCATTGAGCTATTCCTAGAGGTTCAGATACTGAAGTACTTTCAGGTATGTCCATGGTTTTTTTTTCAGACATTCTGGCTTAGATGTCCCAGATTGCACTTGAATGTCCTTTCTAAAATGCCGATCATAGACTACCCTAAGTAGATAATATTACAATACTCTAAGGATGGCAGAATCATCAATTGAACCACCAAATGAAAATCAGCAGGCATTAAGTAATGTTTCAATCCTCTGAGATGCTTCAATTTAAAAAAGCCAGAACAAACTATTTTAATATTCGAAGATGCAACTCTGACTTTAACACTATACTTCCTGATGAACTTCCTGACCATCCAAAAGGATAAATGACACATCAAGCTCAAAACCAGAATTAACAACCACCATTGTCTCTATTTTATCATAGTTCAACCTCAAACCATTTTGCAGTAGCCATGATGTTATTGCCTTGAAACCTGTGAGAAGAGGGATCAGCGCAAAGTTGTTGTCTATAGAAAATGGCACAAATAACAGAATATCATCGGCATAAATATGAAATGAAATATTCATCTGACAAAGCAGATGACATAAAATTAAACAATGCAGATGAAAGCACCCTTCTTAAGTGGAAAACAATTAGAAATGTCATCAGCAACCAAAATTTGCTGCCACCGACTGGAAAGAAAAGACTGGTTCCTTCACACCTAGGGTTGCTAACCTAGCAACAAGAACATGAGGCAGAACCGCAGCAAATGCAGAGGCTCTACCAATGAAATCAAAAGAAAAGCAGACCTAGCCCTATCTAGACCTTGTGATAATTGGTTAAGCAAGGAGGTAAGTAAGGTCTCAGTACTATGCTTCTGCCGAAACTCAAAACCTGCCAAAATCTCCCAATTCTGAACATTCTGCTCTAATAACATCATTTGTCCATTGTTATTTATCTTTTTTTTTCAATTTATCTTAATTTCAAACTACAGATCGTCATAAACATTGGGGTATGTTTACTAAACGGCAGTAGCAGACTCCATTCCGATATCGCATGGAAGCTGCTACCGCCATTTAGTAAACATACCCCATAGTCAATCCATTCAGTGTATATATCAAAAAAGTTTAAATAAAAACTTATCTGAGTTGTCACAAAGTTCTCGAGTTTAACATCCCCATCAGTCAAACAAATACCTGACATGAATTCATGTTTCGAATATACTATTCTGCATCAAGGGAGATTCTCATACAACCTCTCATTTCTCCATTTGTTCTATTTGGAATGAGAAAACAAAATTGCACCATCGTCTTTTCTGATTTAAATACTGTACTTAAGCAATCAATCATTAAGCAATTTATTTAATCAGAATATTTAATTTAGAACATAAGAATATAAGATATGCCAAACTGGGTCGAAACAAAGGTCCATCAAGCCCAGTATCCTATTTCCAACAGTGGCCAGTCAGGTCACAAGTACCCCTCAGGTTCCCAAAAGGAAGATAGATTCCATGCTGCTTGTCCCAGGGGTAAGCACTAGATTTTCCCCTGTGCACTTTAATAATGGTTTATGGATTTTTCCTCCAGGAACCTGTCCAAACCTATTTTAAACCCAGCTACCTAACAGCTTTTGCTACATCCTCCAGAGTTTGTTATGCATTGAGTGAAAAAATATTTTCTCCATTTAGTCTTAAATGTGCTACATTGTTGCTTCATTGCATGTCCACTAGTCTTTCTACTTTTTGAAGGAGTAAACAACTGGTCTACAATTACTCGTTCAACTCCACAAATTATTTTATAGACCTCGATCATATCTCCCCTCAGCTGTCTCTTTTCCAAGCTGAAGAGTCCTAACCTTTTAAGCCTTTCCTCATAGGGGATCCTTCCATCCCCTTTACCGTTAGAATAAAGATCCACACTCCTTTTCTGCATTATGTCCTACAGAGTGCTGCTCCTTAAATTCGAATACTGTTCTTTATTACCTCTTCGCCAATCTGACTGAATGACATCAGTTATGTGCCAGAGGAAAACTGTGGCTATTAGGGTGTTTCTCATGAAAATGTGCCACAAGTGGGGCTGAAGGAGTACTAATTCACAATCTACTTATGTGCTCATTTAGTCTCAGTCTCATTAATCTCTTGCTTACATAAATTAAAGGGCATTCCCAAATAATAATATACATGACAAAAGCTGTAGAACCGGTAGTATTAGAGGAAGTTTTATATTTCCTCTCCGAAATCGGGTGGGTACATTCTACTTGCAAAGAAATAGTGGACTCTGCATTATTAAGAAATGTGATTACGATTAAGGAGGCCTCTTTTTTAGCTGAAAGATATCTGAGAACTCCGTAATTGTACACTTTAGCAAAATTGCATAATGATATGAATGCTCCTCCCGGTCCCTTTTTTAATTCTATAAATATTTTGGATAAGGACAAATATAAGATTACTATGGGGTGAAGAAGTTATCTAATAACATACTATGGCAAATCAGAATCATAAAAACGAATACAAGAAGGTTGAAACAGATTTTCAAATCAATTGGAAATAAATATAGAGAGGCACATTCAGATGTGTGTGTCCACGGGCCATCCGGACGGCCTGGGGATGCACCCGATTCTGCTTCCACAGGCCTAGACATTCCCGCAAGAGCATAATCGCAGCACAGTGGCTGGACGTCCAGGAGGTAGTTTGATTCAGGCACCCTGGAAGTCCAGCCACTTCCCTGGCTAACTTGAAGGAGCCGCAATCACTGGCCACCCCCAAAACATTCTTTCCCTGCATCTCGACCCCTTAAGGGCCTCCCATGGCCATGGTCAGACTGCGGGGAACCTCCTGCATCCCCTCACCTCTTTGGTCCAGCCCAGCTCCGCCATCCCTTGACATCCAGGGGGACTTGTTCCACCTCTGAGGTGGAATAAGTCCTCCGTCTAACCTATCGCTTCTCCTCCCACAGCCCACCCTCTCTCATCCCCGGCCCACCCCCTCCTGCCCACAAACAGAGGTCCCTGCACAAATTGCCTAGATGTGCGGGGAGCTCTGTTTCCACTAGCGCAATCAGGGCATTTAGCGGGTCTGGATATCTGGATCAGATGTCCAGACCTGCTAAACTGGGATCAGAATGACCCCCAGAATGTTTTAAAAAGGGGCTGCTCTCTACCATCTTTATGTTCACAAATATTTTTGCTGCCATGTTTTACAGTAACTGCAGTGAAGACAACTAGGGCCTGATTCAGAGACGCGAATAGCGGGGCTGCACGTCCTGGTAGGATGTGCAGCCCTGCTATTCATAGGGAGTGTATGCTGCTTCACTCTCTCCCTGAATGCTCTGAGCCGCTGTGCAGGGAGAGCTGGATGGGGGCATGAGGGGGCGAGGAGTGGGCATAATGGGTATGGGCCGAGGCGCCAGGATGTAGAGGGATGATTCAGCTCACGGCCCTGTATGTCTGGTGGGTGGGGGAATGACGTGCTGCTTATTCCACCTAGGAGGCAGTGATCAGGCCTGGAAGCCCCTCCAAGGCAGGGATCAGCTGCAGGGAGGTACCCTCTGCCTGATCCTGGCCCTGGCAGGCCCCACCGGGGGTCAGGAGGCAGGGGCAGGAGGTATATTTCTGCAGCAGGCATTCGAGGCTCCAGCTGTGTATCCCGGTGTCATGGTGATGGGACACCACAGAACTGGCACACCAACAGAAGCATAGGGAGGGATGGACAGGGTGTCAGGTGAACATCCTGCATCTCCAAATCGGGGCACCACCAGGCCATCTCAGTGCCCAAATCGGGTACGATCCAGGGCTGTCCTGTTTCTGGACGTCCGGACGGCTCACACATGCCCCTTCCTGAATCGGGCTCCTAGCATTTTGGCAAACCCACACATAATGGGCTACAGCTGTCTAGAGAGGATAGATCAACATGTATCACACTTCCCAAACCTCTCTTTTAAAAAGGCCCTAAACTAGCATGCAAATCATAAAACCCTAAAAGTCTTTCTGAACATAGATAAATTTTATCTGACAGTGAAAGGGAGGAATTATTGATCACCCCAAAGCTTCTAATGTTGGACTGAAGAAAATCCTTGATATCCCCAAGCAATAAACCTCAGAGGGCATTGATTTAGTTGCACTGTACACTTATAATGTTATACTACTACTACTGTATTTGTATAGTGCTACAAGTCGTACGCAGCGCTGCACAGACATGTAAGAGACAGTCCCTGCTCATCAGAGCTTACAATCTAGTCAAGACAGACAACACAGAAGGTGTAGACAGGGATATAACAAGGCGGGAAGGTAAAGAAACAAGGAGATCGGATGAGTCAAGGTCCAAAAGCAGCAGCAAAGAGGTGAGTTTTCGGCCTGAATTTGAAAAGGGTCGAGAAGATGCCTGGCGTACAGACACAGGTAGTTTGTTCCAGGCATAAGGTGCAACAAGGTGAAAGGAGCGAAGTCTGGAGTTAGCAATAGAAGAGAAGGGCACAGATAGAAGCAGTTTGCCAGAAGAGCGGAGTTCCCGAGGGGGGGGGGCATAGTGAGAGATAAGAGAAGAAAGGTAGTGAGGAACTGCAGAGTGAATGCATTTATATGTCAGTAGGAGAAGTTTGAACTGGATGTGGAAATGGATAGGGAGCCAATGAAGTGACTTGAGAAGAGGAGTAATATGGGCATGACAAGGCGGGTGGAAGATTAGCTGCGCAGCACAGTGTTGAACAGATTGAAGGGGAGAGAGATGATTCAAAGGGAGAACCGCAAGGAGTAGGTTACAGTAGTCAAGACGGGAGGTGATTAAGGAGTGGATAAGTGTCTTAGTAGTGTGTTCAGAATGGAATGGGTGGATTTTCTTGATGTTATAGAGAAAGAAATGGCATGTCTTAGCTATCAGATGGATGTGTGTAGAGAAGGAGAGAGAGGAGTCAAAGACAACCCCAAGGTTGCGAGCTGAGGAAACAGGAAGGTGTAGAGAGTTATCCACAGAGATTGAGAAAGGAGGAAGAGGAGAGGAGGTTTTAGGGGGAAAGATAAAAAGCTCAGTCTTGGCCATGTTCAATTTCAAGCAGCGGTGAGACATCCAAGCAGTAATATCTGAGAGGCAGGCAGAGATCCGGGTCTGGATTGCTGGAGAGATTTCAGGCACAGAGAGATAGATCAGGGAGTCATCAACATAAAGATGGTACTGAAAGCCATGGGAAGAGATGAGCACATAAGGGGACTGGGTATAAAGAGAAAAGGAGAGGACCCAAGACAAATCCTTAGGGTACACCAACTGAGAGCGGAATAGCAGAACAGGAGGAGCCACCAGAATTAACACTGAAAGAGTGATGGGAGAGACAGGAGGAGAACCAGGATAGTACAGAGCCTTTAAAACCAAGCGAGGACAGGGTATCAAGGAGAAGGTTGTGGTCAATAGTGTCAAAAACAGCAGAGAAGTCAAGAAAGATGAGGACAGAGCAAAGGCCATTGGGTTTTGCCAGGAATAAGTCACTGGAGACTTTGGCAAGAGCCATTTCAGTAGAGTGTAAAGGACAAAAGCCAGATTGTAAAGGATCCAGGAGGGCATGAGAAGAGAGGGAGTATAGGGGGCATGTTTGTTCAAGGTTAACATGCAATAATGTCCATTTTCTTTAAGTACCATAAAGTCAATGCTGACTCCTGGCAACCCAGCAGCTGCTGGGTTTTCTTGGCAAGGTATAACCAGAAGTAGAATGCCAGGCCTTTTCTTCTGAGGTAATGTAGGGTAAAGTTACATGCCTGAGTTCACAAGGAATGCCAGTAGGAATTGAACCTGGTAGATCTCTTGGGTACTAGGCTATTGCTCTAAACACGTACCACTATAGCCATAGGAATAAAGTGGGCTGTGGCAACACTTAACATGCGCTAATGGATATTAGTGCACATTTACCTTTGGTAGACATGTATCCAAAATCTTAGCAGGATTAGTTTTTAATCAGTTTAAGCACATATGCTGTCTATTTGATTCATATCATTCAGGGGGAATGTAGTTACTTCAAAAAAATCAGCAGTAAGAAGAAAAAGTTGAAAATCACTTACATAAGATAAATGTACACTTCCATGCTTCCAAATTATAGATCTCAAACACTGTACAAATATATTAAACAAGAGAGATGAAAGTGGAAAACCTTGTGGAACCCCACACAACATCTCCAGATCTTCAGTTATGTCATCATTGAATTTAACTTTCAATAAACAATGAAACAAAATAGTCTCAAATCACATTAGAAGATGGCCGTTAAGGCCAAGATTATATTATTTCATTAAGATCATACGTTATGGTAAAACATATGTATTGTGTTCCACAGTAGAGTCTCTGTGGCATCTTGAGCTGTCATATGCTGGTGGGTCAGCAAGCTAATTTCTATAAGTTGTATTTTCTAATTAGGAGTAAATAGTGCCTTACAGCTTCTTCCATCAAGCAGCATTCCCCTCCATAAATAACAATATTCAGGTAAAGAAAATGGAGAAGACATCAAGAGTTAACCTGATCAAGACAGAGATGCAGCCTATGGATTCTGAGGCTGCTAAAGAAATAAGCTGCTTTTGCTATGGAGTGTGATTATCACTATGACACAAATTTTAAAAGAAGCCATGCCCACAAAAACAAAAAATCATGATGCAAATTATTTGTGTAAAAAACCTTACTGATATTACATTTTTACAGCCCAAAGTTAAATTTTCCTCTCAATTTCCACACTTGCAAATTTTTGGAATCTGCTACTTTTCACAATGAGAAACTCTGGGCCACATTAAGAAGCATGGATATATCAGAACACCTTACAGTTCTCTTGCACAACCTTTCCACTGATCAAGAAGCAACAGTTCAAATGGAACAAGGAGAAACAGAATGATTTAAAATCAGCAAAGGTGTACGACAAGGCTGCATACTTTCCCCCTACCTGTTTAATTTACAGTATATGCAGAACAAACAATCAGAGAAGCAGGACTATATGAAGACAACCGAGGTATGAAGATTGGTGGAAGACTCATCAATAACCTTTGCTATGCCGATGATACCACAATACTGGCTGAAAGTGAAGATAATTTGAAACATTTCCTTCTCAAGATGAAGGAACATAATCTTAAAATGGGTCTGTACCTTAACTTAAGAAGAGAAAGATCCTCACAACTGTCAATATCAATAACTCCATTTTTGATGGAGAAGAAATTGAAATAAGGGACAACTTTAACTTGCTTGGATCAATAATCAATAAAGAAACGACAAGCAGTCAAGAAATCTGATGAAACATTGCTCTTAGCAGAATGGCTATGAAGGACCTAGACAAGATTCTCAAAAGCAGAGATGTTTCTCTCCATACAAAGTTTCACTTGTCCAAAGCCATGGTATTTTCAATAACATCTTATGGATGCGAAAGTTGTACAATGAAAAAGATAGATAGGAAGAAAATCAATGCCTTTGAATTATAGTGTGGGTGAAGAATACTGTATACCATAGAGTACCCGAAGAATAAACCAGTCAGTACTAGAGATCAAACCTAAGCTTTCTTTAGAAGCTTAGATGACAAGACTTCGATTTTCATACTTTGGACATACCATGCGAAGAGAGAGATCATTAGAGAAAGACATCATGCTTGAAGGTCAATACAAAAGAGGAAGGCCAGCAATGACATGGAGCAATACAGTAACAGCAGCTATGGATGCCACTCTCAACTCTCGACTGAAGACCGAACACAGTTTAGGATAGCTTTCCAGGGGCCGCCATGAGTCGACACCAACTCGACGGCACTTATCAACAATAACAGCAACTTAGAAACATAGAAACACAGAAATATGATGACAGAAAAAGACCACATGGCCTATCTAGTCTGTCCTTCCATATCAACAACTACAACAGTCTTCTTTTTCCCTTTAGAGATCCTCTGTGTTTGTCCCATACTTTTTTGAATTCAGATAATGTCCTCATCTCTACCACCTCCACTGGAAGACTATTCCACGGCTCCACCACTCTTTCTATAAAGAAATATTTCCGCATATCACTCCTGAATCTATCCTCCTTCACCCTCATCCCATGTCCCCTCATAGCAGAACTTGCTTTCAATTGAAAGAGGCTCTCCCCCTGTACATTCATGCCACAGAGGTATTTAAACATCTCAATCATATCACCTCTATCCCGCCTTTCCTCTAAGGTGTACATATTAAGATCCTTAAGCCTGTCCTCATATGCTTTATAATGAAGACCACTAACCATTTTAGTAGCCACCCTCTGTACCGATTCCATCCTGTTTATATCCTTTTGAAGGTACGGTCTCCAGAATTGCACACTATACTCCAAATGAGGTCGCACCAAAGACTTATATAGAGGCACTATCACCTCCTTTTTCTGCTAGCCATTCCTCTCCGTATGCACCCAAGCATCCTTCTAGCTTTTGCCATTGCCTTTTCTACCTGTTTAGCTACTTTAAGATCATCAGACACAACCATGCCTAGGTCCTGCTCTTCTTTAGTGGACAAAAGTACTTCACCCCCTATACTATATTGCTCCCTTGGATTGCTGCAGCCCAAATGCATGACCTTACATTTTTAACATTAAATCCCAGCTGCCAAATTCTAGACCATTCTTCAAGCTTAGCTAGAACCCTCCTCATGTCATCTACACCTTCCTGGGTGTCTACTCTATTGCAGATTTTGGTATCATCCGCAAAGAGGCAAACCTTACCCGACAGCCTTTCCGTTATATCACTAACAAAGATATTAAAAAGAATCGGACCAAGGACAGATCTCTGGGGCACACCACTGATAACATCCTTCTCCTCAGAGTGAGCTCCATTTACCTCTACTCTTTGTCGCCTTCCACCCAACCAATTTATAACCCAAGCAGTAACTTTAGGGTCCATCCCTAAGGTGCTCAGTTTGTTTATAAGTCGCCTGTGAGGAACAGTGTCAAAGGCTTTACTGAAATCTAAATACACCACATCTAGGGCTCTCCCTCGGTCCAACTCCCTGGTCACCCAGTCAAAGAAATCAATCAGATTTGTCTGACAAGACCTGCCTCTGATGAATCCATGCTGCCACGGATCCTGTAATCCGCTGGACTCCAGAAATCTCACTATTTTATCTTTCAGCAGCATTTCCAATAATTTATGTACCACCGAAGTTAAACTAACCGGCCTGTAGTTTTCAACCACATCCTTACTTCTGCTTTTATGTAAAGGCACCACATGAACCTCTCTCTAGTCCTTTTGCACCACTCCCGACTCCATTGAGGCATTGAAAGGGTCAGTCAGTGGAGCTGCTAGAATGTCTCTAAGTTCCCTAGTATTCTAGGGTGTATCCTATATACAAACATGATGCAAAAATCATAATAACCTGTAAAAATTCCTTGAATGATACTGGCTATAAGTTATATAGGAATACTTTATGTATAATTCAAATACTACTACAACTATTATTTATCATTTGTACAGCATATACAGGGTGGCTCAAAAAAAGTGAGAACATCTCGTAAATTAAAAGCTTAAATAGTTTACTTATTTACCTTTTTTAGCTATATAACGTCTTTATTTCAACAATTTCTGGTCACCATCTTTTTTTTTAATTTGTCAGTTGTTTACATCTGTCTTTTTGAATTTTTAAATAACTTATATGCTACGAGATGTTCTCACTTTTTTTGGGCCACCCGGTAATACAGTAATGAAATATAGGAAGCTACTCAGCATAGCTCCTTGGGTTTTCTTCCCATGTTCTATTCACTGACATTCTTTCTGCTTAAATATGTATACACAGAATTCCATGACTTTCATTTATTTGCATGTGAAGTATTATTCAGAATGCACTTTGTGCAGTCAACAACCATTTGTTCCATTTTTTTTTTTGAGAATGTAATCCTCTTTCAGTCAGGCATTTCCCTTTCAAGTCAAGTACCTATAGCTTCTGTTAAGTGCTTCTTTTTCCTAAAGAACCTAGAATTCACTCTTGTGGAGGACAACATGCCCCATATAACTCAAGAGCACCTACATGTAGGTTGACCAAGGGTTGATAAGTTTGGTCAAAGGTCACATGATGTTAAGCAAACTCATCACACTAAACCTTTATTTATCACATTTTAATGCAGTTGTGTACTAGTATGTGACAGACATAATAACCGAAGGGAAGAAAGCAGTTCTGGATCAGCCCCTTATTGTACTGATGTTTTTTAGTACATGTTAAAAAAACAACCATGTACTGCTGTAAGGAGCACTGATTATGTGATACTTTAGGAGCTCTTTTGTGGAGAAGGTGTGCCAGCGAAGGTGTTTGGATGGAATGAGGATGAGTCATGATTTATGCACTTATTTTATAAAATAAATGCATATAGAGTATGTGCATTTTACATGAAAATATTTATGCCTGCTCCCAAGACGACATAAATGTCAGTGCCCACAATATAAGCACTACTTGCGCAGAATTTATGATAGTACTTTATAGAAATACTGTACATGAAGGCACATTTTACAAAGGAAGTCCAAGTATAATCTGTGACGTCCAAACCAGAATGTCTGAACCAAAATCAGGCACGTCTACGTTCAGGCACTATTTCACAAACGTGGACATGCTCTACTGTAGATGGACGTCTATGGGGACATCTACATAGACATCCCCAGAATAGTATTTCAGAATGGGGATGTCTAATAGCTTAATGGTCTGCATATTGGGTTGTGGCCAGGGTTCATAACCCAGTGCTGCTCCTTGTGATCTTAGGCTAGTCACTTATCTCTACACCTTCTGGATGTTTTATGGCAAAAACAAGCACTTTCCTGATGCCAATTCGTGCCTGGAGCAGGTCTAAATATGGACAGGTCACAGACATCCCTGACATTTCTGAAATCGAGCATGGGTACCTAAGTCCATCATGCCTCCGTGTCTTCATAAAATAGGCTAAAAACAGGCTCCTTCTCCACCTCCAAACTTTGGCAGTCAGTAATAAACTTATCTTCATTGTGTGAAAGCGCACTCCCCTCAGAAATGCATAAAAGGCAAGACTTTCCTTGGAACACTTTACTAGTACTGAAAGGAGGAAAAGTAGAGATTTGGATTTAAGCAATGGGGTACATTTTGGGTGAGATTTTTGATTGCTGAAATATTGTTTCTTGCTATTTCTGTTTTCTTTATGTTTCCCTGTTCCTTTGCATCCTCTTTGTCTGTTGAGGTATAAGAATATTGTATAAATTAGGGTTACCTTGCCTCACTCTATCTGTTTGTGGTCTGTAAAGGTGACATTTTACTTACCAGATAATGTCCTTTCCTTGAGTCCTGCTAAACCAGTCCACACAAGTGGGTTGTGTTTCCCCTACCAGCAGATTGGTGGAGACAAAGAACAAATGAAAAGCCCAGGTTTCCATGACATCACTCCCATGCCTCTATTCATCTCAGCCACCAAAGGTCTCTTCAGTATTTGTTACAAAGCATATGGAAGAAACATGGCAAGCCTCACACAACCTCAGTCATGGGCAGCAATGAGTAATCAATAGTAGAGAACTATATACTGGAAAGCATAAACAGAAGACTGTCAATAGATGAACCTGCAGAGCCAAGTATAAAAATCACAGCGGACCCAATGGTGCTGCAGCAGAAGAAGAGAGCAAATACAGTTTCAGAGGCAGACCCTGGACTGGTTTGGCAGGACTGAAGGAAAGGACATGATCTGATAAGTAAAATGTCACCTTCAATGTCGTCCTGCTAGACCAATCTAGACAAGTGGGACATACCAAAGTTATGACTCAACTTGGTTGGAAGAAAACACAGCAGCTTGCAAAATCCTTGAGCCAAAGGCCATCTCCGCCATGCGTGGACATCCAAGCGGTAATGCTTGAAAAAAGTGGAAAGCGATGCCCACGTTCATACCCAACAAATGTCTGCAGGGGCTACCGAGCTCTGCTCCGCCCATGAGAATGCTTGTGCTCAAGTAGAATGGGCACACAAACCCTTTTGAACAAGCTGATTTCACTACAGATATGCTGAGGAAATGGCCTCCTTAATCCAGCATCCCAAAGTTGACTCAGCTACCATGTCATCTTTGCTTGGGTCAGCAAACAGCACAAAAAGATGGTCGGACTTATGAAAAGAATTTGTAACCTCCAAGTACTAGAGAAGCATCATCCAGACTGTAGGAATGGACAGGTAGCAGAATATAAAAAATCTTTAGGGCATAATTGAAGAGGCCTCTAATATGCGCTGACCAGATGAACTTTGAAGGTAGTCAGTCATGTGTTTAGCCTTTTACCCATTGCTTTAAATAAAGACAGACATATAGTCATAAAAAATTTGTGACTACTTTAAGAGAGTTATAAGTCACTACTGGTTTTTGCTAGCTTAGCATATCTTTTGGAACTTTCCAATGTAAGCAAGAAATTTGATTTCAGCGAGATTACTGAATGTGTTAAATTCGGTCATTATTGAAATAACCTATCTGTGTGAAAAAGTGATGCAATTTGTGTCAAAGTAGATGATAACTATATAAAATGTTTTTCATATTGTCAGAAAATCCTTTGTTTAAGTGAAAGAACCTGTGATTATCTTGTGATTATGTGAAATTGCTATTTAACCAATAAAAAGATTAGCTTTAGAGGAAGACCTTTGAATCAACCAGGAAGAAGATGTGCCCATTCATGGCCACTGGTTGTTTTCCTTTGAAGCTTCAAATTAATTTTAAATCTCTGTGTCTTGTCTCTCTCTCTCTTTACCCCATTGTCTGGAGGACCAGATTTAAAGAACTGAAAAGACCTTGTCCTTGCTTGAAGGGGATAAACCACGGACATCCACAAGGCAAAGATACTTATCCTTTCCCCAACACTGCTCCTTAGAGAAGGAGGGCAGGCAGACCACCTTGTTTACATGAAAGAGAGAATCACCTTAGGCAAGAGGTAAGGCACAGGCTGAATAGAAATAGTCTCCCTCGAAAGAGACAGACAAGGATCTAGGCAAGACAGAGCCTGCAGCTCGGAAATCTACCTTGAGGAACAAATTGCGACCAAGAAGACCATTTTGAATGTCAAATCTTTCAAACTGGCATGCTTCAATGGTTCAAAGGGTGCTGACATCAGGGCCCTGAGCACCAGACACAGATCCACAGACCAGATGGGAGGATACAGATGCCGAACCCCTTGGAGAAAGCATGAGATATCCAGGTGCAAGGCTAGGGACTGGACCTCGAAAACAAGCCAAAGCTGCCACTTTAAGTTTCAGGGAGATAAAGGAAAGGCCGTTCTCCAGGTTATCCTGCAGAAAAGCCAACAGAGATGGCATCTTGGCCGTCTCAGGAGCCAACTGCCGAGTGCCGCATCATTGCTCAAAGAGGCACCAGACCTACATGTATGCTAGCTTGGTAGAACTCCTCTGGGCTCTGAGCAAAGTGGAAACCATGGCCTGAGAATAGCCTTTACATGCTAGCCTTTTCAAGAGACAAGCCATAAGTGAGAAGGTAACTAGGTCCTCCAGGATGATTGGTCCCTGCCACAATAGGCCCTGAGATGGAGGCAACCAAAGAGGAGACATCTGCAGGAGCCGCATCAGGTCTCTGAACCATGCTCCCCTCAGCAATCTGATGTCACCAGACAATCCTACCCAGGTGGCATTCTATGTGCCAAATCACACACCCCACCAGAGGCCATGGAGGAAACACATACAGCAGGTGCTGACTTGACAAAGGCTGGGACAGGGTGCCGACACCCTTGGACCCCATCTCCATGCAGTGACTAAAGATGTGGAAAACTTTGGCATTGGTGTGGGCTGCCATCCGATCCATTTTGGGGGGATCTCAGAGGTGCAGAATCAACTGAAATGCCTCAACTCCCACTCTCCAGGATCCAAAGAGTACCAGCTGAGGAAGTCCACTTCCACATTGTCTACTCCGGCAATGTGCTAAATCAACAAGGCTAGGAGGTTATTCTCTGTCCAGGCAAATAGTAGAGTCAGTCCAACACAAAAGCACAACTCCACGTGCAACGAACAAACCCAGTCAGAAACGTGGATAGCGCAGGAAGAATATCTTTATTAAATCACTTTGGGCCATTGGCTGAAAGTGATTTAATAAAGATATTCTTCCAGTGCTATCCATTTTTCTGACTGGGTTTTTTCAGGCAAATAGTAGAGCCATCTCCAGAGCTACCCTGGCACCTTGCCACCTTGCCAATTGACATAAGCCACCACTAAGAACATAAGAACATAAGATATGCCATATTGGGTCAGACCAAGGTCCATCAAGCCCAGTATTCTGTTTCCAACAGTGGCCAATCTAGGTCATATGTACCTAGCAGTTTCCCCAAGGGACACAGGTTCCACAATGCTTGTATTGGTTCAAGCATTGATATCCTGGGTCCCTTCTTAATAATGGTTTATGGACCTTTCCTCCAGGAACTTGTCCAAACCTTTTTTAAACTCAGCTACACTAACAGCCTTTACTACATCCTCCGGTAACAAATTCCAGAGTTTGATTACACGTTGAGTGAAAAAATATTTTCTTTTATTAGTCTTAAATAGTTTACCCTGTAGCTTCATTGCATGTCCCCTAGTCTTTCTATATTCTGATAAGGTAAACAATCGATCTACGTTTACCCGTTCCACTGCGTTCATTAATTTATAGACTTCTATCATATCTCCCCTCAGCCATCTCTTTTCCAGGTTAAAGAGCCCTAACCTTTTTAGCTTTTCTTCATAGGAGTATCCTTCCATCCCCTTTACCATTTTGGTGGCTCTTCTCTGAACCTTTTCTAAAATCGCTATATCCTTTTTAAGATACGGTGACCAGAATTGCACACAATATTCAAGGTGCGGTCTCACCATGGAACGATATAGAGGCATTATAATATCTTTTGTTTTATTTTCCATTCCTTTCCTTATCATACCTATTTGCTCTCTTGGCCGCTGCTGCACACTGGACTGAGGGTTTTAACATGTTATCCACAATGACGCCTAAATCTTTTTCCTGGGTAGTGGTTCCTAATGTGGAACCTTGCATCGTGTAACCATAGTTTGGGTTGTTCTTCCCTAGGTGCATAACCTTGCACTTGTCCACATTAAATTTTATCTGCCATTTTGATGCCCAGTCTTCCAATTTATCAAGATCCTCTTGCAATTTTCCACAATCCTCTTGGGTTTTAACAACTTTAAATAGTTTTGTGTCATCTGCAAATTTGATAACCTCACTCGTTATTCCACTTTCCAGGTCATTTATGAATATGTCAAAAAGCAGCAGACCCAGCACAGATCCCTGGGGTACACCACTATTCACCTTTCTCCATTGGGAAAATTGGCCATTTAGCCCTACCCTCTGCTTTCTATCTTTTAACCAGTTCCTGATCCACAATAGTACACTGCCTCCTCTCCCATGACTCTTTAGTTTTGCCAAAAGTCTCTGATGAGGGACCTTGTCAAAGGCTTTCTGAAAGTCCAGATACACAATATCAACCGACTCACCTTTGTCCACCTGATTATTCACTCCTTCAAAAAAACATAGCAGATTAGTAAGACAAGATCTTCCTTGTTGGCTGTCTCCCATTAAGCCATGACTATCTACATGCTGAGTAATTTTATTCTTTATGATGGTTTCTACCATTTTTCCCGGTACTTATGTCAGGCTCACCGGTCTGTAGTTTCCCGGATCACCCCTGGAACCCTTTTTAAAAATTGGTGTTACATTGGCGATCCTCCAATCTTCAGGTATTAGAGATGATTTTAATGATAGTTCACAGATTACTAATAGCAGGTCTGCAATCTCATATTTCAGTTCTTTCAACACCCTTGGATGTATACCATCCGGCCCAGGTGATTTGCTACTCTTCAGTTTATCTAATAGTTGTAATACATCTTCCCGATGTATTGATATTTCCTTCAATTCTTCCGCACCTTTAAATACCACTTCAGTCATGGGTAACATCCCTACATCTTCCTCAGTAAAGACTGAAGCAAAGAATTCATTCAGTCTCTCCACTATCGCCTTGTCGCCTCTTAGTGCGCCTTTAACCCCTTTATCATCTAATGGACCAACTGACTCTCTCACAGGTTTTTTGCTACAAATGTACTTGAAAAGGTCTTTACTTCGCGTTTTTGCTTCCGCAGCAAGCTTCTTCTCAAATTCTCCTTTTGCCTGCCTTATCAATGCCTTGTATTTGACTCGCCAGTGCTTGTGCTGTTTCCAGGTTTCGTCCTTTGGCTCTTTTTTCCATTTCCTGAAAGATGCTTTTTTGGCAACAACAGCCTCTCTGACCTCACCTTTAAACCATGCTGGCAGTTTTTTGGACTTCCTTCCACTTTTCTTAAAGTGTGGAATACAGCTGGTCTGGGCTTCCAAGATAGTATTTTTCAACAACAGCCAAGCCTGATGTACGTTTTTAACCTTTGCAACTGCTCCTTTTAGTTTTTTCTTAACTGTTTTCCTCATTTTATCATAGTCTCCCTTTCGAAAGTTAAAAGGTAGTACTGTGGATTTCCTTACTATCCCTCCTCCACTAATTAAATCAAACACGATCATGCTATGATCACTATTGCCAAGTGGCCCCAACAACCTTAGCTCTTGCACTAGATCTGGTGTTCCACTAAGGACTAGGTCTAATATGGCTTCCCCTCTGGTCGGTTCATGAACCAGCTGCTCCAAGAAGCAGTCATTTATTTCATCTAGGAACTTTATCTCCCTAGCATGTCCTGACGTGACACTGACCCAGTCGATACTGGGGTAGTTGAAATCACCCATTATTATTACTGCGCTGTAACGTTTGTTAGCTTCCTTGATTTCTTTGAGCATTTCATCATCCATTTGGTCATTCTGGCCAGGCGCTCGATAGTACACCCCCACTGCCATTGCCTTCCCCATTTTACATGGAATTTCAATCCATATAGATCCCTTAGCCTTACCTAGAATTTAGGAGCCCTTTTACTAAAGCGAAGGAAAATTTTGCAGTTATTGCGCAGAAAAGGACATGTTTACTAAAGTGCGGCAGGGAGCACAGAATTCAAGCAATACTACCCATGTGACCCATGTGACAATACTACACTGTAGTATTGTCTGAAAACACTTGAACCACTCAGCCCTCAACCAGCAGCCGGAACCACAGAAGAGCCGCCCTGATGGACCACACTGCTTCCCTGTGATTCCAACAGCCCTGGACCAAATGGTCTTAGCAATGGACTTCCCATCCCAAGAGACTGGCCTCCATC
Organism: Ichthyophis bannanicus; assembly: GCA_033557465.1. NCBI lineage: Eukaryota > Metazoa > Chordata > Amphibia > Gymnophiona > Ichthyophiidae > Ichthyophis > Ichthyophis bannanicus. The sequence goes on along the minus strand of CM066031.1, from coordinate 610,600,945 downwards.
ATCAGGAGGATCCAGGAGAAATCATCTAGCGGCATGCACTTCCTCAGATAACAAGGCTGCTGCCACTTTACCATCACCAGGAGTGGGAGCCTGATCTCGAACTCCTGAGAACTCAGGGACCACTGATTCAGCAAGGACTGATGGAGTGGTCACATGTGAGTATACACCCATGGCCGCCTCCATCAATCCTCTAAAAGGAGTGATCTAAGAGAAGGAACAATAAGTAAATTAGTCTGTAAGGAGTAAAACTGCCTACTGGGTAGATAGGGAATCACAAATAGAAAAATATAGTATGGAACTCCCGCATAAAATGTACGGTGTGCCAGTATGAATTTTATACTTAATTCTATTAGTAATCGGCAACCAATATTGCTCCATCAAGAGTGAAGTGACATAATTTGATCTCTTTGCACCATAAATCAATTTAACTGTGGTGTGTTGGACCAATTGAAGCTGTTTAATAGAGTAGAGAGGAGCCTTGTAAAACAGGGAATTGCAATAGTCCAGACAAGTCAATACTAGAGAATGAATTAAAGTTTGTAATGATTTCTTATTAAGATATCTAATTATTAACCTGATTAACATAAGGGAAAATAAACTTTTCCTTATCAGGTCTGAAATATAAGGTGCAAAAGTAAATTCCCTATCCACAAGAATCCTTAAAGATTGGATGGAATCCCTAATTGGGATCAGAATACCAATAATTACTGGGCTATATACTATCTGGGTAGTGGACCTAGTGATCCAAATACCCAAACATTTACTTGGATTCAAAATAAGCTTATGAGAGGTATACCACTTATGTATGAAGATGAAGATATAACAAAATTTTGAAAGCTCTGATCTCATGTATCATGTGTTATCAGCAGGTGAATATCATCCGCATATAAATGAATGCTTAGGCCCATTTCCTGGACAAAAGTAGCAGGAGGAGCCATGACTATATAAAATAGAGTGAGAGATAAAATAGAGCCCTGAGGGACATCACGTTTTAAAAGAAATTCCCTGGATAATTGACTAAGTACAGTAGACTATTTCTAAAAGCACAATTTTGAAAATATGAATCAAACCAGCTCAAGGTGGTACCTGTAATTCCTATATCTTTTGAACATTTCAAAAGTAAGCTATGATTTAGCAGATCAAATGCTGTTGTTAGAGCCAACTTTATTGAAGAGGACACCTTCCCACTATCCACATGGGAGAGTAATTCATTATGCATTGCAAGTAATAATGTTTCTGTACTGTGGCCCTCTCTAAAGCCTGATTGTCTAGGGTGCAAAACATTTGCTTTCTCTACATATATATTTAGCTGTTGGGCAAGGATTTATTTTGGTAATCTTTGCTAAATGTTTCCCAATTGATCTTCCAGCCAAGGCTTTCCAAAAAGGACACCACTCGGGATGCCAACCTTAAACACTTCTGAAAGGGAATGGGCCCCGATGAGCCAGTTGTCCAAATATTAATAGACATAGATATCTTGGCACCGCAGCTGCCACCACCATCACCTTGGAGAATATCCTTGAGGCGGTGGATAGCCCAAAAGGGAGAGTGGCAAACTGATAGTAAGAGCCAAGCATGACAACATGCAGATACTAATGCGGGGCTTGGATAAGACTGCAAATGGACTGATGGGGGGCTAGAATAGGACTGGAAATGGCTTAAGGAGGGCTAGGACCAGAAATGGGCTGATTAGGGGAGGCTAGGACTGGAAATGGGATGATGGAGAGGCTAGGATAAGACTGGAAATGGCTCATGGGGGGGGACTAGGACCAGAGATGAGTTGATGGGGGGCTAGCACTGGAAATGAGCTGATGGTGGGGCTAGGACTGGAAATGGACTGATGAGAGGGGTTGGGAGAATGGCACTAGAAGGGAGCGGATGCTGGGAGGGGCTGGAACTAGAAGGGAGCTGATGTTGGGGAGGATTAGAAGGGTATGGGGTTGGGCGAGTGAAGATGGATAGTGGAAAAGATATTTTGTGTGGCAGGGAACAAAAATATACGATTGTCTGGGTATTGGGAGAGTAAGTGGGGATTGAGGATGGAAGGGTGAAATTTGAATGGATGAAAAAGTAATAAAAAAAGAAATGGACGAAAGAGCAAAAGGGGAAAGACCAGTATGTTAAAGCAGATGTAGAGAGAGAGTGGAAAAAATTAGAAGAGAGAAAAAGGACGAATGGATAGCAGACAATGGAGAGTTAGCAGAAGATATGAAGAAACCAGAAGAAAGTGACTGGAGCAATTGAAAATGAAAAATAAAATGCCCAAACAACAAAAGGCAGAAAAATACTTTTTTATTATTGAATTTATATATCAGCTTTGGGAAATGTGCATCGCTAGCGTCTTTGTGTTTCGTTTAGTACAAGAGGAAATCAATTTATAGTTTTTTCTCCAATGTTTTTGTACATTCCAAGTTTGGTTTTTCGGGTTCCAGTTTAATTATTGTCTTCATATTTCTAAATTATGATTACTTGTTCTTTGTTTGGTGATGGTCCATGTTCTGCATGTGTAACCAAGCTGAGGTATTCTGTTCATGTAGTTTCTATGTGACAGTGCCACTTGTTCTCTTTCCCCAGTAGGAGAAGTATTGGTATTCTCTGAGATGTATTGGTTTAATATTTGCAGTGTTGAATTTTTGATAGGTAGGGTTTGATGCTTTGTGAGTCCTGGTAATGCTATTATGATACAGTGGGTTTGCTATGGGTTCTAAATGCTAGAAATATTTGATTCCCCTATCTACCTACTAGAGAACTACACCCACACCCCAAAAGAAAAATATTTTTTTGTCGGATCGCTCACCATGACAAGAAACATTTCATGTCTCGAAGTGAGCCCTCCTTTTTAATCAATTTAAAAGACCGGAACCTCGGTCATGTTTAGACAGAACAACACCCGTTGCCGTCAATTATTACTCCATTCGTAGCAACAGGAAAACAAATCCCTTGGCTGATTCAGTGTAGGCTAAAATCTGACGAAATACTCCACAATGTCATTGAATGCCCAACCTCAAACAGCAACAAGGAAACAAATCACTTAGCTGATTCTCCCCGTAGAGCAACTTTTATTCACAGTCCATGCTTCAAGGGGCCAGCTCACAGAATACATCCCCGGTAGGATTCTCGCGACACTGACAGTGTTTCAAGCCGCTTCACAGCTCATACAGCTCTTCCTCAGGCGAATAAATCCCCCAGCAACGTAGTTCAATTTAAGTAATACCAAAAGATGACGTCAAAAACACCAGCAATAGGTCGAAACTCTAACTCCTCCCATTAAAATCACAAGCGCAAGCTCCACCAATCAATGTCCACATTCATTCCTGAAGGTGCTACAGACCCCAAATGATAAATCCAATATTGTTCCGCACGTTGTAATCTTGCCTGACGATCTCCCCCCCAAAGCATCGGTGGGATCACTTCCAAAATCCGCCACCGCAAATCTTCAAAGTGATGACCCGCTTGCTGACAATGAGGTACTAAGGGGGCAAAATCCTGTCGGACATTTATCCTTGACCGATGTTCCAGTAATCGCTTCCTCACAGGGCGGATTGTTCGTCCAACATATTTTTGGGAACACGGGCAAATTAAAAGGTAAACCACAAAAGAAGTCTGGCAGTCCGAAAAATGCTTAGAAGTATATTGAGTGCCAGTAATCGAATCATCCCAGCTAGCGCCCTCCAACGTTGTGGCACAAAAATCACATTTACCACAAGCAAAATGTCCCATCCGTGAAACTGGATCACCCGAATCAGAAACCTCTGTGTGTGTTATCCAATTGGCTACAGTTCGAGTCCTACGATAGGCAATCATCAAAGGTTTATGAAAACAAGGGTGCCATGATAACATCCCCCAATAGTTTTTAAGTATGCGCACCACCTGAGCTGCTCTGGGAACAAACGGAACTACTCCAATAACCCTTTCTTCATGTCTGTGAACCGGTGAAGAATCCGCCTCCCACCAATCCAGATGATTATTTAAAGCTCGTTTAAAAGCTTTTCGCAACAGAGATTCAGGATATCCCCTAGCTAATAAACGTTGGGTTAGATCTTTCGCATGTAGCCGATATTGTGCCTACATTCGGCTACATGCGAAAGATCTAACCCAACGTTTATTAGCTAGGGGATATCCTGAATCTCTGTTGCGAAAAGCTTTTAAACGAGCTTTAAATAATCATCCGGATTGGTGGGAGGCGGATTCTTCACCGGTTCACAGACATGAAGAAAGGGTTATTGGAGTAGTTCCGTTTGTTCCCAGAGCAGCTCAGGTGGTGCGCATACTTAAAAACCATTGGGGGATGTTATCATGGCACCCTTGTTTTCATAAACCTTTGATGATTGCCTATCGTAGGACTCGAACTGTAGCCAATTGGATAATACACACAGAGGTTTCTGATTCGGGTGATCCAGTTTCACGGATGGGACATTTTGCTTGTGGTAAATGTGATTTTTGTGCCACAACGTTGGAGGGCGCTAGCTGGGATGATTCGATTACTGGCACTCAATATACTTTTAAGCATTTTTCGGACTGCCAGACTTCTTTTGTGGTTTACCTTTTAATTTGCCCGTGTTCCCAAAAATATGTTGGACGAACAATCCGCCCTGTGAGGAAGCGATTACTGGAACATCGGTCAAGGATAAATGCCCGACAGGATTTTGCCCCCTTAGTACCTCATTGTCAGCAAGCGGGTCATCACTTTGAAGATTTGCGGTGGCGGATTTTGGAAGTGATCCCACTGATGCTTCGGGGGGGGGAGATCGTCAGGCAAGATTACAACGTGCGGAACAATATTGGGGATTTATCATTTGGGGTCTGTAGCACCTTCAGGAATGAATGTGGACATTGATTGGTGGAGCCTGCGCTTGTGATTTTAATGGGAGGAGTTAGAGTTTCGACCTATTGCTGGTGTTTTTGACGTCATCTTTTGGTATTACTTAAATTGAACTACGTTGCTGGGGGATTTATTCGCCTGAGGAAGAGCTGTATGAGCTGTGAAGCGGCTTGAAACACTGTCAGTGTCGCGAGAATCCTGCCGGGATGTATTCTGTGAGCTGGCCCCTTGAAGCATGGACTGTGAATAAAAGTTGCTCTACGGGGAGAATCAGCTAAGTGATTTGTTTCCTTGTTGCTGTTTGAGGTTGGGCATTCAATGACATTGTGGAGTATTTCGTCAGATTTTAGCCTACACTGAATCAGCCAAGGGATTTGTTTTCCTGTTGCTACGAATGGAGTAATAATTGACGGCAACGGGTGTTGTTCTGTCTAAACATGACCGAGGTTCCGGTCTTTTAAACTGATTAAAAAGGAGGGCTCACTTCGAGACATGAAATGTTTCTTCTCATGGTGAGCGATCCGACAAAAAAATATTTTTCTTTTGGGGTGTGGGTGTAGTTCTCTAGTAGGTAGATAGGGGAATCAAATATTTCTAGAGTTTATGGGGTTGGTTCCCAGGGGTGTTTATTTACTAATGGATGGGTTCTAAATGGGCAGGGTTTATAGTACTTCCTAATGTGCCTAGCAGTTGGCACTGGAGCATAGTAATGTAGAAATCTGATAATCTTTATTTATCCTCAGTGCCCTTGAAAATGGCATTTGAGAACGGAGATGTCTAATAACCTAATAGAGGTGTGAGCTGGGACCAGAGAAAATCCCACTGCTGCTCCTTGTGTTCTTGTTTGTTGTTATTTTACCTATCCTTGCATCTAATGATTTTTCTTGTAAGTGGGTTCCTGCATGGAAGTCCTTGTTTTGTGTTTGCCTTTGTCTATCTTTGACTGGTTTTCAGGCCTGAAAAAAGATAAACAAGAATGCTTGTGCACCAAATGGAGCATGCTTTTGAGGCCTTGACTGGACTTGTTAGAAACATAGAAACATAGAAACATGATGACAGAAAAAGACCACAAGGCCCATCTAGTCTGTCCTTCCATAACAACAACTACAACAGTCCACTTTTTACCTTTAGAGATCCTCTGTGTTGGTCCCATGCTTTTTTGAATTCAGTTACTGTCCTCATCTCTACCACCTCCACTGGGAGACTATTCCACGGATCCACTACTCTTTCCGTAAAGAAATATTTCCGCATATCACTCCTGAATCTATCTCCCTTCACCCTCATCCCATGTCCCCTCGTCGCAGAACTTGCTTTCAATTGAAAGAGGCTCTCTCCCTGAACATTTATGCCACGGAGGTATTTAAACATCTCAATCATATCACCTCTATCCTGCCTTTCCTCTAAGGTGTACATATTAAGATCCTTAAGTCTGTCCTCATATGCTTTATAATGAAGACTACTAATCATCTTAGTAGCGACCCTCTGCACCGACTCCATCCTGTTCACATCCTTTTGAAGGTGCGGTCTCCAGAATTGCACACCATACTCCAAATGAGGTCGCACCAAAGACTTATACAGAGGCATTATCACCTCCTTTTTTCTGCTAGCCATTCCTCTCCGTATGCACCCAAGCATCCTTCTAGCTTTTGCCGTCGCCTTTTCTACCTGTTTAGCTATTTTAAGATCATCGGACACAACTATGCTTAGGTCCCGCTCTTCTTTAGTGGACAAAAGTACTTCACCTCCTATGCTGTATTGCTCCCTTGGATTGCTGCAGCCCAAATGCATGACCTTACATTTTTTAACATTAAATCCCAGCTGCCAAATTCTAGACCATTCTTCAAGCTTAGCTAGATCCCTCCTCATGTTATCTACACCTTCCTGGGTGTCTACTTTATTGCAGATTTTGGTATCATCCGCAAAGAGGCAAACCTTACCCGACAGCCCTTCCGCTATATCACTAACAAAGATGTTAAAAAGAATCGGACCAAGGACAGATCCCTGGGGCACAAAACTGGTAACATCCTTCTCCTCAGAGTGAGCTCCATTTACTTGTACTCTTTGTCGCCTCCCACCCAACCAATTTCTAACCCAAGCAGTAACTTTAGGGTCCATCCCTAGGGTGCTCAGTTTGTTTATAAGTCGCCTGTGAGGAACAGTGTCAAAGGCTTTACTGAAATCTAAATACACCACATCTAGAGCTCTCCCTCGGTCCAACTCCCTGGTCACCCAGTCAAAGAAATCAATCAGATTTGTCTGACAAGACCTGCCTCTGGTGAATCCATGCTGCCTCGGATCCTGTAATCCGCTGGACTCCAGAAACCTCACTATTTTCTCTTTCAACAGCGTTTCCATTAATTTACTCACCACTGAAGTTAAACTAACCGGCCTGTAGTTTTCAACCACATCCTTACTTCCGCTTTTGTGTAAAGGCACCACATGAGCCTCTCTCCTGTCCTTTGGCACCACTCCCGACTCCAACGAGGCATTGAAAAGGTCAGTCAGTGGAGTTGCTAGAACGTCCCCAAGTTCCCTCAGTATTCTAGGGTGTATCCCATCCGGTCCCATCGCTTTGTCTACTTTAAGTTGAGCTAGTTTCTCACGAACACAGTCTTCTGAAAATTGTTCAAGATGTCCCTCGCTTCTGTTCTTATTTGTGGGTGTTTTCTGAGGTCCTGCTCCTGGTTCTTCATCTGTGAACACAGAACAAAAATATTTGTTAAGCAATTCCGCTTTATCCTTATCAGCTTCTACATATTCCCCCCCTGTACCCTTGAGTCTGACAATACCACTTTTGCCCTTCCTCTTCTCACTAATATATCTGAAAAATGTCTTATCTCCCCATTTTATTGCATTGGCTATTTCCTCCTCCTTTTGAATCTTTGCCTTCTTGACTACTTTGCTAGCTTCTCTAAGTTTTTCCAAATACAGATGCCTGTCTTCCTTTCTCTGTGATCTCTTGTATTTCATGAAGGCCTCCCTCTTTTTCTTCACTTTTTCAGCTACTTCCTTCGAAAACCATAGCGGTCTCCTATTCCTTTTGCCTTTATTTACCATTTTAACAAAAAGGTTGGTTGCCTTTAAAATACCCCCTTTCAGTTTTGCCCACTGTTGTTCTACATCCCCCAGCTGTTCCCATCCCACTAACGACTCCCTGAGGTATTGGCCCATCTTCGCAAAGTTAGTCTTCCTAAAGTCTGGGTGAGTTGGGTTAGTATGACGAAAAGGAAAAGTGGAGAGGAAGAAAAGAAGAGCACAAGGAGAAACTGGGAGGAACAGAGGGAATAATGAAGATTTAGGAAGAATGAGGGACAGGAAATTGTGAGTACCAAGAATAAGGTGATGTTGAGGTGGAGAAATAGAGAATAGCAAAAGCATTAGAGAAGAGTGAGAAGAGGAAATCAAGATTACTGAAGAAGAGTGGGAACAGGTGAAGGAAGGAGAGACTGTGGTAATTCTTGGAGGAGGAAGAAGGAGGGGAGAACAGAATAAGAGGAGCACAAAGAAAAGAATCCTTTCAGTTTACCACAGAATAGCATGTGAAAATCAGCTACTCATCAACACAATCCCTCTACCTCCAAACAAGCTGAGTGTAGATACTGCTTTACAATGGAAAACAATGCCCCATTTCTGGAGAGAGTGCTGGAAAGCTATGATATTTGTCTACTAGGACTTGTGGTACACATTTGCTTTTTGATTTGCAAAGACCTGGTTTCCTACTAAATTTTGCAGAAAAGGTATACATTTTAAAATTCCAAGGTCCTTTGTATGGTAGACTAGTACACAGAAGTAGGATTTCATTTGAAAGTTTAAAGTTCCCTTGCTCTGTTAGAAGCCCACCTCACAGGGTGTGTTTAATTCAATCAGCCTGCTGCCTGAAAGTTAATTCAATAAGTCTCTGCTACCTGAGCAAGAGTTCTGATCCAGCATTTACTGCAAAGCTAATTCTTTCTAAATTTACTATTTTGGCTGGTTTTGATATAAATTTCCCTTGCCTATTTATTAACTGTTAATATTCTCTTAGATCTAAGTGTACCCCATGTAACTACAAAAGGGGACTGCTACTTTTGGAGAGAGATCTTCAATTATAAGTATTTACTTCTGGGAATTTTTCTAAATTTGGGGGAAAAAGGAATTCTTTAGATTAAAGATAATTAATCTGTGAACCCAGTGTATTTGTTAAATCAGTCAGGGCCTAGTAGCAGCAAAGAGTTTTCAGTTTAAATTTAAAATACAGCAGAGAGCTTTCTGGTTAAATTTAGAACCCAAGACTCACTCTATCCAAGCAAGGACTGTGGGACTCCCCCTGGAAATTAGTCACAGCTTACCTTAGAAGCACAGGATAGGGTATTATGTAGCACCCAGCTTTAACAAGTCTTCTTTCCCTCCCTCCCTCCCCAACACCCATCCACCCCTGGGATAATTGTAGCATTATAGGTACATAAACCTCTCAAAGGAAAGGAGGTGCCATATTCACTCTCAGGTGCAGCTGTTTGTCCTCATCAGGCATACATTAAGGACCTGAGATTAATTAAGCTTCAGGTGAACAAAGTACATTAAACATATTATCTGTAGTTTTATTAATATAAGTATCCCTACCAAACTTTAGTAGGTAAAGAACTTAAATGTCTAAACACAACCTTAAAACTAAGATGCAGGCAGCAGTCCAGCAGCAAGATGGGGGTTTTCAAGTCTTTTGCAATGAGTGTCACATGTATGATTTTCTCCCAGTTCGTGAGGTGCAAGGTGCAAGGAGCTCTTTGCTCTCAGGGACCGAATCGGATCTCTAGAGGCTAGAGTAGCAGACTTGGAAGACATAAGGAAGACAGAGAGGTACATAGAAGAGACCTACAGGGATATAGTACTGAAGTCCCACCTCCAGTCTGGCAGCAACCCTGTTGTCATGAAGGAGAGAGGTCACATGACAGGAGAACATCACCCTGGTGTGGCAGGAAGTGATCCTGTAGCTAGAACCTGTCCTCCAGGTGATGTAAAACCCTCTCGCACTGAGGAGGTTTCTCCAGGGCCATGTGCCCATGAGGGAAGGGTTAGGACAGCCGTTATAGTTGGTGATTCAGTCATTAGGCATGTAGTTGGTGATTCGATCATTAGGAATGTGAGGATCGCCTGGTAACATGCCTGCCTGGTGCAAAGGTAGCAGACCTCAAGCGCCACCTGTCACCAGCTCTCCTTAAACCCCCGTATATAAGTGGGTAGAGGTTAAGTGAGTGGGTCTTCCCCACTGAAGCAGCTACTTTACAAATCCTGAAGCTAGGCTTTTTGGGAAATGTAGTCCCTTCACCAAATCAATGAGGAGCAGTTGTGGAAAAGTGGTTTAAGCAACCAAAGGATTTTATTTCCCCTCCCGGGGTGGATTTCACCATGAACAAATTAACACAAACCAGGTATTTACTGGCATAAGGACAAATCAAAGGTTCTTTAACAGAAAAGGCTTACTTCAGCAATAAACAGGTTGATATCTAGCATTCCAACATAACAATGCTGTTTCTTCACAGCTCTCTGCTTCCCAATGCTAGTAGTGCTGTACTTTCTCTTTCAAAACATGCCTTCAGCGTAATGAGATTATTTCATTAGCAAGCGATATCGTACAGTCCATGATATCTTCATCAATATTCACACACTCAGGTTCAAAGTCCATTAACTCTTCCTGGCTAGAAGGAAATATTTGTAACGGCACTCCTGATGCCACGCCCTTTCTAACTGCTTCAGGTTTCACCTGATATTCCTGAGTTAAATACTGGCTTTCACAAATGTTATCAGCACAGGTATTCTCTTCCCAGCTCCAACCCTCTGGGTAAATACAGTCACTGTAACTATTTTTATACCAGCCTTTTGGCTTACCTTTTAGCCTAGCTGGTGGAGGTTTTCTTTGTGGCTTTGGACCGGCTGTAGGTTCCCAACCTAAGCCTTGCACAGAAGATTTCACTTGCCTTACTAGCTTCCTTTCTCTTCTATGTTCCCCTGGATACTGCAGGTAATCCACTCTGCCCTTATTATATCCTTCCCTTGGGGTTTCTTTTCTTTTCCTGAAGAAAGACTCTGTCTTACCCTTCCACAGAGACTCTGGCTTTTTCCTGGCACTGCTGTCTTCACCGTAGCTCTCATTAGCTTCCTTATCCAGCACACATGCCTCATCCACTTCTCCTTCTTCTTCTCCAAACCCTTCTTCTCCTTCTAACTCCATAAGCTCAACTGAACTCTCTTTATCAGGGTGAATTCTAGGGCAGTGCTCAACTCCACCCCCTAGCAGGTGTCCTGCATTAGCTCGTGACTCATTCCCTAAATGGTAGCACAGGCGTTTCTCTTGCCTCTGTGTTTGGTTTCTAAGGTAACCAGGAGCCATGTGCTTTTGTTTACAACTCAGCCCTACTCCTGTTCCTGGCTTTTTAGCCTCATCTAACGGGCTGGAAGGACCCACTATGTAACACACCTAGACAAGGTCTTAGATAGTGCTGGGGAAGAGTCTGCTGTGTTGGTACATGTCGGTACCAATGACATAGGAAAATGTGGTAGGGAGGTTCTGGAGGCTAAATGTAGGCTTTTAGGTAGGAAGTTGAAATCCAGAACTTCCAGGGCAGCATTCTTTTGTACACTTTACTGCAGTTATTTTTTTTTTAATTTTCTATTTATTGAAAGTTCACGTATTCAATCAAACATCTGAATGTAAGAAGATAAGGAAAATTTCAGCATATCAAAATAAATCACAAATAGAAATAACATCTTGAAAATGTTAATCCACATTTGGGCCAAGAACTAGGAAAATAATGAAAAAAGAGAAAGGAAAAAAAAAGAGATGGATTGGAGCATTAAACTATTATAGCTGACTCAGCACATATCTCAGAGTAGGCCTACAAAATCATTTTAGGCTCTTCTCTCAGTTCCAAAACGTTAATGGATTGCTTGCATTCAACAAAATTATATTGCTTACCTTCAAATAATATAAAGCATGTAGAAGGTAATTTCAAAACAAAATTAATACCCAAAAAGTCCCTGTACCTTTTCTGCTGGTCTCATGAAAATTCAGGAAATATCTGAATTTTAGAGACCAAGAACAGTTCTTGCAACTTTTGATGTTATTCTCAAGCAAATCCAGCCATCAAAGTGGTCCTCTCATGATCAGTTCTAGGGAGCTCTCACGGAACTCAGATTTAAAGTATCTCCTTGGGTTCCTTTTGGTCTTCTTTTTTTTTTTTTTAAACTTTTATTTTCATTTTACAACAAGCAAAAGAAACAACACACCAAAGGAAACAGATACAAGCATACAATAAGGAAAAGCAACCCCAATTACCCCCCACCCCTATGCTTCTTCTCTAAGCTGATAAGTATCATCATATAAGCGCTTACAAACAACAGTAATTGTACATCAAAACAAACAGAAATAGTATCTGCAATACAGAATGATCATGCGACAGAGATTTACACAGATTTAAACAGTCAGATGAGAGCATTGAGCAGTTTGAACATAGTCATTGAGCATCTTCCACTTAGATAAGTGGTGTGGGGTCTGAGCGGAAGAAGCTAACATACGAGGTATTTGCTCATATTTACTGTAGAGACAGACATGATTCCACCATTCATTGGGGCTCAGATGGAAGCTATTTTTCCAGTATTTCGTAATTAGGGAAATAGCTATGCCCAGCATAAAGTCTAAGAGAAAGTACGCCGATTTGGGAAGAGAGGGGATCCCCGCAGCTGAGCGGAGTCCCACTATCTTCCAAGAGAGGGGCTCTTGAAAGTGCAAAATAGATTGAATACGACCCCAGACCCGACTCCAGTAATACTGTAATGCGGGGCATTCATACATAACATGAGTTAGTGAACCAATGGCCGCATGGCATGTCCAGCATCTATTGCTCTGGGTGGCGTTCCATTTGGCTAACCTGTCAGGAGTATAGAAACATCGGTGGGCTAGAAAGAAAAGTGTCTGAGTGAGTGAGACGGATCGAGAGACCCGTGTCACCTTGCTCCAGACGAGGCTCCATTGCTCCGGGGTCAAAGTTACATGCATTTCCCGCTCCCAGGATTTCTGTGCTGTAGGAGTGCCTCTATTTACAGTATTACATAAAGTTTTGTAGAAGTTAGATGCTACACCCGTTAAGCTCCCGATAGATCGGATAATCTCCGACAATCCTTGGGTATGGGTTTCCGATGGCGGGAGCACCTTAGCACTCCGAAGACAATGCTGAAGTTGCACCAACTGAAAGTAGTGTTTCGCTGGGAGACCAAATTCAATTTGTAATTCGCTAAAAGTTTTCCAGCGACCATTACAGAACAGCTGGTTAGGGATCCAGATGCCCCTAGTGTACCAGGGGCTCCACGCCATCGGTTTATTTTGTATTTGAAATCGAGCATTGTGCCAAAGCGGGAGTCTATCTAGCGGACAAAGTCGGGAGTCTAGAGATTGCTCAAGGGTATTAAAGGCACCTAAAGTGTCTAAGAGCATTGGTGGATAGTGGGAGTCTGATGGGAAAGTCATACCAGGGAGATAAGTAAGAGGAATTGGTTTACAAAGGTCCTCCTCTATATCTAGCCACACTGGTCTACTCGGTGTTAGGTCTTCCAGCCAACGAGCGCCTTGTTTGAGAAGAAAAGAATGGTGGTATTTCAGGAAATCAGGGAATCTGACACCACCATTTTCTTTATCTGCTTGTAACTTATGTTTCGCTATCCTAGGTGTCTTGTTTTGCCATAAGTATCTAGTCAGAAGACCCTCTAAATCTTTATATGTACGTCGAGGTAGGAGACATGGCAGCATTTCTAAAATGTAGTTCACTTTGGGAACAATCATCATTTTAATGGTTTCTAGGCGGCCCCACCAAGTAAGTGTTAAAGGAGTCCAGCGTTGAGTAAGCGCCCGGACCTTAGAGGTTAAGTCTTTGGCATTAAAGGTGATGGTGTCTTCCAAAGGAGAGCAGTAGTGCACCCCAAGGTATTTGACCATGCGAGGTTGCCATACAAAGGGAAAGGATTGCATATCTGCCTGATGGATCAGAGGATTTAGTGGAAAGGCTACCGATTTGGTCCAATTTATCTTATAGCCCGAGAGTTGTGAATATTTACCAATTTGCTCTAGGACAGCCGGCACTGAGTCTGGGGAGACAAAGAGCATAAGGTCATCAGCATATGCTGAAATTTTGATTTCCCTATGAGGGAAGGGGACTCCATGAATATCCTTGGATTGCCGGATTAGTAAAGCTAAGGGTTCGAGCGCGAGATCGAAAAGAAGCGGAGACAGTGGACATCCCTGGCGAGTACCGCGTTGCAGGGGAAATGGCTGAGACTTTAAAGCATTAGCACAGATACTAGCTGTAGGCTGTGCATACATGATTTGGAGACAACGGAGAAAGCCTTCTCCGAATCCGTACCAGCGGAGAGTTGCAAACAAGAAGGGCCATTCTAAGCGGTCGAAGGCCTTCTCAGCATCTAGTGAGAGGCCAACCAATGGTCGATCAAGATTAACTGCGGCAGTCAGTACATGACATAGAGTCCTAGCATTATCAGCAGTTGATCTACCGGGAATGAAACCGCATTGATCTGGGTGTATTAAAGTAGCCATCTTGTCAGAGAGCCGGGTGGAGAGAATGGTGGCAAATATTTTATAGTCTGCGTTTAGTAGGGAAATTGGACGATAATTAGCTGTTAGTTGCGGATCTCTCCCCTCTTTCTCAAAAACTACTACATTTGCCATTGAGAAGGATCCAGAAGGAGATCCCTCCTCGGCCAGAGCAGAAAAATAAAGCTTCAAAAACGGAGCTAAGTCAGCGTTAAAAATTTTGTAGAATTCAGCTGGGAGACCGTCCGGGCCTGCGGCTCGACCTGTGGCACATCTCTTGAGTGCAGATTGGATTTCTGATAAAGTGAATGGTTTGTCCATGGCCTCTCTATCTTCGTCAGATAGGGTCGGCCGCTGTACCCCTGAGAGTAATCGTTCAAATGCTTCTGGCTCGAAGTCACATTCAGATTGATAAAGCCGAGTATAAAAATCACGAAAGAGTTCTAATATTTCTGTATCTTTAGTGACCAAGCTCCCCCCCGATGGATTGCGGAGAGCAGTAACACGCTTGGCTTCTTTTTGACCTTTCAGAGCATTGGCTAACAATTTGCCAGCACGGTTATTTTCCCGATAGTACATCCCTTGTTGTGATTCAATATTTTTAGCAGCAGCGGTATATAAAAGCTGATTGTATTGAAAACGAAGGCGTTGTAAGCGAAGTAAAATACATGGGTCAGTACGGGACGTGAGGAGACGCTCTCCAGCTTGTATCTGTTGTTCTAGAATCAGTAAATGTTGCTTTCTTTGTTTCCCCTGTCGAATTTGATAACTGGTTATAGTTGCACGGATAGACGCCTTGAAGCCCTCCCACCAAGCCCAGCTCGCAGTGTCATGGGGTGAATTAAAATGAAAGTAGTCTTGGATAGCGGCCTTTATGTCAACCTGAAAATCTTTTTGGTCTAATAGGGATCTATCAAAAAACCAAGCACGGGGATGTTCACCTTGCGTTGTGACATGTAATGAAAAAGATATGGCAGCATGATCTGAAATATGGAGAGGATGAATCCTAGCCGTGTCCACTTGAGATATCAGTGTTTTGGAGATAAGAAAAAAATCTATTCTAGATTGTGAGTGGTGGGGGGCTGAGAAAAAGGTAAACTCTAAGTCGGAGGGGTGAAGCAGCCTCCATATATCTACTAACGCAAGATCTTTCATCAGAGCTGTAAGGGTATCAAGACTCTTGGGTGGACCACTCGTTCTAGGCGGCAGTCTATCTATCAAAGGATCAAGTACTTGGTTGAAATCGCCGCCCAGTATCAATGGAGTATTGGCAGAGGCCTGTGCCAACTGCGCAATACTGGCATAGTAAGCAGGGTTATCCACATTCGGGGCATAAATACAAATACACGTGAATTCACTATCTCCAACCTTAAGGTGTGCACGGGCCCATCTACCCTCTTTATCAGAGCTAGTATCCATTACAGTAGCTTGCAAAGACTTCTTAACCAAGATGGCTACCCCACACCGTTTGGAAACGGCGGGAGAGTAGGCAGCCACCATGTAAGGCTTAGCATTAAGTTTCAGTGTTTCAGCGGAATTTAAATGCGTTTCCTGAAGGAACACTAAATCAGCATGCTCTTGATTAAGATAGCTTATGATTTTCTTTCTTTTGATTGGACTATTGATGCCTTTTACGTTCAGTGATAAGATCTTACAGAAGGCCATTCAGAAGGGTTAAAAATTCTGAGAAAGAACATGATAACGCACATAATTTCACAATGTCCCTCATATTAACTGTATATGGCTGTACACATGACATGATAGAAAATAAGCTAATGAATAACAATGAAGCGCCCCAGATAAAAAAATAAGCACCGAAGTGCATTAGAGAAGAAGCAGAACCCCAGAAATTACTGGCGACCATGTGTCTGCGGGGAGAAACCCCAGAGAAGGCCTAAATTGAAACATATAACCTGCATAGCTGTACGTATTCCGAATCCAACCGAGGTGCACATCATGGAGGGATAGGAGACCAAAAAAGTTATATATAGAAAGAAAGAAAAGTCCAGGCAGTCTCTGTTCCAGGCTGTGATCACCGCGTCGGGCCATTCAAAATGGCGGGTAAATCCGGCGGATTACAGATCCAAGTTGTTGGATTAGCGCATCTGGTCTGCTTCTTTGGAATCTAAAAATGTTGCTAGTAGATCAGGATCTTCGAAGGTTCTAGTTTGGTTATGGAGAGTCACTCTGAGCTTCGCTGGATACAATAGGCCAAAGCGAGCCTGTAACTGTTGAAGTCTAGGTCGAAAAGCAAGGAGTCTCTTCCGACGGTCAACTGTGGGCTTTGCCAAGTCAGGGAAGAAGGAGACTTTATGACTTTCAAACTCCAGATGATGATTCGCCCGGGCAGCATTTAGAATTTGCTCAACTTGCTGATATCTCAGTAAGCGAAAGATGATAGGCCGGGGGGTCGTCCGATTGAGCGCCATGGTGGTAGGAATCCTTTTGGTCTTCTAATACCGAGCCCCCCTCCTGACCTGCCCAAGGACAAATATTGTGCCCGTGCTATAGAAGGCAAGCCCTCTGATGGTATTTTGAGGGCTTCCTGCAGATACTTCTGCACTATACCAATTGGCAAAATTAAAGATCTTGGAAAATTAAGAAATCTTCAATTGTTGAAGATTTCTTAATTTTCCAAGATCTTTAATTTTACCTCCTAATCTAATTTTCTAAATAGTTTAATTTTCTAAATATCCTAATTTACAGACAAACACATCTCTTTCTTTAACTTGGGCAGACCCTAGCCTCTGCAGCTCTCCTAGCCATTCTAGAGGCTTGCTGAACCAGACCTTGTGCCTGTTCCTCCACTGTTCCAGAAATAAGATTAATATCTTCAGTAAGCCTCCTCACAAAAGTAATTAGGATGAGTCCAAACCTCTGATGCCTCCCAGAGTGACAGCATTGTCACAACAGTTTCTTCAACTCACCAGTCCCAACTCTTGAAGCAGCCATCTTCTCCCTGTGTCTCCATATTTAACTTCAAACTCACTTCATGGTTTTACTGCCAACAGACTCTCATTCCCCAAGGGAGATCAAACCACAGCAGGGGCTCTCTCCATGCCAATAATTGGCAAGCTTCCACTCTGCTCATTTCCAGTGATGACATCATCCTCACAGCAAGCGCTTCCAGGACTCAGCAGAGCTGCTCTGTAATCTGGACTAAGCAAAGCTCCTTTAGTGCTGCAGTCCACCATACCATTCGCAGAGTCTGTCAAAGCAATAGCTGGCTTCTGAGGTCAGACTCTGAGAGCTTCCATTGTTAGCTGAGCCACCATCTGGGTCAGTTGGAGAGCAGGGGGATGTGTCTTCAACTTTGTCTTTCTCTTACTTCTTGCCATGGACAGAAAACCGGTATGTGGCTAAACTGGAAAACTTCACAGCGCGCTCTAACAAACTTCCATCTTAAATGCCATCTTGACCTTCCATATATCTTTTACTGTTCTTAAATGATTTTCAAACTATGAAATTACTTTGTAGCTCATACGACATATGGGTATAATGATCTCTTTCAGTGAAGGGATATGCATCCATCATAAAATGTAAAAAAAAGAAGGTGGCAGTATGAGGAGGAAGGGAGGAGGATGGGGTGATTAGTGGATTGCGACGTTTTTGCAGTCTTTTAGCTCTGCCTGTCATTGATTTAGATTAGTTTCCTGCAAACACAGTGATCACCATGAGTTCCAAGACAACACGTTCGCCTAGACCAGTAATACAGTATTCACTGATGGTCATCAAGGGTTCAAACAGGTGAGGTTTCCAAGATAGCCCAAATGAAAGGAAGTCCAAAAAACTACCAGCATGTTTTAAAGGTGAGGTCAGAGAGGCTGTTGTAGCCAAAAGAGCATCTTTCAGGAAATGGAAAAAGGAGCCAAATGATGAAAGCTGGAAACAGAAGCACTGGCAAGTTAGATGCAAGGCATTAATAAGGTAGGCAAAGAAAGAATTTGAAAAAAAAGCTTGCTGTGGAAGCAAAAACACATAATAAAAACTTTTTCAAGTACATTTGTAGCAAAAAACTTGTGAGTGAGTCAGTTGGACCATTAGATCATAGAGGGGTAAAAGGGGCAATAAGAGGGGACAAGGCCAAAGCGGAGAGATTGAATGAATTCTTTGCTTTTGTCTTTACTGAGGAAGATGTAGGGAAGTTACCCATGACTGAAATGGTATTTAAAGGTGATGCATCAGAAGAATTGAAAGAGATATTGATAAACCGGGAAGATGTATTACAACTATTTGATAAACTAAAGAGTAGCAAATCACCTGGACCAGATGGTGGGTGTTTCAATATCCAACAGTGTTGAGGGAACTGAAATATGATATTGCAGACCTACTATTAGCAATCTGTGAACCATCATTAAAATCATCTCTAATACATGAAGAGTGGCAAATGGTCAATGTAACATCAATTTTTAAAAAGGGTTCCAGGGGTGATCCGGGAAACTATAGACAAGTGAGCCTGATGTCAGTACCAGGCAAAATGGTAGAAACCATTGTAAAAAACAAAATTACTGAATATGTAGATAGTCATGGCTTTAGCCAAGGAAGGTCTTGTTTTATTAATCTGTTATATTTTTTTGAAGGTATAATAAACAGGTAGACAAGCATGAGCCGGTCAATATAGTGTACCTGGATTCTCAGAAAGCTTTTGACAAGGTCCCTCATGAGAGACTATTAGCAAAATTAAAAAGTCATGGGATAGGAGGCAGTTTACTATTGTGGATCAGGAGCTGGTTAAAAGATAGAAAGCAGAAGGTAGGGCTAAATGGCCAATTTTCCCAATGGAGAAAGGTGAATAGTGGTGTACCCCAGGGATCTGTGCTGGGTCTGCTGCTTTTTAACATATTTGTAAATGAACTGGAAATGGGAATGACGAGTGAAATAATCAAATTTGAATATGACACAAAATTATTCACTGTTTTTAAAACCCAAGAGGATTGTGAAAAATTGCAAGAGGACCTTGATAAATTGGAAGACTGGACATTCAAATGGTAGATGAAATTGAATGTGAACAAGTGCAAAATTATGCACCTAGGAAAGAACAACCCAAAGTATCGTTACAATGCAAGGTTCCACATTAGGAACCACCATCCAGGAAAAAGATTTAGACATCCTTGTGGATAATATGTTCAAACCCTCCTCCCAATGTGCAGTGGCCAAGGTAGCAAATAGAATGCTAAGAATCATTAGGAAAGAAATGGAGAATAAACAAAAGATATTATAATGCCTCTTCATCATTCCATGGTGCGACTGCATCTTGAATTTTGTGCAATTCCGGTTGCCGTATCTTAAAAAGGATAAAGTGGAATTAGGAAAGGTACAGAGAAGAGCCACCAAAATGTTCCTCTCAATTAAAAACGTGTTCAATGTACAGCAATAATCCAATGATTGTTAAAGATATCTGGTCTGATATTCAAAACTATTAACATGATTGGCAGAGCTGTTAATCACTGTGAAGGGGATATTCAGCGGCACTAACACTATTAGTGCCACTGAATAAATGCAGGTATCACTGTCAACACCCTGATGCCAGCATTGGGGCATCACAGGGGCATTCTGTGGACAGCACCAGAGCTAACCGGGCAGCAGCGATATTCAGCCAGTGTCATGTGTGCTGAAGTACATGGCCTGCCACGGCAACAAAGCGGCGGCATAAAGCCACCGCTTTGGATATACTGCCACCACCGTCCACCTCCCCTCCAAGATTGAATCAGCAGCAGCATGGGGGGGGGGTGGTGCAGATTGGCAGCGGGGTGTCAGCACAATGGGGGGGGAGGGGTTCGGCTGGCTTTTCTGCCTAAGGCAGCAAAAAACCTTGAGCCAGCCCTGTCCTAATATTTGCCACTGAAGCTAACAGGGCAGCAGCTGTATATCGACTTCCTGGTTAGCTTTCTGCCGGACATGGCCCCAGCATTGCATATCTGGGTTTAGAGCTAGTCACTGCTGCTGAATATCGGGCCCATCCTTTCTTATAAAAATAGTTTAAAATGTCCTTAAGAAGAAAAAGAAATACATCGCCAACAGCAAAAATAAGGGGAGTAGTTACTAAAGTACATTATAGAATTAATGCACTTTTTGCCCCTTACCACTCGCTATAAGGCAAAACCATGCATTATTTTAATGTAATGCACAATTTTGCACCATATCACATGGTGAATAATAATGAGATGCATAGCATGCAAATGCATGCAAAACACCTCATTATTATTCAAATCAAATAACCTAGCTTGTAATCACTGCAAGCCACAATATTGATGTGATTGATGTTATTTTTCTGCAAGGAGAATCAGGCCATTAACAAATGTCCCCAGTGCGCGAGGCTATGAAATAAAGGGGGTCACGCTTTAGCAATAAAACAGCTGGTCGGTGGGTCCCCTTTCCCAGCAGCACTAATGACTTGGCTCCGCACACTCAAATAACCCATCCCCAAAGCCCAGTACAGCCCCCTCCCAAGAATTCCCACTCCCGTGATCTTGAAATACAACCCCTCCAAAGACCTCCCCCCAATCCCTGAAGGCCACAGGACCTGTCTTTATAGTCCCTGGTTGTCTGGTGGATAGACCAATAGAAGTGATCCTCTGTTGCTACTGTCAGCACTGGTTTCAAAATGGTGCTTGGGATCTCCTAGGGCAGGGGTGGGCAATTCCAGCCCTCGTGCACCACAATCCTTGTTTTCATGATGTCCCTAATGAATATTCATGGACCTATTTCCATACAATGGAAGGCAGTGGATGCAAATAGATCTCATGAATATTCATTAGGGACATCATGAAAACCAGGCTAGATTGTGGTGCACGAGGGCCAGAATTGCCCACCCCTGTCCTAGGGGATCAACCCAATGGTAGTATCATAAGACTACCACTAGGGGATCCCAGGCACCATTTTGAACCTAGAGCTAGTACTGACAGAAGCAGCAGGGGATTGCTCCTGCCGGCCTACCCTCGGACCACCAGGGACTTCAAAGTTAGGCCCCAGTGGCCTTTGGGGATTGGAAAGGATCTTTAGGGGGAGTTGTCTTTTAAGAGAGGGATAGGGAATTCTTGGAGGAGGCTGTACTGGGACAAGGGGGGGGGGGCACCAGGGAGGGAGATATTTGCACGGGGGAAGCTGAGACATTGGTGGTGCCGGGGAAAGAGGACCACTGGGGCACATTTCATTGCTACAGTATGCCCCCTTTAATTTTAGAACATAAGAACATAAGATGTGCCATACTGGGTCAGACCAAGGTCCATCAAGCCCGGTATCCTGTTTCCAACAGTGGCCAATCTAGGTCATAAGTACCTAGCAGTATCCCCAAAAGACACAGGTTCCACAATGCTTGTATTGGGTCAAGCTCAACTGCATGTTAGTGACCCAATGTCCCTTTACCGAGGGAGTCTTTTTTACGAAGATTGTTGCCAGTGCCGAAAGAATAAGTGTGAGACCACTCCAGATGAGGGGGTCAAAGAAGAGTGGAGAGTTGCAGGTGAGCAGAAAAAGAACATTGCTGAGTGTTTAAAACTATCGATAGTGTGTGAATGTGTGTCTGCGTGTGAGTGTGCGTGAGCGCATATTCAAAGAGTGATACAATATGAAAGAACGTGGTCGTGCAAAGAAAGAAGCACGGCAAGGGACTGAACTAAGGGAGAAATCTACCTGCCCTGACTCAGAAAGAAACAAAAATTAAAGGGCCTATTCAAAGGGATTAACATGGTTAGCAGACCTGCTAACCATGTTAATCCCCTTATCCGGGATATTCAGCAGCACTAATGTGGTTAATATCAGCAGCACTAATGTGGTGTCGCTGAATATCCCCAGGTGCTAACTGGTCAGCAGCTGAATATTGCCACTACCCCCACATATATTGTCATTCATGATTTTATTTTATTTTACATCATGGACATAACGTTACAACTGGTTGCCTATGTGTGAAGGCTGTCTAGGTGCCTATTTTTAGCCTGTTTTATAAATTACTAAGGGTAAACCAGCAGAAATCATGGCTAGACTGAAGAGAAAGACATTTATGCCTGTAAAAGAGCAGGTGTAAATGTTAGCACAAAAAGTGCACATGTATGTGTGTATCATGCCTACTCTAACATAATGCACAAGTATGCACCTAATTGCATTGTACGTACTTTTACGCATGAGGGAATTTTATAAACGGCCTTTCAAGTGTAAATACTGGCATACACATTCAAAACATTCTTCATAAAATTACTTTGTTAATCCACCCTTTTTGAAAAAAAAAATGATCCAGAGTTGTTTACATAAAAAATACAACAAATACCAGCTTAAAAATACACACTTTAATGTATAATATACGGTATACTTGAACACTTACTCCCACTCTTACCAGAGGTAAAGGGCAGAGCTATAAAATTTAATAGTACAATAGAATAACATTAATTAACAAAGTCTCGGAAGGCCTGCAGTGCTCAGTGGTGAGATAAACCACAACAGTGACAGCAATAACCGGGGAGAATCATAGCAATAACTTGAAGCTTCTCCGTTTGCACACTAGTATGAAACCTCTGAGCTTTGTAAGTTGTGAGGCATGGAAAAATGCTTGGACACTGTCATGAGTCACTGTTTTTCTTGAGAAG
Source organism: Ichthyophis bannanicus (assembly GCA_033557465.1). Taxonomy (NCBI): domain Eukaryota; kingdom Metazoa; phylum Chordata; class Amphibia; order Gymnophiona; family Ichthyophiidae; genus Ichthyophis; species Ichthyophis bannanicus. The sequence goes on along the minus strand of CM066031.1, from coordinate 610,577,970 downwards.
ATATATTTGTGGGGTAGATACGGATATTTGTATGTGTATAAAAAGTCCATCAAAAAAGCATGTGTTAGCTATGTTTTGTTTTGTCAAAGAAAAGTGCGGTCCATGGCCTTTTTTTACAAACTCGTTATCTCTAGTTAGTTTGTCCTTTCAAGGGCATGGTCAATTTAACATGCTTATGCTATTTGCTGTGCCCTTGTTAAGTAGCATGCTCATGTTAGCAAGTTAACAGCAGGTCTTTCTGGGCACCCAAATACTTGGGACAATGGCAAATCATGGGTACATGATGTTTAACATGAACAAATTCATAGCACCCTTTTTGATCATAATGATAAGCAAGCAAGTTCTAAAACAAAATGTATCAGTTCTTGGAGAACAAAATTAGACTAAGGGAGGTCTTTCATTAAGGTACAGCAAAGTTTTGCTGTTGGCGTGTGGTAATTCCCAAAATTACTATGCAATATGTGCATCATCTCTGTGTTAACTCTTGGGGGCGTTCCCAGCACCAAGCCATGCAGTTAATGCAGAGAAAATACCCTTAGCACACATTAGCTGCACTACAGATAGCGTAAGTACACTTAATGCCAACTTTTGAGGTGGCATTAACCGCTCTGCATTACCTGCTCCCTTAGTATTCTAGGTGTATGGTAGTATCTCCACCAAATCCCAACCCAATCCCTGCCCCATACCGTGTTAACACAGAAACTAGTTTAGTTTAGGTGTCGTGCCACAGCATTAACTGTTAACGTGGGTATGTGCTCAGTGCACACTAATTCCCATCTCAACTGCATAATATGGTTTATTTATTTAACAGGATTTTTATACTGCTTTATCATTTCATTAAAAGTGGTCTACATTGTAACTTAAATTGGTAATGTATATTGAACAAAAGCATTGATAACTTGGATTCTTCTGAGGCAATAGAGGGTTAAGTGACTTGGTCAAGGCCACAGGGCATGCTACTGGAAATTGAACCCTGGCCTCTAGGTACCCAAGTCAGTGCTCTAACCACTAAGCTACTCCTCCATGCTGCTTAATCTGAAGCCTCCTAAACCTTCAAGGTCATGTTTACTAACGGGCACACCGGCAATGTACCTTTCAGCCTCAAAACTGGCACAGAGATCTATGCACTTTAGGGGCCTATGCATCTGTTCTCCTGCAAACTGGCACACGGGTGCACTCATGCTAACTGCAACATTCATGGTTTGTGAATGTCCATAATGCCCATGCTAACTGCATTTTGCCATTAATGCCTACATCCCACCCCTAAGTTACCCTGTCCTCACCCAATCACACACTAGCCATTCAACACACTATTCCACCCAATCACACACTGCTCATCTGACACACTACCCCATCCAACCACATGCTACCATCAGTTAGCATGGGATTTTTAGCATTGGGTCCCATGCTGTTAGCATGGCTTGGCAAACCCCATGCTAACGGGTAGCACATGTTGGTAAACATGCTCCTTAATGCTTTAGAAAATAACGGGGGATGGGGTATTAATTTTTTACTCAATTTTGCTCTAGTGCAAAAAATTCTTCAATTTTGACCCAGAACTTAAGGTCAATAGTGGAATATTTTATTGATAGATTGGGGACAATTTTTGCAGTGGAGCATAAGTGGAACAAAACCTTGATAAAATTCTTCTTCTCTAGTGCTCAGTGTTAGACTGCTTCTTATGAGGCCATGTGTTTGCAAGGAGCTTTGTGCTAGGAGAAGGAAAAAACGTGTCATTCTACAATGTCATGCTTAAGAATATAGTAGAAGGCTTGGGTTCCATTTTAGAGAAAGGGTGCTGGAAACTAGGAAGTGGAGACGTTGCATCTCTTGGAGCAATTGCCTTTGGAAAACAGAAAATTGAATGGGGATCATCAATTTTATCAAAATCTATATCAGAAGCAGGTGGGGGCCCCAGTTATTAGCAGGCACATTAAAACAGATGTTAGCTAATGCCGGTACATTCCTTGAAGCAAAAAGGTGCTGGTACTTATACGCACGGCTCCTTCAGTAATACATGTGGATCATGGGTCAGTTTTAGCAGACAGTGAAAAAGGTGCCAATACTCCGTACCACCATGTACCCCCTCAGAAAAAAGCCCTGGCTAATGCCCATGTTCTAAGGCCAGTTATGAGTCTAAGTCACAGAACTTTAGCATTTACCACCAGAAATGCAAACAATGCACAGGTTTTATCTTACCCTTTATGAAATGGGTTAATGTACAGACCCTCTTTTAGGCCAGAACACCAAGATCATGTATTGAGATTAGAATGGAGGAAGGTTACATGTATTCCGTTGGCCAAGATCTTTGCAAAACGTGGTTGAGAAATATCTTTTATCTATCTTTGCACTTGATAGGAATAAACTATGAAATATGTTGCTAACAGTACTATCAGGTTCACCCCTAAAACAAAGACATGGGGAGGGGTGGCCTGCATGGAGCGGCAGGTGCACCTACTCTTGCGATCTTACTGGGCAGACTAGATGGACCATATTGGTCTTTATCTGCCGTCATTTACTATGTTACTAAGTTCAACAAATAATAAGAAGGTGTGTATTTTTCTTTATTCAAATCAGATTCTAAAAATCTTTATAAGTATAAAAATAAGTACAACCACTCTTGGAATGGAAAGTCATATTGTGGCGACTGAAAGAAATGGTTCGTTCAAGAAATTCCATCCCCTAAATCACCTGTATAAATAGTAAGAGACTCTAAGGTTCCAATATTTCATCCCTTCCTCAGCAAATTATCCCCCATACAAAACCTCACATACAGGAAGGTACTTGCTCTTAAGAGACCGGGATACTTGCGGGATTTGTTAACATGGTTCCAATGAGGGAGGGAGCTACAGGGAAGTCAGGGTCAGCTTTGGTGGTTCTGGCCCCAGCAGGTGCTGCAGAAATAGAGAGAGAGGTGTTTTGCTATAGCTCCCCCTACATGGTGGAACAAACTCCTGGATAGCTTGAGGAAGGAACAAAATCTTTTAGCATTTAGGAAAGCCCTGAAAACCATTTTTGTTTCCTAAATAGGGTGGGGGGGGGGGGGCACGGCAGGGATAGAGCCTGTTCTGTTGGGTGGCAGTGCGGGGAATGAGGCACAGAGTTTGCATGTATATTGTTTGTATCTTTTTTAGGGTCTTGGAAGACTGTATTTTTATGCATTGTACATTACCTTGAATGCATCTGGCATATGGTGCTTAAAACGTTTTAAATAAATACAATAAATAAGAGGGCTCCAGGATATCCAAGTTGGGAGGTGCAGTCCCCCTAAAGAGTGCTATCCTGGGGCCTCTGAAACCCTAAAACCCGTGGTGGGGTTGAGGAAGATAAAGTCACCCTCGCTAACTTACCTTTTCATTTTGGGTTGATTGGAATGGCAGATTTTGGATTCAGGGTATTTTCTTTTAGGTCTATAAGGGCATACCTAAATCTAACATCTTAATTTAAAACCTCTAAAGCAAGCAACTATTTGCCTACTTAGAGCCTATCTAAATCTAAACAGAAATTAATTTAAAACATCTAAAGCAAGAGGAGAACTAGCTTGCTTTTTTAATGAAATCCAAATCAGACTTTTCCATATTAACCTACAAGCTCCCTTCTATCCCAAGCTTTAAGTCACCAAGGGGGTGTGGGCAACATTTCACCAGCAGTTAACATAGAGCCCTGTCTCTTGACATGTGCCACATTAGCATGAGTGCACTTAACGCCACCTATTGAGGTGGCGTTAGATGAACTCATGCTAATAGTGCTGTGGGTACCCCTGTGCTAACTCTGCCTTGTTCACCACACCCGCCCCCTACCACCCAACATGCCATTCACAATTAGTGCAGAAATCGGCCTGTTCTGTCATGACCCTGTGCTAGCTCTCAACATGTGTCCTAGCGTATGCCAGAATATACGCTGACAGCTAGTGCCCTTTAGTAAAAGACCCCCCCTCCACCACCAACTTTGCCAGCAAAATAATGATCAGTTACCTACAGAATGTTTGTCCACTCTCAGTTTTCCTTCCTTCGGTGTGAGAAAGGGTAAAGAATAGTAGTGGGAGTATAGACCAGAATTACAGACAAATGATGAAATCCTTAAAGATTTTAAAATTGGAAGTAGAAGAGCAAAGAAATCTACTGCACTGGCATTTAACTAACAGCAGGAAGAATATGAGGAAAATGGTTAAGAAAAAAACTAAAAGGAGCAATTGCAAAGGTTAAGACTTTACATCAGGCCTGGACATTGTTTAAAAATACCATCTTGGAAGCTCAGACCAGATGTATGTCTTGTCCCCTTGCTCCTTGATTCCTTACTGGCTGATCTCTCCAGTCAAGGGTATGACATCTCAACTCCACTGTAACAGCCACTTCTGGGACATTATTTTTATATTTTGGCTATGCATTGCATTTGTTATGAAAAGGAAACTTGTTAAAACTACAGATTTTCACTTTAGAAAGATGTTTATTGACCCATAGTATATGCATGAATACATAAAGTTTGTTTTACAGTTCAACAGTGAAATGAACACAGAAATTTCTTATTTGGCATATATACATGCTTAGAAATTTATAGCTTAAATTGCACCCTGAAAATTTTTCATTAAGAAGGTACTTTCTTTCTTTTTTTAATTGAACATTTTAGTATATTACAATTGAAATAAAATGAAGAAAAACAACAAAAATATCCATAATGAAAGAAAACAAAGTAATAATAACTTCAGCTAGCCCATATTATGGAGAGAATACAAACCAAATAACAAGAACAATATAGCATACAAGCTCACCTGACTGTAGAAATACAAAAGATCCTTTTTTTAACCTGCTAAGAAAAATAAGGAATTGTTACCCTACAAGAAATTCTCTAATTGAGCTATTGAAAAACGTTTGATGATTTTCCTAGTGTGTCACTAGGCACTTACAAGGAAATTTTAAGACAAACTTAGCTGCCAAGGCGAAAACCCGAAGTTATAGCACCAAGATTCCATCACAACCAAGTAGGCCTTGATTCATCAGGAAAGATATTCATTCTTTGACCACAAATTAACTCATTCCTTTTCTGGAAATACAATTTCAAAATAGCATTCCTTTCTGCCTCAGAATAGAATATGAATAGTAAAGTAGTCCGTGTTGGAATTTCATCTTTATTTTATTTATTTATTTATTTATTTATTTATTTTACAGTTTTTATATACCGCGCTCTTTGGTATCAGCGCGGTTTACAGATAACAAATTGAGATGACTCTAGAAAAGCTGGAAGATCTAAACTATATACTGGAGAAATTTGATCCATCCCTTCTTCTCCATTCATTTTTGTCTTAGTGCCTCTAGGCAAATAAAATATATTGGCAACTTACAATAAATTATCATTTGGATAACACCTCTGAAATAAAATTAAAGGAGAGAATTGACCAGCAAAAGGGAAATTTCAAACAATGGAAATTCTTTGCCCTAGAGACATTCTCCAACAGTTCCAACTAATGATTGAGTGAAAGGCTATTTTTTACAGATGAATACATAGGAGGGTACTATCAATGCTTTCCAGGTACAAATGAATACAGTAGAAAGACAGTCTCCTTCTACAGCCAGCCCTATTTTCAAAGGGAAACCTCCATGCAAGGTATCTTTTGAAAACAGTCTTGCAGGCAGTCAAAATGTTCCCCTAAAGATATTTGATTGTTCTGTTGTGTTTTTTCTTTTAATATTTGGGAAGGGACACTGGTCAAGTACATTTATTTATGTACTTACATTTAGGGGCTAAGACAACTTTTTTTAGAGGAAAATTAAGCAAAATTGAAAACATCTCCCTGGCTGAGGGCTGTGAACTCAATGAACTTGAACAGGAAGGCATATATACATTTCTTGGAGTAGAGAAAGAAATGACACTCAAGCAGAAATTACTGAGAGAAAAGAACAGTAAAGAATTCCATAGGACATTAAAATTGTTTTAATATCACGGTAAAAGTACTTTAACATCATGGAATAAGATATAAGTCATCAATTAGCTGGCAATTGCTGTACTCTCATACAGCTTTAGGATTGTTGATTGGCCACTTGCAATGCAATGTGTGCCTTTGAGTCAGTCCTGACTCCTGGTGACCCAGAAGCTCCTGGGTTTTCTTGGCAGTGTCACTGGAAGTAGATTGCCAGGCCTTTCTTCTGAGGCAATGGAAGGTTAAGTGACTTGCCCAAGGCCACAAGGAGTGCTAGTGGGAATTGAACCCTGGTTACTTGGTTACCAAGCCAGTGTTCTAACCACTAGGCTATTGGCCACTTAAAGTTCTTGAAAAACTGGATGTGTGAACAGGAAAAATCCTCCATGCCCATGAGGTGATTTACAAAAATCAATGTGTACCAAGACTGTACATTCCTAGAGCTGAAGGAGGACTAGGCTTCAGAGAGATTGATTACACATACAAAACTACTATCATAGGCTTCCAGGCCTACGTAACAGCATCATTGGATCCAGATACGCAAAAAGAGCTGAAATATCAACCTAAACGTCCAGAATCTGTCTCCATCATCAAACTTGGACAAGCGTTCTGATGACTAGAAGGAATGAGTGGGAATCCACAAGCACACACAGGAAAGGAAGCAACAGAATTTGAAAACAAGAGACAAAACCTTTCAAATAGAAAAGATCAGCAAACGAGGGAAAATAAGTGGTGAATGCACAAATACAGTAGGAAATACAAAGTGTTACTCCAGGAAGTCTCTGTCAATCAAGAACAGACACGTGAATGGTTAAGGAGAGGCAGGGGTGGCCCAAGGGGGGTGCGGGGCCATTTGCGGAGACTCAGTGTGGGGCCTCATTTGCATAAGATGCCTCATTTGCGAAAATATTTGCATAATGTTACCATACATTAACTTTTAGTAAACATGCCTCTTAATGAGTGTATGGATAAAGAAAGACTAAAAGATTTCTACATTACTATAATCCAGTGCTAACCGCCAGGCACATTAGGAACTACTACAAACACTGCCCATTTAGAACCCATAGCAAACCCACTGTATCCTAACAGCACTACCAGGACTCACAAAGCACCATACCCTACCTATCAAAAGGCAACACTGCAAATATTAAACCAATATATTTCAGAGAATAACAATACATGACCTACAGTTGATCAGAGGTGCATCTCATTTTAATGCAATGGGAATGTGGTTCTTCTGTTCAAACTAAGTTGTGTGAATGTGCATGATATTATAAAGACTATCAGATATCTAAATACATCAAAAAGCTACCATACATGCATGAAGATCTTCCCCTTCATGCATACACAATTACAAATTAAAACAGAAGAATATGTGCTTAACCATTCTCCAGAGGTCCTTATCTGCAGTTATAAGAAACTCCAAGAGGTACTATTTCTCAACATTTTCATTTTTACATACAAAATAAATCAGCAGACAAATGCTCAACCAGGATAAGCTCAGATCCATAACCTAGAAAGCAAAACTTGCACATCATGGATTAAACTTATTTATTGTACAAACACGAGTAAAGGAATGGTTAATCGTTTTGGGGTTTTCTTCCCCCCTCTATCACAATTGTCAAATCAAGGATCCTTGTAAAATAATCTTAAACATAATTTAATAAAATCAGAATCACAGTCATGCAGATTTATTTCTCAATAATACTGCTGCCAGTTGGAATCATAAGTTGTTCATTTTATATTTTTACAAGGAAAAGAAAAAATAGCATGTTTTACTTTAATGTGTCTTTGGGGGAAACTGCTAGGCACTTATGACCTAGATTGGCCACTGTTGGAAACAGGATACTGGGCTTGATGGACCTTGGTCTGATCCAGTATGGCATATCTTATGTTCTTATGTACTGGGGAAAGAGAACAAGTGGCAATGTCAAATAGGAATTACATAAACAGAATACCTCAGCTCAGTTACACATGCAGAACATAGACCATCACCAAACAAGGAATCACAATTTAGAAACAGGAAGACAATAATTAAACTGGGAACCCCAAAAGCCAAACTTGGAATGTATAACACTGTAGAAATAAAACTATAAATTAATTTCTTCTTGTACTAAACAAAGCGCAGACGTTAATGATGCACATTTCCTAGAGCTGACATATTCCAGTTAATAAATTCAAAATAAAGAGATATTTTTCTACCTTTTGTGCATTTTTTTTCAGTTGCAATTGCTCCAGCTACTTTCTTCTAGTTTCTTCGTGTCTTCTGCTAACTCTCCATCGTCTGCTGTCCATTTGTCCTTTCTTCTCTCTTCTAGTTTTTTTCCATCCTCTCTCTATGTCTGCTTTAACATACTAATCTTTCTCCTTTTGCTCTTTCCTCATTCCTATTTCATCCACACAAATTTTACCCCTCCATCCTCAATCCCCACTTACTCTCCCAATATCCGGCCAATTGTAGATTTGCCTTAACTCCCACACAAAATATTTTATCCCTCTCCATTTCACTCTCCCAGCTCCATCCCATTCTAATCCTCCCCAAACATGAGCTCCCTTCTAGTTCCAGCCCCACCCAGCATCCGCCCCCTTCTAGTCCCTGCATCAGCCCATTTCCAGTCCTAGCCCCCCATCACCCCTTTTCCAATCCTATCCTAGCCCCACCATCAGCCCATTTCCAGTCCTAGCTCCCCCATCCATTTCCAGTCCTATCCAAGTCCCTCCATCAGCTCATTTCCAATCCCAGCCCCCCATCAGCCCATTTCTAGTCCTTTCCTAGCCCCACCATCAACCCATGTCAAATCCTAGCTCCCCTCCACTCAGCCCATTTACAATCCAAGCCCCCCATGAGCCTACTTCCAGTTCTAGCCCCTCCATGAGTCCATTTCATTTCAAGCCCCCACTACAGCCCATTTCCAATCTTAGCACCTCCCAACAGACCATTTCGAAACCTATCCTAGCACCTCCATCAGCCCATTTCCTGTCCTAGCCCCCCCACTCAGCCCATTTCCAGTCCTAGCTCCCTCTCCTCACAGCCCATTTCCATTCCAAGCACCCTCCCCATCAGCTTATTGCAGTTTAAGCCCACCTTCCACTCAGCCCATTTCCATTCCAAGCCCCCATCCCATCAGCTATTTGCAGTTCAAGCCCCCCTTCCACTCAGCCCATTTCCAGTCCTAGCAACTCCCCCAGCCCATTACCAGTCCTAACCCACCATAGCCTGTTACCAGTCTTAAGCCCCCCCCCCACAATCCATTACCAGTCCTGAGCCCCCCATCAGCCCACTTCCAGTCCTAACCCCCATCAGTCCATTTCCAGTCTTAGCCCCCCCATAGCCCATTACCAGTCCTACCCCCCCCATCAGCCCATTTCCAGTCCTAGCCCCCACATAGCCCATTACCAGTCCAAATACCCCCATCAGCCCACTTGCTGTCCTATCCCCCCCATCAGTCCATTTCCAGTCTTAGCCCCCCCATAGCCCATTACCAGTCCTAACCCCCCCATCAGCCCATTTCCACTTCTAGCCCCCACATAGCCCATTACCAGTCCTAAAGCCCCCATCAGCCCATTTCCAGTCCTAGCCCCCCATAGCCCATTACGTCCAAATCCCCCATCAGCCCCCTTCCAGTCCTAACCCCCATCACCCCATTTTCAGTCTTAGCCCACCCATAGCCCATTACCAATCCTAACTCCCCATCAGCCCACTTCCAGTCCTACCCCCCATCAGCCCATTTCCAGTCTTAGCCCCCCGCCCCATAGCCCATTACCAGTCCTAACCCCCCATCAGCCCACGTCCAGTCCTAACCCCCCCATAACCCCATTTCCAGTCCTAGCCCCCCATAGCCCATTACCAGTCCTAACCCCCCTCCCCCCATCAGCCCTGCTAGATAATAAAAAAACACAAACCGGCTGCTGCTGCCGCTGCCGCCGTGGCAGCGGCAGAATCAAGCACCCCGCGGGGCCCCCCCCCTGCTCTGCAGAGTCCTCCTTTCAGCATCAGATCCCAAAGCCCTGCGGTGGGATTAACAGAGCCGCGAGAGGAGAAGCTCTCCCTTCGCGGCTCTGGCAGCCGATGCTGAGGGAGTTGATGCTGAAAGTAGGATTCTGCAGGGCAGGGGGGGCCCCGCAGGGTGCTCGATTCTGCCGCTGCCATGGCGGCAGTGGCAGCAGCAGCCAGTTTGTGGCGTTTTTTTAATCTAGCTGGGCTGATCGCTGATGCAAGATGTTTTTTGCCCTGGGCCCCCTGAAACGCGGGGCCCTGTGCAAAAAACACTCTTGCTCAATGGACGGGCCGGCCCTGAGGAGAGGTGAACTGAAACCAAAGGATGAAAGATTGATAGTTTCAGCCCAGGACAGCGGATTACAGACAAGAGGGTTTACAGCAAGCATTGAAAAAAGTAGCAAAACAGACTTGTAAATTCTGTAAGACAGAGCTGGAAACAGTGATTCACCTCATAGGCTGTGAGTTTGTGATGGCAGAAAGGCATAACATGACAGGTTAAGGAACTCCTAGGGCATGACTGTGGACCCCAGATCTAAATTTATCTAAAATAGCCAGTTTTACTACTACTACTACTACTGCAACTGAACATTTGTATAATACTACAAGATGTACGCAACACTGTACAGACATGTGTAAAAGACGGTCCCTGCTCTTCAGAGCTTACATTCTAGTCAAGACAGACAACACAGTAACTGTAGACATAGGATACATCTAGGGGGAAGGTAAGGAAACACAAACAAGATCAGGTGAGTCAAGATCCGAAAGCAGCAGTGAAGAGGTACGTTTTCAGCCTGGATTTGAAAAGGGTCAGAGAAGGCACCTTACGTAAAGACTCAGGTAGTTTGTTCCAGGGATAAGGAGCAGTAAGTTTGGAGCAATAAGTCTGGAGTTAGCCATAGAAGAGAAGGACACAGATAGAAACGATTTGTCCAATCTCTCTAATTGATTTTGGTGGTAAATTTCAAAGGTAATAACCAACATATAAGAAGGTTCTGCTTTATGTATCTTGTAATCTCACATCCTTCACAGAAGGAAGGCCTGAACAGTGTTCTGATTCTGATCTCAAAAATCTAGAAGGCTTCTGTGAAGCTCTTTGATTTCTCTGACTCTCTAAACACCTGCGGACAAACAACAGTAGTTTAAATTTCATATGGTTTTCCTCAGGCAGCCAATATAATAAACATAAGGTAGGGAAAAAAAGATCTCCAATGGTAAGATCGTCCACTAATTGAACATCATTATTCTGGATGTTTATTTATTTATCACTTGAATTTGGTATCCACACATCTGACTAGCTCAAATTGGTTACATCAATAACATTAAAAAAATCTCAATAAAATTGCAATCCTAAGTTAATCATTACTAAGTGAACTACTGTACCACCCTAAAGTTGAGATGTCAAAACCGAGGCTTTCCTTAAAAAGCAAGTGTTACATTACTTGCATAATTCACAAATAATTATCTAGCTTATTCATGGGAGTGAATTCCAAATGTGTGGGGCAACTCGGGAAAACATCTTATTTCTGGTCCCCTCTATATCATGTCACTTGGAGTGCTTAGTAGGCAGTCTTGGGAAGACTGAAGGGGCTGCGTAGGAGTATATTGTAGGTGGCAATTCTGCAAGTATTGTGGAGCTTCTCCCTTCAGGAATCTAAAGGCTAATATTAAAATTGCATACTGAATTCTTAATGCCACTGGCAACCAATGGGGCTCGTCAAAAATGGGAGAAATGTGATTCCATGGCTTAAGATCCTTAATCATCTTTGCTTCTCTATTTCGAAAAATGAAGGCAAACAATATGTCGACCTGGGAAGCTAATAAAAGGTTACAATAATCTAGCTTTGCATCACAGTAATCTGAAGAACAGATGGAAAAGCTGATTGTTCAGGGTAAGGTTATAAATTTCAAAACTACTACATTTTTGTAATGCTACACGCATTGTACAGACACATTTAAGAGACAGTCCCTGATCATCAGAGCTTACAGTCTAGTCAAGTGACAAAACAATATATGCAATCACTCTACCAATCTACCAAAACTCACATCAGGTACTGGTAAAACTTAAAAGCAAGAAGGAAGAGAATGAGCCTCAGAATCCAAGGTAATACAAATTAAGCTTCAACCACATGAAGCATACCTCCCAACACATCATAGGCTCATAAAACCTCCATCCAGCCCTTAAAGTGGTCAATTTTTTCTTTTTCTCTAATTTTTACAAAACAAAATTTCACAAGACAAACTTTAAACTCTCAAAACATGGCAAAAAACATATAGCCAAAAGCAAAAAGCACTTATCTAAGAGATGAGTACACATCACTGTCATTATTTAACCAGACACACCATTGGACCCACACACAGTATAAAGATATTACAGGGGAAGCACACCCGATGCCATACATAGGCCACCCAAGCGTTTCCCTGGAAAAGCTTCGTCAAGGGAAAACCCCACCCAAATCGTGCTCAAATCACTGCAAAAGAAGAAAATAACAAAAATCCAACTTCAAAAACAGTACCGTCAGGAGAACAAACACCCCTATTAAACCCTCAAGCAAATGAAATAAGGAAAAACATACCAATCTCAACCGGCACCATATTCTCCAACACCCATATCGCCAGCACAACCATTTGATGATGCAAAAAACGCCGCGCATGCGTAGCAAGAAATAAATAAAATCCATGACATCACTCAACGAGGTAACAGGGAACCCCTTCTTCCAAGCAAAGCACCAAACCCATAAAAGGCAACAAGAAACACACACTCTGATAAACAAACAAAACCCGAGCAGCCCACCTCGCTCTGAATCAAGACCTATCTGTCACAACCGCTGGTAGCCCAAAAACACCCCGAAGTCCAAAGCACACGTTCACAAACATACACTCCAATCAACCTGGGCATTAAGACCCCCTGGGGAAACCATCCCTAAACTGTACATCCAGCGCTGTTCACAAAATAAAAGATATTCATCTCTACTTCTGTTCCCTTTCCCTGTTGAAACCTGATCAGTACAAAAGCAATGCAGGTCAGTAAAAGAATGATTAAAATCCAAGCACTGCTGCACCAAAGGGGCATCACTTTGCCGGCATTTCAGCCTGCTCTTATGCTCCCGAAGTCGCAACTTGAGGTGTCTTGTTGTCTTACCCACGTAAGACAACCCACAGGGTTGAGTCCGGCTCGGTTACGTGTCCATGCCCAAGGGTCTGACAGTCCTGGTGGGCATGTGGTGTGCGGTAGTTGTATTATTTGTGAGGTATGTGAGAATGTAAGTTCTTTCATCTATATTGGTCGCTTAAATGTGATTCGCTGTAACACCACCTGTACGTCCAGTTGTGTTGTATATCTTATTCGGAGTCCCTGTGGGTTGACTTACGTGGGTAAGACTGCAAGGAATTACCAATGATTTTAATGATAGTTCACAGATTATTAATAGTAGGTCTGCAATCTCATATTTCAGTTCTTTCAACACTCTTGGAAGTATACCATCCGGTCCAGGTGATTTGCTACTCTTCATTTTATCAAATAGTTGTAATATATTTTTCCGGTGTATCGATATTTCTTTCAATTCTTCTGTGGCATCACCTTTAAATACCATTTCAGTCATGGGTAACATCCCTACATCTTCCTCAGTAAAGCCTGAAGCAAAGAATTCATTCAGTCTTTCCGCTATGGCCTTGTCCCCTCTATTACCTAATGGTCCAACTGACTGTCTCATTGTTTTTTTGCTATGAATGTACTTGAACTTGAAAAAGTCTTTATTATGCATTTTGCTATGAATGCATTTTTGCTATGAATTTACTTGAACTTGGAAAAGTCTTTATTATGCATTTTTGCTTCCACAGCAAGCTTCTTCTCAAATTCTCTCTTTGCCTGCCTTATCAATGTCTTGCATCTAACTTGCCAGTACTTATGTTGTTTCCAGTTTTCGTCATTTGGCTCCTTTTTCTATTTCCTGAAATATGCTTTTTTGGCAACAACAGCTTCTCTAACCTCACCTTTAAACCATATTGGCAGTTTTTTGGACTTCCATCCAATTTTCTTTAAGCATAGAATACAACTGGTCTGGGTTTCCAAGATAGTATTTTTAAACAACACCCATGCTTGATGTAAATATTTAACCTTTGCAAATGCTCCTTTTAGTTTTTTCATAACTATTTTCCTCATTTTATCATAGTCTCCCTTTTGAAAATTAATACTGTGGATTTCCTTGCTATCCTGCAAAAGCAAACAAAGGAGACCTCAGATGACCCTCACCTCCTATGTTTGCTTGTGTTCCTGTGTGAGGGCCCAGCTGCCTCTGTGTTCCCCTTTCCTTGCCATCCTTCTTCCATTTATTAAATCAAACATGATCATGCTATGATCACTGTTGCCAAATGGCCCCACCACCCTTATCTCTTGCATCAGATCTTGTGTTCCACTAAAAACTAGGTCCAAAATGGCTTCTCCTCTTGTCAGTTCATGAACCAGCTGCTCCAAGAAGCAGTCATTTATTTCATCTAGAAACTTTATCTCCCTAGCACGTCCTGCCATGGCACTGACTCAGTCAATACCGGGGTAATAGAAAACACCCATTATTATTACTGTGCTGAAACCTTTCTTAGCTTCCCAGGCTACTGCCATTAACCTTTAAAAAGGAGATAGAGTAGCTTTTAAACTAGATAATAGGGGAAAGTTGACCATCGCACAAGAGCGCATGGTACAGAAGAAAGTATCCTTGAAGGATACCACCAAAAGCAGAGAGGTTCCAAAAAAGAGTCAAATAGCCCAAATGCCCTCGAGTATGGAGCAGACAGAACTTAAAGATCCCAAATTACCCATGCCTACCAATAGCCAAATTAATATGAATAAAATACAGTCTCTAAATTGCTTGTATGCATATGCTAGATGTCTAAAAAATAAAATGGGAGAGTTAGAATATATAGCACTAAATGAGAGGTTAGATATGATTGGAATCTCAGAGACATGGTAGAAGGAGGACAACCAGTGGGACACTGTGATACCTGGGTACAAACTATATCGTAATGATAGAGCTGATCAAATTGGTGGAGGACTTGCGCTCTATGTTAGAGAGGGCATTGAGTCAGAAAGGATTAAAGTTTTGCAGGAAACAAAATTTGCTGTAGAATCTCTATGGATTGAAATTTCATGTAAAAAGGGGAAGGCGATGGCAGTGGGGGTGTACTATCGACGGCCTGGCCAGAATGAACAAATGGATGATGAAATGCTCAAAGAAATCAAGGAAGCTAACAAAATTTACAGCACAGTAATAATAATGGGAGATAAAGTTCCTAGATGAAATAGATGACTGCTTCTTGGAGCAGCTGGTTCATGAACCGACCAGAGGGGATGCCATATTGGACCTAGTCCTTACTGGAACACCAGATCTGGTGCAAGAGATAAGGGTGTTGGGGCCACTTGGCAATAGTGATCATAGTATGATTGTGTTTGATTCAATTAGTGGAGGAGGGATAGTAAGGAAACCCACAGTACTACCTTTTAACTTTCGAAAGGGAGACTATGATAAAACGAGGAAAATAGTTAAGAAAAAACTAAAAGGAGCAGTTGCAAAGGTTAAAGACTTACATCAAGCTTGGGTGTTGTTGAAAAATACTATCTTGGAAGCCCAGACCAGCTGTAATCCACGCTTTAAGAAAAGTGGAAGGAAGTCCAAAAAACTGCCAGCATGGATTAAAGGTTAAGTCATCTTTCAGGAAATGAAAAAAAGAGTTAATGACGAAACCTGGAAACAGCACAAGCACTGACAAGTTAAATGCAAGGCATTGATAAGGCAGGCAAAGGGAGAATTTGAGAAGAAGCTTGCTGCGGAAGCAAAAACGCGTAATAAAGACTTTTTCAAGTACATTCGTAGCAAAAAACCTGTGAGAGATTCATTTGGTCCATTAGATGATAGACGGGTTAAAGGGGCACTAAGAGGCGACAAGGCGATAGCAGAGAGACTGAATGAATTCTTTGCTTCGGTCTTTACTGAGGAAGATGTAGGGATGTTACCCATGACTGAAGTGGTATTTAAAGGTGTGGAAGACTTGAAGGAAATATCGATACATCGGGAAGATGTATTACAACTATTAGATAAACTGAAGAGTAGCAAATCACCTGGGCTGGATGATATACATCCAAGGGTGTTGAAAGAACTGAAATGTGAGATTGCAGATCTGCTATTAGTAATCTGTGAGCTATCATTAAAATCATCTGTAATACCTGAAGATTGGAAGATGGCGAACGCAACACCAATTTTTAAAAAGGGTTCCAGGGGAGATCCGAGAAATTACAGACTGGTGAACCTGACGTCAGTACCGAGAAAAATGGCAGAAACCATCATAAAGAACAAAATTGCTGAACATGTAGATAGTCATGGCTTAATGGGAGACAGCCAACATGGCTTTAGACAAGTAAGATCTTGTCTTACTAATCTGTTGTTTTTTTGAAGGTGTGAATAAACAGGTAGACAAAGGTGAGTCAGTTGATATAATGTATTTGGACTTTCAGAAAGCCTTTGACAAGGTCCCTCATCAGAGACTTTTGGCAAAACTAAAGGGATAGGAGGCAGTGTACTATTGTGGATCAGGAACTGATTAAAATATAGAAAGCAGAGGGTAGGGATAAATGGCCAATTTTCCCAATGGAGAAAGGTAAATAGTGGTGTACCCCAGGGATCTGTGCTGGGTCCGCTGCTTTTTGACATATTCATAAATGACCTGGAAAAGGGAATAACGGGTGAGGTTATCAAATTTTCAGAAGACACAAATCTATTTAATGTTGTTAAAACCCAAGAGGATTGTGGAAAATTCCAAGAGGATCTTGATAAATTGGAAGACTGGGCATCAAAATGGCAGATGAAATTTAATGTGGACAAGTGCAAAGTTATGCACCGATTCCTCTGACCCAGATATCACCCCCCTCAACGACTGTCTCTTTTCTGTTGCCTCCTGGATCTCTTCCAATTTTCTTCATATTAATCTTGCAAAAACCTCAGCGATCTGGTTCACTTTTGGTTGTCGTCCCCCCCCCCCCCCCCCACGCCTTTGCTCTCTTCTACACCTATTCCCATGGTTTCCTCCCTTAGATACCTGGGTGTCACTCTCGACTCTGCACTCACTTTCAAAGATCACATCTCATCCGTGGTTCAACGTTCCTTTTTCTCTCTCAAACAACTTTGTGCTGTCCGTCCATTTCTTTCCTCCTCTATGGCTACACTACTTATCTCCTTAGTCCTTTCACGTCTTGCTTATTGTAATGTCTGTCTGGCTGGCCTCCCCCAATCCCAACTTTCTCGCATACAAAGTGTCCAGAATACCGCTGTCCGCATCCTTACCCACGCATCCTGTTTTGATTATGTCACTCCCCTTCTCTTGCACCAGCACTGGCTTCCCATCACATATCGTATTCAATTTAAAATCCTTATTTTTGTACATAGGACTATTCACACTGGTATCCCCCTTTATCTTGCAGACCAGGTTTGTCTTCACACTCCTCACCGTTATCTTCGTTCTATTCACATTAATCGTATGTTTCTTCCCTCCCCATCTCAGGCCCACCTGGAGTCCACTAGATCCTCTGCTTTTTTCTTCCTGGGACCTCGGCTTTGGAACTCGCTCCACCCCCCCGCCGTCCAATTGGATCCTTTCTTTAAATCTTTCAAAGCTCAGCTGAAAACACACCTCTTCTGCATAGCTTTTGACCTCCCTTCTCCTTCTTCTTCCCCCTCTCAAGCAATAAAAATAAGTTAACAATTCCCTGCCTTTTCTCTCACCTACTCTTTTATCAGTTTTCTTTTTCTGTCACTATCTGTTCCTATTTACTTTTCTGATCCTATCCTTTTCTTTCCTTTGAGACTCATATATTGGCGTTCACCTTTCTTCTCCTTCTTTTTCCTCTATCCTTTTCCTTTCTTTCTGCAGCCTTTGTTATAACTTTTTAATTTTTAAATTGTAAAGCGCTCTGATACCATGTAATGGGCGGTATATAAAGTTTTAAATAAACATAAACATAAACACCTAGAGAAGAACAACCCAAACTATGGTTACACGATGCAAGGTTCCACATTAGGAACCACCACCTAGGAAAAAGATTTAGGCGTCATTGTGTATAACATGTTAAAACCCTCGGCCCAGTGTGCAGCGGCAGCCAAGAGAGTAAATAGAATGCTAGGTATCATAAGGAAAGGAATGGAAAATAAAACAAAGGATATTATAATGCCTCTATATCGTTCCATGGTGAGACCGCACCCTGAATATTGTGTGCAATTCTGGTCGCCGTATCTTAAAAAGGATATAGCATTATTAGAAAAGGTTCAGAGAAGAGCCACCAAAATGGTAAAGGGGATGGAAGGATACCCCTATGAAGAAAGGTTAAAAAGGTTAGGGCTCTTCAACCTGGAAAAGAGACGGCTGAGGGGAGATATGATAGAAGTCTATAAATTAATGAACGGAGTGGAACGTGTAAATGTAGATCAATTGTTTACATTATCAGAATATAGAAAGACTAGGGGACATGCAATGAAGCTACAGGGTAAACTATTTAAGACTAATAAAAGAAAATATTTTTTCACTCAACGTGTAATCAAACTCTGGAATTTGTTACCGGAGGATGTAGTAAAGGCTGTTAGTGTAGCTGGGTTTAAAAAAGGTTTGGACAAGTTCCTGGAGGAACGGTCCATAAACCATTATTAAGAAGGGACCCAGGATATCAATGCTTGACCCAGTACAAGTATTGTGGAACCTGTGTCTTTTGGGGAAACTGCTAAGTACGTATGACTTAGATTGGCCACTGTTGGAAACCGGATACTGGGCTGGATGGACCTTGGTCTGACCCAGTATGGCATATCTTATGTTCTTGTGTTCCCTGATTTTTTTGAGCATTCCATCATCCATTTGTTCATTCTGGCTAGGCAGTCGATAGTACATCCCCACTGCTATCGCTTTCCCCTTCCCCTTTTTACATGGAATTTCAATCCATAGTGATTGTATTTTGTTTCCTGCAAGACTTTAATCCTTTGTGACTCAATGCCCTCTCTAACATAGAGTACAGCCCCTCTATCAATTTGATCTGCTCTATCATTACAATATAGTTTGTACCCAGGTATCACAGTGTCCCACTGGTTGTCCTCTTTCCACCATGTCTCTAAGATACCAATCATATCTAACCTCTCATTTAGTGCTATATATTCTAACTCTCCCATCTTATATTTTAAACTTTTAGCATTTGCATACAAGCATTTTAGAAGCTGTATTTTATTCATATTAATCTGATTATCAGTAAGCAGAGCTAGTTTGGAATCTTTAAGCTCCGTCTATTCTGTATTTCAGGGCATTTGGGTTACTTTTGTCTTTATTAGAACCTCTCTGTCCATATGCCCTAACTTCAGTCTTTTGCTAGTATCCTTCAAGGATACATTGTTTCGAACCATGAACTCGGGTTACTGTCGGCTTTCTCCTATTATCTAGTTTTAAAGCTGCTCTATCTCCTTTTTATAGGTTAATGCCAGCAGCCTGCTTCCATCCCAGTTAGGGTGGAGTCCATCCCTTCGGAAAAGCCCCTCCTTTCCTCAGAATGTTGCCCAGTTCCTAACAACTCCAAAACCCTCTTCCTTGCACCATTGTCTCATCTACACATTGAGACTCTGAAGCTCTGCCTGCCTTTGGGGTGCTGCGTGTGGAACGGGAAGCATTTCGGAGAACGCTGCTCTGGAAGTTCTGGATTTCTGGATTTCAACTTCCTACCTAAAAGCCTAAATTTGGCTTCCAGAACCTCCCTACCACACTTCCCTTTGTCATTGGTACCAACATGTACCAAAACAGTAGACTCCTCCCCAGCACTATCTAAGAACTTGTCTAGGTGGCACGTGAGGTCTGTTACCTTCGCACCAGGCAAGCTTGTTACCATGCGATCCTCACATCCACCAACCACCCAGCTATCTACAGCCTAATGATTGAATCACCAACTATAATGGCTGCCCTATCCCTTCCCTCATGGGCACATGGCCTTGGAGAAATCTCCTTAATACGAGAGGGTTTTGCATCACCTGGTGGACAGGCCCTAGCTACAGGATCACTTCCTGCCACACCAGGGTGATGCTCTCCTGTCACCTGACCTCTGTCCTCCATAGCAATAGGAATGCTGCCACACTGGTGGTGGGACCTCAGTACTACATTCCTGTAGGTCTCATCTATGTAACTCTTTGTCTTCCTTATGTCATCCAAGGACACACTTCTAGTGTGCTGAGATGGGCCACTGGAATTCTGACAGCCCTCAGCTTCCTCAAGGATTCCAAGGCATGAAGTAAATGAACCATGTATCTTTACGTCTCTGAAGGGACATGAATAGGCAGGGAGAATGTGGGCCAAGAAGAACCCGAGGAAGTATCGCCACCAGGCCCAACCTCAAATGCCTTGTGCCCTCTTAGGCCTCTCACCTCAAAAGGATCATTGAACACCACAATTAATGGGTAGCTTACACAAATCCTTGTAGACACTGCAGTCACAAGGTCAGTCTTCAAATGTTTTGAGTTTCCTACAGCACTCTCACTGGGGACAGTGTATATAGACTCTAGTCACACCTGGGAGATATGTGGCCATCCTATTAAAAGCATACTTCTTCCTATTGGGATAAAGGCCTATATGACTGTTTCCTGTTGAGACACCACTTCCATGCAGTTGCTCATCCCCCTCAACACTAAATGATAAGTTGGGCCAGCAGTGCCCACAGCCAGTGTAGCTTGAATACAGTAAGGTTATAATACTTTTAGGACACCCCTTGATTATCCTGGGTCGGAACGTATCTGTCCCTTCTGCGAGGGCCAACCTGTTTTATATTCTATCAAATTAATATACTCAGAATAAGGAGAATGCTGTTTTTACACTGAAAAAAAAAGGTTTTATATTGTAAGGACTTTACCTATATTGTTTAGATAGTTGCTATTTAGAATGAGCACATATCACATATCCACTTATTACTAGACTAACTATGCCTAGTGGGAAAGGGGCATTGTTTACTCGTATTGTGTTATGCTTATTGTTAAGAATCTAAATTTATATCTTCTACCTACAATTTGTTTAAAAACAAAACAAAGTTTGAACAATTGTTTGATGTATTTAGCAGCCTTACCAAATGAGGATACATTAGTATGGTAAAAAGGGATCTAGATACATAGTTTGGTTGACTGATGCAAGTGATGAGAAAAGTGTTGAGAGGGGTGAGATAGGATATTAGTAGTAGTGAAAAAGGAGGACTTTGATGGACAGTAAACTGGTGAAGGTAATTTAATGATGTGAAGTGATGCATCCGCCAATGAATATGTAAAGATGTAAAGGCAAAAAAATGAACTCTACTTTCCAATCCTAATATTTGATTATGCTGTCCCCATTACCCCCAAATTCAGGAAGTCATCCAGCCCAGAAACATGCTCAACATTTGAAAACAGATACTGGGAGACAGGCTCTTTTGCCTCTCTTCGGCAGATCCATGCGGTGCGCCCATTCCTCTCCCTCCCCTCACAACTCTCATGTTGTCCCTAGTCACTTCTCAATTTGACTACTGCAATGTTGCCCTGGTTGGTCTCCCCCTTTTTCAACTCTAGAATCTTCAACTTCTCCAAAATATGGCAGCTCAGATTCTTACACACTCCACCCGCTCAGATCACATTACCCCCTTGTTTATCCAGCTGCACTGGCTGCCACTTAAATTATAAGATACTTATAATTGATTATAAGATACTTAAACTTGCTCACAAAGCACGTCATGCTGGTATTCCCCAATATCTCTCGGATCTCCTGCAATATCATACCCCACATCGTCTCCTCAAGTCTATTCACTCTAATCACCCGGTTCTTCTTTCCCCTTCTGGTGCCCACCTCAAACTCACCTGTCACTCTGCTTTCTTTTTTCTAGATCCTGCCTTTTGAAACTCACTACCTGCTTCCAGGGGCGGCCCAAGGGGGGTGCGGGGCCATGTGCGAAGACTCGGTGCGGAGCCTCATTTGCATAAGTGGCCTTATTTGCATATATATTTGCATAATGCTACCATACACTAACTTTTAGTAAACATGTCTCTTAATGAGTGTATGGATAAAGAAAGACTAAAAGATTTCTACATTACTATAATCCAGTGCCAACCGCCAGGCACATTATTTATTTATTTATTTATTTATTTAACTGCATTTATATCCCGCTTTTCACCGGGTCAAAGCGGTGTAACATGTAACATAGGGAGGGGTAATTTCTTTTAGGATGGGGCCATCACCAGGGTCAACAATTAATGATTATGGGAGGACATGGACATGATTTACTTCTAAAATCTAAGTGTGAGGTCATGGTGGCGTTTCCGTTGAAAGATGTTCACGGAATAGGATTGTCTTTAGCTGTTTCTTAAATGATGTGATGTCGTTGTTGTTCTTGATGTGGTTTGGTAGAGAGTTCCAGAGAGATGGAGCATAAAGTTCGAATGCTCTGTTGCAGGTCCGTTGTGTAGATTTGGTTCTTTGTGGGGGACAACGATAGAGTTATTGGAGGAATGTCTGGTTGGTCTGTTGTGGGATGGTCGAGGTAGTAATGAGTGTAGTGAGGTGTTCCGTGTTTGGTGGATAGATTTGTGGATGAGTAAGATGGCTTTGTACTTGATTCTTGCTTGCAGTGGAAGGAGGTGAAGGTCTCTTAGGATTGGGGTGATGTGCTCCCGTTTTTTTGTATTTTGAATAATCCTTGCTGTGGTGTTTAAGGCAGTACGGAGTGGGTTGGTGTGGGAGGCAGGAAGTCCATGATAGATTATGTTGCAGAAATCTAGATGAGGGAGTGTCACAGCTTGCATCACTGTCCTAAAGTCGTGTGGTTCTAGGAGGGGCCTGAGTCGTTGGATAGTTTTAGCTTTGTGGAATATTATCCCAGCGGTTTTGTTGATTTGTTGTTTGAAGGTGAGAGCTTGATCAATGATGACTCCTAGATATCTTATTTGCGGCTGGATTTGTATTTGTGTGGTTCCCATGTTGAGGTGGGTAGGTGGTTTGAAGTCAGGTTCTTTTGTTACTATTAGGGCTTCGGTTTTCTTTATGTTGATGGATAGATTGTTCTCCTGTAGCCAGTTGGTTACGTCATTGAAGCAGGCTGATAGCTGTTCGTTTTTTGGGTTGTTGGCTGTAATTGGTGCGTAGAGCATTATGTCGTCCGCGTAGATGTGGAAGTTGATGTTATGGGTGCGTATGATCGAGCATAGTGGACGTAGGTATATGTTAAACAACATGGCTGATAGGGTGGATCCTTGTGGTACTCCTTGAAGTTGTTTGTAGGGGGGCGAGGTTGTGGAGAGGGTGCGAATCCGTTGCTGTCTGTTAGTTAAGTAGGATCTGAACCATTGGAGTACAGTGTCCTTGATTCCGATTGTTTGTAGTCTGTGTATGAGGATTTCGTGTGAGATTGTGTCGAAGGCCGCTGATATGTCTAGGAAGATCAGGATGTACCCTGAATTTTTTTCTTGTGTTCCGATGATGAGTGTGTTCATTAGGATGGTCATGAGGGTCTCAACTCCATGTAGTGGTCGGAAACCGTGTTGCTGTGGGTCAAGTATGTCGTTGGTGTCTAGATGATCTTGGAGCTGGTGTTGGACTATCTTTTCTATTATCTTGGTGGCGAGGGGGAGGCTTGCTACTGGTCTGTAGGATGTGGGGTCCTTGGGGTCCAGGTTGTTCTTCTTTATGGTTGGTCGGATGATTGATGTTTTGAGGGCATCTGGCATGTATCCTTGTTTAAAGGATTCATTTACGATGTGGGTTAGTGGGGTACTTAGGTCTTCCTTGGTTTTCTTTATCCATTCAGTAGGGCAGGGGTCCAGTGGGGAGGTAGTGGTGTTCAGGCAGGAGATGGTGGAGGATATTTCTTCCTTTGAGGTGTCATTGAATGTAGTCCAGTTGGCGTTTATGGTGATTCCTGGGTATGTTCTTGTGGCTGTAGCGCAGCGGTAAGGTTGTTGAGGTTGGTGAAATTGTTTGTATTGTCGGGCCAAGAGATCCGAGGGGATATCTGGAGGTTGATCGGAAGTGGATGGTGTCTTTGTCAGTTTTTTAGCGATTTGGAAGAGTTCTCGAGGTTTGTTTGCAGCGGTCATGATGGTTTTGGTGTGGTAGTTTCTCTTTGCATTGTCGGTTTCTGTGTGGTAGGCATCAAGTTCATATAGGTATTGCTTTTTGTCTTTGTCAGTTTTGTTTTTTCTCCATTTTCTTTCTGTTCTTCTAAGATTTGTTTTCAGTTTCCGGAGGTCAGGGGTGAACCAGCGGGCCTTTGAGGAGATGGGCTTGTTGCTGGTCTTGTTTACGGTTACTCTGGATGCTGAGGAGATTGTGGTGTTCCAGTTGTCCATGAGGTCATCAAGGTTATTTGAGTTCGTAAGTAGATTAGGTAGGGTCAGCGTCAGGAAGTCTTCTTTGTTGAATGCTTTGAATCTTCGTGTGTGTTGGGTGTATCCTCTGTTTGTATTTGGTTGATATGCGTGGGAGAGGTGGATGATGTAATGGTCTGACCATGGGACTGGTGAGATTATCGGACTGCTGTATGAGGTGGATGCCTGGGAGTTCAGGAATATGAGGTCCAGTGTGTTTCCTTTTTCGTGTGTTGGTTCATTTATGATCTGCGATAGGTTCATTGCTGTCATGGCGTTAAGGAATGTTTCTGTTTGTGCTTCTTGGAGGGATGGGAGATTGAAGTCTCCTAGTATAATTGGTTCCTTTGACGGGTCGATGCTTCCAGAGATCAGCTGCAGTATCCTTGGTAAGTCAGGGTTTGCAGCGGGTGTTCTGTAGACCAGGCATATTGTGAGATTTTTGTTGGTGAGGGTGAGGATGTCTGCTTCGTCGGAGGTTTCAGAGGTGAGGGTGCGCAGGTGGAGGTTGTTTTTTGCGATGATGGCTACTCCTCCGCCTTTTGCGTGCGTTCGGGAACAGTGATGAAAGGTGTATCCTGTTGGTGTCAGTTGGTTCATTATTACTGTGTCCGTTTCTGTTAGCCAGGTTTCTGTTATGCATAGGATGTCGGTCTTCTCAGATATGATCAGGTCTTGGAGCATGTGATATTTGTTCCTGGTGGAGCGTGCGTTTATGAGTGTGATGGAGAGGTGTAGGTGATTGATGTGATTGGTGTTTTTGGGTGGCGTGTGGTGTGTGTGAGTCGGGTTGTTCGTGGTGTTGTAGATGCTTGTGGGTTGCAGTCCTGTGGTTCCTGTGTATGGAAGGTCAGTAGGTGTGGTGGGGCGGGAGTACAGTTTACGTGCGGAAGGGGTTGTGCCTGTCAGTGTGTTTGCGTAGAGAGGATTGCTGAGTGTGTTTGGGTGGGGGTACAGTGTTAGCAGAGGAGTGAGAAGGTAGATGGGTGTTAGGAAGGGCGGCCATGTTGTGAAAGAGTACCTGGGGTTTTGAAGCAGTGTAGTCTCTTTCTCGCCGGTTTGCTGGAGCGTTTGGATATCCGGTATTTGTCCTGTTGTGCTGTTTGCTGCGATGAGTCCCTTCTTGGTTGTCGGGTGTTGAGGCTGTTGCAGTTTGGTGGTGTTGCTATTTTTTCTTGGCGAGCTCAGACCCGGTCAGGGGAGCTCGAGCCTTGCCCGTTGTGGAGATTTTTCGGGCCACGGTAATGGCCACCGCCTAAGGGCCACGCCAAAGGGCCCTCTGGCGAGGCCCTCAGGCGCAGGAGCGCCCGTAGGGACGCCGCTTCTTATGGCCCTTCTCGGCTCCTCTCCCACCGCCCGGATTGGGCGGGAGCAGCTCCCACTGTCCCGATTGGACAGGAGTGGAGTTTGGTGGTGGTCGGGTGCTAGCGGTGCAGCGGCTCCCTCGGGGTAGGGACGCCGCTTCTTATGGCCCTTCTCGGCTCCTCTCCCACCGCCCGGATTGGGCGGGAGCAGCTCCCACTGTCCCGATTGGACAGGAGTGGAGTTTGGTGGTGGTCGGGTGCTAGCGGTGCAGCGGCTCCCTCGGGGTAGGGACGCCGCTTCTTATGGCCCTTCTCGGCTCCTCTCCCACCGCCCGGATTGGGCGGGAGCAGCTCCCACTGTCCCAATTGGACAGGAGTGGAGTTTGGTGGTGGTCGGGTGCTAGCGGTGCAGCGGCTCCCTCGGGGTAGGGACGCCGCTTCTTATGGCCCTTCTCGGCTCCTCTCCCACCGCCCGGATTGGGCGGGAGCAGCTCCCACTGTCCCGATTGGACAGGAGTGGAGTTTGGTGGTGGTCGGGTGCTAGCGGTGCAGCGGCTCCCTCGGGGTAGGGACGCCGCTTCTTATGGCCCTTCTCGGCTCCTCTCCCACCGCCCGGATTGGGCGGGAGCAGCTCCCACTGTCCCGATTGGACAGGAGTGGAGTTTGGTGGTGGTCGGGTGCTAGCGGTGCAGCGGCTCCCTCGGGGTAGGGACGCCGCTTCTTATGGCCCTTCTCGGCTCCTCTCCCACCGCCCGGATTGGGCGGGAGCAGCTCCCACTGTCCCGATTGGACAGGAGTGGAGTTTGGTGGTGGTCGGGTGCTAGCGGTGCAGCGGCTCCCTCGGGGTAGGGACGCCGCTTCTTATGGCCCTTCTCGGCTCCTCTCCCACCGCCCGGATTGGGCGGGAGCAGCTCCCACTGTCCCGATTGGACAGGAGTGGAGTTTGGTGGTGGTCGGGTGCTAGCGGTGCAGCGGCTCCCTCGGGGTAGGGACGCCGCTTCTTATGGCCCTTCTCGGCTCCTCTCCCACCGCCCGGATTGGGCGGGAGCAGCTCCCACTGTCCCGATTGGACAGGAGTGGAGTTTGGTGGTGGTCGGGTGCTAGCGGTGCAGCGGCTCCCTCGGGGTAGGGACGCCGCTTCTTATGGCCCTTCTCGGCTCCTCTCCCACCGCCCGGATTGGGCGGGAGCAGCTCCCACTGTCCCGATTGGACAGGAGTGGAGTTTGGTGGTGGTCGGGTGCTAGCGGTGCAGCGGCTCCCTCGGGGTAGGGACGCCGCTTCTTATGGCCCTTCTCGGCTCCTCTCCCACCGCCCGGATTGGGCGGGAGCAGCTCCCACTGTCCCGATTGGACAGGAGTGGAGTTTGGTGGTGGTCGGGTGCTAGCGGTGCAGCAGCTCCCTCGGGGTAGGGACGCCGCTTCTTATGGCCCTTCTCGGCTCCTCTCCCACCGCCCGGATTGGGCGGGAGCAGCTCCCACTGTCCCGATTGGACAGGAGTGGAGTTTGGTGGTGGTCGGGTGCTAGCGGTGCAGCGGCTCCCTCGGGGTAGGGACGCCGCTTCTTATGGCCCTTCTCGGCTCCTCTCCCACCGCCCGGATTGGGCGGGAGCAGCTCCCAATGTCCCGATTGGACAGGAGTGGAGTTTGGTGGTGGTCGGGTGCTAGCGGTGCAGCGGCTCCCTCGGGGTAGGGACGCCGCTTCTTATGGCCCTTCTCGGCTCCTCTCCCACCGCCCGGATTGGGCGGGAGCAGCTCCCACTGTCCCGATTGGACAGGAGTGGAGTTTGGTGGTGGTCGCTAGCACCCGACCATTAGGAACTACTACAAATGCTGCACATTTAGAACCCATAGCAAACCCGTCGTATCCTGACAGCATTAACAGGACTCACAAAGCACCATACCCTACCTATCAAAAGGCAACACTGCAAATATTAAACCAATACATTTCAGAGAATACTGGGGAAAGAGAACAAGTGGCAATGTCAAATACGAATTACATAACAGAATACCTCAGCTCAGTTACACATGCAGAACATAGACTATCACCAAACAAGGAATCACAATTTAGAAACAGGAAGGCAATAATTAAACTGGGAACCCCAAAAGCCAAACTTGGAATGTACAACAACACTGTAGAAATAAAACTATAAATTAATTTCCTCTTGTACCAAACAAAGCGCAGACGTTAATGATGCACATTTCCCAGAGCTTTCATATTCCAGTTAATAAATTCGAAATAAAGAGATATCTTTCTACCATTTGTGCATTTTTTTTCAGTTGCAATTGCTCCAGCCACTTTCTTCTGGTTTCTTCATGTTTTCTGCTAACTCTCCATCGTCTGCTGTCCATTTGTCCTTTCTTCTCTCTTCTAGGTTTTTTTTCCATTCTCTCTCTCTCTACATCTGCTTTAACATACTAATCTTTCTCCTTTTGCTCTTTCCTCATTCCTATTTCATCCAAACAAATTTTACACCTCCATCCTCAATCCCCACTTACTCTCCCAATACCCGGCCAATTGTAGATTTTTCATCCCTCCCACACAAAATATTTTTCCCCTCTCCATTTTACTCTCCCAGCCCCATCGCATTCTAATCCTCCCCCAACATCAGCTTCCTTCTAGTTCCAGTCTCACCCAGCATCCATTCCCTTCTAGTCCCTGCATCAGCCCATTTCCAATCCTAGCCCCCATCAGCCCACTTCTAGTCATTTCCTAGCCCTACCATCAGCCCATGTCAAATCCTAGCTCCCCTCCACTCAGCCCAATTCCAGTCCAAGCCCCCCCCATGAGCCTACTTCCAGTTCTAGCCCCTCCATGAGTCCATTTCAATTCAAGCCCCCACCACAGCCCATTTCCAATCTTAGCTCCCCCCAACAGCTCATTTCCAGTCCTATCCTAGCTGCTCCATCAGCCCATTTTCAGTCCTAGCTCCCTTCCCTCACAGCCCATTTCCATTCCAAGCCCCCTCCCCATCAGCTATTTGCAGTTCAAGCCTCCCCTTCCACTTAGCCCATTTCCAGTCCTAGCAACCCCCAACTCATTACCAGTCCTAGCCCCCCATCAACCCACTTCCAGTCCTAACCCCCCATCACCCCATTTTCAGTTTAAGCCCCCCCTATAACCCATTACCAGTCCTTAGCCCCCATCAGCCCACTTCCAGTCCTAACCCCATCAGCCCATTTCCAGTCAGCCCCCCATAGCCCATTGCCAGTCCTAACCCCCCCATCAGCCCACAGCCCATTACCAGTCCTAACCACATCAGCCCACCTCAAGTCCTAACCCCTCCCCATCAGCCCATTTCCTGTCCTAACCCCCCCCCCCCATAGCCCATTATCAGTCCTAACCCCCCCCAATAGCCCATTACCAGTCCTAACCCCCATCACCCCATTTCCAGACAGCCCCCATCAGCCCACAGCCCATTACCAGTCTTATCCCACCCTTAGCCCATTACCAGTCCTAACCCCCCAACAGCCCACAGTCCATTACCAGTCCT
This sequence comes from Ichthyophis bannanicus, assembly GCA_033557465.1. NCBI lineage: Eukaryota > Metazoa > Chordata > Amphibia > Gymnophiona > Ichthyophiidae > Ichthyophis > Ichthyophis bannanicus. Next base: position 610,548,884 of record CM066031.1, on the reverse strand, counting down.
CACCCCATCAGCCCACCTCAAGTCCTAACCCCTCCCCATCAGCCCATTTCCTGTCCATATCCCCCCCACAGTCCATTATCAGTCCTAACCTCCCCATAGCCCAGTACCAGTCCTAACCCCCATCACCCCATTTCCAGACAGCCCCCATCAGCCCACAGCCCATTACCAGTCTTAACCCCCCCCCATAGCCCATTACCAGTCCTAACCCCCCATCACCCCATTTCCAGACAGCCCCCATCAGCCCACAGCCCATTACCAGTCCTAACCCCCCCCCCCCCCATCGGCTCATGGAAAATTAAAAAAAAAAAAAGCTGGCTGCTACCGCTGCCGCCATGGCAGCAGCAGAATGGAGTGTCCCGCGGGGCCCCCTCTGCCCGGCTGAGCCCGTCTGCGCTGGCTTTCAGATACGCGAAGGGAGAGTGTCTCCCTCGCATCTCTGTTAAGCCCGCAGGGGCAGAGGGGAACTTTCCCATCAGCCCCTGCTTCCCATCAGCCCCTGCAGGCTTAACAGAGACGCGAGGGAGACACTCTCCCTTCGTGTATCTGAAAGCCAGCACAGAGGGGCTCAGCCGGGCAGAGGGGGCCCCGCGGGACACTCCATTCTGCCGCTGCCACGGCGGCAGCAGCAGCAGCCAGCTTTTTTTTTTTTAATGTAATTTTTAAAAAAGCAGAATGTTCTTTGCGCAGGGCCCCCTGAAACGCGGGGCCCTGTGCAAAAAACATTCTTGCTCAATGGACGGGCTGGCCCTGCCTGCTTCCCTCCGTTCAGAATCCTCCTTTGTAAGATTTAAAGCCAAGCTCAAGGCCCGCCTCTTTCACACAGCTTTTGATCTCCTGCCTACTACCACTCAGCTCCTCACCTGATTCCTGCTCCCTCATTTCAGCTTGGGGTTTTTTGCCTGTCTTCCCCTGGTATTCACTAGTCTTTTCCACGTTCCTGTTTGAAATAGCATTCTTTTCATTTTCTCCTATGTAGCCGATTTTATATTATGTACACCGCTCTGATACTCTGCCTGAGCAGTATATCAAAAATTCAATAAAGATAAAGATAACAATAAAGGCTGGGTGCACTTTGTATCCTGATGGACTTTGGAAAGCCCACACTGGCCATGTGGTGCTTCCAGATGCTTTTTACCCCATTTTGCTGCTGTGTATGTTGGCCAGACACATGAAGGCAAAGGGGGATGATTTGATACACGAATTCTCACAAGATTGGTGCAATCCTAAATTTGACAAAGACTTCAGAAGATATCTGTTCAACTTGTCTGATGTGTAAACAACACAATAGTGCTAAACATGTGAAAATAAGTCAAGGGCACAAGTCACAGCCATTGAGACCCTTTCTGAATGTATAAATGGATTATGTCCAATAATTCAAAATGTTTTATGCCACTTTTCATTTCAGTCAAAGCAGTTTACATTGTAACTTAAACTTGGCAGTGCACATTAATCAGGGACATTGATAACTTGGAATTTTTGAGGCAATGGAGGGTTAAGTGATTTGCCCAAGGCCACAAGGAATGCTAGTAGGAACTGAACCCTAGTTTCTTGGCTCTCAAGGGAGTGCTCTAATGATTAGGCTATTCCTCCACTTGAGATGTAAAGGACTTGAATTCTGCTGAGTTAGTTAGTTGTAGAAGGCAGCGCTTGCTACTGTTGCAAAGAAAGTGATAGAGGAATAAGGAGCTTGCTAAACCACAAGACAGGGTTGACACTATATGAGATAATTACTGGTAGACCACTGAAAGCCTATTTCACAATATTTGTTCCCTAAGATATGACTTTAGTAAATATGAATGAAATGAAGATTGTTTCATTGCAAAATCTAATCCAGAGTGTTTAGTCTTTTCACTTAAAGGTGGCTGCTGCTCTTCTGGATGAGGCCTGGAGCCATGTCACCATCGGCAATCCCAGAGATTCCACAGAGAGAACTGGCCAGAATCCAGATGGAGAAGACCCACTCCACATGCACAGTCCTAGACCAGCTACCTTTCACAGATAATAAATATGATTCTTTACAGAATCAGAGGAGGGACTGAAGAAACAAAAGCATCAACCCCCCCCCCCCCCCCCCCCCCCCCCCCCGGCAGCTTACTAGAATATTATGAATTATTTCTATAGTTATAGATGGATAGCATAAGCTTGTATTAGTAATATTATTAATTATGTTCACAGTACCCTTTAAGGAGAAAGCAGGTTATCTTAACCAGGAATGTGAGGCCCTTTATCGCTCATTTGCTCTGAATAGGTGCCAGAGAGTCTGCAAAGGTGTCACTCTGGAATTTATCCAACTGAATTACTAGTCTGAGAGATACAAGACTGATACAGGACAAAAATAGTTGTTTTTCTTCAAAGATTTCTGTTTGTGTTGATTTCCCTGCCCACACCACTCTGCCTAGAACAGAATTTGAAATTTAAAGCCACATTGAAAACACACCCCTTTGCATCTGCCTATAATCTCCCAGACCCACACTGACACATATGACCTGGCTATATCTATGTTTGTAGTTCTCCGCTCTATGTTCTCTCTGACTGCCTGCTACCTCTCTTTCCTTTCATGTATTTCTCTTCCTTTTCAGACCTAGAGCCCGCTTTAAATGTTACTCTCCAGTGTGAACCGCTCTGATGTTACAAAGGGCGGTATATCAAGAGACAATAAACATAGCATAAACATAAACATTTATTTAAAATCTTCAATAAAAGGGCCAGTGGAAATATCAGGTTTGAAGCAGATAGGGAGAAGCTGCATACTTAGTAGTCTCCCTGGCTGTTTTCCTCTTCGGCCTAAGATTTTATACAATTCCAAGTGTTCGTGTTTTCCTTTGTACCTCACAACTATTCCTTCTGTCCAGCCATACAAAGAACTGAGAATTTACAAGAAGGTCTGAAAGTTGTTTGAAGTTACCCTGTAAGTTCTAGAATCTACACCGACACGATAAAATTCATGTGTTCAAATACTCCTCCTCACCCTTTATTCCTGCACCTTCAATGTGACTTGTATGCCCTTGATTAATAACCTAGTATGATAATTTCTATGCCCTGTACCGTCTAGCAGAGTCATACAAATTCATCAAGGATCCAAAATCATGCACAGGAGTAACCCATCCCAATGGATATTAAAATCTCCAAAAATTGGGGATTGAGCTGGACTGGTGACATGTTGAAGATTTTAGGCATGTAATCTGCTCTGCTATCGACTCTCCTACCTGCTCCTGCTGTTTGAAACTTTTTCTTGCTGTTATACTTTGGATGGCTGCTTCCCTCAGAGGTCTTGCCTGCCTGCTCTACAAATTACTGGCAGTAAGTGAGGAGTGTGGGATTGAGCTGGACTGGTGACATGTGGCGGATTTGGGATGTGTGATCTGCTCTGCTATCGGCTCTCCTACCTGCTTCTGCTGTTTGAAACTTTTTCTTGCTGGCATACTTTGGACGGCTGCTTCCCTCAGAGGTCTTGCCTGCTTGTTCTACAAATTAGCAGTCACCTCTCAGCCGCGGGTCATGGTTCATGGATCATGAACCGAAGTGGCATGACCAAAGGGGCAGGACACGCTCCTTTGGCACCCCTTTAGCGTTCCTGAGGCATTGAGGAGTTTGCGTTTAGCAGGAATGGGGTAGTGTAAGATTAAGGGGTGTCCAAAAATACCATCTGACTACAGTTCTGGTCAGGGTTTCTGGCCCCCTTGATAAGCATTTGGTTCCTTGGCAGACCATGATGCCTTCCCCGGATGGAGCTTTGTTTAGCTCTGGGGCTCCTACGCCTCCTCCGTGTCCTGTGCCTATGTTGTCTTCCATGGTATCTGAGACTCCACCCAGTGAAGCTAGGGTTGGTAACCAGCTACCTATTCCCAAGCCTGTAGCCTTACCGGAGTCTTCAAATTTAGCTGTGTCTTCTCCTGTGGATGATATTACTCTTAAAAATGTATGGACTGCAATCTCAGTTATTGATACTAAATTATCCACTACTGTGATTTCATTATTTGAATATAGCTCAGCCATGGTAGACAAAGTTACAGAAGTAGATTCTAGTTATGTTTCATTGTATAATTCTCTGTCCAAGATGGAAGTTCAGCTGCAGTCCCTTAATATTGTTCAGGTGACTTCCATTAAGGACTCTTTGTTGGTTCAGACCCGATTGGAGGCATTAGAAAATGCCTCTCGAGCACGGAACCTGCGTTTTTTTAAATTTCCGGTGACGCAGTTGCTTTCACCAGAGATTTTAATTGCTAAGTATTTCTCTGAGGTCTTAAAGTTACCTGATCCTGTAAATATAGCTCATATATATTATGTACCTTCTAAGGTTCAGATTTCTGTGAAGAAGGAAGGGAGATTTCACAAACATCACTCTCCAGATAGTCCGAACCTGACCCAATTTTTGGAAGATTCTACAGATAATATTATAAAACGGAACACTTTATTGGTAACGTTTCCTGCTGAAGCAGTGAAACTTAGGATATTTAAGTTGTTTTTTAAATATAAAGATGTTCCTTTTTGTGGACAAAAATTGAATGCTTTTCCTGATGTGACCCGTTCTACACAGGCTCGCCGTAAGCTATTTTTATCTTTGAAACCGCGAGTTGTTGCTCTTGGGACAAGTTTCTTTCTGCGGTTTCCCTGTAAATGTGTGATTACTCTACAAGTGAAGGTTTATGTTTTTCTTGATCCATCTCACTTGGAGAAGTTTTTGGAAGACAAGCAGGGCTAGTGGGGTCGTTTAGGGTATGTAATGTTTATCCTCTTAAGGTAGCTTTGCTGGATTTCCATATATAAATTTATAAGTATGATCTTTTTGGCTCAATCTTCATAATGGGAGCTAAGTTTTATGACACCGTGTTTTGATTGCTTGTATTCAATTTACTTGATTTTATGTATTGGCACATTTTTTCTTGTTTATGTGGATGTACACTTCTCTGAAATCAAATTTAAAAAAAATCTCCAAAAATTAACTGTTTTTTTTATCCCACTAACAAATCCATAATAAATTGAAGAACCAAGGTAAATAAATCCCTACTTCCTGCAGAGGACAATAAACTAATAAAAGAAACAGCAATCGGAGGCAGAGCTTGCTGGGAACCAAGATGGACGTGTGAGAGACGAACTCCGGAGGACCCTGAAAAAATCCTGCCCTCCCACACCTCCCTGCAGAGACTGATACTCTTTGGAACTTGCTCCCGAGGATGGTTATGCTGAAACCGGCTAGACTAGATTACAACACTGGGCATAATGCAGCAGCAAAATGCTCTAAGACAGATTAACTCTCTCCATTAAAAATGATGGTGCTAAGAGAAGGATCAGACAATTTTCAAAAACTGTTGATGAAGATCCGGGCAGTCAAGAGCATAGCTGCTAATGGAGAGGCTATAACAATGGTACACTCAAAGCTAGCAGATCTAAAGGCCCAATTAAGCTCACTCATGCTATGCATGGATGACACAGACACCATGCTAAAAGCGTACACGGAGTCACTGCTGCATGCCGAAAGAATAATCAAGCATGTAGGGCAACTAGAATGTCTAATGGCAGATCTTAATAAGCGTTCTAGGAGAAATAATATGTGGTTGGTTGGGCTTCTGGAAGGCACTGAAGACTCGGACCAGTAAAGTTCCTGGAAACATTCCTTCCGACTCTACTACAGACACAATTTGAGAGACCTTTTGAAAATGAACGCACCCACCGAGTGCCAACACAATGATCTCAACTAAATTGGCAACTGCGACCCATGATCTTTAAAGTACTAAGATTCCAGCATGCACAACAAATCCTGCAAATGGCCTGTCTTAAAGCCCCTCTTCAACATGAAGGATCAAAGTTATCACTGTTTCCGGACTTTCATAAAACTACAGTGGACAGACGACAACAGCTTCTCACTTTTCGGCACCAGCTGCAACGGCTGTAGGCCAGATAAGGCCTTTCTTTCCCTGTCCATATGTGCACTACACTACACAACCAAACACAAACTTTTGAAGACCCACTGCTTTTCTCGATGAACAAGGGGGAACAACGATGTGATAAGAGGCGGTTGAACCCAAGTAGCAGGGAAAAAGGGAACTTTGATTTGGCAAGGATAGCAAAAATAGCTGCCCAAAGAAAAGGGTCCCTTTCTAATGCCTGCCACACTGAGAGGAAGCCATTACAAAGACCTTCTCCCCCTAGATGGATCCTCATTGAGACAGACTGGACCTGAGACCTTTTATGATTAATAGGAAAAGTGACTCTGATAAGAAGCTATCTAAAGATGCAACTATGCAACTGATTTCCCGGTTATGATAGGAATGTATGGATGGATGTACTGTCTAGTTACGGGAGAGGGAAATGTGAGCAACTCTGAGTGGTGAGGAAGGGTTATGGAATGGCTTACAAAAAAAAACTAGGGTAGGCAATGTTTCTCTTAAGGGAGGGGAGGGCAACTAAATAAGAAGGAGGGTTTTTCTGTGTTAGGGGCTTTCTGGAAGCTCACCTATTTGATGTTGCAATGTTTATTGTAAATAGTTTCCCCCAGGTCTCAGGCATGATTAGACTATATTTCTTAGAAATGTATATATATATATATAATCAAGACACATTTCACACCATATCTTCTATGGCCACCCCATTATGTTGGATGGCTTCTAGGCAAACAAGATGGAATCCAATGGTTTACCATAGAGAGATTTGATGATCGTGACCACACTTCTTAAATTCCTTTCATTAAATGTGAAAGGGATCAATCATACTATAAAAAGGAAGGAAATTATGATGTACTGTAGGAAAGAGGCAGCAGACGTGGTGTACCTGTAAGAGACACATCTGAACCACATAGAATCCAAAAACCTAGGGAGTGAGTACTATGATATGGTGTCTTGCTGCCCGGCATTGCATAAGAAAAAATCTGGCCATCTTGGTACGAAAAAGCTGCTCTCCCACAGTTCAGCAGATGCGTTTGGATGTGGATGGATGATGGACAAAGACAGTGGTTCAAATCGGCTCCCAGGTCCTGGCTCTGGTAACGGTTTATGTGCCCAATTTGGACAATCCAGGCTACTTCCATGCACTTCACTGAGAAGTGACTGATGTGCACCCCTATCAAACAATAATAGGAGGCGATTTTAATTTGAATCTACAGTAGATCCTATCCTAGATCGCCAGCCCTATCGTTCACATAGGCCCACTAAAGCGTCCCAATTCCTACAAGGCATGATGGAAACCTATGATCTTGCAGATCCATGGCGGTTGCAACGCCCTACTGAAAAGGATTTTACATTTTATTCACTCCCCCACCACTCATACTCGAGGATTAATTCTTTCTTGTTTTCCAAATCCCTTCTCACGGATATAATTGATACAGACATTCTTAGTACCCACATATCAGATCACACAGGAATAATACTCTTGCTACAAAAATCTCCCACTGAAGCTACTCCATCTCCATGGCGCTTTAACATGTCATTGCTCTCTGACGAACAACTTACAACACATCTACGGGCGGCTATTAGAAAATATTTCACACACGGGGGCGGAGCCTGATGTCCAGCGGGTTAGACGCCTCGCGCTGAAGCTCCCGAGAGGCCTACTCAGAATCCTGACTTAATACCTACATAAACTTAATATTTTGCTCCGAACTTACCGGGGTGCCTCGGGGGGGATGGCGGCCCACAAACCAGCGCGCTTAGACTTCGGGTCTCCCTCTTCTTCACACGGAAAACGCTCCAAAACAGAGTTGTCTTCCCCACAAAAGATGGTTCCACTTCGGGAAAACCCCGAAATGCAACAGGAGATCTTGGAGGAAATACGCGGTGTGAAGGAACTGGTACAGTCCAACGGAGAAGCGCTCCGAGCCATGCGAGAAGATTTCGGTATGCTTCAGGACCGGCTTGAAGGTCTTTCACTACGGCAGGACAACATGGCGGGGGTCCTCGACTCGCACGCGGTGCGCTTGGTGAAACTGGACAAGGCTGAGCGTCAGATACAGAATCTTCAAAAAGAGTTAGAGGATAGCAATAATCGAGCCCGTCGCAACAATGTAAGGCTCATTGGAGTACCGGAGGGGGCGGAAGCAGGAGATATAAGAGAATTCCTGGTCAAAACTCTTCCCTCCTTGCTGAAGATCACTTTTCACAGAGATCTGGAAATTGACCGAGCACATCGTGTTCCTACCAACATGGCGCTCAATCGGACGACCCCCCGGCCTATCCTCTTTCGCTTACTGAGATATCAGCAAGTTGAGCAAATTCTAAATGCTGCCCGGGCGAATCATCATCTGGAGTTTGAAAGTCATAAAGTCTCCTTCTTCCCTGACTTGGCAAAGCCCACAGTTGACCGTCGGAAGAGACTCCTTGCTTTTCGACCTAGACTTCAACAGCTACAGGCTCACTTTGGCCTATTGTATCCAGCGAAGCTCAGAGTGACTCTCCATAACCAAACTAGAACCTTCGAAGATCCTGATCTGCTAGCAACATTTTTAGATTCCAAAGAAGCAGACCAGATGCGCTAATCCAACAACTTGGATCTGTAATCCGCCGGATCTGCCCGCCATTTTGAATGGCCCGACGCGGTGATCACAGCCTGGAACAGAGACTGCCTGGACTTTTCTTTCTTTCTATATAACTTTCTTGGTCTCCTTTCCCTCCATGATGTGCACCTCGGTTGGATTCGGAGCACGCACAGCTATACAGGTTATATATTTCAATTTAGGCCTTCTCTGGGGTTTCTCCCCGCAGACATATGGTCGCCAGTAATTTCTGGGGTTCTGCTTCTTCTCTAATGCACCTCGGTGCTTATTTTTTTATATGGGGCGCTTCATTGTTTTGCATTAGCTTATTTTCTATCATGTCATGTGTACAGCCATATACAGTTAATATGAGGGACATTGTGCAATTATGTGCGTTATCATGTTCTTTCTCAGAATTTTTAACCCTTCTGAATGGCCTTATGTAAGATCTTATCACTGAACGTAAAAGGCATCAATAGTCCAATCAAAAGAAAGAAAATCCTTAGCTATCTTAATCATGAACATGCTGATTTAGTGTTTCTTCAGGAAACGCATTTAAACTCCGCTGAAACACTGAAACTTAATGCTAAGCCTTACATGGTGGCTGCCTACTCTCCCGCCGTTTCCAAACGGTGTGGGGTAGCCATCTTGGTTAAGAAGTCTTTGCAAGCTACTGTAATGGATACTAGTTCTGATAAGGAGGGTAGATGGGCCCGTGCACACCTTAAGGTTGGAGATAGTGAATTCACGTGTATTTGTATCTATGCTCCGAATGTGGATAACCCTGCTTACTATGCAAGTATTGCGCAGTTGGCACAGGCCTCTGCCAATACTCCATTAATACTTGGCGGCGATTTCAACCAAGTACTTGATCCTTTGATAGATAGACTGCCGCCTAGAACGAGTGGTCCACCCAAGAGTCTTGATACCCTTACAGCTCTGATGAAAGATCTAGCGTTAGTAGATATATGGAGGCTGCTTCACCCTTCCGACTTAGAGTTCACCTTTTTCTCAGCCCCCCATCACTCACAATCTAGAATAGATTTTTTTCTTATCTCCAAAGCACTGATATCCCAAGTGGACATGGCTAGGATTCATCCTCTCCATATTTCAGATCATGCTGCCATATCTTTCTCATTACATGTCACTACGCAAGGTGAACATCCCCGTGCTTGGTTTTTTGATAGATCCCTACTAGACCAAAAAGATTTTCAGGTAGACATAAAGGCCGCTATCCAAGACTACTTTCATTTTAATTCACCCCATGACACTGCGAGCTGGGCTTGGTGGGAGGGTTTCAAGGCGTCCATCCGTGCAACCATAACTAGCTATCAAATTCGACAGGGGAAACAAAGAAAGCAACATTTACTGATTCTAGAACAACAGATACAAGCTGGAGAGCGTCTCCTCACGTCCCGTACTGACCCATGTATTTTACTTCGCTTACAATGCCTTCGTTTTTAATACAATCAGCTTTTATATACCGCTGCTGCTAAAAATATTGAATCACAACAAGGGATGTACTATCGGGAAAATAACCGTGCTGGCAAATTGTTAGCCAATGCTCTGAAAGGTCAAAAAGAAGCCAAGCGCGTTACCGCTCTCCGCAATCCGTCGGGGGGGAGCCTGGTCACTAAAGATATAGAAATATTAGAACTCTTTCGTGATTTTTATACTCGGCTTTATCAATCTGAATGTGACTTCGAGCCAGAAGCATTTGAACGACTACTATCAGGGGTACAACGGCCGACCCTATCTGACGAAGATAGAGAGGCCATGGACAAACCATTCACTTTATCAGAAATTCAATCTGCACTCAAGAGATGTGCCACAGGTCGAGCCGCAGGCCCGGACGGTCTCCCAGCTGAATTCTACAAAACTTTTAACGCTGACTTAGCTCCGTTTTTGAAACTTTATTTTTCTGCTTTGGCCGAGGAGGGATCTCCTTCTGGATCCTTCTCAATGGCAAATGTAGTAGTTTTTGAGAAAGAGGGGAGAGATCCGCAACTAACGGCTAATTATCGTCCAATTTCCCTATTAAACGCAGACTATAAAATATTTGCCACTATTCTCTCCACCCGGCTCTCCGACAAGATGTCTACTTTAATACACCCAGATCAATGCGGTTTCATTCCCGGTAGATCAACTGCTGATAATGCTAGGACTCTATGTCATGTACTGACTGCCGCAGTTAATCTTGATCGACCATTGGTTGGCCTCTCACTTGATGCTGAGAAGGCCTTCGACCGCTTAGAATGGCCCTTCTTGTTTGCAACTCTCCGCTGGTACGGATTCGGAGAAGGCTTTCTCCGTTGTCTCCGAATCATGTATGCACAGCCTACCGCTAGTATCTGTGCTAATGCTTTAAAGTCTCAGCCATTTCCCCTGCAACGCGGTACTCGCCAGGGATGCCCACTGTCTCCACTTCTTTTCGATCTTGCACTCGAACCCTTAGCTTTACTAATCCGGCAATCCAAGGATATTCATGGAGTCCCCTTCTCTCATAGGGAAATCAAAATTTCAGCATATGCTGATGACCTTATGCTCTTTGTCTCCCTAGACTCAGTGCCGGCTGTCCTAGAGCAAATTGGTAATTATTCACAACTCTCGGGCTATAAGATAAATTGGACCAAATCGGTAGCCTTTCCACTAAATCCTCTGATCCATCAGGCAGATATGCAATCCTTTCCCTTTTTATGGCAACCTCGCATGGTCAAATAACTTGGGGTGCACTACTGCTCTCCTTTGGAAGACACCATCACCTTCAATGCTAAAGACTTAACCTCTAAGGTCCGGGCGCTTACTCAACGCTGGACTCCTTTAACACTTACTTGGTGGGGCCGCCTAGAAACCATTAAAATGATGATTGTTCCCAAAGTGAACTACATTTTAGAAATGCTGCCATGTCTCCTACCTCGACGTACATATAAAGATTTAGAGGGTCTTCTGACTAGATACTTATGGCAAAACAAGACACCTAGGATAGCGAAACATAAGTTACAAGCAGATAAAGAAAATGGTGGTGTCAGATTCCCTGATTTCCTGAAATACCACCATTCTTTTCTTCTCAAACAAGGCGCTCGTTGGCTGGAAGACCTCACACCGAGTAGACCTGTGTGGCTAGATATAGAGGAGGACCTTTGCAAACCAATTCCTCTTACTTATCTCCCTGGTATGACTCTCCCATCAGACTCCCACTATCCACCAATGCTCTTAGACACTTTAGGTGCCTTCAATACCCTTGAGCAATCTCTAGACCCCCGACTTTGTCCGCCAGATAGACTCCCGCTTTGGCACAATGCTCGCTTTCAAATACAAAATAAACCGATGGCGTGGAGCCCCTGGTACACTAGGGGCATTTGGATCCCTAATCAACTGTTCTATGATGGTCGCTGGAAAACTTTTAGCGAATTACAACTTGAATTTGGTCTCCCAGCGAAACACTACTTTCAGTTGTTGCAACTTCAGCATTGTCTTCGGAGTGCTAAGGTGCTCCCGCCATCGGAAACCCATACCCAAGGATTGTCGGAGATAATCCGATCTATCGGGAGCTCATCGGGTGTGGCATCTAACTTTTACAAAACTTTATGTAATACTGTAAATAGAGGCACTCCTACAGCACAGAAATCCTGGGAGCGGGAAATGCATGTAACTTTGACCCCGGAGCAATGGAGCCTAGTCTGGAGCAAGGTGACACGGGTCTCTCGATCCGCCTCACTCACTCAGACACTTTTCTTTCTAGCCCACCGCTGTTTCTATACTCCTGACAGGTTAGCCAAATGGAACGCCACCCAGAGCAATAGATGCTGGACATGCCATGCGGCCATTGGTTCACTAACTCATGTTATGTATGAATGCCCCGCATTACAGTATTACTGGAGTCGGGTCTGGGGTCGTATTCAATCTATTTTGCACTTTCAGGAGCCCCTCTCTTGGAAGATAGTGGGACTCCGCTCAGCTGCGGGGATCCCCTCTCTTCCCAAATCGGCTTACTTCCTTTTAGACTTTATGCTGGGCATAGCTATTTCCCTAATTACGAAATACTGGAAAAATAGCTCCCATCTGAGCCCCAATGAATGGTGGAATCATGTCTGTCTCTACAGTAAATATGAGCAAATACCTCGTATGTCAGCCTCTTCCGCTCAGACCCCTCACCACTTGTCTAAATGGAAGATGCTCAACGACTATGTTCAAACTGCTAAATGCTCTCATTTGACTGTTTAAATCTGTGTTAATCTCTGTCACATGATCATTCTGTATTGTAGATACTATTTCTGTTTGTTTTGATGAACAATAACTGTTGTTTGTAAGCGCTTATATGATGATACTTATCAGCTTAGAGAAGAAGCATAGGGGTGGGGGGTAATTGGGGTTGCTTTTTCCTTATTGTATGCTTGTATTTGTTTCCTTTGGTGTGTTGTTTCTTTTTGCTTGTTGTAAAATGAAAATAAAAGTTAAAAAAAAAAAAGAAAATATTTCACACACAACTCCCTGTAAGATATCCCCAGCGGGGATTGGTGGGAAGCCTTTAAGGCCTCCCTTATGGCCTCGATAAGTACATCTGCCATAGGGACGGCTCGCCAATGTAAACAGGATACTAACAATCTCGACTCTCAAATTAGAGCAGGAGAACGTATCCTCCTTAGAAAGGCCAACCCCACTATATTATTACAGCTACAGAAGCTCCGCTATAACTATAATAAACTTTTCAGTGTGGAGGCCATGCAACTACACCTATGACAAAGCGCTCGATACTATGCTGAAAATAATAAAGCCGGACAGTTGCTTGCTAACTCCTTGAAACAATGCAATAAAGATACATGAATAGTGACCCTAGTAACAGATGATGGTCAATTACTAACATGAGACTCAGAGATTAGAGGCCGATTCAAACAATTTTATCAACATCTCTATACATCAGAGGTGTCTGCTTTGCAGGATGTGTTCAGTAATTTGATGAAGCTTATAGATAGGCCTCAAATTTCTGCGGAAGCGGCTAAGGCTTTAGATATGCCCCTCCGACAAGCAGAATTTATTTAGGCAGCAGGACCCAACGGGATAGCTGCAGAATTCTATAAACATTTCATTACGGAAATCTCTCCGCAACTTTTAACCTTCTTCTCACAGCTCCTGCAGCAATCCCTGGTCAACCCCAACATGGGAACCTTTTCCAATGCAACCATTGTAGTCCATCCTAAACCAGGGAGGGGCATACAACACATAGGGAATTATCATCCAGTATCGTTGCTTAATACTGATTATAAAATTTACACTTGGATCCTAGCCACTTGTCTTGCGGCAGTAATCCCAGTCTAATCTATCCTGATCAATGTGGATTTGTAGCGGGTAGATCAACAGCGGACAACGCAAGACTCCTATGCAATATATTGGCTCTTACAGAACAGGAGGACTCCCCATTGGTGGGGTTGACCATAGATGCTGAAAAAACATTCGACCAGCTAGAATGGTCATTTTTATATCAGTCACTCTGGTGGTTTGGAATTGGGGAATATTTTATAGAAATGATCAAAGTTCTGTATCATAACCCCAAGCCTCCATCCTCACTAACTCAAATCTTTCACCACGTTTTTGTTTACAAAGGGGCACCAGACAAGGTTGTCCCCTTTCCCCCCTTTTATTTATACTAGCACTTGAACTGTTAGCTCTCCTTATTAGACAAACTCTGGAAATCGAAGGCTTCCAGTATCAGGGTCACACTATCAAGCTATCAGCATATGCTGACGATCTCCTCCTATTCGTTTCTCCACAATCATTGTCGCATGTCCTCAGGATCATTGATAGTTACTCGGCCCTATCTAGGTACAAAATAAATTGGACTAAATCCTTGGTCATGCCCTTAACAGTAAAATACATAAGGACGAGATGGCTTCTTACCCATTCCAACGGGAAAACACAATAATTAATTACCTTGGGGTCCATTACACCCCAACTTTGACTGATACTCTCCATTACAATGAGGCAGAACTTCTTCAACTGATACAACTTCTAACAACAAAATGATCACCACTACACTTTATTTGGTGGGTTTGGCTAGACTCCATAAAAAATTATGATCATACCAAAAATCAATTATAAACTACAGATGTTACCAGTACACTTCCCAGATGCATTCTATACAAAGTTGGCGCACCAGTTAATACACTTCTTATGGAAAGGCAAGACCCCATGCATAGCTACAAAGAAATTAAAACTAGCTAAGGTAGATGGTGGCATACAATTTCCAGATTTTACATGACATCACCATGCTTTCATCCTTAAAGAAGAGGTAAAATGGGCTTCTACTCCCTCTCCTGATCTAGAATCAATATTCATTTATTTATTTATTTAGAGACTCTTCTATACCGCGCTATTCAACATCAGTGCGGTTCACATGGAACATAAAACTTACACATTTCATTGGCTGATCTGTGTTTACAAGGAACAGGTACTAGAACTTGGATAACCTGGGGAAACTATTTACATCTAGGCGACGTGACAAGTTGTATCTCACTAGTCGTAGTCATGGGTGTCTTGTATGGTAAGATTCAATTGTACTGCACGGGCTAGATAGTGGAAGGGGCTATTGTAGCACTGTCAACTGGGTAGTACATGAGGAAGAGGTGATGCTTCAATGCCTTCCTAAACTGGGCTAGGTCAGGGATTGCCCGGATGCTGGGTGGAAGGGTGTTCCAACATCTAGGCGCAGAGAATTTGAAAGCCCTGTTTGCTGTTGCCTGGGTGCATTGGGTTATTGCTTTCGGGACTATCAGTGTGTTGACCGCTACTGATTTTCTGAACCTGTTAGGGGGCATGGTTTGGATAAACTTTGCTAGTGATGTGGAGGAGAGCCCATTGATGGCTTTGAAGGTCAGCAGTAAGGTTTTGAATGTGAGTCTGCCATGTATATGGCTAAGTCTTGAAGAGTCGATAGTAACTCCTTTAACGAGGTATCTCCTCATAGGCATGAAACACCATTCTAACGAGTGCCCTTCTCCCACTATACTGGCTACCCAATACGCTCTTCAAAGTATGTATAGAAAGACCCCTTTGAAGAGTTTGCTGTCTTACCAACTCCCCATTTGGTTTAATACACAGTTTAAGATAAAATGGAAGGTTATTTCCTGGAAGTGATGGCAAATCAGAGGGATCTGGGTCCTTGGAGATCTGATTCAAGAAGGAGTTTTTAAACTGTTTGAGCTGCTTCAACAAGAATATGGACTCCAAGTCTTGTACTTCCTCCAGTGGCTCCAACTTAAATATGGCCTCCAAAAGGCAATATCCAGCTTAGATATATCCCCTGAATGAGACCTCCTTCAAAAACTGTAAGCCTTAGCTGACATGCAAGGCCTAGTGTCTAAATTATACACTTACTTTCGAGAACACTGTGGTACCTCATGCCTTGGAATCCAAAATACCTGGAGACTGAAATAGAAGCACTGCCTGTGATGGAATCATGGAGTAAATTCTGGGGGACCACTTTGCGCATCTCTCATTCAAACTCCATAACTCAATCGTTATACTTCATGGCTCATAGGGCCTATGTCACACCACTTGTACTATCTAAGTGGTAACCTGCATATGGGAACAGATGTTGGACATGTCAGCAAACAATAGGAACAGTAATTCATATATTTTTTGAGTGTCCAATCCTACAAAACGTCTGGCACTAAGTATGGGAACGAACTCAGCAGGTGTTACAAATTCAGACCTTGCTAACATGGAGGATAGTCATTTTGCACTCAGCTGCAGAGATCCTATCTCAAAGTCAGGTTCCTTTCTATTGGATTTCATGCTGGGAACGGCTTTCTGATTAATCCTGGAATATTTGAAATCCCCAACAGTACCAGATTTTCATCGGTGGTGGAATTTATTATGCTTATATCGCCTATGAGCAGGAATATGATTCTACTGTCTGCCAAACAGGACCCCTAAATGTGAAACGCAAACTGTTGGATGATTTCTCGATATAGAAGCCATTAGATAGGTTGTGATAAGCTATCCAATTGAGGTGTCGGAAACACTCTTACTGTAGATAAACATGCCTGGTCTGGTGGGTGGGGGGGGGGGGGGGGGGAAGGGTTGTTCAGTCATAACATTTTTTGTTAATTATACAATGTTGCAAATAAAACCTAAAAATAAATAATTAAAACAAAAAAACAAAAAAAAAAGAAGCAGCAATCTTTCCCCAAATAACTCAGGGCCCGATTTTGATCTGGGTGATGCTGCGCGCCTCATAGGCACAGCCAGTCCCCCTCCTGCCTAACCCAGCTTTTCCATGCTGGGTTATATGTGGCCCCAGCATCAAAAATCCCGCTATCGTCTTACAGCTAGGAGGCCACGGGAGCTACTCGTATAGCATTAATTTTTGATGCTGCACAGTTAGCCCCGGCGCCTTACAGATAGGCAAAGGTTTCCCTCGCCTATCTTTAAGGCGCAGAGCGCTAACCCTTTTAGCATGGAAAATTGGTGCTACACTGGTACTTACTTCCGGACTGCCCTGGAACGTCTCGACATGCACCGATGCTAACCGCATAGCATCACGGCACGTAAGGGACAAACCAGGGAATTTTCAAAGACACTATCTGTGTAGGTGCCTTTGAAACTTCCCTTTTAAGGCATTTACAAAGGTAACCAGGGCACTTACCCGTGTAAATGCCTTCAAAATGGGTCCTTAAGTAATAGGCTTATTGGATCAATATGCACTTGAACAGCTTTGATACAATTCTTGATAAGGAGTACTTCTCCTCTGGATCTAGGAAAAGATAGGTGGGTATAACAGTGACCATATTACAAAATCTACTTCCCTGAGCCATGTTGCAGTAAGACCAAAATGTCAACATCCCTATTTATTAGCAAATTGCCAATGGTAGTTATTTCCTTCTTAATTGAATGTCCATTTCAGAAACCTAGTTGTACATCTTGTCTTTATCTGGGTGGTTGGTTCTGGATTGCGATGAGCTCTCTAGGCTGATCACCTCTATACCATTTCCTTCTTTGTTCCAACAATCTCCCTATGGATTGTATATCGCTGCCTCTTCGATTACTTCAATTTTCAATATTCATTTCAATCCCCAGTTAACTAACTCACTTTCCCCAAACCCAGACTCGGACTCAGTATCTAACAAATAAAACCAAAATAAAATCAATTCCAAATGCAACAAATCAGACATAATTACCACAGATAAGGTAATATTTTAATGCAAATGTCACCTAAGAGGTGCACCAAGGGGCATACAAAGGGGCAGGCTCCTTTGTACACCCCTTCAGTGGCACACCTAAAGCAGTGTGCTTCCCTCATTATCAAGCTTTGAAGCACCTCCTGATATACCTTGTTGACATCAGCTAGCTGATACTGAGCAGAACTCACCAACCTTAAATGGACAAAAATACAGTGCTTTGGACAAAGTACAATTAATATAGAATTGTGCTAAAATGGAGCTGAAATAGCATTACAGATAAGTAGCTGCTAGATGAATAGATGAGTCTTGATGCCCTCACTTCATCATCGAGCATTTATATACTTCATGGTTCTTTTTGACATCAGTTAGCTGATCCTAGGGAGAGCTCACCATCTTATATGGACTAAGATAGTAACATAGTAATATAGTGAACGACAGCAGATAAAGACCAGGATGGTCCATCTAGTCTGCTAGGTAAAGTAGCTAGAGTAGCAACATTCTAGGTGCTAATCCAGGTAGGTTACCCCTCTCTATTGAGAAGTTAATTACATTTTCTTTGATTCCATTTTCCAATGCCTTTTTGAATCCGTCACTGTTTTTGCTCCCACCACCTCCTTCGGTAGGGCATTCCAGTCATCCACAACCCTTTCCGTGAAAAGGTATTTCCTAATGTTGCTTTTAAGTTAACCTCCTCGCGGCTTCATTTCATGACCTCTAGTTCTACAGCTTTCCCATCTTGGAAAAGGGTTACTTTGTTCATTAATACCCTTTAAGTATTTAATCGTCTGTATCATATCCCCTCTGTCTCTTCTCTCCTTTAGGGTATGTATATTGAGGTCTTCAAGTCTTTTCATATATGCCTTCTGGAACAGGCCCCAAATTTTGGTTGCCTTCCTCTGAACCATTTCAAGTCTTTTTATATCCTTTATAAGGTGTGGTCTCCGAAACTGAACACAATACTCCAAGAAAGGCCTTGCCAACAACCTGTATAAAGGTATTAATACCTCCTTCTTCATGCTAGTCATTCTTCTCTGTATGCAGCCTAACATCCTTTTGGCTTTGTCCACCACCTTGTCACACTGCTTTGCCACCTTGAGAGTCTCAGATACTATCTCCACAAGGTCCCACTCTTGGTCTGTACACACCAGCCTTTCGTCCCCTATCGCATACAGCTCTTTTGGGTTTCTATATTCCAAGTGCATCACTCTGCACTTCTTTGCATTAAATTTCAATTGCCAAGCATTTGACCATTCGTCTAATTTTTATAGATCTTTTCTCATGTGTCTACTCCCTCTGACATATCCACTCTATTGCAAATTTTCATATCATTTACAAAAAGCAGAACCTTTCCTTTAACCTTTGGCAATATCACCACAAAGACATTTATTTATTTTACTGGTTTTAATATACCATTTTTCTACGAGGCAAAATGGTTTACATGGAACAAAACAAAACAGTTTACATGGAACAAAGCAAAATGATTTACAATGAACAGACTGAGTAAATATACAATCAACTATCAACAGTAACAAGTAACTAAAGAACAGCATTAGGCATGGGAAGGGGAGTGATACTGAGGAGATATACGTTAGGACCTTTATTACAGAATGCTTTGAAGTAGGAAGGGCTTGGAGGATGGGGAGAGTGGGGGGGGAGGGCGAGCAAGGGGTAGGGGGAGGGGAAAGGGAATGTTTCCAATATATCCATGTAAAAAGAAGATTATGGGGGAGGGGATAATGGAGTGGTGTGTGGGAGTAGAGGCTGTTCTTGCTGGGGGTTGGTTGTGGAGGATGGACCATAGTGTTCTACAAAGAGAAGTGTTTTGAGGTGGTTTTTGAAAAGGGTGTGGGATTGAATCCAGCGTAAGGTGGGAGGTAGTTGGTTCCATATGGTGGGAGCATAGAATTCAAATGCTCTACTGCAAGTTCATTGAGGTTTCTTGCAGATCTCTGTTGGTAGGATGAGAAGATTTGATGTGTTTTGTCGATGGGGTCTGATGCTCTCAGGACGCTTTATGAGTAGTTGGAGTTGCTCAGCAGAGGTATTGATGAGTGCTCTATAAGCGATGATAAGTATCTTGAATTTGATTCAGAATGCAACGGGGAGCCAGTGAAGAGATTTGAGAGTAGGAGTGATATGAGAGTGTCTAGGGATTCCAGTTATAATGCATGCGGAAGTGTTTTGAGCAAGCTATAGAGGGGCAATGGTGGCCTCGGGAAGCCCATGGTGGATGGAGTTACAGTAGTCAAGTAGTGGTGTGATGGAGACTTGGCAGACTGTATAGAAGCTATCAGGTGAAAGTAGATGTTTTTGGTGACATTCATAATGTGAGGTTGGAAGTCTAGATATTGGTCGAAGATAATGGCGAGGTATTTGATCTGAGATTTGACTTTGATCTGAGATTTGACTTGTATATCTGTGTCTCCGAGTTTAATGCTGGGAGGGGGTGTGAAGTTGAGGTATCTGGAAATGTGAAGAATCTCTGTCTTGTTGAAATTTACTGCAAGATTGTGATGTTGTAGCCATGAGACGATTTCTTTGAAGCAGTTGGTGAGACTGGAGTAGTCAGGGGAAGAGGTGTGGAATGGGGTGAAGACCATTATATCGTCGACATAGAGCTGGTAGCTGACTTTGAATCTCTGAATGATGTAGCATAGGGGCCTGATGTAAATGTTGAATAGGAGGAAATAGAGGGTGGAATCTTGAGGGACTCCTTGGGAAGGGTGTAAGACGCTGATGATTGGTTGTCAAGTCTTACAATTTGGGTTCACAGGGAAAGGTAGGAATGGATCCATTTGAGCCGGGCACCCTGAACACCAATAGCGTTGAGTTGGTTGAGTAAAGTTTGGTGGGATACAGTGTTGAATGCTGCGGAGATGTCAAAGAATAGCAGCACAAAACCAGAGAGAGGTTTTTCAGTCCCAATAATGAATACATTTAGGAGGGAGGTGAGTAGGGTTTCAGCACTGTGGTATGGGCAAAAGCAATGTTGACTGTGGTTGAGTGGAGCAAGTGTGTCAACATGCTCCTGAATCTGAATTTGAACTGTTTTTTCAATAATTTTGGAGAGGTAATGTACGCTGACTATGGGCCTGTATGATGCAGGAGAATTGGGGTCGAGGTTGAATTTCTTCAGTAGGGGTCTCACAGAGGCTTGTTTGAGAGCAAGTGGGAGGTAGGCTTGGGTAAGTGAAGTATGTAGGATGGTGGATATGAATGGTATCATTGAGGTCTTCATTAGCTTGATCCAGGTTACTGGGCAGTGGTCAAGAGGGCAGGTGGTGGCATTGATGGCTTCGATGACCATCAATGCCACCACCTCCCCTCTTGACCCCGATCCCTGAGGTACCTCACTACTCATCCTCCTTTCTGCAGCGTGAGTTCCATTTACTATCAGTCAACCACTTCTTGATCCAGTTCATCACCTTGTGATCCATCCCAAAGCTTCTCAGTTTATTCACAAGCCTCCTATGAGGAACGGTGTCAAAGGCTTTGCTGAAATCTAAGTAGACCACATCCATTGCATGCCCTTAATCTAGTTCTCTAGTGACCCAGTTAAAGAAATCAATCAGATATGTTTGACATGATCTTCCCTTGATAAATCCATTTTGCTTCAGATCTCATAACCTATTGGATTCCAAAAAAACAATATTCTTTTTTTCAGCGGTGTCTCCATTACTTTTCCCACCACCTGGGAAGGCTTACTGGCCTGTAGTTTGCCACCTCTTCTCTGTTGCCACATTTGTGAAGAGGGACCACCACATCCCTTCTCCATTCAGATGGTACCTCCCCAGTCTCCAGGGATCTATTAAACCATATTTTAAAGGTCCTTCCAAAATTCTCTGAGTTCCTTTAGTATCCTGGGATATATCTGATTTGATCCCATGGCCTTTCCCACTTTCAGTTTTGCAAACAGTTCTAAAACCTCTTCTTCCATGAATGGGGTTACATCTACTCCAGTCCCCTTGTTACCTTTGTCAGTCATGCGTAGTCTTTCTCCAGGATTTTCTTTTATGAACAAGGAACAGAAGTATTTCTTTACCAATTCTGCTTTTTCCTTATCACTTTCCACAAATCGATCCTCAGCATCTTTAGTCTTGCAATTCCACCTATTGCCTTTGTTCTTTTCCCAATATACCTGAAAAAAGTCTGAACACCTCTCTTCACATCTTTAGCCATTTTTTCTTCAAGATATGCTTTTTGCCACTCTGAGTTCTCTCTTTGCCTCTTTCAGTTTTATTCGATATTCTTTTCTATGTTCCTCTTTTTGTGATTCTCTGAAAAGTGTGAATGCTGTCATTTTTGCCTTTATTTTTGCAGCCATTTTGCTGGAGAACCATTTCAATTTATTTTTCCTTACATATAGATCTGTTGCCATTGTTATGGCCTCTTTCAGTTTAGTCCACTGCCTTTCCACTTCCCTAATCTCATCCTACACTGTTAGTTCCTCCTTCAGGTATTTTCCTATTTTATTGAAGTCAGCATTTTTGAAATCTAGGACTTTGTTTGCTGTGATTGGACTCTGGCTTGGCTTTTACCTCAAAGCACACCATGTGGTGATCACTGCTGTTTGTGTCCACTCACCCAGAGATTAAATATATGGATCCCAATTCAGGAAGGGGCATGTCCGGGCTGTCCAGACATTCCCAAGCAGGATAGGCCCATTTGGACCCAATTCTGTGCCTCGGGAACAAAACATTCCCCTGGCACAAAAAATCAGGCCCAAGGACATCCCGAAATGCCCCTTCTGGTACCGTGGGGATGTCCTCCCCAAGGAAACACATGTGCGGTGCACCCTGGGACCCAGATTCGCCATTGCCTGTGCCTGACAGGGGCAGCCAGTGCCCCAATCAGGCAATGGGGACCCACATGAACCTGGGCTGACCCCAGTGCGGCTGGCGGATGGGATCATGGGGGAAGCCTGTTCTTATTCCACCTCCAAGGTGGAATAAGCAAGCCATCCTCCATGACCCCGCAGGACATACAGGGCCAACGATGGAATTGGCCCTGTATGTCGTGCCGGCTTGGCCCGCCCCCGCTCTGCCCAAATCTCACCCCTTCCACCCCCCACCGGCTTTTCCCATCCTGTGGCTCTAGCCATGTGGGGAGAGGAGGAAAGAGAATAGGGTCCAGACGGCCCATTGTCTCCATTAGTGAGCACCAGATCCAGTGTTGACCCTTCCCTGGTAGGTTCCTTCACCAGTTGCATGAGCAAAGCCTCTTGTAGGGCAATCATGATCTTTCTACTTCTTTTCATATTTGCAGATGGGATACTCCAATCCACATCTGGCAGAATAAAGTCAGCTAGTATCACCTTCTCACCCTTTTTTACTACCTTTGCAATATCATTGATCAAGTCTCTATTTTCTCTATTGGTGCAGGAGGTCTGCTGATTACACCAGTATTATGGTAGTATCATCTTCTCTTTTCAAACCAATCTACAATGCTTCTCCTTTTCCCCAAACCCCCTGCATTTCATCCACTTTAATGCTGTTTCTAATATAGAGGGCTACTCCTATTCCTTTCCTGCCTTTTCTATTCTTCCTAAATAAATTATATCCATATATGTAAATATCCCATCCATGAGACTATGATAATGAAGTTGTAGTTGACATGCATCCCTAACTACAATAATAATCAAGAATATAATCCATTGCAATAGTCAAGCTTCAATGTGACAGTTGCATGGATGACCATAAGACAATCCTCTCTCTTTGAGTAAGGGAATAGATGTTTCAGAAGACAAAATTGCATAAATGTCAATTTAACTACTGCAGAGACGTACTTGTTCATTTTTAAAGAACTGTCATATCAAAGATATAAGATTGATTAGTTAAAGGTAGGGGATTCTTTGTGGTAGCTAAACTGACCCAGGGTCTTCATGTATTAATGAAAGAGCCCTGCATATGACTATCAGCACTTTTTTTGCTAGGAAAAATGCACTGGATAAAAGTAACTGTATTCGCTCCATCTGATTCTGAGGAGAATCTAACAAGGATGGCGGTTTCCTAACCCATAAAACCTCTATCTTAGACAGCTTAAGTTTAAGTTTAAATGTCCTAAACCATAAAGCAATTGCCTCTAAAAGCAGATTAATATTCTGAATAGCAGTTTCCTCTTCCCTGCCTGATAGAGAATATCAGTTGGATATCATTTATATATTAAAAGGTATCAAATGCAGATCAGAAATTAGTTGTCCCAGAGATCAAACATAGAGGTTAAAAAGACTAGGGGGCATGTTTACTAAACTGTGGTAATCGTGAATAACGCGCGTAATGTACATTTAACGATCGTTCGCATGTCAGAACGCGCATTTGGACGTGCGAACGATTGTTAAGTGTACGTTACGCGCGTTAACCACAGTTAACGATCGTAAACCCCTGCGGCGTTAAAACAGCGCAGAAGGTGGAGAGTGGGCGGAGAGAAGGGGTCAATGGGCGGAGAGTGGGCGGGGAGAGGCTCCCTTCACACTAACGCGCTGAATTTCAGAGCTCAATTCCAACGCGAATGAAAACCTGTCGTTAAAGGCATATTAAAGGGAAGAGAAACCATTTCCGTCAGCAATGTACAGCAAAACCGGGGAAACCTACAAAACGTGAGCAGTGTGATACATGTGCACGGTACAAACGTGCAAATAAACCTCAAAAATGACCTTGAAAAAATAGGAAAAAACCATAACCAAGCTGGCCAATAGTGATATCAATGGGCAACATTAAAAAACACTCCCAGGAAAGCTTCAAAAAAAAGAAGGGTAGACCCTTCCAAAAATCATTTCTTTTTTTTTTTGGAGCTTTCCTGGGAGTGTTTTTTAATGTTGCCCATTGATATCACTATTGGCCAGCTTGGTTATGTTTTATTCCCATTTTTTCGAGGTCATTTTTGAGGTTTATTTGCACGTTTGTCTCCATACAAGGTGAATGAGCCCACAGTAAAATTGTGCAGAGCAGGGTTTCTGACTCGTTCGACCAGGTTTCCTATCTCCAGGGACTGCACCATCTCTGTGGCGACAGTGTGGTGCAGCAGACACAGCCAGTGCCTGTAGGACCAGAGGGTCACAGGTTCAAATCCCAGCTGGGGCTCCTGCCAACCCAGTCCCCATATTTTACCCACCACTAAACCGAAATAGTAAAGACACTCCTTTATTGCAGAGAACATACGCATGGTTACTACGCCTATATTTTACCCCGCCGAGCACAGACACCATAAACAGGCGCATTACCTAGAGCAGAGTCTCCCAAATGCAGTCCTGGAGGGCCACACACCATTCAGGTTCCATGCTGCCTCTAATAAAGATGCCTGTGATGCATATCTATGCACCACCCCCATGGTATGCAGATGTAGCTCATGCATATTCATGAGGGACAGCATGAAAACCCGAACAGTGTTTGGCACACCAGGACTGGAGTTGGGAACCTCTGCCGTAAAGCAGCAGCCAACAGGGGCAGACACACCCACACCCACACCCACAGGCCCCATTGGCCAATGCCTCCTGGAGAGGCAGGACATTGGGCCCTGCCTGCATCTCCCAATACTAGCACTTGCATACCTTAGCAATGCCACTCTACACCTGGGTATATGGTACACAGCTCTCAAACGTTTCCTATGATTACTGGCAGATAGCAATTCCTACGTTAAGCACAGTTTGCTCATTGAGCTCCATCATAACGATCACTCTGATGTCTGCGGTGTGTGCTTCTGGTCTGGTCTCTGACAGTGTTTACCACCCTGGGGAGTGACCCCCAACAGTATTGCGTACCATATCCATGCCTGTACTGTGCCCAGGACTGGTGTGGTGAGTATGGCTGCTGATCTCCTCTATAGTAGCACAATGCTGGCATAGGTGTGGGGGTGGCTGTCTGTCTATCCAGTGTGTGGTGGCTGCAAACACCTTCCACAGCCCACACTGCCAGCACTGTTGCCAGTATTGGGCTGCCAATGTGCATAATGAGGAGCAAGGTACCATGGGTATAGGCCGGACAGGGTGGCCTGGCCAGGGTGCATCTGCACAGGGCATAGGGCACTGACTGGGCCATTTTAGTGCCCGGCCACCACCTACACAAACAGGGTGACCTCAGTATGTCCTGCTGGGAGATCACTCTCACCCTGACTGTGCAGTTACCACAGCATGGCTAGGCACCCCCATAGGGCTATATAGTATTTTTCTTGTGTGATATGTATGGGTTTCCTTTTGGGGCCCAGTCACTGACTTATCTGCTTGTTGTGTGTGCTGCCATCCAAGTCCTGGGTGCATGCATTTCCACCAGGAACATGCACTATGGACTAACTAGCAGACTGTTTGCAGCTGGTATGTGTCTTGATGGAGCACCTTGCAGGGTGCAGTGGCTGAAGGCTTGCTGCAGGAGAATATCAGATAGTGGTGGGGTGCAGCTTAGCATATACAGGCCTAATGTCTTTCTGCCATTGTGTTATGGTTCTGTACAGAGCTGCATTGACTGCCCTGAAGGGTGTTTTCCCAGCAGGACTGGGGTTGATGGTCCCCTCTACTACCACCATTGCAGGGAGGTAGAATGTGGATCTGTTGATGGGAGACCCTGTTTGCCACCCTCAGCCCTGGAGGAGGAGGGTGGTGGTACATAATCCTCCTAGGGGTCCATGGGGGATATACCTGACTGGGACAGACAGAGATATCCAAGATGTTTCTGCAGAAATTACCTATCTCACACATTAACACTGCTTTGGACCTCCAGCATGGCCTCTTTCAGCCATGGAAGGTGCTGTGGACCTGGTGCTGGGCTCCTCACCGAACCCTCAGGGTGAGCACAGTACCCACACAATGTGACGATGTGTAGCTACTCTGTGCCAGTACAACACACGGTCAGTACCCCCTACCAGGACGAGGTGCTGTGGGAGTGCACATGGTCACTTCCCCCTACCAGGCCGAGGTGCTGTGGGGGTGCATTCCCCATGGTGTGTATCTGTGGACAGCTGATTTGCATGTGCAGTGCATCATGGGTGTGACTGTCACAATCCAACCCTGTGTAAATCCAGCACCTGCTTACAGGCTCTGATAAACCATAGGCCATCACACCTACATCTGTTAGCATAATTCATAGGTGCAAGACACCCTAAAGAGTCTGTAATATAAAGTGCCCACGCTGGTAAAAACACACGTACCCACACACGATTTTACGCACGCACCAACGCACTTGGCTACGCCCATACCAACGCACATAGCCATGCCCGCAGCCACGCACGCACCAACGCACACTGTGAGGGTGTGTTTCTGACAACACTACTGAACGTAAAGAAAAACATGCCTCCTCATTCCCTATGTAATGTACAGGGTGATGCCTGGGCCAGCCTTCTGCGTTAGGCACACTGGGGACTCGAACCCATGCTGTCTGTAACAGCGGCCAGTGAGGTAACCATTGTGCTACAGCTCTGTTTCAGTGATTTGTGTCTGTACACCTTCTTAAGATGAACGCGCGTTAACGCGCCACGGTGCCCTGTAACGCTTGTTAGTTTTTGGAGCGCGCGTTAGTGGTAACGATGTACCGCCCATGTCCTTATTTGGGGTTTCTGTCTCTACCACGGCTCCTAACGTGAATTGCACTAACGCAGTTTAGTAAACATACCTCTAGGAGATAAAACTGAGCCCTATGGAACACCACATTTCAAGGGCCAGGCAAGGGAAATTGACCCATTCATTTAATTAAATTAATTTGATATACCAATTATTACCTAAGCATATGGTGATGTACTGTACTGTAAACTTAGTAACAATAAATACATAAGATCATGAAATCTCTCTAAAAAATCATAACATCATAATATCATTAAATATTGAGTCCTGTTCTCTAGAAAAGACTGGAGCCATGTGAGGTATTGTGCTTTTATGCTTATAGAACAGAGCCGATGTAATAGGACATGGTGATTAACAATATCAAAAGCAGCAGTTAAATCTAATAGTAGCATAGTAAATGGCAGCATCTAAAGATGAAGATGGCCCATCTAGTCTGACCAGTTAAAGAGGCTAAAGTGGTACGTGTTGCCGCCTGCAGTTATCCCCTCTTTATACCTTTGTTTAGGGTTGTACCTGCCGCTTCATGCAGAAATATAGAACAACTATATCTCTGCCTTTATCTAAATGTCTGTGAAGTGTATCTAGTAACATCATTAGATCTGTCTCCCTAGCATGGAAAGGACTGAACCAAACAGAGAAGGGTCCATAATCCTATAGCTTTCCAAATAACGATTCAATTCCAAAGCTACCACTCCATTCGTTTTCCTAAAAATGGAATATTGGAGATGGCAGCAGTTTGCAAGACTATTTACATCTAATGATGGTTTCTTTAGAAGGGGATATAACACAACCTCTTTAAGAGATCCATGAGCATGGTGTTCCTGCAGAGAAGCATTAAAAATAGATTTGTTGATAGTCAAAAAATCAGCTTCCATGACAATAACCAACCGAGATGGACATGGATCTGACTGACAAGTGGTAAATCTCATATTCTTCAGAAGCTAAGTCACAGGGGTATGTTTACTAAACCGTCCTAATGTGCGCCCGGCGCTAGTGTGCAGGATGCCATATAAGGAGTGGGTGTTTCAGTCTTAACCTAGCAAACCGGGATTATCGCGTGCTCTTGTGCGCTGCGCACTCATGTGCGCCGCGGACATTAGCGCACGAGAAATGCGCGCGGAAAGCATAAGCAGGCATGCTGATGTGCAAACAGAGGAACAGGGCTGCAGCACAATGGTGAAGACACTGACAGATAGTGCAGGGGTCATGGGTTCAATCCCCCACTGTGCCCAATGAATAAGGCTGGCTGAGGCAGTACCTGTTATGTGTAATATTGCATTATGAGGCTTTTTAATTTTATTTTAATTACTGCTGCTATCAAACGCATTCTCAAAGCGCTGTAACATAAGGTGCTGCATAAGGCACCCCATAAGGTACCCCAGAGGGCACATTTTAAAGTGCACTGTCCCCCACAGCACCCTACAATGTTGCATAAAGGGTGGCCTATAGGGCGCCACATAGGGTGCCCTATGAGGCACAGCAAGGTCATAGCACTGTTTTTGATGGCAGCACTGTGCATTTTAACGCATGAAAATGTTAAGTAGGTGCGCTGACATGCAAAGGAAAACAGCAGTGTAGCACAATGGTTAAGACACTGACTAATGGTGCAGGGGTCATGGGTTCAATCCCCCACTGTGCCCAATGAATAAGGCTGGCTGAGGCACTACCTGTTATGTGTAATATTGCATTATGAGGCTTTTTAATTTTATTTTAATTACTGCTACTAGCAAACGCACTCTCAAAGCGCTGTAACATAAGGTGCTGCATAAGGCACCCCATAAGGTACCCCAGAGGGCACATTTTAAAGTGCACTGTCTGCCACGGCACCCTACAATGTTGCTTAAAGGGTGGCCGATAGGGCGCCATAAAGGGTTCCCTATGAGGCACGGCAAGGTCATAGCACTGTTTTTGATGGCAGCACTGTGCATTTTAACGCATGAAACTGTTAAGTAGGTGTGCTGACATGCAAAGAGAAACAGCAGTGTAGCCCAATGGTTAAGACACTGACTGATGGTGCAGGGGTCATGGGCTCAATCCCACACTGTGCCCAATGAATAAAGCTGGCTGAGACACTACCTGTTAAGTGTAATATAGCATTATGAGGCAATTTAATATTGTTTTAATTAGTGCTGCTAGCAAACACACTCTCAAAGTGCTGTAACATAAGGTGCCGCATCAGCCGCCCTATAAGGCACTCCAGAGGGCATACTATAAAGCGCACTGTCCGGCCAGGCACCCTAGAATGTTCCTTATAGTGCACTTTATAGGGTGCCGTATGAGGCCTGCAAGGTCATAGCACTGTTTTTGATGGCAGCACTGTGCATTTTAATGCATGAAAATCCTAAGTAGGTGCGCTGACATGCAAGGAGGAGCAGCAGTGTAGCACAATGGTTAAGACACTGACTGATGGTGCAAGGGCCATGAGTCCAAATCCCCAGTGTACCTAATGAATAAGGTTGGCTGAGTTAATTCCTTTTTCTGCTTGCAACTGTACAACAATCTGTGCTGCCATCTAAAAAGAACCCCACCCCAGTGCCATAAATTAATGCACCTTTTAGGGTGCACCAGAAGGCACATCCTAAACAACCACGTCAGCAAAGGCAAGTTATAATGTTCCCCAGAGGCCATGTTGAAAGGTTGCCAACTCCCAAAATACCATAGTAGGCACCCCATAAGCTGCCTGAATAGAAGGTGTGGCGTAAGATGCCCCAAGGATGTATAGGTGAACCCAAAAACATTGGCCAAGAGCAGTAATGTCCCCCAATTTGAAGGGCAAGAGAGGTATGTGCCAAACACACACGTAACCCAAACACTGCACAGAGCAGAAAGGAAAGACAATGCATAAGTAAAAGAAGGACGTAGATCAGAGCTGATGGAGCACACAAATCAGCTGCAGCCCATGTGGCAGCTAGAAAAATGGACAAACATATCGGGGGCAGCTGTAGCTATGCACAGAGTGATGGTAATGTACCATGCTATAATGACAGTGTGTGACAGAGGATGGGAAGATGTATGCAGCAGAGGAGCCAGAAATGGCAGGATAGGTGAAATATCAGGATGACAGTGGAGTAGCAGTGCTATGCAGAGCACACACAGGAGAGGCAACCACGGAGAGCTGCAATGCAGGAATGTGTAGGAGTGCAGGACGTGGGGTAGCAGCATGCACATCAGGGTAGGATGGCACACAATGCATGGTAGCACTGCACATCAGGGTAAGATGGCACACAGCTGGCAGACAGAAGATGGACAGAAGGATGGTTCACAACTCTGATGAGGGTACAATGTGCTCTCAGCACAGATATGACTGTCACACGAATGAAAACTAGTTCTGCAGGACAAGCATATAAATGAAAGAGAACAGAGAGAAATCACACCTATGACCACTACCACAAATGGCAATGCACAAACCGGTGGGCCACACCACCAACATGAGCTCATTAGCAAAGGCTGCATACAAAAATAGTGCAGGGCATCACACAAGATGCCTGCTGGCTGTCAGGACAGGCAAACCCCCAACAGTAACCATGACCAAATGCACATGCAGATCTGCTGTGTACAGATCAGATCACAGTCTGTAATTGGGACCAGAGACACATGCACACACACACAATGAAATGTTATGCAGTGGATACAGCATGCAAAAGAGGAAAGAAACTAAACCCCAAGGGCAGCAGAGGATGCTCTGTGCAGCTGGATAAAAATCTGGAACAGGACAGGAGAGAATTCAACATGCAAACAGGTGTACCACACAGCAGCTGAACCACAGCAATACAAAATCCCCAAGTGCACTGCCATGTAAACACCATAAAGAAAGAGACCTATGTAACAGATAATATCTGATGGCTAGGCAGCACAGAGGGCACACCTTGGTGTACAGTGAAGAGAGGGAAGGGTGTGTGTAGAGGCGATGAACCTGCTGGTACCTAATGGTCCAGTTAGCACAAAAGAAAAGAAAAAGATAAACCACATGTGGGGATCAAACCTGCAAACTAGGGAGTTATAACACATGCCTCTAATCACTACCCCAAACAGCACACTGAGCACAACCCAAAAAAAAAATACCCCAAAAGGAGGGTGTGTATGGGAACCTGTAATACCTAGTGATGTGGCAAATGGCTGGCAGATACACAGCTGCCACCGTACAAGAATGTGAGCACAGGTGGGCCATGTACATGACCAGCAAATCAGTAGATACAAGTGTCAATGTGATCAAAGAGTGGAGGAGTAGCCTAGTGTTTAGAAAACTGGCTTGGACACCAAGCAACCAGGGCTCAATTTACACTAGCACTCCATGTGGCCTTGGGCAAGTCACGCAACCCTCCATTAGTTTGGAAGAAAGACCTGACAATCTACTTCCTGTGACACTGACAAGAAAACCCTGGAGTCTCTGGGTCACAAGGAGTTAGGACTGACTCAAAGGCACACATTGTATTGCATGTTTGTCACCATGATCAAGCAGCAGCAGAGACAAATGTATATCAAACACATATGTTTATTTGGGTTCATCTTCACAGATAGTGTAGATCCTGCCATCATAATATCAAGGTGAGTGGATCCAAGCTGAAAGACAGAAAGGTCACTGGACCGTCTACAAAGGAGGGGCAGGAGACATAATGTGCAGCACTATGCATTAGGCCCTTACCCACCACATGCTGACGCATGCCTCAAATGTGTTACTCACTTATGAGTGCATGTAGACAGTAGGCAGTGCATGATGAGGGACCAACACACATCAATCCTGATCTGTTTCCTAAAATATATCTATCTGGCAACACAGGAGGCACACAAATGAAAACAGCATATTTTGTTGAAACGTTGTAACTTTAGAACCACAGATTGAAAATAATGTTACAGCTATCACATAATGCTTGATATAGGAATCCAAGGTGCAACAATGCAACCCTAAACAATCATCAAATGCACAATGAGGATATGCTAACAGGTAGCAGAGGCACATGAACACAGACAGAATTCAAATGAAAACTACCTGCAGAAGCATGCAGAGATAACACCATGCAGGAGGTCCCCCTGCACCGGTTGGTGTGTAGACAGTGTCTGTACACATATATCACCGTACATGGAATGCACAATTGAAGGAAGACAACAGACACTCATACTGCGACACTCCAAATATAACGTGGCAATGTGAGTGTCGTCACCTCAGGGGATAAATAGGACTGTGCAGACATGCAATGCAAGGTTTGTAAATCAATGCAGAGCGGCACGTCTGTACAGTAAACAAACACAAGAAACAGAATATAGAGAGGGAAATTAAGGGCAAACATGTTACAGTCAACCACACAGAAGCCATATTGCCACATGCTGTGTTTCCCCAACATAGTCAGTCATATGCACATGCACCATTGATATTTCAACATGATTCAGTGATGCCACACATGCATGCAAAGACCCTTGTTGATTGAAAACTTCAATCCAGGATGCTGGTGTGCATTAAAGTGGTGTTGTGGCAAAACCTGTATCATGTCCAGGTGGAGATTAGGTGGACATAGACAACAGGACCTCTCCATCGCTACCCCTATGCCACACGTATGGCTGTATGCTTGTGTTGAAACAAGCAGATGAGCATATCCTGTGTTCCATGTCACACACATGTCCAAAAGAAACAACTGTGGAGGAATGTGCAACATACAGTGACAATGGCAGTCCCTGATTCACACGTGGGGACCAGTACACAGTGTGCAAAGTCCAAAGCGTATCTGCAATCGAACACGTCAGATTAAGACTATTCTTACAACCCTGGGCATGCATAGTCAAGTGTCACATCCCAATATGCCACAGTACATGAAATGTCCTGTGTGTCTTCTGCGATGAGCATGACTCCCAACCAGAGCACGACAGCAACAGTGTGTTGGACAGGTCTGTCATGGGCAAAGTAGCAATCCAAAAATAATACTGTCCATCCTAGGCATGTGTCACACTCGCAGAGGTCAAACATCCTATGGCACCATTTTCCAGGGAAAGTTCCATGGTGTTGTGTCCCCCAACAGGTGGGTGATGGCGATGCCACATGCACTGTAATAGATGTGTCTGGTTTGTTCTCTGCCCTGTGTCAGAAGAGGAGAAATATTGTATTGGTATGGGCCTTGCAACATCAGCACAAATTGCAGAGAGTCAATCATTAAGAAACACATAATGAAGGGACACACAGGCAAACATAACATGATCACAACACAATAAACATTGCATGTTGGGGACATTTAGAATTGGAAGCATACACACGGGTGTCACATGGATATGTTTCTGTCCATGCCCATGTGACACAGGCATTTCAGAGCTCCATCCTATGTGCATCAGCGTTGGTGAACAGAGAGCCAACATGAAATGTATATGACACAAACAGTAAATAACACAGGTACACTACCAAAAAACTGCCTCCAGTTTTGCAACTGATTCCTATAGATTTTGGGGTGCTGAATCCAGGAAAAATAGCCAAAATGTTCCATCACGTCACGTTTTCTTGCAAAATTAGATTTCTTACCCATATAAGGAATGTTCACATAATTTCTTTTTAGCCGACTGCAGTTTATTTTCTTGGCCCAAAATAGAGGTTGTAATGGTTAACTAACTAGAAACACTCCCTCATGATATTTTAGAGTGTTTTGTATTCATTTTATACATTAACAGGACAATTGGGAGGCAGGGGGCTAAATCCAGTACTCGCGCTGGCGCATGTTCTTTCCTGTTCGCCTCGCCTCGTTCGCTCGCTCAAACACGGTGGTTGCGACATGAACGTTCCTGTCAAATTTCAGTTTCTTGCAAGTTCATTATTACCATTTGTTTGCTCAGTCGTAATCCAGCTTTATTCCGAAGTGGTTCACTACAGTTGTAGTTTGCAGTGCTGTGTATTTGTGATGGCTCACAGAGCCAGAGGTTGCGTCAACTCTCCGGACAGTTTTTGTTTTATTTGTGGGGAATATACCGTGAAAAAGCGGCAGAGGAACATTTCTGCATTTATTAAAAAAGTATATTTCGCCTATTTCAGTTTGAAGTTAGGCGATCAAGACAAACCGTGGGCTCCTCACAAAGTGTGCAAGACATGTGAGGAAGATCTACGCTTATGGATGAAAGGTAAAAAACAAGCATTTCGTTTCGGAATACCTATGATGTGGTTTGAACAAAGAGACCACAGCAGTGACTGCTATTTTTGCTCTTGCATTGTGAAGGGATACAACTTAAAAAATAAGAACGTAATAAGTTACCCCAACCTTCCCTCAGCAATTAGGCCTATGCCTCATAGCAACAAATTACCTGTGCCTGAACCACCAAAATCTTTGGATCATATTTGTGTGGACGGTTCTGATCATGATGAGACTCATCAGATGGCTTTTCCCGATGAGTCCAATACTTCCGAGTTTGAAACTGAACCAGATCCGAAACCTGAACTTTTCTCTCAAGCTGAATTGAATGATTTAGTCCGGGATTTAGGACTCCCAAAAGATGCTGCCCAACTGCTAGGTTCTTGGCTTAAACAGAAAAATCTATTGTCACCAGGAACAACTTTTTATTGGTACCGCAACCGCGAGACACAATTTTTGAAGTATTTCAGCAAAGAGGAAGATTTGGTATTTTGCAACGATATATACGGAGTGATGGAAAAGTTTAAACTCAAGTATGATCCTGCTGAATGGCAGCTGTTCATTGATTCGTCAAAAGACAGCATAAAAGGTGTTCTTCTTCATAATGGCAACACATTCGCTTCAGTTCCTATTGCTCACTCTGTTATTCTCCAAGAAAAATACGAGAATTTGGCCCTGATTCTTCAGAAGATTCGTTATGATGAGCATAAGTGGATGATTTGTGGAGACTTTAAAATTCTATCCATGCTATTAGGGCAGCAATCTGGTTTCACCAAATATCCCTGCTTCCTTTGCTTGTGGGATAGCCGGGCCCGCGACCTACACTGGGGGAAAAAAGACTGGCCAATTCGGGAGTATTTGAGACCCGGTGAGAAAAATGTTCTTCATGAGAGCTTGGTACCTCATGATAAAATTCTATTACCACCTCTCCACATTAAGTTGGGTCTCATTAAGCAATTCATCAAGTCCCTTCCAAAAGATGGTGAGTGCTTTCGGTACCTTTGCTCAAAGTTCCCCCGACTTTCTGAAGCAAAGCTAAAGGAAGGAGTGTTTGTTGGCCCTGATATAAGGAAACTCATTTCAGATGGAGCATTCGCTGAAACGATGTCTGAGAAGGAAAAAGAAGCCTGGGATTCCTTCAAGGATGTTCTCAAATTCTTGGGGAACAGGCGGGATGAGAACTATAAGGATATTGTTGCCAGGATGCTCAATGCCTTCAAAGAACAAGGCTGTAACATGAGCCTGAAAGTCCATTTCTTGCACTCCCATGTGAACTACTTTCCCAAAAACTTGGGGGCGTACAGTGAAGAACAAGGTGAAAGGTTTCACCAGGACATCAAGGACGCAGAGAGAAGGTACCAAGGAAGATGGAACACCACTATGATGGCTGATTTCTGCTGGTTGCTGCTGCGGGAAACCCCAGATGAAAAATACGCCAAGCAGCGCACCAAGAGAAGCATTCGGGGGAAGAAGAAACGGGCCCACCAGGAGATTGATTGACCCAAGAATGACTTTAAAATCTAAACTGTGTTGACAAATATCGTGTTTTTACTAAACTTTGAAATAAAAATTTGCTAGTTATTACCACAGTGTCGGATCTCATTTATTAGAATTTTATTTTCACACCATCGGGTGTTTGTCTTCATGTATTGCAATGGTGCGGTTTGCGTTTTCTATTCTTACATACATACCTGTACAACATTTTTTGCACATTTCTTTGCTTTGCTTTGCTTTGTGTCTAACCTCGCTCTTATATGCTCAATGTTTGTGCACATGTATGTGGCTGTTTTAAGTGCAGACAATTTTGCTACCATCACAGTGTGTTTTGTTGACATTACTCTATTCTTATGTTCTGCCTTGTTACAATTTTCTTTATTCTTATTTGAATAACTACTAAACAATTAGTATAAAGAATTCATCCAAGAAACTTTTATCTCGATCGCACTCAATCTGAAACGTTCACCTCAAACTGCTAACCCAATGTAGCAAAAAATCTGTACGTGATGGAGCAAATTGGTTACCAGATTTGGATTCAGCGCACCAAAAAATGTAAAAATCAATCAAAACATTAGAGGCAGTTTAAAAAAAATTTTTTTTAGTGTACCTGTGTAATTAACATGTAAAGGCTGATGTCATTACCAAAAGGACAAAGGTGCAAACTACCTTGTGCTTGCATCAGGTGTATGTCTTGGATCCTCTGAGCCACTCAAAGGCCATAACAGGTCACAGTGAAGGGACACAATGTCAGTGAAATATGTGGAATCTCCATGTCACCATGTCACGCCGATATCTGTGATACAAAAAGCAGGTCAACAGTGGTATGTCAGAACACAAGACACAGTTCTGTTCCCAACACACAACACATGTCCACAATGGTTACACGGTAAACACCAGTAAGGTAGAGATAGCACAGTCACCACCGCCCCCCAGGTGTACAGACCCCTCACAACACATGATAATGTAAAAAGCCAGAACACTGTATCATCACACAGCCAACACAAGAACACACACACACAGTATGCTAAGGGCAGCGTGCCAGCAGTAGCATATGGCCTGTATGTCCACAAGTGGAGATTTGTACACATAAAGGCCCTGTGAAATGCAATGATACCCTGTTGTTGGCTGATGGTACAATGTCAGGGAAGGGTGCACGTGTAGTCCACCACCCATAAACCTACAACCTCCACACACATGCAGCTCTGTTGGACATGTCCCAGAGACAGTGTTGCTGAAGACATACTGGACAGGAACAGATGGGGATATGTGTGTCAAAAGCAAAATATGGTTTAAGGAGGTGCAGGGAAAAGAGGTGAACCACAACATCTGGACAATAGGAAAGATCACCAAGGACATGTGTTCCCCCTGACTGCTGGCACAGACAATGTAGCTGTAGTTCCACCTACCCCAGACCACAGCATGTTGGCTGATTGACAGTCATGTGCCAATGCACCACAGCACCAGCATCTTCACCAAGTATGTCCTGTGCATTGGGAAACACAAGGGAAACAAACATATGTCATGTTCTAGCTGTGCAACACACACTGCACCTTCCTGTCCCCAGCTTTAAGACCCCACAACATCACATACAGACTGACTGTTCACTATCACACTGTCCATATCTCTCACATGTGAGAGGCATCACTGAGGTGTCGGAGGCAAACTACAGGGGTCCGTACTCTGTCTGTCCCTTCCCTCACCTCTCTGTTGTTGTGCACACTGGTCAATAGAAGTGTCTGCTCCCCACCATGTGTCAGCCTCACCACAAGGCTGCAGTCTTAGTCCTGGTCCCCCATATTGTCACCAATGCCCCCTCACCATGTGTACTGGTGTCCCAATGTCGTCTGTTACCCCACTGTCAATTGCTGTAACACATGGAAATATGCAGGGACACCTCCTGTATCCACTGTCCAAATACATTTCCTGGTGTGTACATCTCATACCTTCAATAATATTGACAGCTGTGTGCTGATGATGTGCACAAATAGATCTCAATGTCTGCGTCATGTCTGCTAAACCACACCCGCATGTCTGTTTCTGACCTGACCATGATGGCTGCATGTCATCCCACTGTGTGACAGTGAGAATGTCAAAGCATGGATAGCCTATATGTACACCTAAAAAAAACCCTCCCATCTGAGTCTCTGTGTGTATGTGGACATAACCTCCTTTGCTAGGGTCTGCAATTTAGTTGTTGTCGTGGACTGTACTCTCCTCCCCTACACACATACACAGCCTGTAGCTGAGGCATGTGGCTTATGTTGAGATAGCATCAGCTAGATATGCTGGGTCCTCCCTGAAAACACCCCTACAACACAATCCACCCACACATTCAGCTCTCAGCTCGCCTACTGTAACCCACACCTTGCTGATCTGGGCCGGATCACCTCTGTCTGTGTGTACATATGCAACACTGCACTGCATGGCTACTCTACAACAACAAAATGTAGCAATGATGCTCCCCCTGTCTGGACACTGCACAGGTCCCCATCCTTCACCATATCCATGTCAGGGCTAAGCGATGATCTACACATTCAGGCACACTGTGGGTTTGCACAAACACCCCTCAAGGATAGTTAATACCATCATGAAAAACTAGTACTGAGCATGTATATTGTGCTATGTATGACATGTAGCGCCATACAAAAGAAACACACACAGATCCAGCTGACAGGAGCATAACACCCACACAAGCAGCTCACAATTGTACAATAAAACCACACACAGCTGGACAACTGTCCCCAAACATGGTCTGCATCCCCACTGTGAATCTGGCACCACATGCCTTCCACCGTGCTGCACCCATAGCATCAAACCAACTAACTGTGGTTGCACAGCAGCTGCTATCACAATCAGCCACCAACCAGGAATGTGACCCCAAAACCTCCCACAGGCCTAGAACCTCCCACCCGCATAATCCACCACCACCACCTGCTGTTGTGCCCTGCCCACATGGTTTGTTTCACCCATGCCTTTATGTGACGTTGGGATTGCCTGTTAAATGTCAGTGCAGTGTGGCATCCTAATGATATTGTGATAGAAACGTTAACCTATATTACCAGCACACACATATAACAACAAATGTAGGTGGGAACATATGCATTACGTACATGAGAAGATCTCTGCAATCAACTCCCGCCTGACCGCTGTGCCCTCCCGTGTGTCACCGCTGGCACATACAGGGGGGCACCTCGGATCCTCCTCCAGATCCTCATTAATCTCTGCAGGGATATTGTGCCTGAGAGCAATGTTGTGCAGGATGCAACAGGCTATGATTATCTCTGCCACAGTCCGTGGCTGATATTGTAAGGCCCCGCCTGTCCTATCCAGACACCTGAAGCGACTCTTCAACACGCCAAAGGTGCGCTCTATGACAGAGCGGCTGGAGGCATGGGCCTCATTGTACCTCCGCTCTGCACATGTCTGTGGTTGACGCACAGGGGTCAGCAGCCAGGGGCGACACCCATATCCTGCATCACCTGCAGAAAGAAATGTGGCATGTTAATACAGGAGCTCATGTTCACCCAAATGGACACAGGTATAGACGTAAAAAACAAATGCAGAACACATCCTGACAGAAACATATGACATCACAACTATGCAGCTGAGAAAAATAGACATATGATGACAGAAAAGGACCACATGGCCTATCTAGTCTGTCCGTCCATGGCAACAACTACAACACTCCCATTTATACCTTTAGAGATTCTCTGTGTGTGGCCCATGCGTATTGTAATGCAGTTACTGTCCTCATCTCTACCACCTCCACTGTAAGACTATACCACAGATCCACTGATCCCATGTTCAAAGGATATGTCAGCATAGCAACCACAAAAGAACGTGCTGTCAATTGACGGAGGCGCCCTCCCAGAACATGTATGCCATGGAGGTCTGGCAAAGTCTCAAGCATATCACCTCTATTGCGCCTGTCCTCTAAGGTCTACATATTAAGATCGAGCAGTGTGTCGCCATATGCTGCATACTGCTGACCACAAATCATTTCAGTAGCTGTCCTCTGCACTGTCTCCATCCTGTTCACAGCCTTTTGAAGCTGCGGTCTACAGAATTGCACACTGTACCCCACATGAGTTTGCACCAATGACATATACAGAGGCAGTGTCCCTTCCTGTGTATCTGCTAACAATACCTCTCTGTATGCACCCAAGCAGCCCCCTAGCTTTTGGCGTTACCTTTCCAAACTGGTCATCTACATTAGGGTCGGCAGACACAACCACGCCTAGGTCCCGCTCGTCTACAGTGGCCAAAGGTACTGCACCCCCTATACTATCTTGCTCCCCTGGTTTGCTGCAGCCCAAATGCGTGACCTTACATATGCAAACATGAACTCCCAGCTACAAAGGTCCAGAACATTCATCCAGCTTAGCTAGACCCCTCCTCATGTTATCTAGTGCTTCCTGGGTGTCTACTCCAGTACAGATTGAGTCTGTGAACCTAAGACACACAAGACAAGGGTTAGTTGTATGGATTGGCAATAACATCAATGGTAAATAACATACAAATGCTAGCAGACAATTAACCAGCATCACAGGTGGATGTGAAGGGCACCAACCCCCCCTCCCCCCACATCACATGTGGGCAGATGCCCCACACACATACAAGGAGGGATCCAACACCAGGACAGACATTTGCACATGTGCGTAGTCACATGAACACCATGTGCAATGCATGTTATAATCTGGAAATACCCACCCAGCAATATACAGTCCGCATACCGGCCTGCCTCAAATTGTCTGAATAGTGCTGAGTGATGCAGGATATATGAGACATGGGTGGACCCTGCAAACCTAGGGACCACATTCAGAATATGCAGATTTGCATCACATACAACCTGAACATTCAGGGAATGATAGTGTTTGCGGTTGCGGAACACTACCTCCCTGTCTCTAGGCGGGACCAAGGCAACATGTGTGCAATCAATAGCTCCCATCATGTGTGGTATCCCGGCTAACGCCTCAAAGACCTGGTTCAGGGTCCCCCACTGTTGCCTAGTGTGGGGAAGGGCTATGTAACTCCCCACCTGGCTGACCATGGCATGCAGTACTTGGTGGAGACAGCGTGAGAAGGTGGGGAGGCTCATGCCACCCACTGCGGCCACAGATGACTAGAAACAGCCAGAGGCAAAGAAATGTAAGGCAGCAAGGAGCTTGACTAAACCTGGTATGGCATGAGACCGATCAGTAAGGGGCTCGAGGTCAGGTCTTAGATCCTCATAGAGCTCCCTAATAGCTCTTGTGCTCAGTCGGTAGAGGGAGATAACCTGGTCCTCACGCATGCCCTGGAGCTGGGCCCTGGGCCTGTAGAGGCGAGGCTGCCGAGCCTGCACCTCAGCACGCCTCCTGCGCTGTGCATGCACAGCACCTGCCTGGCCTGCCCCCACAGCTGCAGGTCTGATTTCAGCGGGACTACACCCATGCCCTGTGCCTCAGCCCCGTAGACACCATCTCCCCTGTCTGGCAACCGCAGCAGCTGCCCACCTCCCAGTGCAGCTGCGGAAAAAAAAAAACGCCATAAACTCCACCCGTCCGGCTCCCCTAACACAGTCAAACTCACACAAGAACTTCCCTAACCAGGGCACACACCTTACAAACCACACACAACCACACATACACACAGTACACCCAACACCAATAACAATTCCAGACACACTCCACCTGCTTTGACTCTCTCCGTTCCTCATTCCCAACACACACCTTCTCTCCCTCGCCTACAAAACACCCCTCAACGTGGACCAGGTGTGCAGGCTGATTTATAGTTGCATTTAACGCTGCGCATGCGCAGTTGTGCGAGCGCGGTGCATGTGCGCGCTGCACATGCGCAACTCGTTGTGCAGTTGCGCATGGGCATTTGGATGTGTGCGCCACGCATGTGGGGGCAGCACAAGTGGGTCTGATAACATGAATCCAGACTATGAGGTGGCTGGGCCACAGCAGCCACCCAGCAGAAGCAGGGCAACAGTGGGGGATGCAGCCAGCATCTCACAGGCTGGTGTGAGTCCTGGAGTGGAGGTCAACCAACGCCCCATGCAGGCACCTGGATTGTGAGGCGCACATCCCACAGGCACGGATACCATACTGGCAGAGCTGAGGGCCCATACTGCATTGGCACGGCGCAATGCTGAAGGTGGGTAACAACATACTGTCACAACCACAACGCCCAAACCAATAGTCTCTAGTTGGTGTGGGCGTGGTGGTTGTGGCAACATTCCTTCCTCAGCTGTTATATGTATGGTTCAAGTAGAAGGGATGTATTTGAGCAAACACACGGGTATGGCTTATGACAGATAATGTTTATGTTACACACACCAGAACAGCCCAGAGTCAGGTACCATCTACAGTTGCAGACATATGAGGAATGTTGCGTAAAGTGCAGCACGTTGTCAGCCAAACAAACAGAACGCAATCATTGCCCTTGAAACGGTCAGCGTCATGGCAGACGCCCAGCCTTCTCACAGAGAACAGGATGCCACCTGTCCTATAGTCATTGGACAACCAGAGCAAACAAAACAGAAACCTAAGTATCTTATGTCAATTAGCGTCACTCAGCCTCCATGCCCTGTAGTCTGCATCTCCAGGTGAAAAACAAGCCTAGGATATCAAATTAGCAGTCAAAATGTGTCAACAAACTCATATACCAGGATTTGCAGAGATTACAGGATCAAAGCACATATGTCTATGGCAGCAAATTATATGTCTGCCTGTGCAAAGGGTAAACACAACTGCCACAACAGCACGAATTATAGCATTGCACACAACCATATGTTGCAGTAATGTCCCCTCTCAAACCACACAGAAATGTACTTCCTCACTGCTTATGCTCTAAACATGGTCTCTCAAGGCTGCCTGTATGTCAACAACTCAGATCGACAGCTGGGCATACAGACAAAGCCATCAACATGTCCCCTTCCTGTAGCTCTGACACGGAGTCTCCCAATTGCATTGGTTTGGGACTCACCCACTCGATCACACAGGTCAGCTAACAACCTCTGTGGTATCCTGAAAGACTGGCCACCTCCCAGCTGCCACCCCTGTTGCCAACCTGACTCAGGGAAATCACCTTCCCAGCTCTGGGTATCGCAGCCCTTCCCCAGGGGTTAGCACCTGCTGTGGATTCCTCAGCATAACATTGTCCGTGCTTTTCTGGAGTCTGTACACCTATGCTGCATCCTCTGTTGCTCCCCCTGCTCCATCCAAACACTCCATACGTTTATCAAGGTGTATATGCACTGGTATCCAACCCCATCCCTTTCTTCCCAAGGTGTTTGTAAACCCCTCTGCTGTCAGAAACGTGATGCAGCAGTGCACTTGTGCAAGTAAGGGTTGATATCCTTGTGCTTCCACTCCCTCCCTCTGACTCTATAGCGCATCTCCTGTAACCTGTCCCAGCTGCGTTTATCCCACCTTTGAAAGGTGGTCCTGCCCTTCTGACCCTGCACACCTCACAGAGGCCCCGTGAACAGGGTGACTCCCTTATGCTGTTCACCTACCCCATGATCAGATTGGCAGACTTCGCCACAATACACACTGATCCC
Organism: Ichthyophis bannanicus; assembly: GCA_033557465.1. NCBI lineage: Eukaryota > Metazoa > Chordata > Amphibia > Gymnophiona > Ichthyophiidae > Ichthyophis > Ichthyophis bannanicus. The sequence continues at coordinate 610,505,554 of CM066031.1, read as the reverse complement.
CATGGGTGTCGGTGCGACATCCACATTTTGGATGGCAACATATGTGGGTGTGGATGATGTTGAGGGTCAGGTGCCATTGTCACAACCCCACACCCGGCCAGGGCACAGAGGTTGTGGGCTGCCATAATGTTCTGTAAGCAGAAGGTGAGAGAAACCCTGTTGCCTCCCGGTAGGCCAGCTGGGAGTGGTAGTTCCTCTGCCCAGTGACACAGAACAGTCGTGAGTTGAGTGGGAAGGCAAAATGATCAGATGTGTATCATGCAAAACCAAAAAGGTCAGTGTAGAGGAAGACAGGTGTTTGCTGGAGGGTATGTACAGAAATGAACGTTACTGCATTGTCACACTCTTTGCACCACAAATGTGCAGCATGTATCATGGGTAGGAAACAGAGCAAAACAAAGCAACTTTGTCTCCCCAAAGAAAAACACCTGCTCTATGTTCTGCTCTCACCCATCTATTTTCTACAGGTTTAGCAAAGCGACTCTATACGATCTGCCAAGCAGAGCGTGCAATCCATAGGACCTTTCCTGGGGCACTCTCATTAACGTCCAATTGCATGTCTACAAACCCATGGCCACCTGAGTGTTGCAGCAAGCTGTCATCACAGGGTGTAAGGGACCCTCCCCCTAAGAATTCGGCTGTTCCCCCTGGACACAGGTCTACACGGTAAGGTTTAGAAAACCCCGTGTCTGTGGAGACCCCTCTCTGGCTTTCAGCTAACCCTCTCCAGCTGTCCCAACATGCTTTCTGATTCTCTGGTTGCAGTCCTTGTCTGGAGCACTGCCCTAGAACTCTGTTCCAGGTTGAGCATATATAACAGCGTGCCCTAGTGCTGGTTTACCACCTGCGCAGACACTGAGGCCCGTGTATCCGGCAATGGGGTCCGAGGGTTTCCCTGTTCTCTCCCTCAAAGCAGGTGTCTATCAGCAATTTGTACCCTCCCTCCATCTGCTCTGCTGGCTGCAATTCCACAAATGCAGCTAGGTCCCTTACGTGGTCCCCAACTCGCTGAAGTCTGTGAGACTCTCCAACCATGTCCCCTCCCCTCTGGAGCTCATGTCCATCTCACGGACGCTGCTCCTGTCGTCCCCTCTGGAGCCCCTATCTGTATTTGGTATGTCTGTACCCTGAGGCCTGGCTATGCCTCCCTGAGCAGGTGTGAGTAATCAGGATCCAAGCTTGCTACCATGTTAGTGCTTGGGTGTGTCAGCTCAGCTTGTGTCTCCATCTGCTTGCCTCTCTCATGCACACACTGGGACGTGGGTGCTGGCTGACTGTCAGTCTCTCAAGAGGTACAATCATCTCTTCTCTCTATCTCCATAGGCTCTGTTTGGACCTCTACATCACACCATGCGCCATCTGTGCACCACCCTCCCGTGGTGTGTTTTGCCAGTGTACAACATGTGTGTGTGGCTCCAACACAAACATACTGTGCATGGCCATATACCCCAGGTGATCAGACAACGGCACCCATGGGAACCACTGGCACGGGCCCCCCAGACACCCTGGCCTAGCGGCAGCCTGCCATGGGTATTGTCAGAGTCTGCCAACATGATCTGCAATGTGCCCCAGCATTGCATTGAGGTATGGGACACATATATGGATAGGACTGTGTGTGCAGTTACCCCTCACATTCCCTGTCCCCCCTGAGACAACCAGTGTGCATAGCAGACATCACCATATCAACCTGCCAAACTGACATATTGTGGGCTATGTGGGTCACATAAGCCCTCATCGGGACACTGTCCAGGCATGCGATTGGTTCATGGGACACACATGTCGAACCCTGGCCATGCATATGCATGTGTGGCAAGCAGGAGTGTCCTGCATACTGTCATACTCCGCCCCCTGCCCTAGGCTTGGTGGGCTGGGGTAGCCAGTAGTACTCGCTAGTGATGGTTCCATCAAACACCCTCCCCTTGCAATGCATGGTGGGAAATGTAGTCTTCCCTCTGATAACAAATAGTCATGGAGTCAGAGTTACAGGCAAGGATGTGACAAGGTTTATTCCGCCACCCAATGAAAAGGTACAAAATCACTGCACCGGTATAACTATCCAGCAGTGCCTAAGACGGTTCTGTACACAAGTGTGCTGGCAGAGGTTACATTCATTCAATCCAAAAGCAGCTGTTTGCCACGTATACAGAAAAACAATCAAACATGGCAGCGTCCTTTAGCAAAGCAAAGCTATTTGGTTATTTGGGTATCACTCAGCTTCGCAGGGGCTTCCCATACTATCTGCAAAGCACAACGTACAATCCATAGGTTGGTCAGTCTCAGAGGATGCACTCCCCTTACAGTACACCTGCATTACTGCAGGTACCTGTGCTGAACTGCCCTGCTGCACACGACTGGCAAATGCCTCAGGGTGTTTCCCACCTTAAACCCTCTGTGGGTTGTCTACACACACTACTAGTGAATAGGGATAGGCAGTACCTTGCCTGGAAAACACCCCTCTCTGCAGTTTTGCGGCTAGCTCATGCCAGCTCTGAGGACACAGTCCCCTGCTGTATAGCCTACGTTACTCCCTGGAGCTCTGCCATGGATCCCCAATCAAGGCTGTGTCATGTAGACCTCTGCACTGGGTTGTGGGTACCCACCTCTGGACTCCCGGCAGCTGGTTCTGTCAGTGCTCGGGTTTGATGGTTGCCATTCTCACCCTCCCTGTGCACCCCAGACCACCTTTGTGTCCCCTCCCACTCTGCCTCACTTGCTTCAGTCCCTTTCCCCCATGAGGCTGCCTAACTCCAGTTACTGTGTGCCCTCCAACTGTGCCCCCTCTTGGGCTGCTTCTCCTCAACCTTCCTGTGAGCGCCACTGCTGCTCTCTAGCCGTGGATGATGTCCCTGGTTCCTGCTCAACCTCTAGGACTGTCTAGACATGTGTTTCTTATTGGTCCCCGAGCCTGTTGCTACGTCTGCAAGACGTGTGTGTGTCAGGGCAGCTTGTGGATCTCTGTGTTTGCTCTCCCCAGAGAACTGCTGGACCATGTGCTGTGCAGGGCTGTGACCTTTCCTAATGTTTGAATGATGACTTTCACCTCTATCCATGTGTCTACTAGAGTCTGCCCTATCACAATAACGTTCTGGTGGTATATGCATGACATGTGTCTGTGTGACGGTTGATTACTGGAGAGGTATCTTACATAACACCCTGTGTCCCACCCACAGGCACTCGGCAGGCACTCCAGAACATCTACAGGGCGATGGGGGAGAATACAAGTGAGCTGAGGCTGATCTGGGAGGAGATTCGTTCAGGGCTGTTCACCCACATTGCTGACGCCCTGGAGGGCATCCTGGCCCTGATGCATCAGGCAGCACCAGCACAAGCACCAGAGGCACCAGGAGAGGGTGCAGCACCGCGGGGGGAGTTGGCCCATGGGAGGCGTGGCCGTCCATGCAGGAGGTGATGTTGTGCACAATAAACAGCTGTGACCCACAACATGCAATGTGTGTTTCCAATGTGTGTCTCTGTGGTCCCTTATGAAGTGTGCAAATGCATGTCGTGTCCCTGACCATACGACCTGCACCCAGGCCCCTCGCTGGTGGGGTGTCTGCACTGCCAGGTATTACTGCACAGATGCCATCACATGCCATGTGTGCCATGCACAGTGTGTGGTCACTGCCCCTGGGCTGCAGTGTGGCGGTTTACACAGCCACCTGGGTTGCAACAGGGGGACTGTCCTGTGGTCACATGTTCAGTGTTGTGGTCCATCACCATTTCCCTCCACTCATACCCCCAACATTGGATGCATATGTGTGACCGTTGCCCCTGCCTGCAACACTGCTGACGTGTCTGGCCCCCCCCCCATAGGCATGCATGTGGCACAGGCAGACATGGGTGGCTTGCATAGGTCGGCTGCTGCTTCCCACAAACGCATTTGGTCACACTACGCCCATCCCTGTGACATGGATTTTCCGGGGACGCCCTCTACATTGCAACATCTCATGCACCACCCTGGACTCACACCCCTACACACATGGTCAGCCCCCATGACTGCATGTGGAGCCCATCCACGTATGATATCCATATCTTCCTTTACTGCACATACCTGTCCACACACATATCCCATGCTTGCATCCAGAGTGAGTCGGTAAGGAAAGCACGTGACTATTGTGCCTTGCAAAAACAACTAACAGTTTACTGTCAACCAACATAAATGTGTGTGACATCGCAACCCATCCCCTGCCGCATCTCCATTGGTGGAACACAGGACAGCACAGGGCACATGTGTGGGCGTCACAGGTGCCATCACTCACGCCTGTGATGCCCTTCAGGGGATGGCCGTCGACAGGGCAGCTGCTCCACCTCATCGGCCACTCGCTGAACAGCTCCCGTCAGCCACTGGCAGGTGTGCAGCAGAAGATGGAGGGTGCGTTCCACGCCATTCAGTGCCACAGACATGTCATGCACACACATGCCACCACACACACACATAGTGCCAGGGATCTTTGTGGTGGCATGTGCATGTGACGTGTGTGTGGCCCTGGAAGGTGTATCCACACTCCGCCACATCTTCTGCAGACACCTGCAGTGGCTGGCGGGAACCCACAGTGCCCTGTGCAGCCCTGTGTTCCCCACCACCCTCCCCCCACCATGCACCCCCCTCTGCCCCCCTGCCACCTCCCACCCACCCTCCACACCATCCTCCACCCCTCCCCCCACCCCCACATCAGCCACATCCTCCCCCTCCCCTGGCACCCCACCCCCCACAGCCACCATGGCCCCATCATCCCGCTCCTCGGGGGAGAACACTGCTGCCACCTCCTTGGCCTTGCCCTCTGACTCCTCCTCAGGGTCCTCCACCACCACCACCTCCACCTCCCTCGCATGGTGGGTAGGGGGGCACCTCAGGGCATAGATGGACGTGGTTGGGTCCTCACCATTGTCATCGCCCCCTCTGGAAGATGACAGTCATTAACACACTATCATGTGTGTCACATAACACATGTACATATGCAGCCACCACACAGGCTGGTGGGCCAATGTGACCTTTGTACCTGGGCAGCAGGCTCGGCAATACTCACCATCTTGGTGTGACTCTGCACCCCTCTGGAAGTGGGCAAGGTACGCAGGGTGGTGCTGATGCAGCTCCCGCCCCTTCTTCCTCAGATCCACTACCTGGGGATATGCAAACAATGGGTGGGGTCATCAGTGACCGGTTATCTCTGGTGGGTGGCCAACAAAAACATACATCTGTGGGGGCAGCATCTTGCTGCTCCTGCTCCACCGCGATGTGTGGCATGTACAGCATAGTTACCCACCTGTAACAGGTGATCTCTGGGAACTGCGGGAATAGGTCTGCACATGTGTGTAGCGCCAGTACTAATGGAGCCTGTGTGGGAATGCCCCGCACCATCCAATAAGAATGCATTTAGCAGCATTGCACAGTGCCTGCGTGCTGTCCTCCCCCATTTCACAAATGCCTCTCTCCACTTGAGTGTAAAGCTGAGGCAAACAGAGAGGGAGAGAGAGAGAGAGAGAGACAGGGAAGGGGAGATGGAGAGAGACATCCCCTAGGGGAGATGGCTTGGGTGTGAGGACCTATCACTGCTGTTCCGGGACATCAACTGGTACAGGTGGGTAACTATGCGATCCCCGCAAACAGGCAGGAATTAGTCTTCACATGTTAGTACCCCCTAGTCATAGATGCCAGGGAAGGGTCCCCAGAGTGGTGGGGCCCTGAGCAGGGGTGCCACTACCTCCCATGGATCTATGGCATCCCTTATTGGAGGCGGGTTGCAGTTGGGTACATATGGGAGAGGTGTTGGAGAGCAGCCTGAACAAACATAGCATCCCTGCGGCAGGCTCTATCTGAGCCATGAAGGTGTGAACCGAGGACCAGGTAGCTGCTCGTCAGATGTCGTTCACACAGGCGGAATGGAGGTGAGCCCTAGAGGCTGCCATGGCTATCACATTGTGAGCAGTGACATGGGCCTACAGTGAACGTTGTTTGCCATGATAGATGTAAGTAAGACAGTTAGCAATCCAGTAGGATAGAGCTCTTTGAGAAGCTGCTGTACCCACATGGGACGGATCAGAGTGTAGGGATAGCTGAGCAGACCTTCTGTGTTACTGGGTCCCCTGCAGATAGAAAGCCAGAGCTCCTCTACATTCCACAGTATCATGAGTCGTCTCTGCATCTGGGGCATGAGGCTATGGGACGAATACAGGTAGATGTACCTGTTTGTTCAAATGAAAGTACGCCACCACCTTAGGCATGACGTGTGGATGTGTCCGTAGGACGGCCTTATCATGGTGAAACCTTGTGTATGGTGGATCAGCCACTAGAGCTTGCAATTCACTGATACGCCTTGCTGATGTGATTGCAAGAATGAATAGTAATGTCCAGGACAGAAACATCATGGACGTAGTGGGTACAGGCTCAAAAGGCGGCAGCATAAGCTGGCCTACAACCAGATTGTGACCCCATGTCACTTGAGGTGGTTTCAGGTGAGGTGTCCTTAGAGGCAGGCCTTCCCCACATCAGGGTTTGAGCGGGTGGTAGGAAATGGTTTGGCCATTGATGCGTGGAGATGATGCAGCAATGGCATGCCAATGGGCTCTGACTGACTTACGTTGGAGACCAGTGTTTGATAGGTAACAGAGGTAACCCACCAATGCTTCTCTGGGGATGGCACGAGGGTTGACACCCTTTTGTGGACACCAACTGGAGTCTCTCTTCCACTTGAACAGATGAGACCGCCTTGTGGGAGGTTTCCTGGAAGCATAAAGGACATCACGCACTTCCGGGGGGGGGGGGGCCACAACCTTTTCAGCCTTCCGTAGCCAGGCTCTGGGGTGTACAGACTGGGGGTTTGGATGTCATAGTGTCCCCTCCTCCTGCGACAGGAGGTCTGTGGCAGACAAAATGTCCAGGTGTGGGACCTGGGACAGCTGTGGATGCAGAGGGTACCATACCTGGTGTTGCCAGCGTGGGGCTATGAGGATCAGGTTGCCTCTGTCCCCCTGGAGCTTGCATAGGGTCTGGCCTATCAAGGGAATGGCAGCAGAGGCATCTAGGGATTCATGCCCCCAGGTGGGGAGAAAGCATCCCTTGCTCGGCTGCCATGAGCCGGAATTGGTGGACAGAACCGTGTACGTGTGGCAATTGACAGACTTGCAAAGCGCTCTATATCTGAGGTTCCCTAGAGTTGAAATAGTCTGGAGAGGTGGTCCATGTGTAGGGACCATTTGTGCGGAAGCAGAACACTACTGAGTCTGTCTGGCCAATATCTCTGATTGCCAGGGAGATGGGCCGCCAGGAGATGGGTCTGATGCTGTCTTGCAAACGCCCACAGTTGAGGAGCTTCATTGCAAAAGGACAGAGAGCCTGTTCCTCCTTGTTTGTCCACCTAGGACATGGCTACATGATTGTCTGTGTGAACTAGTACTCTGTTGCCCTGTCCAGTAGATGAGCACCCCACCCCACTTTGGCAGCATCTGTTGTTATGGTGATCAGAGGTGGGGGTTGCAGGACAGTTGGCCCCTCCAACCGGTTGGGTGCTGAATGCCACCAGTCCAGGGACTGGGTAAGGCGGTCTGAGATCACTCTGAGATCTGAGAGACAGCCTGTTGCATGAGTCCACTGGGGGAGGCGGGACCATTGGGCTGCTCTCCTGTGGAGACGTGTGTAGGGGACCACATGCACCATAGATGCCATGTGCCTCAGCAGCTGGAGCATCTCTCGAGCCAAGAGATGAGTTGTTTGTAGTGCTTAAGATACCAGTTGCACAATGCACGGACAGTGAGTCTGCAGCAGATACGTCGTTGCCAGTCTGCTATCTGGCCTTGCTCCTCTGAACTCCAGTGATTGTGTGGGAGTCAGAAAGGATTCCCAGAGATATCTGAGACAGCCTAGATATTGGCGTACAAGCAGTGTGTAAGAGGGAGAGAGGCCTGGGCTTCTGTCTGTGACTCTGTCCGGATGGCCCACTCGTTCAGGTAGGGGTGGACACATATTCCCCTGGTATGGAGGAAAGCAGCTCCCACAGCCATGCTCTTTGTGCATACTGTGGGTGCTGAGGCAAGGCCGAAGGGAAGACCTTTGTAGTGATAGTGCCTTCCTTGATAGCGGAACCAAAGGAACCTATGGGGTGATTGGTGGCTGTGAACATGAGTATAGGCATCCTTGTAACCTGGGAAACACAGCTAGTCCTGGCTGTGGAGGTAAGGTAGTAAGGTTCCTACTTAAATCATTTTTGATTTCACCCTGAGACATAACCTGTCCAGTCCTCTGGGATATCAAATGGGTCTGTGACCTCCTGTTGTCTTTGTTATGAGGGAATAGGGGGAGTAGAACCCGGAACCATGTTGATGATGAGTTACCTCTTGTATTCCTCCTGACCTAGGATACGTTTTACCTCTGGATTCAGTTGGGGTGCGGTTGTGAGAACTGACCTTCCTTAATATTGTAGGAGGAGGCAGGCTTTGGGAATGAGGCCTGTACCACCTTCTATGATGGACAGAGTCCAGGGTTCTTATGTTCTGTCCCTCCATCCGTGGATGAGGTGACATAAACTTCCTGAGATTGTTGATGTTTGTTTTCCGTGGATGGCCTTGGAGGGCATGTAGTCTATCAGGTACTCAAAGGCCCTGTGGGGGCTGCCACTGCTGGGTCTGTTGCGGCTGGGTAGCTCTCAGCTTTATTGGCTTAGTAGATTGTTGACCTCTCACTTGGTTTGCAGCTTGTCGTGCTGTGAGGGCTTGTGTGCATCAGTGATGCTGAGAGCTAAACTATCGGTAGTTTAACTACTGGCAGGGTCTCCCAAGATGGACAGGTCTCAGCTGAGGTGCCAGACGAAGACAAACCACCCATCTGGGCAGCAGCAGAATGGGATAGTGTTGACGGCGGAGGATCACATTTCTGTGACAACGGCAACAACACCAAACTTAAACTGCGCGGAAGGAAGGCCCGGCAATCTACTTCTGTATCTTGCCATGAAACCCAATGGATAGTTACAACAAAACAAATTGTGCTATGGTGCTGGAAGATGAGACTCCCAGGTCGGAAGGCACTCAACTAGCTACTGGGGAAGAGCTGAAGACTTTTCAGAGTAAAGCCAGCATTTATGATGTGGTTGGATCAAAGCCTTCGGGAAGTCTGACTGCTGATGTAGCTGCGCATGAAATGAGAGTCAGAAGCTGTAAAGATGTCTTACACATTGGAACATGGAACGTACGAAGCATGAACCAAGGGAAGTTGGAAGTGGTCAAGAATGAAATGGAACGTGTACAACTTGATCTGTTGGGTGTCAGCGAACTGAAATGGACTGGCATCGGGCACTTTGCATCAGATGATCACATGGTCTACTATGCTGGAAATGAAAGACAAAGAAGAAATGGTGTTGCATTTATAATAAAGATGAAACTTGCAAGAACTGTAATGAAATACAATGCAGTCAGCGAACGCTTAATCTCTATTCGTCTACGAGGATTGCCTATCAACACAACTATAATTCAAGTATATGCCCCAACAACAGCTGCAGAAGAGAATGAAATTGAAGAGTTCTATGAACAAGTACAAGCTGAAATTGACAGAACATGCAAACAGGATATCCTGATAGTCATGGGTGACTGGAACGCAAAAGTTGGCAACAAAGAAGAAGGCAAAGTAGTTGGAAAATATGGACTTGGCAACAGAAATGAAGCTGGAGAAAGATTGATAGAATTCTGCAAGACCAATGATCTATTCATCTCAAACACCTTCTTTCAGCAACACAAGCGACGACTGTACACATGGACTTCACCCAATGGATTGTATAAAAATCAAATTGACTACATCTGTGGAAGTCAACGATGGAAAAGCTCTGTAACATCAACAAAGACAAAACCTGGAGCTGACTGTGGTACAGATCATCAACTACTAGTATGCAAACTCAAGCTAAAGTTGAAAAAGAGCAAACCACTCATGAATGCACCAAAATATGACCTTGAGAATATACCACTGGAATTTAAAGACTGCGTGCAAAATCGATTTGCTGCCTTAGATACAAATGACAGAGCTCCGGAAGAGTTATGGAATGACATCAAGAAGGTTGTGCTGGAAGAAAGCGAGAAGTCTCTACAAAAGGTGAAAAAGCAAAAACGGCCAAAATGGATGACGGAAGAAACTCTGAAAATTGCCCAGAAACGCAGAGAAGCTAAAGCCAAAGGAGAAAGAAAGACAATCGCAGACCTCAACAGAGATTTCCAACGTGCAGCAAGACAGGACAAGGAAAAGTACTACAATGACACTTGCAAGGAAATAGAAGCAGAAACTATTAGAGGAAGAACAAGATCGGCTTTCCTAAAGCTGCGAGAGTTAAAGAAAAAGTTCCAGCCTCGAATTGGAATGTTACAAGATGCTCAAGGTTCTATGTTGAATGATGCTGAGAAGATCAAGAAAAGGTGGAAGGAATATACAGAGTTTTTATATGATAAAGATCAAGTGGACCAACAGCCGTTTCAACCTATACCTTATGATCAGGAACCATTGGTGATGAAAGAAGAAGTTGAAGCAGCATTGAAAGCCTTATCAAAGAACAAAGCACCAGGCATTGATAGCATTCCCATAGAAGTATTGCAGCAATCTGATGCAGCTGTTACCGTACTTACAAGGCTCTGCCAAGAAATATGGAAGACAACATCATGGCCAACTGACTGGAAAAGATCTGTGTTTATACCAATACTAAAGAAAGGTGATCCAACTGACTGTGGAAATTATCGCACAATCGCTCTGATCCCACATGCCAGCAAGATTCTACTGAAGATTATTCAAAAGAGACTACAGCCATACCTAGAACAAGAACTACCTGAAGTGCAAGCAGGGTTCAGGAAAGGGCGAGGAACGAGAGACATCATTGCGGATGTGAGATGGATCCTTGAAAAGACTAAAGAATACCAAAAGGATATCTATTTGTGCTTTATCGACTATAGCAAGGCTTTTGACTGTGTAAACCATGAGAAACTCTGGGCCACATTAAGAAGCATGGGTATACCAGAACACCTGATCGTTCTCTTGCGCAATCTGTACATTGATCAAGAAGCAACAGTTCGAACGGAACAAGGAGAAACAGAATGGTTTAAAATAAGCAAAGGTGTAAGACAAGGCTGCATACTTTCCCCCTACCTGTTTAATTTATATGCAGAACAAATCATCAGAGAAGCAGGACTGTATGAAGACAACAGAGGTGTGAAGATTGGTGGAAGACTCATCAACAACCTTCGCTATGCTGATGATACCACATTACTGGCTGAAAGTGAAGATGATCTGAAACATTTGCTTCTCACAATCAAAGAACATAGTCTCAAAATGGGCCTGCACCTTAATGTAAAGAAGACAAAGATCATGACAACTGGCATAATCAACAGGTTCATCGTTGAAGGAGAAGAAATTGAAATTGTGAACAACTTTAACCTACTTGGATCAACTATCAATAAAGAAGCAACAAGCAGTCAAGAAATCAGACGACGCATTGCTCTTGGCAGAATGGCTATGAAAGACCTAGATAAGATTCTCAAGAGCAGAGATGTCTCTCTCCATACAAAGATTCGACTTGTTCAAGCCATGGTATTTTCAATAACATCATATGGATGTGAAAGCTGGACAGTGAAAAAGACAGACAGGAAGAAAATTGATGCCTTTGAATTATGGTGCTGGCGGCGAATACTGTGTATACCATGGACTGCCCGAAGAACAAACCAGTCGGTACTAGAAGAGATCAAACCTAAGCTTTCTTTAGAAGCTCAGATGACAAGACTTTGACTTTCATACTTCGGACACATCATGCGAAGAGAGAGATCATTAGAGAAAGACATCATGCTTGGCAAGATAGAAGGTCAACGCAAAAGAGGAAGGCCAGCAGTGAGATGGATTGCTACAATAACAGCAGCTACGGGTACCAGTCTGTCAACAATGAGCCGCCTGACTGAAGACCGAACACAATTTAGGATAGCTATCCAGAGGGTCGCCATGAGTCGACTCCGACTCGACGGCACTTAACAACAACAAGATTGTTGACCCTTTCTATCAGCGTAGCCTGAGGGTGGTACATGCTGAGCATTGGACTACTAGTATCCGTTCTTTTTGGACAGGGACGGCTCTTTGACAGCTTTCCTCTTTGCAGGATCTAAGATCTCTGACAGCCTGGTCAAGGTGAATCTGTCAGCATCCAATTCTTTGGATGTTTGCTGCCACTTTGTCCCTGACAGGTTTCAACCAGTACAGGGGATGTTGACCAGTTTATCCTGTAGCCAGTATTCCAGGTTAGAGGCTTACAGCCAGGCAAGTGTCCTTGACACAATGGCAATGGCAGAGACTCTGCCTATGCCCTCAAAACAGTCCAATGCTACCCTGCTGACAGCTTTAGACTTGTTCTGGGCATGCTTGACAGGTGATACATACTCCTCTCCTCTGTCATCTGGGAGAGGTGGACTTAGCAGTTCTAGATCTCCTGCGACCTCCGTCAAGAACATTCCCATGTACAGGATATTGGAAGCCATCATGACTGACAGCATGGATGCATGGCAGACACGGCAACCCAAAGCATCTAAGGTCGTACACCCCTACCAGGAGGGTTGGAGGCATGTCGTCTGTGACATTAAATTATCATCAAAGCAGACTCCACCACAATGGATTGCTGAGGGGGCTATGTTGTTTGAGGACCAGGGGACGGAGGGCACAGGGTACATAGTATACAGCTAGTGGGAATATGGGGAGGTGGTGAGAGGTGTCTCCCATCTTTTCAGGAGAGGATCCTGTATGATCTGATGTATTGGCAGGGTGGCTGCCTCCTTTGGAGCTTGGGGATATTGTGGATTCTCTAGCTCCTGTGGCCTGTGCTCAGATTCAGTTGCCACTGAGATGGAGCGGCCCTTGACTACATGTCTGAGGAAATCCTGGAGGGACATATCCTCAGGCGAGGACAGTCTCCTCTTGGAGGATGCAGGCCCCTTCTGGAGAGATACATTAGTACCCTCTGAGCTGTCACAGTCACCAGACTCCTCAAAGGATTGGACGTATCTTCACACAGGGTGCTCTGGTTTAGTGCGGTTTTGTTACCGATTGGCGTGGGTACAGGAGTGACCTGGTACCGGTCTGTCGGAAATGGCACCCATCAGCACTGATGGTGCAGTTGCCCATGCCGGGACCCCAATCTGTGTGGATACCGGTGATGCAATGTGCGGAGTCTGGGGTGGTAACGAGGGCTTTGATGCCACAAGGATATCCGGCAGACTGCGTTTGATGGCCAGGATCCTCTGGTCCAGTGACACTGCCTATGTGTGTGTATCGGTACCGGCCAAAGCCAGTACCCCAACGCATGGCCCATGGAGTTCAGACGAGGTTGCGGCCTCCAGAACTTGCTGTAGGGCCAAAGTGGCTCTGGAGGCCGGGGAATCCCACCAGGGCTGTTTGGTCAGAGTGCGTTCCTCAGGGGCAATGCCGGGGCATTCCAATGTTTGGAGGGGGATGTACCCTTTGAGGAACGGCCAGATTTCTGTTTGTTTACATGAGATCCACGGGAGGAAGGAAAATCCCCTGAGGACATGGATGCCACCATGGCCACGTCGGAGGGGAGGAGGGTACTGAGCTTGGCTGCTCTGTTCTGCCGACCCCTCTTGGATAACATCCCACAGGCCAAACATTCAGACATGGAGTGAGTGGGCCCTAAGCATTCGAGACACCAAGCATGGTTGTCAGTGACAGAGGAGGTACCGGCACATTTTGAGCATGTCTTCAAACCCGAGGAATGATTTTCCATGATGGAGGTGGGATTAGGGCCTATGCACAAACCAAGAGGAGACCTACAGAGGAGATTTTCACTCTTCCTCTGGTAGTTTATTTGTGTGAGGTAAACACAACTTGGAGAGACGGGAATTAAAACACACCTGTGTTACCGGTAATGAAAACGTAGGCAGACGCTGCCACAGGAGTGACAATAGCATAGAGGTGTTCTGCGCAGACAGGAACGATGACCTGCTGGCTCTGTGGAACATGATGAACTGGAGAGCAGCATTTGGGAAAGGCATCAGGGCAGCACGCAGGCTCTGTGGGATGCTCCCATATGCTGTCCTATTGGACGCTGGGAAGCGGTCACACGCAGGCTGCGACATTGCAGATAATACCCACGTGACAACTAATTCATGCTTGTTCCTGGGAATTAACTGTTCCCAGTGCCAACTGGATGCATAGCTGTGGGTCTGGGCATGTGTGCATTGACACCTATGTGCAGTGTGCGTGGCACCCTGAACACACCATTCCATTCCCCTGTGGCCCCCTTGCATGACATGGCACAACCATACCATGTTTGGGTTGGCAATGATGGTGTCCAGGGTACCCCCCCCCCATCCCTGTATGTGGTCTGTTGCACACATTTGTGTTGTCATGATCTACACATGTCATCCAAACCAACCCCACTGGCAACAGGATATCCCAACACACATGGGTGATGTGTCCATACATGGGACATTGGGTGGCTGGCCCTATGCACCTTACCAGGGGCCTCTTCCATGACATTTGGCTTTCTACAAGGCCCTGGATAGAAATGCTTGACCCACTACAAGCATTGTGTAACCTATCTGTCTTGGGGATACTGGTAGGTACGTCTGACCTAGATTGGCCACTGTTGCAAAGGGCATATTGGTCTTGATGGACTTGCGTCTGTCCCATTCTGGCCTATCTGATGTTGTTATGTTCCTATGACCTGGGCCTTGTATGGTTAGGGCAGGTGTGCCTGCCAACACCAGGGGCAGGGGCCATTGCACGTGTATAGGCTATTGCCACCTGTGCTCATGTCTGGGTCTAAGGCTGTGGTGTGCAACCCCAACAGGTGCATGTATCCTTCCAACAGCATCTGTAATGTTCATCTGCAAACAGGTGTGGGATTCCTGGCGGGTGGGCAGATGTGTGACCTGACTCAGTATACAGTTCTGGGGACATGTCTCTGTCACAGGCCTTCATAATCTGATCTCATAGCTCATGGGGGTGAGGTGTTTCTACGCACAAACACATCTGCGCCTACCATATCATCTGGATACATCAACGGTGTGTGTGATGAGGTGTGGACCCCATGGACTAGGGGAGATGTGCAACCTACCCACCATACCCTAACACAATATCTGACTGACATACCCACCGTTGCAATCAGGTCTCAGGCCCCCTGGGGTTTGGGTGTCCTAGTACACAGCATCAGCAACATACAGCATAGCAACAGGGTGACTGCCAGGACACCATACGCAGGTCTCAGGACCCCTGGGGATAGGGAGAATGTATTGAACAGCATTGGCACACACAACCCCATATCACCAGGGTGACTGACAGCCCACTCTGATGGGCTCTCAGGACTCCTGGAGATAGGGAGAATGTATTGAACTGCATTGGCACACGACCCCATATCACCAGGGTGACTGACAGCCCACTCTGATGGGCTCTCAGGACTCCTGGGGTTAGGGGGGATGTATTGAACAGCATTGGCACACATAACCCCATATCACCAGGGTGACTGACAGCCCACTCTGATGGGCTCTCCGGACTCCTGGGGTTAGGGGGGATGTATTGAACAGCATTGGCACACACAACCCCATTTCACCAGGGTGACTGACAGCCCACTCTGATGGGCTCTCAGGACTCCTGGGGATAGGGAGAATGTATTGAACTGCATTGGCACACGACCCCATATCACCAGGGTGACTGACAGCCCACTCTGATGGGCTCTCAGGACCCTTGGGGATAGGGAGAATGTATTGAACAGCATTGGCACACACAACCCCATATCACCAGGGTGACTGACAGCCCACTCTGATGGGCTCTCAGGACTCCTGGGGTTAGGGGGGATGCATTGAACAGCATTGGCACACACAACCCCATATCACCAGGGTGACTGACAGCCTACTCTGATGGGCTCTCATGACTCCTGGGGATAGGGAAAATGTATTGAACTGCATTGGCACACGACCCCATATCAGCAGGGTGACTGACAGCCCACTCTGATGGGCTCTCAGGACTCCTGGGGATAGGGGGGATGTATTGAACTGCATTGGCACACGACCCCGTATCACCAGGGTGACTGACAGCCCACTCTGATGTGCTCTCAGGACTCCTGGGGATAGAGGGGATGTATTGCACAGCATTGGCACACACAACCCCATATCACCAGGGTGACTGACAGCCCACCCTGATGGGCTCTCAGGACTCCTGGGGATAGGGGGGATGTATTGAACTGCATTGGCACACGACCCAATATCACCAGGATGACTGACAGCCCACTCTGATGGGCTCTCAGGACCCCTGAGGATAGGGAGAATGTATTGAACAGCATTGGCACACACAACCCCATATCACCAGGGTGACTGACAGCCCACTCTGATGGGCTCTCAGGACTCCTGGGGTTAGGGGGGATGTATTGAACAGCATTGGCACACACAACCCCATATCACCAGGGTGACTGATAGCCCACTCTGATGGGCTCTCAGGACTCCTGGGGATAGGGAGAATGTATTGAACTGCATTGGCACACGACCCTATTTCACCAGGGTGACTGACAGCCCACTATGATGGGCCCTCAGGACTCCTGGGGTTAGGGGGGATGTATTGAACAGCATTGGCACACACAACCCCATATCACCAGCGTGACTGACAGCCCACTCTGATGGGCTCTCAGGACTCCTGGGGCTAGGGGGGATGTATTGAACAACATTGGCACACACAACCCCATATCACCAGGGTGACTGACAGCCCACTCTGATGGGCTCTCAGGACTCCTGGGGATAGGGGGGATGTATTGCACAGCATTGGCACACACAACCCCATTTCACCAGGGTGACTGACAGCCCACTCTGATGGGCTCTCAGGACTCCTGGGGATAGGGGGGATGTATTGAACTGCATTGGCACACGACCCCATATCACCAGGTTGACTGACAGCCCACTCTGATGGGCTCTCAGGACTCCTGGGGATAGGGGGGATGTATTGAACAGCATTGGCACATGACCCCATAGCACCAGGGTGACTGAAAGCCCACTCTGATGGGCTCTCAGGACTCCTGGGGATAGGGGGGATGTATTGAACTGCATTGGCACACGACCCCATATCACCAGGGTGACTGACAGCCCACTCTGATGGGCTCTCAGGACTCCTGGGGATAGGGGGGATGTATTGAACAGCATTGGAACACACAACCCCATATCACCAGGGTGACTGACAGCCCTCTCTGATGGGCTTTCAGGACTCCTGGTGATAGGGGGGATGTATTGAACTGCATTGGCACACGACCCCATAGCACCAGGGTGACTGACAGCCCACTCTGATGGGCTGTCAGAACTCCAGGGGATAGGGGGGATGTATTGAACAGCATTGGCACACAACCCCATATCACCAGGGTGACTGACATACCATTTGGGCCACGTTTCGCGACCCCTGGTGGTGGGCAAGAGGTGTTACCCTGCAAATGCAGATCCCACCATAGCTGCATGATGTTTTGGAGAGCCCCTTAGGCAGATCTCTGGGCTAGCTGTGTTACAGTGTGTTGTAGCACATCAACAGCAGCAGCTGCCATGACACCAGGATTGCATGAGGACCTCTGTGACCACGTCCCTCGCCACCTGGTCACAGGGCAAACCACTCAGATGTGATACAAAGACAATATGGCATGTGGGTTCACTACCTGAACACAGCAGCACGGACAGCTGCAATCAACACTGGCTGTGTATATGGATCTACTGACCTGTCCCCATACACTTACTTCCCGTGGCTAGTCTGCCACACGATTGAAGCGGCGTGTGACCCTTTCCCAGGCCCTGCAGACTTTGCCCATGTCGTGGAGCCTGGAGGCCCCAGGGAACAGCTTGTGCTGCTTCCCTCCAATTAATTGAGCCAGGTAGCGCAGCTCACGGCTATTGAAGGCTGGCTTCCTTGATCTGGTCGCCATTTTGCTGACTGCCCAGATGAACACACGCATGCACGCTGCGCAATTCACGGGCATGCGCCTCGCAATTCGCGCGCATGCGTGCCGCAACTCACGCAGGTGCACGAAGCAGCTCACACACCTGCGCGCCGCAACTCGCACATGCACACCGCAACTCGCACATGCACGCATCTTTCTGCTGCACACGATATGGTGTCGCCAAGTAATTCTACGGATCTCTGCTGCAGGCACACATTGCACTGCTGTGTCTCACATTAAAAAAAAAACACTTAGATTATTAGGACTTTTTCTTGTTTACACACTTGGGTCTCAAACCTATCAACACTTCCCCACTGGCTCCTAGGGCATTGTATGATGCGGTGTGCTATGCCTTTCACATAGCAGTGACTGCCAAGAGAGTTACAACAAGGGGTCCTGACAGCCCATCAGTGTGGGCTGTCAGTCACCCTGGTGATATGGGGTTGTGTGTGCCAATGGAGTATGTTCAGTAGTTCATCTCAATGTGAGCCCAGCAATGATGTGCAGGATGCCATAAGGGGGGGGGGGCTTCTGATCTAGACATAGGACATGCACAATAGGTTGCGTAGCGCACATGATGAGGCGATGGAGGTAGGCATGCCACGTTAATGCACGTTAATCGTAAGTATGTGTGCTGACATACAGACATAGTGGCAGAGGTGTAGCACATTGGTTGACAGACCGCCTTATGGTACAGGAGTCATGGGTTCATTCACCCAGTATGGCTATTGCATATGACTGCATGGGACATTACTCTTTGATATCAGCAGTGATTTGTGCGGCTTTTTTTTTTTTTATTTGTTCTGCGAGCAAACACACTCTCACAGTGCCATAACCTAAGGTGCCACATCATGCACCCTATGAGGCACTCCAGAGGACACATTCTGAGGTGCACTGTCCGCCACAGCACCTTATAATGTTCCCTATAGGGCACCTTGTCGGGCATATTTGAGAGCGCTTTCAAGGCACCTTCAGGCTACAGCACTGAGGGTGTTTTTGCTGGCAGCACTCATTTATATTATGAAAGAGAAAAGCCTCAGCCACGCCTGTCAAATATCCCCACTGTGGTATCAAACCCAGGCTCCACAGACAGTGATGTCACCAGTGTGCTAAATCTCCATAGCTGCTGGCTAGCTCCTGGCCAACACACAAACTGTCTGCTTTGGTTACCAGGATAGGGTTCACCACAAATACTCATGATGCACTGCACATGCAAATCAGCAGTCTACAGATAGCCACAGGATGGGGTATGCACCCCCACAGCACCTCAGCCTGGAAGGGGGTACTGACCATGTGTGTGTTACTGGCACAGAGCAGCTACTGACCATCACACTGTGCGGGTCCTGTGCTCACCCTGAGGCTGAGGTGGGCTGCACAGCACTATGTCCACAGCACCTGGCATAACTGAGATAGGCTATGCTGCAGGTCCCCATCAGTGCCAGTGTGTGAGAGGTAGATCTTGCAGATACACTTCAGAATACACCTGTGTCCATCTCTCTTTCCCAATCAGGTTTCGTTCTTGAGGACCATAATCAACCCACAATAGTGCATATCCTGTGTGGGTGCCATAGCCACATGAACTAGGGAGGGAGGTGGGAGCTGTTTGGACCCATAGTCAGGTGATGTAGTACCACCCAAACGGCCCTCTGGAGCTCAGGATCTCTCCCACCAACAGAACCACATTCTACATCACTGCAATGGTGGCGGGGGCAGACAATATCAACCTCAGTCCAGCTGGGGGAACAGACAACACAGAGGGCAGTCCATGCCGTTCTGTACACATCCATAAGGTAATATGAACAGTCAGGCGGCCTGGAAATGCTTAGCTACCCCTCACCACTATCTGATATTCTACAGCAGCAAGCACAGTGGATCTGCAACCGCTGCACCCTGCAAGGTGTTCCAGCCATACACATACTAACTGCAGTCTGCTAGCTAGTCCATAGTGCACATTACTGGAGGAAATGTGTGCACCCATAACTGGGATGTGAGCACACATACCAAGCAGATAGGTCAGTGATTGGGCCCCAGAAAAGAGAACCCATACGCATTACTTGAGAGAAAAGCTATATAGCACTGTGGGGGACCTAGCCATGCCATGGTCACTGCACAGTCAGGGTGAGAGTGACCTCCCAGCATGACATGCTGTGACCACCCTGTCCATGCAAGTGGTGGCCAGCCACCACAATGTCCCAGCCATTGCCCTGTGGCCTGTGCTCATGCATCCTGCCCATGCCACCCTGTCTGAGCTGTACCCACAGTACCTTGCTCCTCATTATGCACATTGGCAAGCTCACAGTGGACACAGTTGAAACAGTGTGGGCTGCGTAAGATGTTGGCAACCACCACACACTGGATGGACGGACACACACTCCCACACCTATGCCAGCATTGTGCAAATATAGAGG
This sequence comes from Ichthyophis bannanicus, assembly GCA_033557465.1. NCBI lineage: Eukaryota > Metazoa > Chordata > Amphibia > Gymnophiona > Ichthyophiidae > Ichthyophis > Ichthyophis bannanicus. The sequence goes on along the minus strand of CM066031.1, from coordinate 610,485,225 downwards.
CTTTTGGCAGCCCTGGCCACCTCACCAGTCCTGGGCACAGCGTAGGCATGGCTATGGTATGCAGTACTGTTGGAGTCACTCCCCAGGGTAGTGTACACTGTCAGACACCAGACCTGAAACACACTCCACAGACATCAGAGACATTGGTATGATAGAGCTCTTTGAGCATATTGTGCTTAACATACGGATTGCTATCTGCCAGTAATCATAGCAAACTTTTGATATATGTGTACTGTGGTCCCAGGTTTAGGGTGGCATTGCTAAGGTATGCATGTACTAGTATTGAGGGATGCACACAGGGCCGGATATCCTGCCTCTCCATGAGGCTTTGGATAATGGAGCCTGTGGGTGCGGTTGTTTCTGCTCCTGTTGGCCGCTGCTCTAGGGCAGAGGTTCCCAACTCCAGTCCTGGTGGGCCAAACACTGTTCATGTTTTCATGCAGTCCCTAATGAATATGCATGAGATACATCTGCATACCATGTTGGCGGCGCATGGAAATGCAGCACACACATGTTTTTTAGAGAAAGCATATGACCTGAAGGATTTCTGGCCCTCCAGGACTGCATTTGGGGGACTCTGCTGTAGGTAATGCGCATGTTTATGGTGTGTGTGCTAAAATATAAGCGTTTGACCCATGCTTATGTTCTCAGCAATAAAGGTTGAGTCTTTACTACCATGTTTTTGTAGTGGGAAAATTGTGGGGACTGGGTTGGCAGGAGACACAGCTGGGATTTGAACCTGTGACTTTATGCTTTTGGACACACTGTCTGTGTGCACTGCGCCACCGTGTTGCCACAGATATGGTGCATTCCCTGGGGTGTCCATGACTGTACATCCGACAGGGCCTGTCTGTTGCAGTGCATGGCACCCACCTGGACAGGGCTAGGCCACTGTCTGCTGTGGTCAGCAGCCACTGCCCCCTCCACCACCAGTACCGCTCCGCCACCATGCTGACATATCCTTCTATTGGAGACAGCATAACACCTGACGGATTTGTGGCCCTCCGGGACTGCATCTGGGGGACTCTGCTGTAGGTAATGCGCATGTTTATGGTGTGTGTGCTGTGTAGGCTAAAATATAAGCGTTTGACCCATACTTATGTTCTCAGCAATAAAGGTTGAGTCTTTACTACCATGTTTTCTTAGTGGAAAAATTATGGGGGCTGGGTTGGCAGGAGCCACAGCTGGGATTTGAACCTGTGACCTTTTGCTCTTGGACACACTGTCTGTGTGCACTGCGCTACTGTGTTGCCACAGATATGGTGCATTCCCTGGGGTGTCCATGACTGTACATCTGACAGGGCCTGTCTGTTGCAGTGCACGGCACCCACCTGGACAGGGCTAGGCCACTGTCTGCTGTGGTCAGCAGCCACTGCCCCCTCCACCACCAGTACCGCTCCGCCACCATGCTGACATGCCCTTCTGCTGGTGGAGTTGGTGCTGCGCCATCTCGTGCCATCCAGTGTGCGGGTAGGCAGCTGCCTATGGTGCGGGCTCAGGGGTGGGGGTGCCTGCATAGCTGTCCACGCATCCCCCCCAGCACTGTCTGCCAATGTTCCGTGCCCTTGGGGGTACCTGCTGGGTACTATCCCCAGTGACACTGTGGGAAACACACTCGTGCCCATGTTGAGCCCTCATCAGTTGCTGTCTGGCTGCTGTACAGTTTCAGCATTCCTATGGACCACCCAGGCATCACCCTAGTCCGCACTGTGGCCCAGCTGCAGTACAGCATGTGCCATCTGCAGCCCTCTGTGTCCCCTTTCCCAGCATCTGTCCAGTTGCGCATTCTGACATGCCCGCCCTGCTGTTGTGGAACATGTGCACACCATAGGAGACCTGTCCAATGGAGAGGGAAACCCTGATCAGCGCTATTTCACTATGGGATCATTCACCTTGTATGGGGACGGAGCGTCAACCCTTCCATGATTCATATTTTTTTTTGGAGCTTTCTGGGGAGTATGCTTTGATGTTTCCCATTAAGATCACTTTTGCCCAGCTTGGTTATGTTTTTTTTATATTTTGTTGAGGTCCTTTTCACTGTTTATTTGCCCTTTTGTTCCGTGCACATGTATCACACTTATCACTTTTTGTAGGTTTCCCTGGTTTTGCTGTACATTGCAGACGGAAATGGTTTCTTTTCCCTTTAAATCGGTTCTAACGCGAGGGTTTCTCTGGCGATATTTTTTTGCCTCGGATTTCACAGCGTTAGTGTGCTGGGAGCCTCTCCCCTCCCACTCTCCACCCATTGACCCCTTCTCTCCGCCCCTGGGGAGCCTTCCTCCGCCCTCCGGGAGCCTTTGCCCGCCTTCATCGCTCATTTTTGCCGCGGCACGCATTATCGCGCGATAACGTAGCTGTGCGCCGCAAGATGCGACATTATCACGCGATAAGGTACATTATCATGCGATAACGTCTCAGAGCGCACTTTAAGATGGTTTAGTAAACATACCCCACAGACGCTTAGTCCAAAATATCAGAATCGCAGACGAAGGCACCAAATGGAAGAAAGAAAGACCAGAAGAATATATGGCCGAGAAACAGGATAGTATTTAGCACATTGATTTGAATCTAATTGAGTAGCCCCAGACTCTGTCTCAGATTACTGTTTTGTCAATAAATGCAGTTTAATTTAATTTAAGTAATTCATTTATATTCCACCTATACCAAAACAAATTCTGTAGCTAAACATCTCTTTAAAATCAATGTAATACATCTTCAACCTAAAATACTATTAATTCAGAAAAAAGGTTCTAAACAATAATATTTTCAGTGATTTCCTAAAAGACATATAATTCAGCATGTTTCTAATTTCTAAGGGTAATGCATTCCATTCAAGCACGACTCTATAGCCAAATAATCTATCCAAAAATCATTTATGAATAAAAGGCTTACTTGAAAGAACCGCTAACAAATTCCTAGTTGCTGATCAGAGAACTCTAGAGGAGATGAAAAATTGATCTGTTGAGGCCATATAAACAGGTATACAGCCGTAGAACATTTTAAAAACAAAACATAATATCGTAATTTAAATTTGATTCTTGCCAGTGCCAGTGAAACTGAATGAGAAATAGTATTGCTCTTTCCCACCTTTTCCCTTTCAGCATAACCTTAGCAGCTGTGCTCTATAATATTTGTAAACAAGCTATTTGTCTTTTCGATTTTACCAAATATATGACATCACAGTGATCAAACTGCGACATAATCAATGTGTGACCTAGATCTTAAGATGTTCAATTGCAAAATTAGCACAAATTTTTGTTGAAAATAAAGTAGTTTATGGATAATGTTGAATCTACAGCTATACCTAAAACTTTTTATTAATTTAAGCATAGGAATTTTAACACCCACTAGTGTTAGTGAAACCAATAGAAACGAAGCTAAATCCTGTCCTATCCATAATAACTCAGGGGTCTCTTAGTAAAAGGCGCTAGCTGTCAATGTGTGTTCTGGTGTGTGCTGAAGGGGCGCTGGGACACATGTGGACAGCTGTTGCTGGGCCACGACAGCACGGGCCGATTTCCACGCTAACTGTAAATCCCACAGAGGAGTGATAAGGGGGTGGGTTTGGGGTGGAGAGTGGGCATCGAGAGCACAGCACAGGTACCACAGGGGTGAGCACCGCATGATAACTGTGACCTTTGTAATTTGCGCGGGTTCACCTGACGCTACCTCAGTAGGTGGAGGTACGTGCACCCGCGCTATTTATATGCCACATTAGGGCACAGGGCTCAGTGTTAACTGCCGGGAACATGCTTTCCACGCCCCCCCCCCCCCCAGCAGTTCATGCAGTGCTGTTGCACCTAATGTGCCATGATTTTGCCGTTATTGGCATGTTAGCTTCAACCCCCTTAGCGCCCTTCGTGTTTCAGGATTTAATTTCATCAAATATCCGCTCATCCAAGAATTGATCAATTGAAAACATTTGGCCAAAGTATCACGTCTATGAAGTCGCTCTGCTCCTTTCCCTCATGCATGCGTCCGTCTCCAAGCCCTGGCAGCTACCGAGAGACTCATTCGAAGGGTAAGTGGCTATTATAGGCAAATACCATGCTTTCCTGTAGAGCCCAGGATCATAGGAGGAGGAAGACATAGCCTAGAGTGAAAGATAAAAATGTCACCCCTTCCCTTACATCATTTTCTCCAAATTGAGTAGTGTAAGCGAAATTTGGTGGATAGTTCTCATTAATAACTAAGGATATATGAAGCAGATAGCCAGGTCTCATTATAAAGCTAAATCAATACATTCATCCTTCAGCAGATCACATATGACATCCATCTTGTTTGTAATAGACCAAACATTAAAACATCTGATATAAAATTGGTGACAGATTGTACTTAACAACCTATGCAAGGAAAATGTCTAAGAATGTTAACCAAACAACATCTTCTAATCAGCAGATTCCAGTGCTCAGCAAAAAATTTTAAATACTTATAGAGATTCTCCCCTGTCATTTCTCAAAGTATATGAGAATAGCAAATAGCCATCTGTTCTAAAATGTCAGGGAAGCAGTCTAAGATTAAAAAGAAAAGAAAACTGCCCCCAACAAAAATAATAACTGAATTAGAGCAAAATTTAAATTCTATCCAGACTAAGGGGCATGTTTACTAAAAACCGCTAATTTGCGCGCCGCAAAATAGCGCACTAAAAGTGGTACTTAAGAGCGCTTAAACGCCCCGCAATCATGCGTGTCACCCCCGCACAGGTGCGCGGCACAATAACGGGCCCCGCACAAGTACGGGCCCGCAAATGTCCGATAGAGGCGTGGAACGGCTAACGGAGGGCAGAGGAAGGTTCCTGAGGGGCGGAGAGACGGGTTTAATGGGCGGGGAAGGGGAGGGGAGAGGCTCCCCGCACATTATCGGGGCCGAATCCCAAAGCAAAACTACCGCGAGTGAAACACTCGCGGTAGAGGGCATTTAAAGGGAAGAGAAACCATTTCCGTCAGCAATGTACAGCAAAACTGGGGAATCCTGCAAAACGTGAGCAGTGTGATACATGTGCACAGCACAAAAGTGAAAATAAAAATAGAAAGTGACCACAACAAAAATATCACAAATAGTAATGCAGCTGGGGAACAGTTATAGTAATGGGCAAATATAGAAAACACACCCAGGAAAGCTCCAGAAAGAAGAAATGAATATTGGAAGGGTCTATGGAGCGGAGACTCATCCAAAACAAATGTCCTTTTTGGAGCTTTCCTGGGAGTGTTTGCTATGGTTGCCTATTAATATCACTTTTGCCCAGCGAGGTGATATATTGTCCCCCAGTGTCTGTGGTCATTTCTGGGGTTTATGTGCACGTTTGTCACCAGACAGAGTGCATGTGCCCACAGTAAAAATGCGTAGAGCAGGGTTTGTGACTCCATCCTGCCAGGTATACTACCTCCAGGGGCTGCATTGTCTCTGTGGCCATAGTGTGGTGCAGCGGACAGAGCCAGTACCTCTAGGACCAGAGGGTCAGAGGTTCAAATCTCCAGCTGGGGCACATGCCAGCCCAGCCCCTATATTTTACCCACCACTAAACAAAGATAGCGCAGACACCCCTGTATTGCAGGGAACATAAGCATGGGGAAAACACCCATATTTTACACAACACTGCAAAAACACAACAACAATGGGCATTACCTACAGCCAAATCCCCCAAATGCAGTCCCGTACTGCCACATTGCAATCTGGTCATCTGCTGTTTCTGAGAGAAGCTCATGCCAGCATGTTGGCGGACGAGTACATGTGGTGCAGGGGGCAGTGGCTGCTAGCCACAGAAGACAGAGGCCTAGCCATTTCCAGGCTGGCACAGTCCACTGCAAAAGACAGGCCCTGCCAGATCCACAGTCATGGACGTTCCAGGGAAACCAGCCAATCTGTGGCTACACAGTGGTGCAGTGCACACAGACAGTGCATGCCAGAACAGAAGATCACAGGTTCAAAGCCCAGCTGGGGCTTCTGCCAATCCTAGCCACATATTTTTCCCACACCTACACAGTGATAGTAAGGACACACCTTTCGTGTCGAGGACATATGCAATGGTAATATGTCTATCTTTTACCCCACTGAGCACAGACACCATGAACAGGGGCAGTACCTAGAGCAGACTCTCCCAAATGCATTCCTGGTGTGCCACACACCAGTCAGGTTCCATGCTGCCACTCATACAAATGCCTGTGATGTATATCTATGCACCACCCCCATGGCATGTAGATGTAGCTCATGCATATTCATGAGGGACAGCAGGAAAACACGAACAGTGTGATGCAGACCTTGACTGGGGTTGGGAATCTCTGCCGTAAAGCAGCAGCCAACAGGGGCAGACACACCCACACCCACACCCACAGGCCCCATTGGCCAATGTCTCCTGGAGAGGCAGAACAGTGGACCCTGCGTGCATCTCCCAATACTAGCACCTGCATACCTTAGCAATGTCACCCTACACCTGAGGTATACGGTACACAGTTCTGAGACGTTTGCTAGGAGTACTGGCAGATAGATATCCATACGTTACGCACATACTGCTAGTTGACCCCATCAGAACAATCTGTTAGGTGTTTGCGGGGCGTGCTCCAGGACTGGCCTCTGATGGTGTTTACCACCCTGGGGAGTGACCCCCAGCAGTACTGCGTACCATATCCATGCCTTGCCGTGCCTAGGACAGGTTTGGTGGCCAAGGCTAATTACTTCCTCAATAGTAGCACCATGCTGGCATAGGTGTGGAAGTGTGTGTCTGTCTATACAGTGGGTGCTGGCTGCAAGCCCCTTCCACAGCCCATACTGCCAGCACTGTTGCCAGTATTGGCCTGCTAATGTGCATAATGAGTAGCAAGGGACCATGGGTATATCTCAGACAGGGTGGGCTGACCAGGATGCAGCTGCACAGGGCATAGGGCACTGGCAGGGACATGGTAGTGCCCGGCCACCACCTACAGAGACAGGGGGACCTCTGTATGTGCTGCTGGGGGATCACTCTCACCCTGAGTGTACAGTGATGGCAGCATGGCTAGGCACACCCATAGTGCTATATTGTGTTTCTCTTGTGTGATATATATGGGTTTCCTGTTGGGGCCTTTTCACTGACTTATCTGCTTGTGTATGCTGCCACCCCAGTTGTGGGTGCATGCATTTCCATCAGGACCAACCAGCAGACTGAGCACAGATGGTATGTGTCTTGATGGAGTGCCTTGCAGGGTGCAGTGGCCGATGGCTTGCTGCAGGAGAATATCAGATAGTGGTGGGGTGCATCTATGAATATCCAGGCCTAATGTCTGATATTGTGTTATGGATGTGTGTGGAGCTCCCAAATGCCACTAGCCAGTTAACGTGTTTTAGCATGTTGTAACAGCCCACAGTGAATGCTAACATGCAGGCATGTCAGTTATTTTTGTCTGGTGCCAAAGACCAATGATTTTTTCCACCTTCCAGAATCTGATTCTCACAACAATATTTCTGCTAAAATTCAAAATTCCATGAGCTCGATTTTCGAAAGGCATCTACACGCTCTACAGCCCAGTAAACTGTGTAAATGCCTTAGTTGGGGATATTCAATGGCACTTACACGTTAGTGCCATTGAATATCCCCTCCTAAGTCCCCTATGTACCCCGGTGTTATCCAGTAAGCATTGGGGCATATTGGGGGTGCTCTGCGGCAGAGCAGAAGCAGAGAATGGCGTTAACCAGGCAGCAGCAATATTGGATGCTGCCCAGTTAGCGATCTGCATCTTAAAGATAGACAAGGAAACTCTCCCCTATCTTTACAGTGTAGACTGCTAACCGGGCAGCATCCAATATCGCTGCTGCCTGGTTAACATTGGTGGCTTCCAGCTTTTGTGGCAATCACCAGATATTCAATGCCGTTGCCGCGATATTAAATATCTGGTTTAAGGGTTGGCCAAATTCGGCACAGTTGAATATCGGACCCTGTGTTTCCAGGATTCCTACTTGCACTTTTCCTGCCTTTTTCCAACAAACGTTTCCTCCAAAATTCATATCTTCTATTTTAAACCCACCATTCCCATTTGAGAACCCCTATATATTCACTAAGAATAGACATCCGCTGCATAACCGCTTCACCCTGAAGAAAGCCACGGCAAAATATTAACAGGATTTAGTAACCCCCCCTTAAAGAAAAGTTACCCAAGACCTACCAGTATCCAAATGTAGGCAGGGTTTGTCCTATATTGGGGCTCAGGTTACATCTAGAGGACACCCTCCTTCCACCAGATCCCTTAAATGGGCTTCACAAGGCTTAAGCTTCACCTCTGGTGTGATCTTTATGGACTGATGTTGGCACTTCCTGATGGCATCATCGGAATCATCAGCATCTGTATGGAGTTGCACAAGTGCACCCAAATACAGTCCTAAGAAGATCAGAAGGGCCTAGGGCCACTTTTAGCAATGGGCAAAAGGGGCAGTGGCCCTGGGCCCAGCATAGCAAGGGGCCTATTGAATGAGCACACAGTGTTCTGTCCTAATAACTGTATTGGCCATTGTCTGATAGAGAAAAATCTAATTGACAGTGATACAAATTACCTTCATTACCAGATACTTTGTGAAGGAAATCAAAACCCTGTATACAAGGGAAGAGGGGACTTTGGTCTGTTCTGTACTCTGCTCATTCTAGCTTCATCCCTCTCCAGTCTTGTTCCTTATAGTTGCCTGAGAGGGGAGGGGCTGGAGCAGAAGCAAAGGGCTGTTCTCTGCTGTCTGAAATTCAAAAAAAATCGAATTCTCTTCTCTCTTCAGTAACAGCAGCACAAAATACCTTCATTATAAGATACTTTGTGAAGGAAGAAAACCCTGCAAGCAAAGGTTGGCGGGGAAGAGGAGGGAAGGGAACTGGGCTATGCTCACTGTGCCTTCACCCCCTCCTGCCTTGTTCCCCACAACTGTCTGAGATGGGAGAGGCTGGATCAGGAGCAAAGGGCTATTTTCTGTGGCTAGTGGTAAAGGGAAACATCCTAATTCAAACCAGTAAGGCACTTCAGAGATTACTTTCTCCTTCAATTTATAAATTTATGGGTTTGGGGTTTTTTTGCAATTTACCCTGAAAACTCACAAATGAGACTGTGATGTGATTTCTGCAATATATAGAGTTTAATATGTAAATGTATGGGGATAGGTATTCAGCCACCATATGAATTTAAAATGGTGGTTGAATATTCTAGCATAATTTTTAATAGATAATTTACCTATTTAAAATTAGGCCAGCTATTTCCGCAGACCAGCTACACAGATAAGTGAACCCATTCAGTGGCTGAATACCCTCAATCATGCCAAAATGCCACCTCTCATTTTATGGTCAGCATTTTCATCATCTAGTAGTTTATACAGTCAGAATTTAGTCATATATCTGCCAGGATATTTTTTTAACAAGTCCTTAATAGGGCTTTTGAATATTGATCACATGATGTCAAATTATATATTTTATAGGATTGCTCTGGGAGCATTGGTGGTGGGATCATGATGATTTTATCAAAATCTGGGAGGCTGGGGGAGAGATGGGCTTAAAAGGTAATTAGAGGGGTTCAAGGTTAACCCAAGGTTCCTGGTCTCCTTGCATTGGCCCTGACCATAACACAAAGCTTTTAACACATTATGTGCAAACATCGTGTGCACACTTGCATCAGCCCACAGGGGCCAGAAGAGGAAGACACCACCTGCACACTTGCGTTGGTCCTTACAGGACATAAGAAGGTAGAGGGGTGTTTGCATCAGTCTTCATGAGGCCAGGAGGAAGATAAGTATGCAGCTGTCCTCTTGACAGCTGGCAATGAGAAGAAAAGCTGCCAAATAACATCAGATTAACAAGGGCTGAGAGAGGGAGGTATTGTCAGGTAGGAGGGTGATAAGGAAGAAGAGGGGTCCTATCCCCACCAATTGGCCCAGGGCCCTTTAAGTGGTTAAAGGAGTCCTGGGAGGGTCCAAAGGAGTGGGACAACTGGAGCTGAAACTCCTGTTTATCCAGCACACATTATTGAGGACCCAGGAAGAAAAAGAGTGGGGAGGGGCAGGAATACCTGCTTTCATCATTTTCTTTGATGTCAGTCAGAACCACTGCTGGAATTCTGGCATAATGAACTTTTATTCACAAATATCCAGGGATGTTAATGGATATTCCCCCTTCACCCTGCCCTTCTCCTCCACACACCTATCCACTCACTGTTCCTAGTCTGGTCACTGCAACAATGGTCCTGTCATACCCTAGAGCTCCTTCTGGAACCCTGCAGTATGGACCCGAAATCTGACCACCAATATCCTGATGCATCTCCATGAGAAGGGAATTGAGGACTTAGCCTGGAGCTGGTGCAAGTCATACCTAACAGACAGATGGCAGCACATACAAATGGGAACTATGACCTCCGAGCCTTTTCAACAAAGACAGGGGGTTCCACAGGGCTCCTCACTCTCTGCCCTCCTGTTCAATATACACATGCAGCCCATATATGAGATCATCCACTCCTTCAATATTTCTTGCCTGATTTATGTGGACTATGTACTGCTGTTCACCCCATTCACCATCGACCATCCCGACTTCTCGACATTAGTTAAATGCTTCAATGCTATCACTGACTGGCTCCACTCACAGAATCTCCGGATCAACTTTAACAAAATAGATGCACTATTCATCACAAGGAATAAAGACTTTTCCCCTTCCGCTACAATAAAAGTGAGAGACGCAGAGCTCCTCCCAAGTAGACCCACCATACGCTACCTGGGTGTCACACTAGACCAGCACCTCGACATGAAAGTGCACATAAACAACACCATCAGGGCCATCTATCACAAGATGCGAACAGTTCAGCATCTCCAACCCATGCTGCAGCCAGCTGACTTCCGAAAAATTTTCCAAGCACTTGTAACTCCCCATTTCAACTACGCCAATGCCATACTGCACGGACTCCCCAAGGGCACACTAAACCCAATAGCTCGCAATGAACGCTGCTGCCTGCTTCCTTCATGGGACATCCAGAAGAGACCACATAACCCCAACCTTGAAGGACCTACACTGGCTGCCGATCAACTGCCGGCTCACCTACAAAGTAGTACTGCTGACCTTCAAAGCCATCAACAAGATATCCTCCTCCTCCCTAACAGACCTCCTCCACCCCACTCCTCCCAACAGATCCAGAAGGACCTTTGCTACCAACACACTTCTAATCCCCAAGGAAATAACAAAATGCTCTCAGGCAACAAAGAGCAGAGCCTTTATGTTCTATGCACCTACTTGTTGGAATAGCCTCCCAACAACCATCAGACCTCACCCAATTCAGGAAGGCATTAATGCACCATCTTTTTCTTCTACATTACTCACAGCCCAACAATACAACCCCAACCACCACACCCCAACCCACCCTGACAGCCACGACCTCCAGCCCAGCGGCATCCCCAGCACACCCTAAGAAGACCAAGACAACCATCTGAGATGGTAAAGAATTGTAAACAAATATAAATGTAAATAAATAGATTGTAAATAATGGTAAAAAAGGACAATTTCTGTATATAGTTATGAAAGCCTGCCATGTCGTTAAACAGCTTAGGGATAGAGGGCTCAGCCTGTATACTGTATAGTTATCCCAGTTATAAATCCAAGTTACAATACCTGTTCAATGTAAGTGCAATGCAAGTCCTGCATTGTACAAAGAAATGTTAATTGTAAACCACACTGATTTCAAAAAGCACGGTATAGAAAAGCTTTTAAATAAATAAATAAAATAAATAAAAAATATAACAATATAATATACATATTATACATTCTATATTGTGAAAATCAATTGTCATTACTCATTATTTCTAATTTATTATGATAAGTATATGAACCACTTTAAAATGTAGGCAAGTGATGACATCACGTTCCTGATGGTATAGAAGGAATTTGAAGCAGTTTATGAAGTCACGGTGTGCTGACATTGCACATTATACAGAAAAGTTTCATTGTTTTTATAATTTCAAATTTGAAAATACTCTTAAAAAATACTTTTAAAAGGACTATGTGTTACTCTGGGACCAGTGATTGGGTCTCAAGTAGGTATGGATGGTGTGAAAATTGCTACATTATTGCCATTCCATTAGAGTCCCATTTATGAATATTTGTTCAAAAAATGCAATATATGCCTGTTCATTTGTGAGGAAATGTGTTTTTCAATATATTTTTGAAATATTGCTACACCTTCTGATTTTGAGGGGCTTTTTTATCTTCAGTGGTCCTTTAACAATAGCCATCAAGCTTTTTCCTCTAGAAACTGCTAACACTGCTTCTGCAGTATCTCTAGTCCCAGTCGGCCCAGGGTGTGGAAAGCCCAGTGCAGGATTGGAATGAGGGACTCTTTGCATGGCAATGAACAGCACAGCTACAGAGCCTCCACGGGGATATTAAATAGGAAATAATATCCCCTGGTGGTTGTGGATGGAGGCTCATTATATCAAGATCTCAGCTTTGATTCCAACAGAGCTGGAAGCTCAACCAGGCAAGTGGCATCCAGGCTCCATGTATCAGGACCTCTCATTTTGCCCCTCCCTCCCCTCCTCCTAAAGCCCCTCGCTTAGCCACTCCCTCTCCCACTGACACCATGCAAAGACTACAGGCTTACAAGAGAAGGAAGTTTTATTGAAATACAATTTTGGAACAATTTCTGTCCATTGCATAACCTATACAACACATATCCATCATATAATATATATACAATACATAACCAGGACACTACAACACACAACCTATATACTGTGGGCCTGGTTTTCCCACAAAAGTTCCTCAAATATCACCAATATTTCCAATTGCCTGGGCACATGGGAGTCGTGCACCAGAAAATAAAAAGAACTCAGATCACAATTATTTGTCAGTAAAAATAACTCTTTTATTTGGCATAAGCAAAAGCTCTAAGCACAGATACACAAGTGTCTATCTGAGAGATCTGAGTACAGGCAGCATTCCCTATCTCCACAGTGATGAGACAGAGAAGGCCACCCTGAGCTCTGTAATTGCATCCTTATATACTCTATACCCTCTGTAGCAACTCATACACAAGAGTTTTGTTCCGTGTGCAAAAGTTGCTATACTGTCTGTAAAAGGTTGTAGGGCCTGTAGAGGCCTCCTTCCTTTGGGACAAAGGAGGGCCATGTGCAAAAAGTCTGCAGAGGCCTCTTTCCTTTGGGACAAAGGAGGGCCATGTGCAAAAAGTTTGCAGAGGCCTCTTTCCTTTGGGATCCACCCTTATTAGCATATTAATGGCTTTTATTCTTGCTAGTGTTGAGTCATTCTGGCTACACCCTGCCATTCCTTTTGTTTCATTAATCACTGTAGCTTTCAGCACTGTAGTCTTCAGGGCTTATGAATACTTTGTATCACCAGCTTTGTTTGGCCTGTTTAACTTGTCCCGGCTTGCCCAACTTGCTCAGGCCTGTTCAATCTGTTCAGGCCTGACTTAGCTTTTCTTAGCTTTTCTTAGCCGGGTCCATTTTCTGTGCACTTCTGTTCAGAGTATGGTTCCCTGGCTTTACTCTTGTTGTGCTGGGCTCTGGGTACTCATTTTCTTAGCCCACGTGTTTTTTTCGTGCCATCATGATGTATTACAGCCTCAGGCAAGGATGTAGCCATACTAGACATACCTATCAGCCAATTTCCCTTCATTCCCTAATTTTTCTTTTTCTTTTCTTGTGAATGGGGTAAAGGTAATCCCACTAAGGGCAATGAACAACAACCATTTGAGACAAAGAGGGGTCATCAAAAGGCAGCTTCTGGTAGTGTTCCCTAGATACAATGTACATGGTTTTAGTGTTCTGCAATATCATTCTTTTACAGCAGGCAAGCAAAATGGATAATACACAACAGGCAATAATTCCAAAACAAGCTATAGTTAAAAGCGTAATAAATAAGGCTTTAAGACCTCCTCCTAAACTAGCAAACCATGACGTAATACTTCCCCAAATATTATCAAGCTGAAGCCCCCCCTTAAATCATCAATATGTAATTCTGAGAGATGCTTTATCTTGCTCATTGCATCTAGCACAAATACCGTATGGTTAGCGATGACAGTACAGCAATTAGTGGCATTAATAAAAGTACAAGTTCCGCCTTCAGCAGCGAGGAGCAAATCAAGAGCCTGTCTATTCTGCAAAGTCATTTGGTTATTTTGTTCTAAGGATTCAGCTAAGCGAGATATGGATTCAGTAACAGCTTTCATCTGAATATGTAATAAGCATTGCAAACGGCGGATGGACATACCTAGTTCAGCAGTAAGAGCAGGGGTAGCAAAGGGAATCCAAGCAGTAGCACTAAGGGCATCTAAACGAGTTTTAGTCATAGGATAAATGGAATTGATGTATTCGAATGAGGCCTGAATGGCATCATCCTCTGCAACAGAGGAGTCCCAAGGACTTGAGTTGGCTGACAGACTGCGCTTCAATCTGTGCAGAGGGGAGTGGGCAGCAGGGTGATGGGTAACATTAAGGGGTATCAAGACAGAAAAAGGAGAAACTTTGACCAAAGCACAGGGTAATAGGGAGAGGTTAACTACCTGAAACAGAGTTTCCCCACACAACCAATAATGGCCCCCCACAGCAAAGAGGTTTGTGGCAGGTGTCCATATGCGGTTCATATTATGCCCATCAAACCACTTAACAGGAGAATTACCCGTGACAGATGACTTAAGATCCCTCCTTAAATTGGACATCGGGAGATAGCATGAAGTAAATGGAGATTCATTCTGGGAACCCGTTGTCAGCACAGCTGAACCATCGTGGTAAATGGGACCAACCCCCACATACCAGCGGAAGTCAGATCCATTAAGCACTAGTGGGCTCTCCGTAATATTTCTCCAATCATTTAGCATCTTGGAAAAGGTCCATATTACCGGTTTGATTATACCATTTTATCGTGACTGAATTACTAGCAAAATGAAAAGACCCATTAACCACATTATACGACAGGTTACAACTGTGTGAAAAAGCAACGGATGCATTTGTTATCAAATATAGATCAAATGCCATATTTGGGTCAGCATATACACGCAAAGGGTCATGTGTCATATTCATCATAGGCCACGTTTGGGAACAATTAAAAACTTCATAACAACTGGCAGAAAAATTATTATTGTCTACACAAGCAAGTTGTCCTGCATACTCATTTAAGGGAACCTTTGAAACATGTACCAGAGCATATGATACACCCTTTGGCAGAGGAGTACAGATAATGCAGTCTGAAATGTTCATCAGGGAAACAATGTGTAATACTGATTGCTTTCATGTGTTCAGAGAGCCTTCAGGTAAAATCCGGGGTACTCGAGATATTGCCTGGTTAGTCTGGTTCTGTCCTAGGAGGAACAAAGCGAGCTGTCCATCTGGGTGTAGACACTCAATAAGAAGGACGATAATGACTGAGATTCCCAAAAGGATACACAAGGGTGCCCATGGGGCAGGGTTGGTAGTGATCATCCTTGGCACTAATGATGCAGGGGTGTAAGGAGAACGTTAGTCTTGTAAGGGGAAGGAAGTTGGTTAATCAGATGAGACAGGTGGAGCCGCTTTTAGATGGCTGACATCTATCCAAGTGTCAGTATCATTAAGGTGTCTGTTTACTAAATCGCGTTAGTGCAGTTCGCGGTAGGAGCCGTGTTAAGAAGACAAACCCCCAAATAAAGAGATGGGCGGGACCGCGGAAGACCTAGCGCGCGTTACGAAACCAAGGAGCGTTACCTGGCGCGTTACGAAACTAACGAGCGGGCCACCGCGCGTAAAGCATAAGTAGCCACCCAGACATACAAGACTAATACAGAGCTATAGCACAATGGTTACTGCAGTGACTGCTGATACGGGCAGCATGGGTTCGAGTCCCCAGGGTGGCATTAGCAGAAGGCTGCCTGATGTAGCACCCTGTACATGACACAATGAGGGAGGGGGCAGCACCAATTATATTTTATTTCCTGGACGTGTCGGAGGGATGCAGGCAAACACACCCATATATCAGATAGTGAGTGAGGGGGCATGTCTATGTTTGCTGTCCGTATGG
This sequence comes from Ichthyophis bannanicus, assembly GCA_033557465.1. Classification (NCBI taxonomy): domain Eukaryota; kingdom Metazoa; phylum Chordata; class Amphibia; order Gymnophiona; family Ichthyophiidae; genus Ichthyophis; species Ichthyophis bannanicus. Next base: position 610,469,234 of record CM066031.1, on the reverse strand, counting down.
GGTGTAAGTAAACACACCCACACATTATTCACTGAGTGTGGGGGCATGTATATGTCTGTTATGTGTCGGAGGGTTGCCAGCAAACATCCCTGACCCATACAGAGCTGTAGCACAATGGTTACTGCACTGACAGCTGATACGGGCAGCATGGGTTCGAGTCCCCAGGGTGGCATTAGCAGAAGGCTGCCTGATGTAGCACCCTGTACATGACACAATGAGGGAGGGGGCAGCACCAATTATATTTTATTTCCTGGACGTGTCGGAGGGATGCAGGCAAACACACCCATATATCAGATAGTGAGTGAGGGGGCATGTCTATGTTTGCTGTCCGTATGGGGTGTAAGTAAACACACCCACACATTATTCACTGAGTGTGGGGGCATGTATATGTCTGTTATGTGTCGGAGGGTTGCCAGCAAACATCCCTGACCCATACAGAGCTGTAGCACAATGGTTACTGCACTGACAGCTGATACGGGCAGCATGGGTCCGAGTCCCGGGCACTGGCCTGTATATTGGAAGGGGTATTGGCCTGTATATTGGAGAGGGATTGCTGAGGCTTTTGGACGAGACATTGCGTATGCGAGCCGAGCTACGTGCGTTGTTGCGTGTGCAGCGCCGCGCGTAGCGACGCGCGTACCATTGAGCCCGGGGATCCTTTCTTTTATGTGTGTGGGTACGTAGGGGTTTCAGCAGTGTGGGCATCTCATATATTACAGACTCTGTAGGGTGTCGTGCACCTATGCTTTCTGCTACCAGATGTACGTGTGCTGTCCCATGGTTTATCAATGGCTGCGAGCTCGTGCTGCGGTTTCAGAGGGATTGAATAATACAGTCACCCCCATGATGCACTGCACATGCTAATCAGCTCTCCACACAGGCACACCATATGGAATGCATCCCCACAGACTCTGGACATGGTAGGGGTAAATTGTCATGTGCACCCCCCACAGCCCCTTGCCCTTATAGGGGGTACTGACCATTTGTTGTACTGGCATTGAGGACCTGCCCAACACCACATTGTGTGGGTGCTCTGCTCACCATGAGTGTGCAGTGGGGCATCCAGCCCTAGGTCCTCAGCACCGTCCATGGCGTAAGTCCACAGCAGTGTTACTGTGTGAGATTGATATTTTCTGCATGACCACCTTGGACATCTCTGTCTGTTTGGGGCAGGTGTAGACCCATGCCCCACCGCCCCCCCTCACCCCTGGGTGGCAAACAGGGTCACCCATCATAATCTGCACATTCTACCTCCCTTGGAAGGTGCCAGTGGAGGGGGGACATTAACCCTAGTCCTACTGAGGTGCAGACACCCCACAGGTCAGTCACTGCAGATCCAGACACATGCATGCCACAGGAGCAATCTGACATTGGGACTTGGTAGAAAATGACAATCCCAACCACTATCTGTGATTCCCCTGGTGCAGGCCAACACACCCTGCAGGCCACTCCATCACATCACCTACCAGCTGCAAACAGGCTGCTAGTGACCAGCAGAGATGCCTGCACCCAGACCTGGGGTGCCAGCATACACAGCCAGCAGATACATCTGTGACTGGGCCCCAGGGGAACACCCATATTTATCACATGAGTGAACTACTATGTAGCACCATGGTGGAGCCTAGACATGCTGTGGTCACTGCACATTCAGGGTGACACTGAGCTTGCAGCGGCATCTACCGTGGTCACCCTGTCTGGGCAGGTGGTTGCCTGGCACTACAATGTACCTGTCACTGCCCTTTGCCCTGTGCATATACACCCTGGCCAGGCCGCCTTATCCGACCTCTACCCATGGTACTTTGCTACTCATTATGCACATTGGCAGCCCACTACTGGCAACATTGCTGGCAGTGTGGCCTGTCGACTGTGTTTGCAGCCACCACACACTGGCTGGACAGACAACCACCCCCACACCTATGCCAGCATTGTGCTACTGTAGGGGGGTTCTGCAGCCATACACACAACACCTGTCATGGGCACAGTACATGCATGGATGTGGTACGACATACTCTGGTGGATCACTCCCAAGGGTGTTGGACACTGTCAGGGGCCAGACCTGCGGCACACACCACAGACATCTGACTGCTTGTTGTGGCGCAGCTCAATGTGCATAATGTGCTTTACATAGGACATGGGTTCTACATTTTATCATTGGCAACTTTTAGTGCATGTGTACCATATACCCATGTGTAGGGTGCCATTGCTAAGGTATGCACCTGCTAGTATTGGGAGTTGACAGCAGGGCCAATTGTCTTACCTCTTCGGGTTTCATTGGCCAATGGGGCCTGTGGGTGGGTGGGTGGGTGTGTGTCACTGTTAGCTGCTGCTTTACGGCAGGGTTCCACAACTCCCGTCCTGTCATTCCAGGCACTGATCAGGTTTTCATGCTGTCCCTCATAAATATGCATGGGCTACATCAGCAGACAGGTGGGGGGGCATAGTTATGCAGCACAGGTATCTTTATTGGGGGCAGCATGGTAACTGAATGGTGTGGGGCCCTCCAGGACTGCATTTGGGGGACTATGCTCTGGGTAATGCGCCTATATCTGGTGTGGTAAAATATTGGCGTTTTGTCCATGTGTATGTTCTCAGCAATAAGGGTGTGACCATTCCATCACAGTTTAGTTGTGGGGAGAATATGTGGGCAGGATTGGCATGGCCCCAGCTGGGATTTGAACCTGTGACATTCTTGTCTTAGAGGCACTGGCTGTGTCTGTTGCACCACACTGAGGCCACAGGGACAATGCGATCCCTGGAGATGGGATACCTGGCCTGACAGGTCAGAGACCCTGCTCTGCACCATTTTACTGTGGACTCATATCGCTTGTATGGAGGCAATTTGCACGTAACCTCACATACAACCTCGCATGAGGGGGCAATCCCCCATTACCAAGCTGGACAAAAATTATATCATTGGGCAACAATACACGACACTCCCGCGACTGCTCCAATAACAGGGGATGTGTTTTGCAAGGGTCTCCGTTGCGTGATCCCTTCCAAGTATCTTTTCTTTTTTTGGTTTCGCTTTCCAGGGAGTGTTTTTTATTGTGGCCCATTGCTATCACTGTTGCCCAGCTGACTTGTGATGTTTACAGTTTTCTTTCTGCTATTTTCCACGTTTTATCTGTGTTTTCATGCTGTCCCTCATACATATGCCTGACCTACATCTGCCTACCATGGGGGTGGGGCATAGCTATACAGCACAGGCATCTTTGATGTGACAGCATGGGACAGGAATGCTGTGGGGCCCTCTCGGGCTGCATTTGCGGGGCTCAGCTTTCGTTGCTGTGCCTGTTTCTGGTGTCTGTGTTTGGTGTGGTGTAAAAATAGACCATGCCTTTGTTCTCTGCATTAAAGGTGTGTCTTTACTTTCACTTTTTAGTGGTGGGTAGGACTATTGTGACTGGGTTGGCGGCAGTCCCAGCTGGTATTTGAACCTGTGACCCTCTGGTCTTACAGGCACTGGCTGTGTCCATTGCACCACACTGGGGCCACAGAGATGGTGCTGTCCCTGGTGTTAGTATGACCTGCCTGGCTGGTCAGGGACTCTGCTCTGCAAAAGGTTTACTGTGGCCTCATTTCCCTTGTATGCAGACAACGGTGCACATACACCTCAGGGGGACCTCACAGAGGGGACACACACCCATATCCGAGCTGGGCAACAATGATATCATTGGGAGACATTACACTACACTCCCAGGTCAGCTCCATTACAGTGACTTTCCCTTTTCGAGGGTCTGCGAAGCGTGACCCTTCCACATATCATTAGGTTTTTATTTTGTGCTTTCCAGGGAGTTCTGTTCCTTGTTGTCCATTGCTATCACTGTTTAACTGCTGATTTATGCTTTTAAAGGGGTTTCCTCTGGTCATTTTTATTGTCTTCTGTGACATTTCATTCTGTGCACATGTATCACACTGCTCACGTTTTGTGTGTTACCCAGGTTTCTCTGTACATTGCTGACGGAAATGGTTTCTCTTACCTTTAAAGATGCCTTCAACGGCAGGTTTTCATTCGCGTTGGAATTGAGCTCAGAATTACAGCGCGTTAGTGAGGGGGAGCCTCTCCCCGCCCCCTCTCCGCCCATTGACCCCTTCTCTCCGCCCACTCTCCACCTTCTGCGCTGTTTTAACGCGCCGCGGGTTTTTACGATCGTTAAACGCGGTCAACGCGCGTAGTATGACGTTATCGGTCGTTGGCGCGTGTTTACGCGCGTTATACTGCACTTACGGTCGTTAACGTCATACTACGCGCGTTATTCACGTTTAGTAAACATAGCCCTAAGTCTGGCAGCAAAAGGGGAAGCAGCAGTGACAATGTGGGGTCCTGAAAAAGTAGGGCAGTCCCAGGATGCACGAACACAATTCCTTTTATAGACAGTAGTCCCTACAGGAAAACAAGGTAACAAGGATGGACTGGATACAGACTGTGTGACTGCTACACGATCAGCAATTTCTTGGAGCGCAATCCGGAGTCCACGGTAGGGTGTCCACAGAGCTCTCTTCGTCCCTCAGGACGGTATTCTCATCTCCTGAATCCGGCAGGAGGAATCCTCATCTTCTGGACCGGCAGAAGGAATCCTCATCTTTTTGTAGCAGCAAAGCGCAGACAAACCAATGATACCAGGAGTCTGTTCAGAAGGTCCAAATCATTTATTTGTGCACAAGTCTCAAGCAAGGCAATTTCAAAATGGCTGAGCAAAGTTTTCAAGCATTACAACAACTTTTATAGACTTCTGTTCCATTCTAGGTATAGAAAAACATTTCATTGGTCCCGGTACTCTCCCGTACCTCCCGTAGCCCTTCTATTGGTCCCGGTACTGATAAGTTTCTCCAATTATGTTCCTTCTGTGGGCTTCTGTGGGCATGACACCTGCCTGCCCCCCTTCTAGTCCCAATTACAATGGTCAGTTCATCAACTTGTTACTTTCACACTTTCAAGGTTATGGGACCAATTTGTGCGTGCAGAAGAGCAAGGTTCTGTAACTCATCTGTCAGCACTCCTCATTATTTCTCTGCAAATGTACTTTTTCTTATCAGTAACTTTTAAACATGTCTTTTCTGTATTTTTCCATTTCTTAATTCTGCAGTTCTGCTTATCTAAGCTAATTCAATATTTCTACTGAGTTCTTTCTTACAATAGCAGCATGTTGGGGGATGTGCAATCCTATATGCCTCTCCACAGGCCTCATTTACAGGTCAAGCTAGCCATGCTGGCCTGCCTATGTCAGACACCGTGGGTCACAGGCCTGCACCTGCCACATTCCCCCCTTTGATTAATCTCACCCTATTACTTAATAAGGTGTGAGAATTAAATCACTTTTAGAAGAATCACATCCTGATTAAAGGATTCTTACTAGTTCCACTAGGGCTAGCTTTGTATAAAGCCATTATTTTAGTCGCGGTCTTCCGCTCTACTGTACTATCAATAGCACTATGAATGGAACGCATACAACATGGGATTAAACATGGTAAGCAGAGGATAACAGCAACAAGGATTAGTACTAAGATAACGAAAGTCTTAAATCCTCCCAGCCAAGAGAAAAGGTTAGCAAACCAATTAGGAAATTTCAAGGCGTGCCAAGTCTGTACTGGCACATAAGCATGTCTTTGCATATCTTTAGCAATTTCTTCAACTACTTGACCCTTATCATCTATTTTCAAACAGCAATTAGTTAAATTCAGTTTACCACATACTCCTCCTTCAGCTGCTAGCAAATAATCAAGTGCTAAGCGATTCTGGTATATGGCAGTGCGCATCTGAGTACTTTGTCTAGCTAAGAGCGTGAGAGCATGACTAGTTTCATTGGTTATTATTTCAACTACTGCTTGTAAGCGAATAATACGATTGATCATATAAATTGGGGTACGATAACCATACATACCATCATCATTCCAAGTGGCAGGTCCATAATACTCAATAATTCTTTCTGGTGGCCAATCATCACCTCGCCACTTCTCCCACTTGCCTATCTGTAAGGCCTCCCTTTTCTGTCTTGATGCTCCTTTGTGTTTGTGGGTAGTATATACAGGGTATCCTAATTGTTCTCCATGTTCAGTATTTAACAGGAAGAAAGAAGGTCTGATGGTTCCTAAGACACATGCTCCTCCCCATTGTGGCGGGAGTTGTGCATATGCTCGGTTTCCACAGATCCAATATAGGCCAGGTGGGGCTTGCCAGGCTTGGACTTTGGCAAGGTTAGTCCATAGACCTGCAAGCTCAGGAAATCTAGCTAATGGGTTAGGAGGTTCAGGATGTCTGATTCCTGACCACCATGCTGTCTTTTTGGTCGTGGCATTATAGTATTTCTGGCTAAGACAGACCAGCTGTCCTACCTTTTGGGTGAACTGGGGTCCAGTTCTGGCAAAGCAGAGACGTCCAACGATTGAGTGCGCTAACACCCATTCACTGGTAGTCTTGTGTAATTCAGTCTGGTTATAAATCATGGAATAATTCAATTCTTGGGCTTCCCAGGGCCATTGATCTCCCATTTGGGTTCCGCCACAGAAATAACAATCTGTGATCTTAAGACTAGAGACTACTGCTCCGGCTAATTCTAGAAACAAATTCTGTGAAGGGTGAGGGATCTCAAACTTATTTACATGCATAGCTTCATAAAAGGTATTATGAATATGATATACACAATGGTCCCTGGATCTGTTCCTCCTCCAGCAATACGTAAACCAAACTTATATCCTTGTTTCCATGCATGGGGATTATGTACACGCAAGTGTAAGGGGTTGCAAGCATCTTTCTGACATTTATCATTTGTGGTTGGCTTGGTTAGAGTAGCCATCCGTTTATCTATTTTCTCATCAGTTATACCAGTGTTCCAGGTAGCATAGAAAACACATTCCCAATATGGGCAATAGTAATCTGCCGCTGTAGCAGTACTATACCCTGATCCTGTTTTACCTGTACACTTCCACCAATTTGTGGCACTTTCTGGACACATATACTTATGGTCATTTCGATACGCTTTCTCCCATGTACCACAGGTGGACTGACTATCTCTATTAATAGCATTACATGCATCAAAATTCAAAACAGCAGGTTTAGTAATGTCCTTAAGTGGTGGTGTAGCAGCTAATATAGGTCCATCTGCATCCTTCCATCTTATTTCCAACGTGTAATAGGATGGATTCTGATGCGGATTATAGCATGCTTTGATTTTGCCATGAGTGCAAACATTTAGTTCAGTGGTGTTATAGATACACCGAGTTATTGTTCCCTTGCAGGTATAGTAAGAATGGTAGAGCAAAGTCTGAGTTACTTTCAGTCCAGTTCTAGTAGAAGTAATGCAAGCGGTGCATGGAGGTAGAGCATAAGTCTGTTCAAAACCTCCAAAGAAGGCAACCAAGGCAAAGCAGAAGCAAAGATACATGTTGATGTTGATTGGAGTTCTTCTGAATCCTCAGCTTGCTGATCTTGATCACGACGGTCTATTATTCTTCGTCCTGTTTGCTAATGAAGCAATTTAACGGGTGCTGAGTGTTGATTGAAGATCCTCAAGATGTCCAGCACACACTAACCAACTTAGCAATTCAGTTGGCTTGTGAAGTCTGGCTTAGTCAATGTAGTCTCAAAGCAGTGTGTCAAATCACACACAGATTGGGTTCGTTGAAACAAAACTGTTGCTGCATGGAAAACAGCAATCCTCTTCGAAAGACTTGGCTACTGCAAAGCACTTGTGATGAAGTGTCTATGCTACTGGTTGCCGTCTCAGAGTAACTCGCAAGGGTACATCAGGGTGCTGCTCTGCTGTCCACCGCTCTGGTTCAGGATTGGCGGCGGGCTTGACTCTGCTGTGGTGGATCCAGGCGTCGATCTCGGCTACCTTTACTGCAGTTGGGGTAGACAGGATGACGATGTACGGTCCCTTCCAATGGGGTTCCAACGGTATCTTCTTCCAATCTTTGATCCACACCGAAGTTCCAGGCTGGTAGGGATGCAAGGGTTCCGTCAAGTTGATAGGCAACTGGTCTTGGATCCACGTATGGAGAGTCTGCAGAACAAAACTAAGAGCTAGGAGTTCTTGTCTGGTTACTTCTGAACCAATCTGGGCTAAACTTCCTTTGACTCCCTGCACTATTGGTGGGGGTTTACCATACAAAACTTCAAAAGGGGAAAATCCTGTTGACTTTACAGGGGCTGAGCGTATTCTGAGTAAAGCTATGGGGAGCACTTGAGGCCATTTCAAGTGTGTCTCCAGACAAAGCTTAGACATTTGGGCTTTCAAGGTACGATTCATTCGCTCAACTTTCCCTGAACTCTGGGGTCTGTATGCAGTGTGGAGCTTCCACTGTATCTGCAAAGCTTTTGCTAACTGCTGAGTAACTTGGGAGACAAATGAGGGTCCATTGTCTGACCCTATTACTGCTGGGATTCCAAATCTGGGGACAATCTCTCTCATTAAGGCTTTGGTAACTTCTCGGGCTTTCTCAGTTCTGGTTGGGAATGCTTCTACCCACCCAGAGAAAGTACAAACTAATACTAGTAGGTAATGGTATCCATTGGCTTTTGGCATTTCGGTGAAATCAACTTGGAGGTTGTGCATGGGGGTCACACCTCTTGACTGAACTCGGGGTGCTGTAATAAGGCCTTGCTTGGCATTATTCTTGGCACAAGTTTGACATTGTCGTGCTACTGAGGCTGATATGGTTGTCATCAGAGGGATGTAGAAATGTGGTCTGAGTGCTTTTTCCATAGCACTTTTCCCATAGTGGGTAGCTTCGTGGAAAGCTTTGACAAAGGATGGTCCTAACAGTTCTGGAATTACTATTCGTCCTGGAGGTTGACTGCCCTCTTCTGGTGGCAGCTCAATCCATCCATCTTTCAATACTCCATTTTCTTTGTCACAATAGTAATCTAATTCTTTGGTGGTATATCGTGGGGTCCATAGATTCAAAGGTACTGGAAACAATGCTGCTTGCATTGGCATAGCTTGTGGGGCAATCTGTCCTGTCATAGCGGCTTGTCGTGCTGAGGCATCTGCAAATCTATTTCCTCGAGCAACTTCTCCTTTTCCTGCTTGATGTCCTTGACAATGCATGACAGCTACACGTGTTGGGGCCCAAACTGCATCGAGTAACATCAATATCTCGGGACCATATTTGACTGATTTTCCTCCGGATGTGATGAGCCCTCTTTCTTTGTAGAGAGCTCCATGGGCATGCAAGGTAGTGAAGGCATACTTGGAATCTGTATATACATTTAGCAGAAGTTTTTCTCCTAACAACAATGCTCTGGTGAGTGCTATCAATTCGGCTTTCTGGGCTGATGTGCCTGAGGCTAGAGCTGATGATTCAACTACTTCGTGTTGAGTGACGACTGCATATCCGGCACAGCGTCGTCCATCAAGGATGAGACTGCTCCCATCAACATAATAGATTTGGTCAGGATTATCTATGGGCACATCTGTCAAGTCGGGTCGGCTGGAGAACAGTCTCCATGACTTCGATACAGTCATGTTCTGGGAGTTCTTCACTGATAGGTATCAAGGTAGCTGGGTTCAAGGCATGGCTCACTTCAAGTTGTATCTGTGGGTTTTCACATAGCATGCTCTGGTACTTTAACATTCGGGAATTGGTGAGCCAATAATTTGCTTTCTGTTCCATAAGGGCAAGGACTGCATGTGGCACAGTGACTCGTATGTTCTGTCCTAGTGTGAGTTTGTCTGCTTCACTCACTAGTAGCGCTGTAGCTGCAACTGCTCTCAAGCAGGGTGGCCATCCTTTGGCCACAGGGTCCAATTGTTTCGATAGGTAGGCTACAGGTCGCTCCCAATTTTCTAACTTCTGAGTCAACATGCCTAGGGCATTTCCCTGTGTTTCATGTACAAACAAGTGGAAAGGTTTGTGGACATCTGGTAGTCCAAGTGCTGGTGACGACATCAATTCTTCTTTTAACTTCTGGAAGGCTGTATCCTGCTCAAGTCCCCACTCCAGTGGTGACTTCTCTTCTCCTTTTGTGGCTTCATACAGTGGTTTGGCAATTTGGGCAAAGTTGGGTATCCAGATTCGGCAATATCCTGCTGCTCCCAGAAAGGCTCTGACTTGCTTTCTGGTTGTTGGAGTTGGAATTCTACATACTGCTTCTTTTCTTTCTCTGCCTAATCTTCTGCTTCCTTGGGTGATACGAAAACCCAAGTATTTCACTTCTTTTTGACATAGCTGTGCTTTGGCTCTGGAAACTTTGTATCCAGCTTCATCTAGTAACTGCAAGAGATCTTTGGTGGCTAATATACATTCTCTTTCTGATACGGCAGCTATCAACAGATCATCCACATACTGGAGAAGCACTCTCTTCCCCGGGGCTACTGGATAGCTTGAAAGGTCTTGATTTAGTGCAGCACTAAAAATGGTAGGTGAATTCTTGAATCCTTGGGGTAATCTTGTCCAGGTGAGTTGGCCCCCTCTTCCAGAGATGGGGTCCTGCCATTCAAATGCAAACAATATTTGGCTTACAGGGGCTAATCTTATGCAAAAGAATGCATCTTTTAAATCCAGTACAGTGAAATGGGTAGCTTCAGCAGGTATCAGTCCTAGGAGAGTGTAAGGATTGGGCACAACTGGATGTATAGTTTCAACTGCATCATTTACTCTTCTCAAATCTTGCACTGGGCGATAATCATCCGTCCCAGGTTTCTTTACTGGCAAAAGTGGAGTGTTCCATGGGGATTGACATACTTTTAGTAGGCCATATTCGAGCAATCTTTGTAGGTGGCGATGAATGCCTTCAATTGCGGCTCTTGGGAGAGGGTACTGTTTGACGTGCACTGGTGTAGCACTAGGCTTGAGGGTTACAATCACTGGAGCTATATGCTTGGCTAGGCCTGGGGGACTGCCTTCTGCCCATACTCCAGGTGGTGCATCAATGCTTTTCAAAGTTTGTTCAAAATAGGTATCTTGAATCGAATCATCAATATAGTATCTCCATTCTTCTTCTCGGGGAACTGTCAGCAGCATCACTCCTGCTGGTTTGGTTTGGGGATTTACTGTCATTTGCATTTCTCCTTGTTCAGAGAAAGATATTTGTGCTTGAAGCTTGGCTAACATATCTCGTCCCAGTAGTGGCACTGGACATTCGGGCATGTAAAGGAATTGATGAGTTACTTGCTGTCCTCCCAGACTGCATATTCTGTTTTGAAGAAAAGACTTTGTGGCTTTGGCACCAGTTGCTCCTATAATGGTGACTGCTTTTTTAGTGAATGGGGCTATCTTTTTGTCTATTACTGAATGTTCTGCTCCAGTATCAACCATAAAGTTCATAATTTGGTCTCCTATTTGTATTCCGACCATAGGCTCCTGGAGACCTAAAGCAAACTTGGAGCCCGGTCTGTCCTAATCCACGTCATCCTCATCATGGGCTTGTGTGGCCAATGCTTGAATGGCTCCTCCTCCCCTCTCTCTCTGGAATTGTTCTCGATTGGCTCCTCCTCGGCCTCGGGGACGGCCTCGTCTTTCTTCTCGCCACTGATGATCGTTGTCGTCATCTTGCTGGGCGTCTTCGAGTTGCGGGCACGTATCTCTCCAATGTCCTTCCTCTCTGCAATAGGCGCATTGGTTCACGCCTAGTCTCTGGGTCCGGCCTCCGCCTTGACCCCGCCCTCTTCCTCTGCTCCTTCGACTAGGGACACCTCCCCTTTTCTTTTCAACTATGGCCGCAGCCAAAAAATCAGCTTTCTTCTTCATCTTTCTATCACATTCTCTCTGTCTTTCAGTATCACGATTCACATACACTTTATGAGCGACTTCCAATAACTGTGTTGCATTCATGCCCGCAAACCCTTCTAATTTCTGTAATTTACGTCTAATGTCTGGTTGAGACTGGTTTACAAAAGCAGAATTCGCCATGCATAAACTTCCTGGTGCCTCGGGATCATAGGGAGTATACATTCTGTATGCTTCAGTTAATCTTTCATAATAATCTGCTGGGCTCTCATCTATTCCTTGGATAATTCCTGCGACTTTGGAAAGGTTCATAGCTTTTTGGCCCCCCTTTTTCAGGCCTTGTAAAAAGCCTTGGCGAAAACGGGCTAGGGCTGTGGATCCTTCATCTGTATTTGGATCCCATTGGGGGTCTTCATTCGGGAATTCTCTCTGAGCTGCTTCTCTACGATCTATTATATTCTGTCCCTGTGCCGGAGCTGCAGGGTTTTCTGCCATCCATTCAATAGCTGCTTTTCTAATTCTCGCTCGTTCTTCGGTAGTGAATAGGGTGGTCAGGAGCTGACGGCAATCTGGCCAGGTGGGTTGGTGAGTTTCCATAATACTAGTTACTAATTCTGTCAGCTCCTGGGGCTTGCTAGTATAGGAGGCATAATGCGACCTCCAATTTAATAAATCAGTTGTAGAGAAAGGAATATACACATAAGTTAGGGGTCCCGCTACCACTTCATCATTATCATTCTTTACGGGCACTCCCGGGACTTGCCTTAAGGGAAACAGTTTGGCTGTCCCAGGCGTCATTTGGGATCTAAGGGTTATTGTCGTTGCCTTTGCAGGAGTCGCTTTCTTTTTCTCAACTGGTTTTGCTTTGGGTTTCTCTTTCACTGGCGTGCTAGTGCTAGCGCTAGCTTTCTCGATTATTTGTACACTGTCCTCCTCCTCTTCTGGGGAATTTCCTTCTTCTCCTCCTTCTATCTCCGCTTCTGACTCACTTTTTACGTCCTCCACTTCTCTTTCCACTGATTCTTCCTCTTTCTCTTCTCTAGGAGGGGGACCGGGGGTTGGGTCCCGCCTCGGCTCTGGCCGTCTCTGGGGTTCTGGGGCAGGACGCCGCCGGGCTATTCTTACTGGACCTGGGGTTCGGGACTGCCTGAGGACTACTTCTGGGGAATCAGGATCTGCCAGGATGGGTTTCTTCGTGGCTTTCTTATCCTGCTCTTTCATTCTAGGCTGTTCCGTTTTCTGTCTAGAATCTGTTTTGGCTAACATTATTCTGCACTGTTCCTCATAACAGCGCTGCGCCCAGGAGGGCGGATCTTCACAAATACTTAACCAAGAATCTATATAGGGGTACTGATCTGGGTGCGCTACCCGCACTCTACGGTGTATTGACTGGATAATCTCTACAGTGAACGTTCCCTCTCGGGGCCAGATGGGGTCTAGATCGGGCCACTCCCTAGTACACAAAATCTGCAAACGGGCTGCTGTCATTTTAATACCATAATCTCCTGAATATCCCTCTTTAAAATGTGCGATCATACATTCTAATGGAGTGTTTCTAGTAGACCCCGCCCCTCCCATTTCGATGTGTGCGCGCAACAACAGACAGAAGGGAAAAGGAGGGCGGACCGTGGGTAAGGGGTCCTCACGGCCCTGGAAACGTATAGGGAATACAAATAACAAGACAAGACGACAATCGCTTCCCCCTTTTCGCGACCTGAACGCGGTCGCCCGGTCAGGAAATGCGCTAATCAGGGGTCCGCCTTCACTTGGTCCGTGCTGCCAGACCTCTCATTCACACTTCGTTCACACAATCATGCTAGCAACGTATCCCAGAATGCATTCGTTTCTATCTGTTCTGACTAGTCTTTTCCCAATTACAAAAAGGATGAGGGTTTCACCCAGCGAATTCCCATGCCAGGCTACTCGGCTCTCCCTTGAGAGTTGATCATGCTCTCTTACCAATTCCCAATATCTCGAGATTACAAATTCCAAATTCCAATGGCAGTACTGCTCTTTCTATTTCTGTCTAGACCCAAAATCAAAACTATACTCACCGGATCCGGTCCTCAAACTTCCCAAGCAGGCGCATGAGTTGGACCTCGGACTCCCCTCACTCGGGTTCGAGGCGTTGGCTCCAACCGGGCCCGGCACCCGCCGAGGTCCGACCAGCTCCCTCCGATACAAGGGACCGGTGGCGCCAGGGAGCGGCCCCCGTCGGAAGGGCGCGATCCCGGCAGGACCAAGCCTATAGAGGCGGAAAGTCGTGGTATATTGCCCTATATACACTTTGATTCCACAACTTCCCGGCCAATGCACCAAGGAATATGTAGCAGCAAAGCGCAGACAAACCAATGATACCAGGAGTCTGTTCAGAAGGTCCAAATCATTTATTTGTGCACAAGTCTCAAGCAAGGCAATTTCAAAATGGCTGAGCAAAGTTTTCAAGCATTACAACAACTTTTATAGACTTCTGTTCCATTCTAGGTATAGAAAAACATTTCATTGGTCCCGGTACTCTCCCGTACCTCCCGTAGCCCTTCTATTGGTCCCGGTACTGATAAGTTTCTCCAATTATGTTCCTTCTGTGGGCTTCTGTGGGCATGACACCTGCCTGCCCCCCTTCTAGTCCCAATTACAATGGTCAGTTCATCAACTTGTTACTTTCACACTTTCAAGGTTATGGGACCAATTTGTGCGTGCAGAAGAGCAAGGTTCTGTAACTCATCTGTCAGCACTCCTCATTATTTCTCTGCAAATGTACTTTTTCTTATCAGTAACTTTTAAACATGTCTTTTCTGTATTTTTCCATTTCTTAATTCTGCAGTTCTGCTTATCTAAGCTAATTCAATATTTCTACTGAGTTCTTTCTTACAATAGCAGCATGTTGGGGGATGTGCAATCCTATATGCCTCTCCACAGGCCTCATTTACAGGTCAAGCTAGCCATGCTGGCCTGCCTATGTCAGACACCGTGGGTCACAGGCCTGCACCTGCCACATTTTGAACCAGCAAAAGGAATCCTCATCCTCTATTAGGATGGTATCCACATCTCCTGTTTTTTGCACAATTTAAAACAGGAGGTATCCTCTCTGACAAAAATGCAGGCAAGCCAAAACTGCAGTCAGAGGAATCCTTGGGCAATTTAGAAAAAAATTTAGGAGTTCTAAAACTCAGGAGACCGGGTTTCAGCACAAATTGTGGGCCTGGTTTTCCCACAAAAGTTCCTCAAATATCACCAATATTTCCAATTGCCTGGGCACATGGGAGTCGTGCACCAGAAAATAAAAAGAACTCAGATCACAATTATTTGTCAGTAAAAATAACTCTTTTATTTGGCATAAGCAAAAGCTGTAAGCACAGATACACAAGTGTCTATCTGAGGGATCTGAGTACAGGCAGTGTTCCCTATCTCCACAGTGATGAGACAGAGAAGGCCGCCCTGAGCTCTGTAATTGCATCCTTATATACTCTATACCCTCTGTAGCAACTCATACACAAGAGTTTTGTTCCGTGTGCAAAAGTTGCTATACTGTCTGTAAAAGGTTGTTGGGCCTGTAGAGGCCTCCTTCCTTTGGGACAAAGGAGGGCCGTGTGCAAAAAGTCTGCAGAGGCCTCTTTCCTTTGGGACAAAGGAGGGCCATGTGCAAAAAGTTTGCAGAGGCCTCTTTCCTTTGGGATCCACCCTTATTAGCATATTAATGGCTTTTATTCTTGCTAGTGTTGAGTCATTCTGGCTACACCCTGCCATTCCTTTTGTTTCATTAATCACTGTAGCTTTCAGCACTGTAGTCTTCAGGGCTTATGAATACTTTGTATCACCAGCTTTGTTTGGCCTGTTTAACTTGTCCCGGCTTGCCCAACTTGCTCAGGCCTGTTCAATCTGTTCAGGCCTGACTTAGCTTTTCTTAGCTTTTCTTAGCCGGGTCCATTTTCTGTGCACTTCTGTTCAGAGTATGGTTCCCTGGCTTTACTCTTGTTGTGCTGGGCTCTGGGTACTCATTTTCTTAGCCCATGTGTTTTTTTCATGCCATCATGATGTATTACAGCCTCAGGCAAGGATGTAGCCATACTAGACATACCTATCAGCCAATTTCCCTTCAATACACAACTGGAATTCAACTGATCCCCACTCCAAGATGTACAGTCTGCACTAGCCTGTAGGTGAGGCCATTAAAGCCTCACCCCTCTGCCTCAGCTCCCAACTCCTTTCATCATCATTATATGCTTCCAACCGATACACAGCTTGCGTGATGTGCCAGCAGGGGAGCAAGCCATTAAAGTGTGCCCCTGGTCCCCTGTTGGCAGCAGGATTTCACCTTCACGGTTGGTCTGACCCAGGGGTGGCCCAAGAGGTGTGTGGGGCCATGTGCGGAGACTCAGTGTGGGGCCTCATTTGCATAACTGGCCTTGTTTGCATAAATATTTGCATAATGTTACCATACACTAACTTTTAGTAAACATGCCTCTTAATGAGTGTATGAATAAAGAAAGACTAAAAGATTTCTACATTACTATAATCCAGTGCCAACCACCAAGCACATTAGGAACTACTACAAACACTGCCCATTTAGAACCCATAGCAAACCGCCGTATCCTAACAGCACTACCAGGACTCACAAAGCACCATACTCTGCCTATCAAAAGGCAACACTGCAAATATTAAACCAATACATTTCAGAGAATAACAATACATGACCTACTGGGGAAAGAGAACAAGTGGCAATGTCAAATAGGAATTACATAAACAGAATACCTCAGCTCAGTTCCACATGCAGAACATAGACCATCAACAAACACGGAATCACAATTTAGAAACAGGAAGACAATAATTAAACTGGGAACCCCAAAGCCAAACTTGGAATGTGCAACAACACTGTAGAAATAAAACTATAAATTAATTTCCTCTTGTACTAAACAAAGCTCAGACATTAATGATGCACATTTCCCAGAGCTGATATATTCCAGTTAATAAATTCAAAATAAAGAGATATTTTTCTACCTTTTGTGCATTTTTTTTCAGTTGCAATTGCTCCAGCCACTTTCTTCTGGTTTCTTTGTGTCTTCTGCTAACTCTCCATCGTCTGTTGTCCATTTGTCCTTTCTTCTCTCTTCTAGTTTTTTTTTCCATTCTCTCTCTACATCTGCTTTAACATACTAATCTTTCTCCTTTTGCTCTTTCCTCATTCCTATCTCATCCACTCAAATTTTCCCCCTCCATTCTCAATCCCCACTTTCTCTCCCAATATCCGGGCAATTGTAGATTTGTCTTCCCTCCCACAAAAAATGTTTTTTTCCCTCTCCATTTCACTCTCCCACCTCCATCCCATTCTAATCCTCCCCCAACATGAGCTCCCTTCTAGTTCCAGCCCCACCCAGAATCTGCTCCCTTCTAGTCCCTGCATCAGCCCATTTCCAGTCTTAGCCCCCTAAGCCCATTTCCAATCTTATCCTAGCCCCACCATCAGCCCATTTCCAGTCCTAGCTCCGCCATCCATTTCCAATCCTATCCGAGTCCCTCCATCAGCTCATTTCCAATCCCAGCCCCCCATCAGCCCATTTTTAGTCCTTTCCTAGCCCCACCATCAGCCCATTTCCTGTCCTAGCCCCCCCACTCAGTCCATTTCCAGTCCTAGCCCCCCATAGCCCCTCCACTCTGCCCATTTCCAATCCAAGCCCCCCCATGAGCCTACTTCCAGTTCTAGCCCCTCCATGAGTCCATTTCAATCCAAGCCCCCACCGCAGCCCATTTCCAGTCCTATCCTAGCCCCTCCATCAGCCCATTTCCTGTACTAGCCCCCCCACTCAGCCCATTTCCACTCCTAGCCCCCCATAGCCCATTACTAGTCCTAACCCCCCCATCAGCCCATTTCCAGTCTAGCCCCCCATCAGCCCATTACCAGTCTTACCCCCCCATCAGCCCATTTCCAGTCCTAGCCCCCCATAGCCCATTATTAGTCCTAACCCCCCATCAGCCCATTTCCAGACCTAGCACCCTACCCTCACAGCCCATTTCCATTCCAAGCCCCCCTCCCCATCAGCTATTTCCAGTTCAAGCCCCACCCCTTCCACTCAGCACATTTTCATTCCAAGACGCCGTCCCCATCAGCTATTTGCAGTTCAAGCCCCCTTCCACTCAGCCCATTTCCAGTCCTAGCAACCCCCCGCCTATTACCAGTCCTAGCCCCCCCATAGCCCATTACCAGTCATAGCTCCCCCATAGCCCATTACCAGTCATAGCCCCCCATCAGCCCATTTCCAGTCCTAGCTCCCTCCCCATACAGCCCATTTCCATTCCAAGCCCCCCTCCCCCTCAGCTATTTGCAGTTCAAGCCACCCCTTCCACTCAGCCCATTTCCATTCCAAGCCCCCATCCTCATCAGCTATTTGCAGTTCAAGCTCCCTTCCACTCAGCCCATTTCCAGTCCTAGCAACCCCCCAACCCATTACCAGTCCTAAGCCCCCCATCAGCCCACTTCCAGTCCTAACCCCCCCATCATCCCATTTCCAATCTTAGCCCCCCCCATAGCCCATTACCAGTCCTAACCCCCATCAGCCCATTTCCAGTCCTAGCCCCCCCCCCACAGTCCATTACTAGTCCTACCCCTCCATCATCCCATTTCCAGTCTTAGCCCCCCCCCAGCCCATTACCTGTCCTAACCCATCAGCCCATTTCCAGTCCTTGCCCCCCCATAGCCCATTACTAGTCCTAACCCTCACCATCAGCCCATTTCCAGTCTTAGTCCCCCCCCATAACCCATTACCAGTCCTAACCCCCCATCAGCCCATTTCCAGTCCTAGCCCCCCCATAGCCCATTACTAGCCCTAACCCCCTATCAGCCCATTTCCAGTCTTAGCACCCCCATAGCCCATTACCAGTCCTAACCTCCCCCCATCAGCCCATTTCCAGTCCTAGCCCCCCATAGCCCATTACTAGTCCTAACCCCCCCATCAGCCCATTTCCAGTCTTTGCCCCCCACATAGCCCCTTACTAGTCCTAACCCCCCCCATCAGCCCATTACCAGTCCTAACCCCCCTCCCCCCATCAGCCCAAGTATATAAAAAAACAAACAAACTCGCTACTGCTGCCACTGTCGCCGTGGCAGCAGCAGAATCAAGCATCCCGCGGGGCCCCCCTGCCCGGCAGAGCCCTCCTTGCAGCATCAGCTCCCAAAGCACGGGCTTTCAGAGCCGCGAAGGGAGAGTTTCCCTTTCTCACAGCTCTGTTAATCCCGCCGGGGCTGATGGGATTTCCCATCAGCCCCGGCGGGCTTAACAGAGTCGCGAGAGGTCAGAGAAGCTCTTTCTTCATGGCTCTGAAAGCCCGCGCTTTGGGAGCTGATGCTGTAGGGAGGGCTCTGCCGGGCAGGGGGGGCCCCGCGGGACGCTTGATTCTGCCGCTGCTATGGCAGCAGCGGCAGCAGCAGCCGTTTTTTTTTTTTAATCTTCTTGGGCTGATGCAGAATGTTTTTTTGTGCGGGGCCCCCTGAAACTCGAGGCCCTCTGCAAAAAACATTCTTGCTCAATGGACGGGCCAGCCCTGTTCTGACCCCTCAAGAGGGCAGCCCATAGCCCATCGTCCCTTAAAATAGCTGGCCTAGGCCCACCCTCCTGCCCCTCTGCCCCACCAATCTTAACCTCTGCCTGTCCCACCTGCCCTGTTGTGCCCAGCGGCTGCTAATCTAGTTGGCTGGGTCTGGAGTAGGAGAAAATTACTGGGTCAAAAGAAATGAAACCAATTATAAATATTTGGATCCCCAGAAACACCAAAAATGCACCATATACTGTATGATCATAGCAATAATGGTGATGTGTCATACTCAGCATCCAAAAAGGATGCTCTTTGAAGACACAAGAGAGATTTTCACTAAAGTATTTGCTAAAAATGAGGGCAGATTTCAAGGTTGTTTACACAGGCAAATCTGCTATCTTAAAATCGTCCTCACTTGGTCAAACTAAATGTATGCAATGGGTTCCATGGTGCATGTATTTTTCATTGAAGGGCAATGAGTCGTCTACCTTCCACAATATCTTCTAGTTACCCTGACGCAGTTGGTAATATGCTGTTGAAATTTGAGCCAGGAAGAAGATATTTGTGAGCTACAGTAGAGTTTGTTTTCTCTAAAACTATACTGAAGTTTATTCACTTGGCTTGAAGCTATCTAGTTTGTTTTAATGGCATAACAGCAGTTTTCAGATAAGTACTATTTTACTTGCATTTAAAAAAGACAAACCTATTTTTCTAAGTTACTGAGGCATTCTGAGACCTATGATTGAGTTATGGGCTTATGCTTATGCTCTGTTTGGACATGTATGGAGGTGGAATAAGTCACAGAAGTGGAAGCGATCGAGTCAGGCAGTCCCCACATAAACACTGAGGATGCAGGTGAGTTCCCCACTGCCCCATCCCAGCCCTGGCCGACCCCGTCGAGGGTCGGGAGGAGGGGAAACAAACTTTGAATCGCTGTCGGGCCTTGCGAGCACCTGTTGAGCATCCCGGTGCCATGGTGACAGTATGCTACAGCATCGGCACACCAGCAGGAGCACTGAACGGTGGAGACAGACAGCATGCTGTACATTTCCCCACTCAGCATATTGTGCACTCCGGCCCATCCAGGCGACCTGATTCTATAGCCGCAGGAACGTACACCTCCTGCAGTTGCAGAATCAGGTACAACTGTGCTCCGTCCATTTTTTGGACAATCAGACAGGCCGGACATGCACAGTATGGAATCAGCCTCCATGTGAATGGGAAATGTGTGTTATTGATTAGTATGTACAGTTTGTTTCAAGGACTATGAGGTCATATTTTGTCCGTGGGTTGCCTTTATAAAATAGGCATAACATAGGCCCTTTTTGGGTCATTTCACATGATTTAGGGGTTCTCCTCCTCGGAGAGTTTGCTGAGTTAGGGAGTGAGGAAGATTCCTTTCAGATCCTCTCAATGATTTGAAATGCCCTATGTGCTATTTCTTGTGACAAGTTTGTGATCCTCTGATGTTATCAGTTGCTCCTGCCATATTTGGCAGACTGTTCTTGTTGAAGAAGATGCATTTTGGACATTTTGCAATGCTCTCCTTCCACCAGAAACGTACAGTCCACTCATAGCACAACTTTTCAGGCATACAGCACTTGGCTGATACGTCTAGAAGATGCTGATTAATAAAATGCTTTCCAATAACAGTCACAGCAGAGCAATGGAATCCAGAGGCTAGAAAATATAATGAGCTCAACAATTCGATTTGACTAGAAATGGCTTGACCCCTCTCTGTCATTTAAAAATGTTAAGAGATGGATATTGAAAGACCCAATGAGCTAATTGTTAGCTGGTTATCTTTAGCTGAATATTCAGCTAAATATAACTGCCTAGGTGTTTCAGCCAAATATTCTCCTACACCTAGCTGGTCAAAATCAGGCACTGACCAGGTAAGTCCTCTTTAAAAGAAAACAGTAATCCGGATGATTTACATTTGAAATAATGGTCCTAGAGCAGTGGAATATTTTTCTTCCCTCCTTGCTTACCCTTAAAATTATAGAAAATGTTCCCACTAGTGCAAGACTCTTTTCCCCTAACTCCCATTACTTAAAGCTGAAAAATAATGCTTCCACTTTCCAGGACCCTTTCCTATTCTCCCCATCATGAATATCATCAGGACAACATCCTTTTCTCCCTCTCCAGTCTTAAAAATGAAAAAGTATCCTCTATCCTGAGATGTCTTGCTTTTCTCCTTCCGACACTTGGAAAAATCTCCCACAGTAGTGGGATCCCTCCTTTGTCTTACCCATGAAAGAAACTTTGTAGTAGGTTGACGGTGCCATGATCCCTCCCTCCTGCCAATGACATAATTTATAATGGTTAAGGGCATCCTAGCACCCTTCTTTCACCAGCCTAATTAAAATATACTCAGTCAACATCCTCTCTCAATCCTTCTCCAGAAGCCAAAAGCACACGCCTTCAACTCTGAAAAGATGTTGGTTCCCTAATTCTGAATGGGGCTACATTCCTCAGTTGTTAGCACAATGAATAAAATAATATGGAGTCTGGGTAAGTGACTGCAGCTGACAACAGTCTTTTAATGGCTTGCTAGAACCGAATGAAGGAGGTAAGTCTCAGGCTTCCTCCCACTTCACTTGAGGAATTTCAGGGAAGGGGATGTTCTTGTGCTTCTAAGGAGTGAGGGAAAGGAAGGGAAGAGATTTTGGCTAATTTCATTTTTCATCTGGCATCTAAGGAGGGGGTCTTTGGAAACCTCAGCTACCACTGTCTTTCCTGGTCAGAAGGGAAGAGGCAATGGGACCCTCACCTGGCTGCAAAGTTTCTTTCATTTGGGGAAGGATCTTTACACTATCAGCAGATATATTTTGGATTATATGATAGATCAGAAAGACGGTGATGGTTGAGTGCTGCTAGCCAGATTTAGGCCAGCTATTGTAGCATCTAAAAACATAAGATATGCCATACTGGGTCAGACCAAAGGTCCATTGAGGTCAGTATCCTGTTTCCAAAAGTTGCCAATCCAGGTCACAAGTACCTGTCAGATTCCCAAAAAGTAGACAGATTCCATGCTGCTTATCCCAGGAGAAAGCAGTGGATTTTCCAGTCCACTCTAAGGTTTATGAACTTTTCCTCCAGGAACTCGTTCAAACCTTTTTTAAACCCTAGCTACACTAACAGCTTTTACTGCATCCTCCAGCAAGGAATTCCAGAGTCTGATTACACATTGAATGAAAAAATATTTTCTGATTTGTCTTAAAAGTGCTATATTGTAACTTCATTGTGTGTTCCCTAGTCTACTTTTTGAAGGAGTAAACAACTGATCTACGTTTACTCGTTCCACTCCAGTAGTTATTTTGTAGATCTCTATCATATAGTATCTCTCCTCTGCCATCTCTTTTCCAAGGTGAAGAGCCCTAAACTTTTAAACCTTTCCTCATAGCAGTATCCTTCCACACCTTTTATCATTTTGGTGGCTTTACTCTGTATTGTTGTTGTTAAGTGCCGTCGAGTCAGTGTCGACTCATGGTGACCCTCTGTATTCGGTCTTCAGTCAGGTGGCTCATTGTTGATAGAGTGGCATCCATAGCTGTTGTTATTGTATCAATCCATCTCATTGCTGGCCTTCCTCTTTTGCATTGACCTTCAACCTTTCTAAGCATGATGCCTTTATCTAATGATTTCACTCTTCGCATGATGTGTCCAAAGTATGAAAGTCAAAATCTTGTCATCTGAGTTTCTAAAGAAAACTTTGGTTTGATCTCCTCTAATACTGACTGGTTTGTTCTTCAGGCAGTCCATGGTATACACAGTATTCTTTGCCAGCACTATAATTCAAAGGCATCCACTTTTCTTCCTATCTTCTTCATTGTTCAACTTTCACATCCATAAGATGTTATTGAAAATACCATGGCTTGAATAAGTTGAATCTTTGTATGGAGAGAGACATCTCTGTTCTTGAGAATTTTGTCTAAGTCCTTCATAGCCATTCTGCCAAGAGCAATACATCATCGGATTTCTTGACTGCTTGTCATTTCTTTATTGATCCAAGTAGGTTAAAGTCCATGGCTACTGCAGCTTAGGATACAGAGACCGAAAAGGCTAGAGAGAGGCTTAGAAAGAGAGAAGGAGATAGACAGGGAGAAAAAATTGGGTAGAGTGAGGGAGAGGAAGAGACAGGCAGAGGAGGAGGAAGAGGGTGATAAGGACTCGCCTTGCTAGTCTAGAAGTTCATTAGTGCAATTTTCTGAACAGTTTTAGTAAGGTAAAGCTGAGCTCAGATGCTGTTTAGGTAGATATTCAAAGGGATCTAACTGGTAAGTAAAGACTTTACCAAAAAATATATATTATTGTAGGGTGCAATGTCTTATGCAATTCCAATTAATTTAAAATTAATAATGTCCAGAAAGACCATAACATCTCATTATCAATTAATGTTTGAAACTTGAAGTTTTGAGCCCTGATCCCATCAAACATTAATTGATAATAAGGTGTTAGGGTCTCGCTGGACATTATTAATTTTAAATTGACTAGAATTGCATAAGACATTGCACCCTACGATAATATATATTTTTTGGTAAAGTCTTTACTTAACCAGTTAGATCCCTTTGAATATCTACCTGCATTTGAGCTCAGTTTTACCTTACTAAAACTATTTGTTCAGAAAATTGCACTAATGAACTTCTAGACTAGCAAGGTGAGTCCTTATCACCCTCTTCCTCCTCCTCTGCCTCTCTTCCTCTCCCTCTCTCTACCCAATTCTTTCTCCCTCTCTATCTCCCTCTCTCTTTCTAAGCCTCTCTCTAGATTTTTCGGTCTCTGTCTCCTAAGCTGCAGTAGCCATGTTCCGAAGAACCCCATTATAACAAAAGGGAACTCCCTCAAAACTTGTGCGTTTTACATAGGATGTTAATCAGCCTCTATCGTCTGCCTGAAGCTGGCATTAAAAATCTTCCCATTATTTCTGACTGAATTGGCTTTCAGAGCATATTGCAGCTTAATGAATAGCACCTGAATACTTAATTCCGCGATAAATCCTCATTACCATGCTATTTACATATCGTACAATATTCTGGGGAAGGAGAAAGCTTAAATTTGTGATAAATCCTCATTAGCATGGAAATTTTTCATGCAACATAATTTTCAGCCAAAAGAGCTTTCCGTGTGGTAAAAGCGGGCCTTTTCTGTGATATTTCAGTGTGCCAATTCTTTTATAAGTAGAACATTTTTTTTTCATGAAAACAGTCACTTTCATGTTATGAACTCTTTGTCATGGCATAGAGGATAATTTTAAAAGCTACTTAGGTGCATTATACTGAGGTTTATGTGCAATAATGACATCTTTTAAAACTGTTTGGGCTATATGCACTCAAGTATATGCACATGCGGTCAGTATGCGCTTATGTTTACACATAATGGATGCATTCCCAGGGTCGGGGCCGAGGAAGGCTTAGCCTTTATGTGCACACTTTATAAAATGCAGTCTAATGCACCTTTAAATAAACACAGAAATTGGTGCATACTAAATCTGTATGGGTGCATTCTTTGTAATGAATTTAAAAGGGAAAGTATGTATAGATTCTCAGAAAACTGGTGTAACTTATATGCATTCTTGCTGCACAAGTCAGGCGGTTTATTATAAAATTCCTCTCCCTATGAATAAATCCCACTAAGTATGTGCACACGACATTTTTGGGCTTGCTTTGCTTCATCAGAATATACTTTTTTGATTAGTCTTCTGGAACCAAATCATTTGTCTGGCTTGCCATCTATTTTCAATCAAACCTGCTGGAAATTTGATGACAGGCATCTCTAACAGAACTACAAGAGTATCCCAAATCTGCTGGGAGAACAAGAAGAAGGGCAAAGAATATGGAGAGTTGCAGGATAAATATCAGAAACTACCATCAGAACAACAAAGCCTACACTGAACACCTCAAGATAATGGAAGAGAGGAAAGCAGCATTATAATTAGTGGAAGCACACTTTGAGAGGAGTAAAACGGCAAGGAGAGCAGCGCAGTATCCAGACTGACTTCTAGGCCCTAAATTATACCGAGAGGACCAGGAGCTTGAAGAATGGTCAAGAATTTGGCAACTGAGATTTAACGCTAAAAAATGCAGGATCATGCATTTGGGCTGCAAAAATCCAAGGGAGCAATAGAGGATAAGAGGTGAAATACATCTGTCCATGAAAGAAGCCCGGGACCTGGGTGTGATTGTTTCTGATGATCTTAAAGTGGCTAAACAGGTACAAAAGGTGATGGCAAAAGCCAGAAGGATGCTTGGGTGCAGAGGGAGAGGAATGGCCAACAGAAAAAAGGAGGTGATAATGCCTCTGTATAAGTCTCTGGTGTGAACTCATTTGGAGTATTGTGTGCAGTTTTGGAAACCACACCTTCAAAAGGATATAAGCAGGTTGGAGTCGGTGCAGAGGGTGACTACCAAAATAGTCAGTGATCGTCAATATAAACCATATAGGGACACATTTAAAGATCTCAATAGGTATACTTTAGAGCAGGCATGTCCAACTTCGAACAGGCCGTGATCTACTTTTTCCGGCCAAAAGTGCCACCATGAAAATTAAGTTTCATATTTATTTATTTATTTATTTATTTGGCATAAATGTATACACCGCTCCTTCCAGCGATCAGAAGCGGTCCTTAGGTGGACAAGACAAGGGAAATATGTACAGCATAAATTTAGGAATACAGTCTGATTAAGGTAGGGGGGGCTAACAACCACTAGATCACAGTTATACATTTGATTATTCAATAAATTACAGATTGAGCAACCAGTGAGGTTATAATTGTACATAGAGATCGCAAAAATACATGCAATTAGCAGAGCAATATATACATATAAACTTTTTTTTTTTTTTTTAAAATCAACAAAGATGTGATGCATCAATTGAGAAAAAGGTTCCTATGAATCTTATGCTTAAGAGGTAGGAAGGCAGCATGGGAAGATATAGTTGGGATCAGCTAGGTGATGCCGTAATGTGATTGGAACAGGTGTGTTTTAAGATCTTTTCTGAAGGTGTGTAAGTTTTTGGTCTGGCTAACTCGTGAGGCAGCCGGTTCCAGAGCATAGGTGCTGAGTACATGAATGCCCGGTTGCTCGTCCGTTCTTTGACTGATCTTATGCTGCTGGGAACGCAGAGTGTGTGTAGGTTTGCAGTCTGTCGGCATCTGTTGGAGGGCTGAGTAGTGATTAGGATATCGAGAAATGAGGGAGATATCTTATGGATAATTTTGAAAGTCGTTATCAGCATTTTGTAGATTATTCTTGCGGGTATGGGGAGCCAGTGGAGCTCTATAAGAACTGGAGTGATGTGATCTGTCAGACTTTTATTCATAATAATCCTGGCTGATACATTCTGCGCCATCTGTAGGATGTTTAATGTTTTCTTCGGTAGCCCTTGTAATATGGCATTACAGTAGTCAAAGTGGGGAATGATGAGCGCTTGTGCTACTGTTCTGAAGTCCGAGTGGTAAATGATGCAGCGTAAGGGTTGTAGAACTTTCAGCTTGTGAAATATTGCTCTATTTGTTATCCGGAGGTGTTTGTCCATTTTTAGGTCAGCATCGATTAGTACTCCTAGATATTTAATCTCATTTTTTGAGTGATAAGTGTTTCCGTTCAGGGTGATTGATGCAGGAGGTATGAAGTCTTGTTTTCCTGATATGAACATCACTTCAGTTTTTTTGTGATTTATAGACATATTGTTGCATTGGAGCCAGTTTTGCAGTTCCTGTAGGCATTCTTCTAATTGGTTGAACTTGGGATTGTTTATGTCAAGTTGTGTGTACATCATAATGTCATCTGCATATAGATGGTAGATGATATTATGCTTTTGGAAAATTGTACATACTGGTTGGATGTAGATGTTGAAGAGCAAGGAGGAGATAGCTGATCCCTGCGGTATCCCTTGGGTTTGGGGGAACGGCTTAGCTTGCTCGTTATTGAAGCGTACCTGTTGCATTCTATTTGCTAGGTATGACTCAAACCACTTTATCGGTGTGCCGGTTATACCTATAGTCTCAAGTCTGCGCAAGAGTATTTGATGATGTACTGTGTCAAACGCTGCTGATATATCTATGAATATCAGTATGAACATCTTGTTTTTGTTTTCCAGTCCCTTGATGAGGTTGTCCATTTTTTGTTTTGTTGTCCAGTTTTTGTTTTCCAGTCCCTTGATGAGGTTGTCTAGAAGAGCTAGTTTCAAATTAAATTTTAACCCAATAAAGTTGGAGGATTCCCCCCCCCCATTTTTAATAAACCTTCTGTCATTCACTTGGATGTGATCAGCTGTTAAGCAAATTAAGCAAAAACAAAACAGAGAGACGAAGATCAAGTAAGAACTGCGAGGGAAAATGGAAAGTACATTTTTCCTTAAAGTTTTATTGAGTAATAATTTTCTTTAACTGTCTTAATAACTTTCTTTAACTTTTATTGAGTAATTTGTGTTAAATTTAGGTTGAGTATTGATCCAGGCTGATCTTGCACAATCTTTAACATTTCGCTCTTGCTCATTAGTGAGATGTCTGAGCCTGCATTTCATCCACCAGCTTTTTGAAGTTGGGTGAATATTGTGTGAGGGCCAGTCTCAGGGAATCCTGGAGATGTTCATCTGTCATGTTGGAATGTTGTGTACTCTGTCATTTTCAGATGTGAAAACGCAGATTCACACAAATAAGTGGAACCGAAACAGGAGTGTACAGCTTCACTGCATCTTCTCAAGTTTTGAAATTTGTCTCTAGGCACTAGCTTCCAAAACGATTCTTGCTCAGCACGGGTCTTGAGAAAAATGTCATTTTTAAGGGTTAATATTTCGTTTTCAAGAGATGGCTTGTTCAATGAGTAATTTTTACTGATAGCAACTGCAGTTTCTTTAATGTCCACATCTACTTTGAATGTGTATGACAAGTATTCCACAACTGTTCCAATTTTTTGGAAGTCACAGAATCTATTTTCGAATTCCTGGATAACAGAACAGATTTCTGTCACATACTTCTCGTTCTGAAAAACAAAATTTGCTGAGAAGCATCCATTAAGCTAAGAACAAATCTTTCTATCTTCTCTGCTGGCTTAAAACTATAAATTCTAACTGTTGATTTTTGGGGGGATTACTATTATAGCTCTTAACTGTGGTTTTAGACTAAGCTTGGGGGCATTTAGACTGCTTTCCTTGTATAGACTTACATCAGATATCTGTGTGTGTGGCAGATAGAGAATTATAACATACTAGGTTTTTACCCCTGCTGCACTGGTTGGTGAAACCCTATTCCCAGGGAGGAGCTGATTTTGGAGCCTTGTACACCTGGCCTGACACTGGTCTGAGCCAGTTTTGCAGAAGCTGAGAAGCATCCATGAAGCTAAGAACAAACCTTTCTATCTTCTCTGCTGGCTTAAAACTATAAATTTTGTTGATTTTTTGGGGGGATACTATTATAGCTTTTAACTGTGGTTTTAGACTAAGCTTGGGGACATTTAGACTGCTTTCCTTCTATAGACTTACATCAGATATCTGTGTGTGTGACAGATAGAGAGTTATAACATACTAGGTTTTTACCCCTGCTGCACTGGTTGGTGAAACCCTATTCCCAGGGAGGAGCTAATTTGGAGCATTGTATACCTGGCCTGACACTAGTCTGAGCCAGTTTTGCAAAAGCTGAGAAGCATCCATTAAGCTAAGAACAAACCTTTCTATCTTCTCTGCTGGCTTAAAATTATAAATTCTAACTGTTGATTTTTGGGGGGATTACTATTATAGCACAGTTTGAATGGAACAAGGAGAAACAGAATGGTTTAAAATAAGCAAAGGTGTAAGACAAGGCTGCATACTTTCCCCTTACCTGTTTAATTTATATGCAGAACAAATCATCAGAGAAGCAGGACTGTATGAAGACAACAGAGATGTGAAGATTGGTGAAAGACTCATCAACAACCTTCGCTATGCTGATGATACCACATTACTGGCTGAAAGTGAAGATGATCTGAAACATTTGCTTCTCACAATCAAAGAACACAGTCTCAAAATGGGCCTGCACCTTAATGTAAAGAAGACAAAGATCATGACAACTGGCATAATCAACAGGTTCATCGTTGAAGGAGAAGAAATTGAAATTGTGAACAACTTTAACCTACTTGGATCAACTATCAATAAAGAAGCAACAAGCAGTCAAGAAATCAGACGACGCATTGCTCTTGGCAGAATGGTTATGAAAGACCTAGCTAAGATTCTCAAGAGCAGAGATGTCTCTCTCCATACAAAGATTCGACTTGTTCAAGCCATATGGATGTGAAAGCTGGACAGTGAAAAAGATAGACAGGAAGAAAATTGATGCTTTTGAATTATGGTGCTGGCGGCGAATACTGTGTATACCATGGACTGCCCGAAGAACAAACCAGTCGGTACTAGAGGAGATCAAACGTAAGCTTTCTTTAGAAGCTCAGATGACAAGACTTCGACTTTCATACTTCGGACACATCATGTGAAGAGAGAGATCATTAGAGAAAGACATCATGCTTGGCAAGATAGAAGGTCAACGCAAAAGAGGAAGGCCAGCAATGAGATGGATCACTACAATAACAGCAGCTACGGGTACCAGTCTGTCAACAATGAGCCGCCTGACTGAAGACCGAACACAATTTAGGATAGCTATCCAGAGGGTCGCCATGAGTCGACTCCGACTCAACGGCACTTAACAACAACAACAACTATTATAGCTTTTAACTGTGGCTTTAAACTAAGTTTGGGGGCATTTAGACTACTTTCTTGTACAGACTTACATCAGATATAGGTGTGTGCCCATGGTTCAGGAACAGTCTACTCGCCAGAGACACTTAGGTTCCCACCCATACTACCCCTCACCCCACCCACCCTCAGGGGCTACATTGCCTTTATAGTGGTCACATACGTGCCATCTATCCTTTCTTACTTGGGTTAAAAATCCACATCTTCTTCATCCTTTCTTCTTCTTCTTCCTCTTCTGGGACTGCTTAACCAACATGTTGTTTATTCAGTGCAATAACTGCGGTATTTTCATTCCAAGACGAATCATTTGGACCCTAAGAGCTTGTCCTATGTGCTTCAGGTCAGCTGCCATGCATGACGAACTGACTCTACTGAGGGAGGAAATGGCTGCAATGAAATGCACCTCTTCTATGATACAAACTGAACAAAGTCCACCACCGCTCCAACAAAGAATCAAACACCCCAGGAACAAATGGATCACAGTGGGTTCTGGAAGACTGCGACCTGTAACGCAGAGACATCCTATACATCAAGTGGTATCCCTGAATAATGCCTTCTCTGCCTTGGCTAATGAGGATGCTCAATCCAATGAAACTGAAGGGCCCTTAAATGAGTCAGACAATGCCCAATCTCCTGCTAAAGCACTAAATATGAAGAAAACCTCAACAAACAGAAAACTACTACTACTTGGAGATTCCATCATCAGAGGCACCAACTTGGGAACACAGTTCAAAGGAGAGAAGATAGTCATGTGCCTACCAGGCTCGACAGCCAGCACGAATACAAACCAAGTTGTTGAAGTACTTAGCGCAAAAAGTGAACACTCCAAACTTGATGTTGTTATCCACTTGGGCACAAATGACCTAGCTAGAAAACAGTGCCTCTACAGTCCAAAAGGATTCCAATCTCTGGGAGAGAAACTCAAGCCCATTGTTAACACTGTTGCATTCTCAGAGGTTCTGCCTGTTCTTGGTAAGGGGACAAAAAGGCTGCATCGCATTAACAGTTTTAATATATGGCTACAGACCTGGTGCAAACAAGAAGGATTCAGATTTATTGGCAACTGGGGAAACAGATGGACCAACAAGAGACTATACTGTGCTGATGGACTACATCTCTCCGTCGCAGGGAAAAGAATCTTAAGTGAAAAATTCAGGCAGTATGTGGATATGCATTTAAACTAGGAAAAGGGGGTGACGGATGTGGAAGGTCAAGACCTGCACGCCACCCCCTGCAAAAGCAGAATAACATCAGAAACAGCCACGCTTTTAAACCACACATCAAAAACAAGTGGGAAGATGTGGGCAGAACAAAATCAATGCAAAATACACACAAGCCGGGTAAATGCTGGAAAGCAATGAGCACTATGCTCGAAGCTTAGCCAACAAAGTTCCGGACCTGGAAGCCCTAATGGTGGAAATGGATTTGGACATTGTGGCCATTACAGAAACATGGCTTAATGAATCGCATGATCGGGATACAGCCATAGCTGGCTATAATCAATTCAGAAGACACAGAGAAAATGGAAAAGGAGGAGGAGTAGCCTTGTATGTCAAAAGCAATATTAAAGCTACTGAAATCCAGGGGACATGGGGAAAAGAAGAAGCGCTCTGGATTGCGTTGGAAAGAGGAGATGGCACTGTCATCCATACTGCTGTAGCCTACAGACCTCTGACTCAAATTGAAGAGATAGATAATGAATTGATTATAGATATTGCCAAGATAGCCACAAAGGGGGAAGCGATCATTTGGGTGACTTTAATCTACCTGATGTGGATTGGATTACTCCTTCTGCACATCTGGAAAGAAGCAAAAAAATTGTAGATGCTCTCCAAGATGCATCACTTAGACAAATGGTCATGGAACCAACCAGGGAAAGCTCAATGCTGGATTTAGTGCTCACCAATGGTGATAGCGTGTCGAATGTCTGCGTGAGTGCCCCTGTGAGCAACAGTGATCATCAGACGGTGTGGTTTGAGATAAAAGCCAAGGTACAGGCCAAACATAGCAAGCTCAAAGTCCTAAACTTCAAAAACACTGACTTCAATAAAATGGCCGAGTACCTAAAGGAGGAGATGACAGGGTGGAAGGAGATAAGGGAAGTGGAATTCCAATGGGCTAAACTAAAGGTGGCAATAAAAGGGGCAACAGATAAATATGTAAAAAAAAGTAAATAAAAACAAGAGGAGAAGGAAACCTATTTGGTTTTCCAAAGAAGTGGCTGCTCAAATAAAGGCAAAAAAACACAGCTTTCGCAAATTCAAAAGCTTGCAAACAGAAGAACACAGAAATGAATACAGGATCAAACTCAAAGAGTCAAAAAGAGAAATAAGGATAGCAAAATCAAAGGCAGAGGAAAAGATGGCTAAAGATGTTAAGGGTGGTGACAAAACTTTCTTCAGGTATATTCGGGAATGGAAGAAGATCAGAGTTGGAATTGCAGGACTCAGAAGTGATGGCAAAGGTCTCGTGGAAAGTGAAATAGAAAAAGCAAAATTGCTAAACAAATACTTCTGCTCTCTTTTTACTAAAGAAAATCCTGGAGATGGACCAGCTGGGACTCCCAAATATAAAAATGGGAATGAAGTAGATACCACACCATTCACAGAAGACGAGGTGTTGGAACAACTTGCTAAACTGAAAGTGGACAAAGCCATGGGACCGGATGGGATACATCCCAGGATACTGAAGGAGCTCAGAGAGGTTCTTGCAGGGCCATTAAAGGATGTATTCAACAGATCCTTGGAAACAGGAGAGGTTCCTCAGGACTGCAGAATGACTGATGCCGTACCTCTACACAAAAGTGGTGACAGGGAAGAAGTGTCAAACTACAGACCCGTGAGCCTTACCTCGGTGGCGAGAAAAGTAATGGAGGCGCTCCTGAAAGAGCGAATAGTGATCTTTCTCAAAACCAACAGGTTGCAAGATCCGAGGCAACATGGTTTTACTGAAGGATGGTCTTGCCAAACAAATCTGATTGAGTTCTTTGACTGGGTGACCAAGGAACTAGATCAGGTGCATGCGATGGATGTCATCTACCTGGATTTCAGCAAAGCCTTTGATACTGTTCCTCATAGGAGGCTTGTCAATAAACTCAGTAGCTTGGGGATGGATCCGAAGATGGTAAACTGGATTAGAAATTGGTTGACTGACAGATGACAGAAGGTGATGGTACATGGAGCTCACTCGGATGAAAGGAAGGTGATTAGCGGGGTGCCCCAGGGTTCGGTCCTGGGCCCGGCACTGTTCAATGTATTTGTGAGTGATATTGCTGAAGTACTGAATGGAAGGGTCTGTCTTTTTGCAGATGACACAAAAATTTGCAACAGAGTGGACTCCCCCAAGGGAGTGGATAACATGAGGAAAGATCTACAAAAGCTGGAAGAATGGTCTAATGCTTGGCAATTATGATTTAATGTGAAAAAATGCAGTGTCATGCACTTGGGTAGCAGAAATCCGAGGGAAATGTACGCAATAGGGGGTGAGAGGTTGGTGTGCATGGTTCAGGAGAAATTATCTCTGATGATCACAAGGTGGCAAAACAGTGTGACAAGGTGGTGGCAAAAGCCAGGAGGATGTCGGGCTGCCTACAAAGAGGGATTACCAGCAGAAAGGAAGAGGTACTTATGCCACTGTACAGTTCGCTGGTGAGGCCTCACTTGGAATACTGTGTTCAGTTTTGGAGACCATATCTTGCAAAAGATGTAAAAAGACTGGAAATTGTTCAGAGGAAGGTGACCAAAATGATTTGGAGCCTGTGTAAGAAACCTCATGAGAAGAGACTTGAAGACCTAAATATGTACACTTTGGAGGAGAGGAGGGATAGGGGAGATATGATTCAGACCTTTACATACTTAAAGAGGAACGATGAACAAACAAACAAACCTCTTACAAAGATGGGGAAGCTGCAAAACTAGAGGGCATAACATGAAGCTGCAAGGTGGTAAATTGAAAGGCAATGTCAGGAAATATTTTTTCACTGAAAGGGTGGTGGATGCTTGGAATGCTCTCCCGATGGAAGTGGTGGGGACAAACACGGTGACGGAATTCAAAACAGCATGGGACAGGCACAGCGGATCCCTTTACAGCAACAGGATAAAAACAAAATAAACTGAACCATCTAACTTCTCAACAAATAGTGGTGTCCTACATGGAGTGGTGGGTCCACCCCTAAGCAAAGACATGGGTAGGGGTGGCCTGCACAGAGCGACAGGTGCACCTACTCTTGCCATATTGCTGGGCAGACTGGATGGACCATGCTGGTCTTTATCTGCCATCATTTACTATGTTACCATGTTACTATGGATATTGTCCCAGATGGTCCTGCATATTAGGAAAATGATCAAAAGTGTTGTTTGCAAGGTCAGTTATCATTAGCTCAAATTTGCTCTTGTAGGATGAAACTGTACTCATCATCTCACCAATGCATTTGTTTTTACCTTGTAGTTCAAGGTTCATATCACTTAGTTCGTCAGTAAAGTCAGCAAGAAATGCCAGATCACATAACCACTCCTCATCTTCCAACTGTGCTTGGTCATCTCCCCTCTCCTTGAAAAAACATCTTATTTCATTCAGCAAATCATGAAATCTTTGCAGAAATTTGTGCCTACTTAGCCACCTTACATCTGTGTGCAAAATGATTTCCGCTGCCCCATCAAGAGTAAGATTGAAAAGCTGTCTTTGAAGTGATCTTCCACAAACTGAATTTACAATTTTGAAAGTGATGTCCATGACCGAATGTGACCTTGGCTTCGCCATCAACTGTTGCTGAGTAGCCAATTTCGATTTAAGTTCTTTGAGCTTCAGTTTACGAATTTCACTTTTGGGTGGAAAATCAGCATCAAACTTATTGCTTTGCAGAGCCTTATAATGACGTTCCAGATTACCCTTTTTGGGCAAGGATACTGGGGCGTTACAAATTAGACAACAACACTTGTCTTTCACCGTGATGAAGAAGTAGTCCATTTCCCATTCATCTTGAAAGTGGTAGGTTTTGCTCTTCTTTGGAACATTCATCTTCGTTATACTGGGGTGGCTGGATGTAAGAAGGCCAAATCTGCTAAGTTAGTATAAACACTGGCTGAATCTGGTCCAGAACTGTCACTGTCCCAAAGTATTAAAGATCAACAGGAACTAAAGACCTCTGGATGATGTGCAATACAAGGACTGGAGATGCCAAAACCGCACATGCAGTTCTAAAAGTAAAAATAAGAATTTATCATACTGGCACCAATAATCAAATACCACCAAACAATCATCAAAAAAACTCAAACACCTGTCCAGCAAACCAGATAAAATCAAATACCGCCAAACAAGTTCAAATACCATCACACACGATTTAATAAATTCTGCACACAGTGTAGAATCAACGCAAAGGCAAGGCGAAATAAAATTGCAGTGTAGAATCAATGCAAAGGCTAGGCAAAATAAAATTGCAGAGGCAAGCAAAAGTCACAGTGGTTTGAACCAATTCAAAAGCAAGGCATAGGCAAGTTAGAACAAAATTGGAAAAGCTGCCAAAATCACCAAATTCTTGATACTTTGTTGTGTCTGCCCGAAAACGTTTAATGAAAGCGAACTATAAAGCGACCAACGACTAGCACACAACACAACTAATACGGTAAGCGTATTCAGTTAAAGCCCGGGCGAATAGATATTGCCCGGTATATAACACACTTCTAATGGGTGTTGGGGCGGGGGCAGTAATGGGTGATTCTGAGAGGCAGGAGACCAGGTATGACGCCGGGCCTGTGGCGTCTCATCGCAGGGCACGGGCGGCGGCCCCCTGGGGTACCCACAAACTATTTGCACAAAAACAACAAACACCCCCAATACACCTGCAGGCAAGATTCTCACAGGCAGGAAAAAAGACAGGCAAAGGATCAGCAATGGCAGCAAGCCCTCGGCAGACGACCTGCCGGCACAAGCTGTCTCCTAGCGACGGGGCGAGCTGCTGGAGAGATGGAGCCAAGTGGGGCTGGCGATCTACCTCTGACCCCTACGTGATCTACAGGTAGATCGCAATCTACCTGTTGGACATGCCTGCTTTAGAGGAAAGGCAGTATAGGGGAGATATGATAGAGATATTTAAATGCACAGGAGGAGAGCCTCTTTCAAAAGAAGTAAGCTCTGCAACAAGGGGGCATAGGATGATGATGAAAGGGGATAGATTCAGGAGTAATATTCCTTTATGAAAATGTGGTAGATGCTTGGAATAGTCTTCCAGTGAAGGTAGCAGAGACGAGGACAATATGTGGATTCCAGAAAGCATGGGACAAATACAGAAGTTCTGTAAAGGTGAAAAAGGGATTAGTTGATATGGAAGCGCAGACTAGATAGGCCATACAATCTATTTCTGCTGTCATGTTTCTATGTAGGACTAACACAGCATAGCACCCAGATTTCCTGGAAGGCATTAACTATGCCAGGAGGACAAGAACAGTATCCAGATTACCTGGAAGGCCCTAATTTATGCTAGGAGGACCAGCACAGCACAACACAGTACCTAGATTGCCTGGAAGCCCTATATTATACCTCGAGGACCAACACAGCACCCGGATTAGTTGGAAGGCCCTAAATTATGCCAGGAAGACCAGCATAGCACAGCACCCATATTAGCTGCAAGGACCTAAAATAGCAGAGGAAAGCCAATACAATGGCTAGAGAGCCTTCCTTCATGAATACTTCATGCTCATCCCACTTAATAGAGATACCATTCTTCAATCAAAGGTATAAAACTAGTTGTGCCCCCTACCAGAACTTCAAAACAAGTGCAGTAGTGGAAACTTGAAAAGAACTCTTAAGAGACCGCTAAGGCTTGTCGATGGTGGAAAGTTGGTAGTGTCGACCCGAAGCACCAGGTTTAGTTTCTCACTGACTTATGTTGTTAGGAACTCCATGCCAAAGTGGGAGCAAAACACCTAAAGAGGAGTTTAATAACATGCCAAAGGCAATCACAAGGTGCAAAGCAAGAGAAGGTGATAGTGCCTTTGGTGAGACCTAATTCAGAGTATTGTTTGTAATTCTGGAGACTACTTCTTATAAGAACATAAGAACATAAGATATGCCATACTGGGTCAGACCAAGGTCCATCAAGCCCAGTATCCTGTTTCCAACAGTGGCCAATCTAGGTCATACGTACCTAGCAGTTTCCCCAAAAGACACAGGTTCCACAATGCTTGTATTGGGTCAAGCATTGATATCCTGGGTCCCTTTTTAATAATGGTTTATGGACCTTTCCTCCAGGAACTTGTCCAAACCTTTTTTAAACCCAGCTACACTAACAGCTCTTACTACATCTTCCGGTAACAAATTCCAGAGTTTGATTACACGTTGAGTGAAAAAATATTTTCTCTCATTAGTCTTAAATAGTTTACCCTGTAGCTTTATTGCATGTCAGGACAATGGAACAATATTATATCCCAACATCAAGTCCTTGGCCCTCACAACTTGGATATGGAGAGACTGATGTTATCCACTCTCACTCTGTTGGCCAGTGTCACCACTGTTCTTTTGGCCTCCAGGAGACCCTCAATGAAGAAATTTTACTCATGTAAATGGAAGAGGTTTGCTGTCTAGTGTAAGGAACATTCTTCAATAGGATATAAACAGAATGGAGTCAGTGCAGAAGGTAGCTACCAAAATGGTCAGTGGGCTTCACCATAAAGCATACAGTATGGGGACAGACTTAACGATCTCTATATGTATACTTTGGAAGAAAGACAGGAGAGGGGAGATATGATAGAGACATTTAAATACCTCCATGGCATAAATGCACAGGAGGAGAGCCTCTTTCATTTGAAAGAAAGCTCTGCAACAAGGGATCATAGAATGAAGTTGAAAGGAGATAGACTTAGGAGTAATTTGCAGAAATATTTTCTACGGAAAGAGTGGTAGATGCATAGAATAGTCTCTCAGTGGGAGTCGTAGAGACAAAGAGTGTATCTGAATTTAAAAAAACATGAGACAAACACAGAGGATCTCTGAATAAAAAAAGGGACTGTAGAGCTTAGTGGTTTGTATGGAAGGGAAGACTGGATAAGCCATATTTCTCTGTTTCTATGATGATGAGAAGTGGCCCAGAAAAAAGCCAAAGCATACTGATTGCATAGCTACACAGCAACAGGGCCGGCCCGTCCATTGAGCAAGAATGTTGTTTGCACAGGGCCCTGTGTTTCAGGGGGCCCCGCGCAAACAACATCTTGAACACCAGCGGCAGGTAGGGTGGCTTTAGAGGGAGCCGGAGAGGCCCTGGCTCCCTCTAACAGGTGCCGAAGTGAAGCGTGGATTTTCCCTTCGGCAGCTGTACTGAAGTTTAGAACCCTGCCGCGCTGAGCGTGGGAAACAGGAAGTTCCCTTTGACCTCAGCGGGGCAGCATTCTAAACATCAGTACAGCTGCCTAAGTGAAGGGAAAAGGAGCATTTCACTTCGGCAGCTGTAGAGGTGAGCCGGGGCCTCGCCGGCTCCCTCTTAGCTAGCCGTGGGCTCTTTGGGAGGGGAGGGGAGGGCTTGGACTTGGACTAAAAATGGGCTAGGGGGGTTACTAGGACTGGAAATGGGCTGGGGGGGGTTGCTAAGACTGAAAATGGGCTGTGGTGGTTTCTAGGACTGAAAATGGGCTGTGGAGGGTTGCTAAGACTGGATATAGGCTGTGTGCGGGGGGGGGGGGGGGTTGTTAGGACTGGAAATGGGCTGGGTCTTGTCAGACAAATCTGATTGATTTCTTTGACTGGGTGACCAGGGAGTTGGACCAAGGGAGAGCTCTAGATGTGGTGTATTTAGATTTCAGTAAAGCCTTTGACACTGTTCCTCACAGGCGACTTATAAACAAACTGAGCACCCTAGGGATGGACCCTAAAGTTACTGCTTGGGTTAGAAATTGGTTGGGTGGGAGGCGACAAAGAGTACAAGTACATGGAGCTCACTCTGAGGAAAAGGATGTTACCAGTGGTGTGCCCCAGGGATCTGTCCTTGGTCCGATTCTTTTTAACATCTTTGTTAGTGATATAGCGGAAGGGCTGTCGGGTAAGGTTTGCCTCTTTGCGGATGATACCAAAATCTGCAATAGAGTAGACACCCAGGAAGGTGTAGATAACATGAGGAGGGATCTAGTTAAGCTTGAAGAATGGTCTAGAATATTTAAAAGTACAATATTCATTTATACATTTTTACAGAACGGAAAAGTGGTGTTCAGATGATCTTGCTGTTAAATTCAACTATCAAAATCTTGAGGCAGAAGGGAGGGCATATAACTAAAGGTTTGTCTAAGGCCGGGGTCTCAAACACGCGGCCCGCAACCGAACTTTGTGCGGCCCGCGACGGAGGAAAAAAAAAAAACACAAACCCTGTCTTCTGCTGCTGCTGCTGCTGCCGCCGTGGTAGCAGCACAATCAGCTGTTCGCGGTCCCTTCTCCTCAGCCCGGAAGAGCCCCGAGTCTGCTCCTTTAGCGGCGGGCTTTTCAAGATGCAAAGAGAATATTTCCCTCTCGCGCGGCTTGTCAAGCCGCGCGAGAGGAAAATACTCTCTTCGCGGCTTGAAAAGCTCACCGCTAAAGGAGCAGACTCGGGGCTCTTCCGGGCATAGGAGAAGGGACCGCGAACAGCTGATTGTGCTGCTACCACGG
Source organism: Ichthyophis bannanicus (assembly GCA_033557465.1). Classification (NCBI taxonomy): domain Eukaryota; kingdom Metazoa; phylum Chordata; class Amphibia; order Gymnophiona; family Ichthyophiidae; genus Ichthyophis; species Ichthyophis bannanicus. The sequence continues at coordinate 610,429,691 of CM066031.1, read as the reverse complement.
CGGCGGCGGCGGCGGCAGCAGCAGCAGCAGCAGACAGGGTTTTGTTTTTAGTTTATTTACTTGGCCTGATTGGGGGGGGGGGGTTAGGACTGGAAATGGGCAGATGGGGTTAGGACTGGAGGTGGTCTGATTGGGGGGGGGCTAAGACTAAAAAGGGGGTTATGGGGGGGGGGCTAAGAATGAAAATGTGGTGATGGGAGGGTTAGGACTGGAAGTGGGCTGTTGGGGGGCTTAGGAATGGTAATGGGCTCTGGGGGGGCGAGGACTGGAAATGGGCAGATGGGGTTAGGACTGGAGGTGGTCTGATTGGGGGGGGCTAAGACTAAAAATGGGGTGATGGGGGGGCTAAGAATGAAAATGGGGTGATGGGAGGGTTAGGACTGGAAGTGGGCTGTTGGGGGGCTTAGGAATGGTAATGGGCTATGGGGGGGCGAGGACTGGAAATGGGCAGATGGGGTTAGGACTGGAGGTGGTCTGATTGGGGGGGGCTAAGACTGAAAATGGGGTTATGGGGGGGCTAAGAATGAAAATGGGGTGATGGGAGGGTTAGGACTGGAAGTGGGCTGTTGGGGGGCTTAGGACTGGTAATGGGCTATGGGGGGGCTAGAACTGGTAATGGACTGGGGGGGTTGCTAGGACTGGAAATGGGCTGAGTAGAAGGGGGGGCTTGAACTGCAAATAACTGATGGGGACGGGGTTTTGGAATGGAAATGGGCTGAGTGGAAGGGGGCTTGGAATGGAAATGGGCTGATGGGGAGGGGGGCTTGGAATGGAAATGGGCTGATGGGGAGGGGGCTTAGAAAGGAAATGGGCTGTGAGGGGAGGGAGCTAGGACTGGAAATGGGCTTAGTTGGGGGGAGCAAGGACAGGAAATGGGCTGATGGTGGGGCTAGAATAGGACTGGAATGGGCTGATGATGCGGGGACTAGAAGGGAGCAGATGCTGGGTGGGGCTGAAACTACAAGGGAGCTGATGTTGGGGGAGGATTAGAATGGGATAGGGCTGGGAGAGTAAAATGGAGAGGGGAAAAAATATTTTGTGTGGGAGGGAAGAAAAATCTACAATTGGCCAGGTACTGGGTGAGTAAGTGTGGATTGAGAATGGAGGGGTAAAATTTGAGTGGATGAAATAGGAATGAGGAAAGAGCAAAAGGAAAAAGATTAGTATGTTAAAGCAGATGCAGAGAGAGAAAGGAAAAAAAACTAGAAGAGAGAAGAAAGTACAAATGGACAGCAGACCATGGAGAGTTAGCAGAAGACACCAAGAAACCAGAAGAAAGTGGCTGGCACAATTGCAACTGAAAAAAAAAATGCACAAAAGGTAGAAAAATATCTCTTTATTTTGAATTAACTGGAATATGTCAGCTCTGGGAAATGTGCATCATTAACGTCTGTGCTTTATTTAATACAAGAGGAAATTAATTTATAGTTTTATTTCTACAGTGTTGTTGTACATTCCAAGTTTGGCTTTTGGGGTTCCCAGTTTAATTATTGTCTTCCTGTTTCTAAATTTTGATTCCTTGTTTGGTGATGGTGTATGTTCTGCATGTGTAACTGAGCTGAGGTATTCTGTTTATGTAATTCCTATTTGACATTGCCACTTGTTCTCTTTCCCCAGTAGGTCATGTATTGTTATTCTCTGAAATGTATTGGTTTAATATTTGCAGTGTTGCCTTTTGATAGTTAGGGTATGGTGCTTTGTGAGTCCTGGTAGTGCTGTTACGATACGGTGGGTTTGCTATGGGTTCTAAATGGGTAGTGTTTGTAGTAGTTCCTAATGTGCCTGGCGGTTGGCACTGGATTATAGTAATGTAGAAATCTTTTAGTCTTTCTTTATCCATACGCTCATTAAGAGGCATGTTTACTAAAAGTTAGTTTATGGTAACATTATGCAAATATTTATGCAAATGAGGTCCCTTATGCAAATTAGGCCTGCGTCTTGTGCGGCCCCCGGGTTACTTTACAAGTCCTCATTTGGCCCTCAAAGCAATTTGAGTTTGAGACCCCTGGTCTAAGGTAACCAATACCTAGCACTGGCCCTGGAGCCAGCCCTGCTGGGCACACTCGGAGGGCAGGACAGGAACTGCTGCACAATCTTGACCAGGCCTAGCCAGACTATCGACTTGTATCCCAGGGGATCTGTGTGCATGGCCTCAATGGGCTCTGCAAGACTCTTGCAATGGGCTCTTGCACTGATGTCACTGACATCAGTGCAAGAGTCTGACTTGGAGGCTGATCTCTGCAGCTTAGCACTGTAACTAGGGCTTCGGCTACCAAAGATTGTCCCCAGCTGGGGCTCATGGGCCACAGGCAAGTAAAGCCAGAGTGGGGAAGTGGTAGGTGGCAGGGTGGAACTCTTGCTAGAAATACTATTTGCTGAGATGCCTGGTATATCCCCTGCTGCCTCAGTACTGCCACCAGCCCCTACCTCTGGCGTGCCCTCTCCTCCACTTCAATCACCAACTTTTCCATCCAGTACGTCAGTGAGCTTCACTGCAGAGCAATAGTTTCTTTAATCCATGCATCACAGAGACCAGCTAGCATATAAACATCCTCCTTCATAAGCGATTTCAGCCTTTTCCCGCTTGACCATGCAAGAGGTCCATCATAGAAACATAGAAGCATGACGGCAGAAAAAGATCACATGGCCTATCTAGTCTGCCTTTCCATCAACTACAATAGTCTCCTTTTTTCCTTAAGTGGTCCTCTGTGTTTGTCCCATGCTTTCTTCAATTCAGATAGTGTACTCATCTCTACTACCTTTACTGGGAGACTATTCCATGGATCCACCACTCTTTCCATAAAGAAATATTTCCACATATTACTCCTGAGTTTATCCCCTTTCGTCCTCATTCTATGTCCTCTTGTAACAGAGCTTGCTTTCAATCGAAAGAGGCCCTCCTGTGCATTTATGTCATGAACGTACTTAAACATCTCTATCGTTTCTCCCCTATCCCGCCTTTCCTCTAAAGTATACATATTAAAATCTCTAAGTCTGTCCTCATTTGCTTCATAATGAAGACCACTATTTTAGTAGCCACCCTCTGCACCAACTCCAACCTGCTTAGATTCTTTTGAAGGTGCGGTCTCTAGAATTGCACACAATACTCCAAATGAGGTCACACCAGAGACTTATACAGAGGCATTATCACCTCCTTTTTTCTGCTGGCCATTCCTCTCCCTATACACCCAAGCATCCTTCTGGCTCTCACAGTCACCTTTTCTATCTGTTCAGCTACTTTAAGATAGTCATACACAACTACACCCAGGTCCCAATCTTCTTTCATGGATAGAAGTACCTCACGCCCTACACTGTACCGCTCCTTTGGATTTTTGCATCCCAAATGCATGACCCTGCATTTTTTAGCATTAAATTTCAACTGCCAAAATCTAGACCATTCTTCAAGCTTAGCTAGATCCCTCCTCATGTTATCTACTCCTTCCTGGGTGTCTACTCTATTGCAGATTTTGGTATCATCCACAAACAAGCAAATCTTACCCTATAGCCCTTCTGTAATATCACTAACAAAGATGTTAAAGAGAATTGGACCAAGGACAGATCCCTGCAGCACACTACTGATATCCTTCTCCTTAGAGTGAGCTCCATTTACCTGTACCCTTTGTTGCCTCCCACACAACCAATTTTTAATCCAATCAGTAACTTTAGGGTCCATCCCTAGGGTGCTAAGTTTGTTTATAAGTTGCCTGTGCAGAATGTTTTCAAAGGCTTTACTGAAATCTAAGCCCACCACATCTAGGGCTCACCCTCAGTCCAACTCCCTGGTCACCCAGTCAAAGAAATCAATCAGATTTGTCTGACAAGGCCTGCCTCTGGTGAATCCATGCTGCCTTTGATCCTGCAATCCATTGGACTCCAGAAACCTCACTATTCTCTCTTTTTGTAGCCTCTCTAATAATTTACTAACCACAGAGGTTAGACTAACTGGCCTGTAGGTCTCAATGTCCTCCCTGCGTCCGCTTTTGTGTAAAGGGACCACATGTGCCTTTCTCCAGTCCTCTGGCACCACTCCCGACGCCAATGAGGCATTGAAAAGATCAGAGGGTGAAGCTGCTAGAACATCCTCACATTCCCTCAGTATTCTTGGATTTATCCCATCTAGTCCTATCGCATTGTTTACTTTTAGTTTAGCTAGTTCCTCACAAACACAGTCTTCTGAAAATCATTGGAGATCCCCGTCACTTCTTTTCCTATTTGTGGGTGTTTTCTGAGTCCTGCTCCTGGCCCTTCATCTGTGAACACAGAACAGAAATATTTGTTAAGCAATTCCACTTTATCCTCATCATCGCCAAAGCCTCTGCTGTGAACCACGATCACTGCCTAAAAACCTCTACCTTGGCCTGTAAAATATTCACTACCAGGATGAAAAGGCTCAGGGTAGCACTTGTGGAGCTCGGTTCCTTGGGAAATCCTTAAAAGGCTTTAGGACTTCCATCATCTGCGTGATATTTCTCCTGGCCTGGTGACAGAGGTGCCTGTCAATGCAGATCTAATCTCTGAAGACATCTATAGTTTATAGCTTGATTTGTGGTATATCAAATGAATAAAATTCCAGCATGAATATGGCTTACACAAGCAAATATAAGAGAAGGCCGGCTATAACACTACAAGGGAGGACAAGGAATAAAAACAAAGGGAAATTACAATGGCCAACAAAGGATACAAGAGTAAAAGGGGGATCAGATCTAAGCTGAAACAAAGAAAAGGAAAGAAAAATATTTTCCTTTAAAGATCAGCTGAATGGAAAAGTCTGCACAAAATTAAAAGAGAGAACCTTAAACATATGAAGACTCCAAATGAATCTGGGAAAGTAGTGCATCTAATGCCAGATCTGCCCATTGCTCCACTAACCTCTCCAGCATGTCATAAGTGGAATTCCACCTGGCTCCAACATCCTGCTTGAGCTGGTGCGCAAGTGTCTCTATTGCTTCCTGCCTCTCATGCAGTTCACACCCATCCTTCACATTCCAGTGAAAATACCGCGTTATCTTTCAACATTTCTTGATCAGTTCCTTCAGGACTGGTCTGCTGCTTGCCTTGAACCCTAGGCCTAGGGAGTCTCTGACAAACAGGTGCAGCAAGTGTGCAATGCATCTGATCCCAGAAACCCCCTCCTTCACTATCTTGACCATGTTCATACAACCATCTGTTAGAAAGAAACGTGGATGCACGGTGCTCTCTTTATGCCCTAAGTGCCAGCCCGGCAGCATTGCCCTTATTTCTGCTAAGATATGGACCCACATATGGCTGTCATCTATTACTTGGCTGTGCAGCACAGTCCATTGGTTCCCTCCTGCTTTTGCTTCCCTATTAGACATACAGTCTGTTCCTGCCATTGTGCTGTCAGGGAGAGATAGGTGTGGGTAGCATTCTGACAAGTCCAGATGTCAATGGTAAAATACAATTGGGTAAAAAGAAAACCCCCTCCTAAGAGCAGTACAATATCTTTTTGTTGGTTGCCATGGCCAGGAGTGGACAATGTCACATTCACAAGGTCACCATATCCTTTTACTCATTATGGTTCCAAAAAACAGCACACTTATCTGCTTAGCAAAATCCATTGTGATGGCAATTAACCCCGCATACTGTGTCTCACAACGTGCACGTTTTGGGCTGTAACAACCAGCCCTGCTTCAGTGCCGCGGGGCAATAGAGGTTTCTCCCAAGACCTTTGCCAAAAGCACCAGATAAAGCAACCTGCCAAATGAGACTTTATTCAAATGCTTGCTCGTTTAAACATTGGCTGATCAAACCCATGTGTCACTTCTTGGAACAACCAATTAAACAAGGGATATCCCCATGACACTGGGGATACCCTCCCTCGATTGTATAGGAATTAAAACAAGCTCGACCAATCAATTTCTAGATTCAGACCCTTAGGTTTGACAGTATCCATTTTGAATATCCAACTCTGTTCTCTCCATTGTAACTTATTCGCATGGTCCCCACCCCGGGGATCAAAAGGGATGTGATCTATGATCGACCATCGCAGATCCTGAAAAGTATGATGTTCCATGAGGCAATGTTCAGCAATAGAAGCTGATCAAACCATGTCACAAAATGACTCCGCTCACTCTCGTCAGGAGGGGAACCCTCCATCTGAGATCGAGGTTGTAACAACCAATCTCTACTATTGTATTTCACCCTTTTATAGCTCTATCAACAACCAAATCTGTTGGTCTCAGAACAGTTACATCGAAATCTAATAAACTGTGATCAAGTGTTACAAGGGCAGGGTAACCATAGCAGAGATGAGAATCTTTTTTTTGCGAACAGAAGTAGATTTTTTGTCTAGGGACCCTTTTCACAATTTATTAGATTTCGACATAACTGTTCTGAGACTGGAGAGTATGTTTCCCAGTCCCAGGTTTTGAAGAGGGATTTCATCTCAAGGGGATACCCACAGTTGGTTGTTGATAGGGCATATAAAAGGGCGAAATACAATAGTAGAGATTGGCTGTTACAACCTCGGTCTCGGGTGGAGGGTTCCCCTCCTGACGAGAGTGAGTGGATTCATTTTGTGACACGGTTTTCCCCTTTTAGATATCATTTACAATGGATCATACAGAGATGTTTTGGGGTCACTCAGTTTGTCCCAGGTTTATGGGGTAAAAAACCCTAATGTGTTTGGACTAGAAATCGCAATTTGAAAGAGCTATTGAGTCCGGCTATGTTGCGTTTTCATATGAGGCAACCTGGTGATTTTGGTGGACATGTGATTTGTGGCAGGTGTACCATTTATGAGGTGTCTGAGGAAACTAGCTGTTTTGTTTACAATGGCCACCATTATCTAATACGTTGTAACACTACTTGTATATCCAGCTATGTTGTTTATTTGATTCAGTGTCCTTGTGGTCTAGCTTATGTGGTGAGGTCTTTGAAGCTGAGGCTTAATGAACACAAGAGTAGGTTGAAGTGCCATCAGTGCGAGGCTCCCCTTGTACAACATTGGTTAGATTTGGGCCATTCATTTATGGATTTGCAGTGTTTTTGCATTGATCAAGTGTTACAAGGACAGGGTAATCATAGCAGAGATGAGCATCTTTTATTTTGCAAACAGAAGTGTTTTTTTCATCTAGGGACAGTTTTTCCGGTTGGATTGAATGCTCAGGTGGATTGGAATGTCTGCCTGTGATTGCTGTTTTTGTTTCTTTGTGCTGATTGGTGTATTGGTTTCTGCCGGCTGTGCAAAGGCTTACCCGTTGTTGGGTATCCCCGGTTCATCATTTGATGACGTCATTGTGATGTAGGCTTTTAAGATAGCGCATGTGTGGCGTTTTTTTGTAAGAGTTATGGCCGAGCCATTGGTGTGTAAGCTGCATTCACCAGAAGTGTTTTGAATGGGTTTGTCTTTTGAATATACATTGGGAGATGAGGGTTTTAGGTTCTGTTTTTACGGAGGGTACTTGATTTTTTAAACTTACATGCCTGTTTTCTCTCACAGCATTTTGTGCACAGTTTGGGAGGGGCATTCCTTGAAGAAGCGTTCAGCGAAATGCCTTGGCAGCCAATTTGGGGCATCGGTGTGCTTGCCCATCAATGCTGTGCTTGCCCAGCGGTGTGCTCGTTTCATAATCATGTTACTATTCAGATAAGTGTTCTTTTCAAGCTATGGATTTTGTTGATTGAAATTGAAGTTTGTTATATCATCATGCTTGGAGAGATCACAGGTGTTTTAGATATCATTTTGTTTAAAATAAAACTTGAAAGAACATGGAAGGAGTTTTTTAGAGCCGTTGATGTTGAGAGGTGTGGCTTCGTGTGTATAAAGCTAATATTAATTTACCTCATGATTCTGAGGCTCTTTTCTCCTTTCATATATATATCTATAAACCTGTGTGATAGAAGTACCTCATGTGATTTTTGCATACATTGGTGGAGTGATTTCTTTGTTTTTGTCATTTAATTTTCCAGGCATGCCCTTCTCAATCATTATGATATACCCAGGGTAGGCCCTGCAGTGCCAGCTGAAACTTCTCAGAGGACCAGCAAAGGGTGTTTGCCCAGCTAATGCTCCAATGGGATTGGATCCCAAGATTTTAGAACCAGGGACTGCCTATCTTGCAGTACACTACAGGCCTGTGCTGTCCTCGATTAGCATAACCCCAAGTGCACTGTCTCAGATACCTTGGCAGTGATTGCTCGCCTTATCTCAGCTAGGCCCTGCACTGCCCAGTTAGGCTGCATGTCTGTGTATATTCTTCAGAGGAATTGGAAGTGTTTTCCCAGCTCAGGCTCCAGTGGGAATGGATTCCAGCTCTTGTAACCAGAGACTTCCTGTCTTCTGGGTTTTATTCAATTTTTTATTCATTTGTTGGTCTTATTATCCTATGAACATAGGATGAATAGATAGAGCAAGATGCCTCATATACTATGTCCAGGGTCCCATATCCAGCCACAACAAGGTCCTGCACTGACCAATTCTACCACTTTCCCTCTAACACTCTTCAAAGGAGTAGGGAGAGGGGAATGTGTTTGCCCAACTAACAATCTAATAGGACTGAATTCCTAGTTCTTAAAATCAGGCACTGCCTGTCTTCTAGACTTTTTTTCTTTATCTGTTGGATTTATTATTCTATGAGTATGGGATGAAATAGATACAGTAAGGTACCCTCCCACCTCCAATGCTGTGCTGTCTCAGATAGCATGGTCGATGTCATGGCTAATGCTCAAATGAGACTGGATTCCCAGGGACGCCCTGTCTGGTAGGTTTTATTAACCTGCTGTCTCACCTCCTCAGCTTCTATCACAGGCGATAGATTGTTGCAAAAATATTATTGCATTGTATCTTCTGGTTCTGCAATTGAATACATAGATTTTGATAGAGCAACCTCTTCTTTTGCCAATGGCTCAGAGTTGTAGCTAAATGTAGACACTCCCCATCTTATCAAAATCTTTTAGTCCCCTAGGCCAGGCTCTGTCTCCACAGTAATAAAGAAGGCAAAAACAACATTTGCAGGAAAAAAAAGTCCAGCTTGAATCTTTGTTTTTTTGTGTTTTGATGTAGCAAGGCAAGAAAATCCCAGCCACAAACCCCTCCTTAATGGCTGAAAGTCAGACTTGAAGTTATGTTTAAACTCCTTTAAAATTAACCCCAGAGCATAGCCCCTAGCCCAGGGGTGGGCAAACCTGGTCCTGGAGGGCCGCAGACCAGTCAGGTTTTCAGGATATCTCTAATGAATATGCATGAGATATATATGCATTAGAGATATCCTGCCAACCTGACTGGTTTGTGGCCCTCCAGGGCTGGATCTGGAGACCCCTGCCTTACACCTCTGTCATTTAAGATTGTGAGTGGACAAGGTGCAGATGTCCAAGACATCAAAAAGGTTAGATAGAATTTGTCACAGTCCTCCTCACTTCTCACCACCACCAAAAAAGTTTCTATTAGACAACTTTTTGGTGGTGGTGAGAATCGAGGAGGAATGTGACACATTCTATATACCCTTTCGATGTCTAGGACATCTGTATCTTGCCCACTCATGATCTTAAATGACAGAGGTGTAAGGCAGGGGTCTCCAAATCCAGCCCTGGAGGGCCACAAACCAGTCAGGTTGGCAGGATATCTCTAATGCATATATATCTCATGCATGTTCATTAGGGATATCCCGAAAACCTGATTGGTCTGCGGCCCTCCAGGACCGGAGGTGCCCACCCCTGCCCTAGCCAGTGGCCACAAGCCAAGCTGCTTTTTACTTTCTAATCCTATCCCAGCCATAGCCAAACATCTATTTCTCTTATGGTATCCTAAACCCCACACCAGCACACCCTTCTCACTCTCTGAAAGCGTCAAAATAATTCTCTGGAATTTGCGCTGGCTATTCCAGTCCTGCTGTGGCCTCATCAGCAATGGTATTTGCAGAGGTCAGGCAGGTTTCTCTGGTTGTCTATCAAGCATTTGAAGCATCATTGGCTCAAATGTCTTGTGCTGGTTTCTGGTGACCCCTCCCTGACCTTTTTCCCCTCACACCTGGCCTTCCAGTCCATCTGGTGAGAGACGACAAAAACATAGTTTACGAATAGGAATTGGTGCAAATGTTCCAAGCATATACACTAGGTTAGTTGATACTGGGATGAACTGAAAATTGTGATTTTTGTCAATTTTACCATTCCTACAAAAACTAATGCACATGCCTAGAATCCATACTTGTTCCTTTGCTAGCTGCTGGCTGCTGTCATTGTGTATACTATTCATTTCTTCCTTCTTCTAATTTTTTAAAAGTTTTCCGGGGTGATCCAGGAAAAGACAGACTGGTGAGCCTGACGTCTGTACCGGGCAAAATGATTCCGGTCTGTGTTGTTGTTGTTGTTGTTGTTAAGTGCCGTCGAGTCGGAGTCGACTCATGGCGACCCTCTGGATAGGTATCCTAAATTGTGTTCGGTCTTCAGTTAGGCAGCTCATTGTTGACAGACTGGTACCCATAGCTGCTGTTATTGTATCGATCCATCTCATTGCTGGCCTTCCTCTTTTGCGTTGACCTTCTATCTTGCCAAGCATGATGTCTTTCTCTAACGATCTCTCTCTTCGCATGATGTGTCCAAAGTATGAAAGTCGAAGTCTTGTCATCTGAGCTTCTAAAGAAAGCTTAGGTTTGATCTCCTCTAGTACCGACTGGTTTGTTCTTTGGGCAGTCCATGGTATACACAGTATTCGCCGCCAGCACCATAATTCAAAGGCATCAATTTTCTTCCTGTCTGTCTTTTTCACTGTCCAGCTTTCACATCCATATGATGTTATTGAAAATACCATGGCTTGAACAAGTCGAATCTTTGTATGGAGAGAGACATCTCTGCTCTTGAGAATCTTATCTAGGTCTTTCATAGCCATTCTGCCAAGAGTAATGCGTCGTTTGATTTCTTGACTGCTTGTTGCTTCTTTATTGATAGTTGATCCAAGTAGGTTAAAGTTGTTCACAATTTCAATTTCTTCTCCTTCAACGATGAACCTGTTGATTATGCCAGTTGTCATGATCTTTGTCTTCTTTAAATTAAGGTGTAGGCCCATTTTGAGACTATGTTCTTTGATTGTGAGAAGCAAATGTTTCAGATCATCTTCACTTTCAGCCAGTAATGCAGTATCATCAGCATAGCGAAGGTTGTTGATGAGTCTTCCACCAATCTTCACACCTCTGTTGTCTTCATACAATCCTGCTTCTCTGATGATTTGTTCTGCATATAAATTAAACAGGTAGGGGGAAAGTATGCAGCCTTCTCTTACACCTTTGCTTATTTTAAACCATTCTGTTTCTCCTTGTTCCGTTCGAACTGTTGCTTCTTGGTCAATGTACAGATTGCGCAAGAGAACGATCAGGTGTTCTGGTATACCCATGCTTCTTAATGTGGCCCAGAGTTTCTCATGGTTTACATAGTCAAAAGCCTTGCTATAGTCGATAAAGCACAAATAGATATCCTTTTGGTATTCTTTAGTCTTTTCAAGGATCCATCTCACATCGGCAATGATGTCTCTCGTTCCTCGCCCTTTCCAGAACCCTGCTTGCACTTCAGGTAGTTCTTGTTCCAGGTATGGTTGTAGTCTCTTTTGAATAATCTTCAGTAGAATCTTGCTGGCATGTGGGATTAGAGCGATTGTTCGATAATTTCCACAGTCAGTTGGATCACCTTTCTTTAGTATTGGTATAAACACATATCTTTTCCAGTCAGTTGGCCATGATGTTGTCTTCCATATTTCTTGGCAGAGCCTTGTAAGTATGGTAACAGCTGCATCAGATTGCTGTAATACTTCTTTGGGAATGCTATCAATGCCTAGTGCTTGTTCTTTGAAAAGGCTTTCAATGCTGCTTCAACTTCTTCTTTCATCACCAATGGTTCCCGATCATAAGGTACAGGTTGAAACGGCTGTTGGTCCACTTGATCTTTATCATATAAAAACTCTGTATATTCCTTCCACCTTTTCTTGATCTTCTCAGCATCATTCAACATAGAACCTTGAGCATCTTGTAACATTCCAATTCGAGGCTGGAACTTTTTTTTAAACTCTCGTATCTTTAGCCGATCTTGTTCTTCCTCTAGTAGTTTCTGCTTCTATTTCCTTGCAAGTGTCATTGTAGTACTTTTCCTTGTCCTGTCTTGCTGCACGTTGGAAATCTCTGTTGAGTTCTATTATTGTCTTTCTTTCTCCTCTGGCTTTAGCTTCTCTGTGTTTCTGGGCAATTTTCAGAGTTTCTTCCGTCATCCATTTTGGCCGTTTTTGCTTTTTCAACTTTTGTAGATACTTCTAGCTTTCTTCCAACACAACCTTCTTGATGTCATTCCATAACTCTTCCGGAGCTCTGTCATTTGTATCTAAAGCAGCAAATCGATTTTGCAGGCAGTCTTTAAATTCCAGTGGTATATTCTCAAGGTCATATTTTGCTGCATTCATGAGTGTTTTGCTCTTTTTCAACTTTAGCTTGAGTTTGCATACTAGTAGTTGATGATCTGTACCACAGTCAGCTCCAGGTTTTGTCTTTGTTGATGTTATAGAGCTTTTCCATCGTTGACTTCCACAGATGTAGTCAATTTGATTTTTATACAATCCATTGGGTGAAGTCCATGTGTACAGTCGCCGCTTGTGTTGCTGGAAGAAGGTGTTTGAGATGAATAGATCATTGGTCTTGCAGAATGCTATCAGTCTTTCTCCAGCTTCATTTCTGTTGCCAAGTCCATATTTTCCAACTACTTTGCCTTCTTCTTTGTTGCCAACTTTTGCGTTCCAGTCACCCATGACTATCAGGATATCCTGTTTGCATGTTCTGTCAATTTCAGGTTGTACTTGTTCATAGAACTCTTCAATTTCATTCTCTTCTGCAGCTGTTGTTGGAGCATATACTTGAATTATAGTTGTGTTGATAGGCAATCCTCGTAGACGAATAGAGATTAAGCGTTCGCTGACTGCATTGTATTTCATTACAGTTCTTGCAAGTTTCTTCTTTATTATAAATGCAACACCATTTCTTCATTGTCTTTCATTTCCAGCATAGTAGACCATGTGATCATCTGATGCAAAGTGCTCGATGCCAGTCCATTTCAGTTCGCTGACACCCAACAGATCAAGTTGTACACGTTCCATTTCATTCTTGACCACCTCCAACTTCCCTTGGTTCATGCTTCGTACGTTCCATGTTCCAATGTGTAAGACATCTTTACAGCTTCTGACTCTCATTTCATGTGCAGCTACATCAGCAGTCAGACTTCCCGAGGGTTTTGATCCAACCACATCATAAATGCTGGCTTTACTCTGAAAAGTCTTCAGATTTTCTACCGGTCTGTACCGGGTAGAAACCATTATAAAGAACAAAATTACTGAACAGGTGGATAGTCACAGCTTAATGGCAGAAAGCCAAGGAAGCTCTTGTCTCACTAATCTGTTATATCTTTTTGAAGATGTGAATAAACAGATAGTGTATCCCGATTTTCAGAAAACGTTTGACAAGGTCCCTCATGAGAGACTCTTGGTGAAATTAAAAAGTCACGGGATTGGAGGCAGGATAATATTAAAAGATAGAAAGAAGAGGGTAGGGCTAAATGGCCAATTTCCCAATGGAGAAAAATGAATAGTGGAGTACCCCAAGGATCTGTGCTGGGTTCGCTGCTTTTTAACATATTTGTTTAATGACCTGGAAATGGGAATAACAAGTGAGGTAATCAAATTTTCAGATGACTCAAAATTATTTAAAGTTGTTAAAACCCAAGATAATTGTGAAGAATTGCAAGAGGACCTTGATAAACTGAAAGACTGGACGTTCAAATGGTAGATGAAATTTAATGTGGACAAATATAAGGTTATGCACTTACAGTAGGGAAGAACAACCCAAATTGCAGTTTCATGATGCAAGGCTCCACATTAGTAATTACCACTCAGGAAAATGATGTGGGCGTCATCGAGGATAATATGTTTAAACCCTCTATCCAGTGCGCAGCCATGGCCAAGAAAGCAAATAGAATGCTAGGAATCATAAGGAATAGAAAATAATAAGATATTATAATGCCTCTGTATCGTTCCACAGTGCAACTGAACCTTGAATATTATGTGCAATTATGGTCACCATATCAGAAATGGAGAAGGTACAGAGAAGTGTGACCAAAATGGTAAAGGGGATGGAAGGATACCCCTCTAAGGAAAGGCTGAGAATGTTAGGGCCCTTCAACTTGGAAAAGAGACAGCTTAGGGAGATATGATGGAGTGAAAGGGGTAAATGTAGTTCAATTGTTTACTCCTTCAAAACGTAGAAAGACTAGGGAACATCCATTGAAGCTATAATATGGTACATTTAAGGCTAAGCAGAAAAAATATTTTTTTCATGCAGTGCGTAAGCAAGCTCTGGAATTCCTTTCCTGAGGAAGTAATAAAAGCTGTTAGTGTAACTGGGTTCAAAACAGGACGGGAGGAAAAGTCCATAAACCATTACTAAAGATGACTAGAGAAACCCACTGCTTGCCCCTGAGACAAGCAGCATAATATGTGTATAGCTCTGGGAACCTGGCCACTGTTGGAAACAGGATACTGGGCTTGATGGGCCCTTGTCCAGACCCAGTTTAGCATATCTTATGTTCTGCAAGGACTGCATTAGAGACTGGGAGCTTGTAAAAAGATTTCTTGTTAAGAAGATGGGAACGCTGGCAACTGGATCACTTGGTTGGAGTAGGGAAGTCAGAGTTCAAATCCCTCTGATACTCCTGGTTGCCTTGGGTAAGTCACTAAACTCTTAAATTATAAGCCTTGAATGTAGTTTGCCAAGGCACAAGCTAAATTCAAATAAATAAAAAATATGGGCTTCTGCCTTTATACATGCTACTCAAGATACATTAAATAACGCGGCACTTTGATCAATCACATAAAGGAAGTAATCTTTATGGGGAAAACCCCTTCTCATCTTCTACTTTTTCAGCACTGTGGAGGGAAATTAGTAGTCGAGAATGGCTCACACAAAAGAGGCAATGGGTGTGGAGCCTGAGGAGCGCCTGCTGCCACTCACTCTTCCTTCCCTTCTATGAAGTGTGCTGTTCATTGTGAGAAACCAGAAGAAAGCACAGTTACTTACCTGTAACAGGTGATCTCTGGGAACAGCAGGAATAAGTCTTCACATATGGGTATCGTCGGTACCGACGGAGCCTGCGCGGGAACGCTCCCCAGCGTCCAATAAGAAAGCTTTTGGGAGCATCCCACAGCGCCTGCATGCTGCCTTCCCACCTTTCCCACCTTTCCCAACCGCCTCTCTCCAGTTCGAGTTTTAAAGCTGAGACAAAGAGAGAGAGAGGGAAGGAAAGATAGATAGAGAGATACAACTCCTAGGGGAGGTGGGTGGGTTGTGAAGACTTATTCCTGCTGTTCCCAGAGATCACCTGTTACAGGTAAGTAACTGTGCTATCTCCAGGAACAAGCAGGAATGAGTCTTCACATATGGGGACTCCCTAGCTGCAGATGCCAGGGAGAGACCCCAGAGTTGTGTGTCCTTGAAAAGGGCTCCACCTCCCCCCATGGATCTCTGGCATCCAACCAGGGTAGGTGGGTAGGAGTTGATTAGGAATGGAACAGGTGTTTGAGAACAGCCTGACCAAATGAGGCATCCCGGCGGGAGTCCTTGTCCAAACAGTAATGGGCTGTGAAGGTATGAACCGAGGCCCAGGTGGCCGCTCGACAGATTTGGTCGATGGACACAGAGTTTAGGTGAGCCATTGAGGCTGTCATGGCCCTCACATTGTGAACTGTGGCATGGCCTTCCAGAGAAAGGTTTCTACTCTGGTAGGCGAAAGAAATAAACTGAGCAATCCAGTAGGACAGTGTTCTCTTAGAAACTGGAAGTCCTAAATGGGAAGGATCAAAAGCAACAAAGAGTTGAGAAGACTTTCTATGTTGCTGTGTTCTTTGTAAGTAAAAGGCGAGAGCTCTTTTACAATCCAAAGTATGAAGATTCCTCTCTGCACTTGATGCATGAGGTCCTGGAAAAAAGACAGGTAAGTATACCTCCTGGTTCAGACGAAAAGGCGAGACCACTTTGTGCATAAAGTGTGGATTGGTCCTGAGGACTACCTTATCATGATGAAACCTTGTATAAGGAGGATTAGCCACCAAGGCTTGCAACTCACTGATGCGACGTGCTGAGGTGACTGCAATGAGAAAGATAACCTTCCAAGAAAGAAATTTCAAGGAGGTAGTAGCTAAAGGTTCAAAGGGTGGCTTCATAAGCTGGCCAAGAACCAGATTTAAGTACCATGCCACTGGAGGTGGTCTAATGGGAGGTTTAGTTAAAAGAAGGCCTCTCATGAATCTTGCTATAAGAGGATGAGAGGAAACAGGCTGTCCATTGAGAGGCTTGAAGGACGCTGCAATAGCACTCAAATGGACTCTTACCAAATTCGTTTTGAGGCCTGCATGGGAAAGATGCAGAAGATACTCTAGTAAAAAATTCAAAGGTATTGCAAGAGGGTTAAGACCCTTCTCTGAACACCAAATGGTAAATCTTTTCCATTTGAAAGCATAGGAACGTCTGGTGGAAGGCTTTCTAGAAGCATGAATAATATCTCTGACTTGCAGAGAGAGATGGAAAACTTGAAGGTCTAGGCCTTCAGCAACCAGGCCCTGAGATGGAGAGACTGGGGGTTTGGGTGCCACAACATTCCGTCTTCCTGGGAGAGAAGATCTGGAGCAGAGCCCAACTCCAGGGATGGAACTTGAGAGAGATGCAGAAGTAGAGGGTACCACACTTGGCGTGGCCAATGTGGTGTTATGAGGATCATAGAACCTCGGTCTCTCTGAAGCTTGAACAGTGTTTTGGGAATTAGGGGAATGGGTGGAAAGGCATAAAGGAAGTCTTGACCCCAGTGAAGGAGGAAGGCATCCTTGGCCTGAACTCCCTGACACAGAATCCTGGAACAGAACCGGGGAAATTTGGCATTCCACGGACTTGCAAATAGGTCTATGTCCGGGGTTCCCCAAATTCGAAAAATCCTGGCTACCTGGTCCTTGTGGAGGGACCATTCGTGTGGAAGCAGAACTCGACTGAGTCTGTCTGCCCAAGAGTTTTGAACGCCTGGAAGATATACTGCCATAAGATGAATCTGATGCTCTCTGGCGAAGGCCCACAGTCGCAAAGCTTCGTTGCAAAGCGACAGAGAGCCAGTCCCTCCTTGCTTGTTTACATAGAACATTTATTTATTTATTTATTTACTACACATTTATATACCGCTACTTCCAGCGATCAGCAGCGGTTTGATTAATCTTTGTGGGGTAGTCAATCAAGACTTGGGGGGGGGGGTATATACATAGATCTGAGGTCACAGCACACATGATTGGCGTCTTCGGGGACGATTCATACGTTTTTACATTTATATATACATATTTACATATTTACATATTTACATATAACATGGCTACTTGATTGTCCGTGTGGATGAGGACTGTCCTGTAGCTGAGCAGGGAGTGGAACACTCTGAGAGCTAAGAAAATTGCTCTGAGTTCCAAGAGATTTATGTGTAGTGAAGTCTCCTGTGGAGACCAGATGCCCTGGGTGGAGAGATCTTGCAGACGAGCTCCCCAACCCATTGGAGAGGCATCTGTTGTAAGGGTTCCTTGGGGAAGTAACTGTTGAAAAGGGGACCCCAGCAACAGGTTTTGAGATGACTTCCACCACTGGAGAGACCAAAAAAAGGCGACTGGAGTTTGCTATTTTGTCTGACAGGCAACCTGATGCCTGAGTCCATTGGGTGGATAAAGTCCATTGAGCTGCCCTCATGTGAAGGTGAGCATATGGAACCACATGCACAGTGGATGCCATGTGGCCTAAGAGTTGTAACATTTCTCGAGCAGTTAAAAGGGGCTTTAACTGTATTTGGGAGGCTAACTGCACCAAGCGTAGGCAACGGGCCTGAGGAAGATAGGCCCTTGCAGTTGTGGTATCCAACAAAGCCCCTATAAACTCTAGGGACTGAGTAGGGGTGAGATTGGATTTTGGGATGTTTATTACTAGTCCCAAATACTGAAGGACACGCATTGTGCAGGTTAGACAAGTCTTGGCCTCTGCTTGAGATGGAGCTCGAATGAGCCAGTCGTCCAGATATGGGAAGACGAATATTCCTAGAATGCGTAGAAATGCAGCTACTACTGCCATGCATTTCATGAACACCCTTGGTGCGGAGGCCAGACCAAAAGGAAGCACCCTGTACTGGTAGTGCTTTCCTTGAAAAAGGAACCGAAGGAACCTTCTGTGAGTTGGATGGATGAGGACATGGGTATACGCATCTTTGAGATCTAGAGAACAAAGCCAGTCCTGACTCTGAAGGTATGGAAGCAGAGCACCAAGAGAAATCATCTTGAATTTCTCCTTGAATAGAAATTTGTTCAATTCTCTGAGATCTAAGATGGGTCTGTAGCCCCCTGTTTTCTTTGGAATAAGAAAATAAGGGGAGTAGAACCCTGTGCCTTGTTGAAGAAGAGGTACTTCTTCTATTGCCCCTTGGGCAAGAAGGATGGCAATCTCCTGACCTAGAAGGTTGAGGAGAGATGTTGGAGAATTGAACTGTTTCACCATGGTGTGAGGAGGAAGGCTTAAGAAATGAAGCTTGTACCCTTCCCTTATGATGGAGAGTGTCCATTGCTCTGCTGTGATTTGCTCCCATCTGGGAGCAAAGTAAGTCAACCTTCCTGGGATGGTAAGGGGCTCTGGTCCTTCCAGAGCTAGAAAGGCTAAGTTCTCTAGTTGCAAGTCAAAGGCCCTGAGGAGGCTGAGGCTGCTGGGCCGTGGAAGGTCTAGCTGCCTTTGACTTGGCCTGTTTAGATGGTTGCTGACGCTTTGCAGCAAAACGACCTGCAGAAGATGCCTGCTGACCATAAGCAGGATAGTATCTTCCCTTTTTGGAAAAAGATGTCTTTTTAAACAATCTTTTATTAACAGGTAGACTTTGAAAGTCGATCCAAAGCAGAGTTTTCAGCATCCATCTGAGTGGCCTTTGCTTGCCAATCCTTACCAAAAAGGTTTTCACCTGTACAAGGGAGATTTCCCAATTGATCTTGGACCCAGAGCTCCAAATCAGAAGCTTGTAGCCAAGCAATTCTGTGTGCCCCTATGGCAATAGCCGAAGCTCTGCTTACACACTCAAAAGAGTCAAAGGCTGCACGGTTGGAAAATTTGGAGACATCTTGGGCATGTTTGAGCCAAGTGAGAAACTCCTGTCTTTTATCCTCTGAAATAAAAGGGGTTAAAGTCTGCAGATGATCTGTGATTTCTTTTAGAAACATTCCTATATAGAGACTATAGGAATTGATCCTAGCAGCTAGCATAGCAGCCTGGAAAACCCTTCGGCCAAAAGCATCTAGGGTCCTGCATTCACGCCCTGGAGGATTAGATGAGTGTCTTTTTGCACTCTTTATCCTCTTGATGGCAGACTCTACCACAATAGAGTGGTAAGGAAGCTGAGTCTTGTGGAAGCCAGGACAAGGAGGGACACGATACATGGTGTCTAACCTGCGAGAATGAGGAGAGGTGGTGAGAGGTGTCTCCCACATCCTCAACATGAGATCATACAGAATCTCATGAACAGGTAAAGTAGCTGCCTCTGTAGCAGCAAAGCGCAGACAAACCAATGATACCAGGAGTCTGTTCAGAAGGTCCAAATCATTTATTTGTGCACAAGTCTCGAACCAATCAATTTCAAAATGGCTGAGCAAAGTTTTCAAGCATTACAACAACTTTTATAGACTTCTGTTCCATTCTAGGTATAGAAAAACATTTCATTGGTCCCGGTAACCTCCCGTACCTCCCGTACCTCTTCTATTGGTCCCGGTACTGATAAGTTTATCCAGTTATGTCCCTCCAGTGGGCATGACACCTGCATACCCCCCTTCTAGTCCCAATTACAATGGTCAGTTCATCAACTTGTTACTTTCACACTTTCAAGGTTATAGAACCAATTTGTACGTGCAGAGGAGCTGGGCTCTGCAACTCATCTGTCAGCACTCCCAATTATTTCTTTGCAGATGTACTTTTTCTTATCAGTAACTTTTAAACATGTTTTTCTGTATTTTTCCATCTTTCAATACTGCAGTTCTGCTTACCTAAGCTAATTCAATACTTCTACTGAGTTCTTTCTTACAATAGCAGCATATTGGGGGATGTGCAATCCTATATGCCTCTCCACAGGCCTCATTTACAGGTCAAGCTAGCCATGCTGGCCTGCCTATGTCAGACACCGTGGATCACAGGCCTGCACCTGCCACATTCCCCCCTTTGATTAATCTCACCCTATTACTTAATAAGGTGTGAGAATTAAATCACTTTCTGAAGAATCACATCCTGGCTAAAGGATTTCTACCAGGACTGGCTGTATATAAAGCCATGATTTTTGTTGCGGTCTTCCGCTCTACTGTACTATCAATAGTGTTATGAATGGAACGCATACAACATGGGATTAAACATGGTAATAAGAAGATAACAGCAACAAGGATTAGTACCAATACGATGAAAGTCTTAAATCCTCCCACCCATGAAAAGAGGTTAGCAAACCAATTAGGAAATTTCAATGAGTGCCACGTCTGCACTGGCACATAAGCATGTCTTTGCATATCTTTAGCAATTTCTTTAACTACTTGACCTTTATCATCTATTTTCAAACAGCAATTGGTCAAATTCAGTTTACCACATACTCCTCCTTCAGCTGCTAACAAATAATCAAGTGCTAAGCGGTTCTGATATATCGCAGTGCGCATCTGTGTACTTTGTCTAGCTAAGAGCGTGAGAGCATGACTAGTTTCATTGGTTATTATTTCAACTACTGCTTGTAAGCGAATGATACGATTAATCATATAAATTGGGGTACGATAACCATACATACCATCATCATTCCAAGTGGCGGGTCCATAATACTCAATAATTCTTTCTGGTGGCCAATCATCACCTTGCCATTTCTCCCACTTGCCTATCTGTAAGGCCTCTCTCTTTTGTCTTAGTGCTCTTTTGTGTCGGTGGGTAGTGTATACTGGGTATCCTAATTGTTCTCCATGTTCAGTGTTTAAAAGAAAGAAAGAAGGTCTGATGGTTCCTAAGACACATGCTCCTCCCCAGTGTGGTGGGAGTTGTGCATATGCTCGGTTTCCACAGATCCAATATAGGCCAGGTGGGGCCTGCCAGACTTGGACTTTAGCAAGGTTAATCCATAGACCTGCAAGTTCAGGAAATCTGGCTAATGGGTTAGGAGGTTCAGGATGTCCAATTCCTGACCACCATGCTATCTTCTTGGTCGTGGCATTGTAGTACTTCTGGCTAAGACAGACCAGCTGTCCTACCTTTTGGGTGAACTGGGGTCCAGTTCTGGCATAGCAAAGACGTCCAACGATTGAGTGCGCTAACACCCATTCACTGGTAGTCTTGTGTAATTCAGTCTGATTATAAATCATGGAATAATTCAATTCTTGGGCTTCCCATGGCCACTGATCTCCCATTTGGGTTCCGCCACAGAAATAACAATCTGTGATCTTAAGACTAGATACTACTGCTCCGGCTAATTCTAGAAATAAATTCTGTGAGGGGTGAGGGATCTCAAACTTATTTACATGCATGGCTTCATAAAAAGTATTATGAAGATGATATTTAGATGACTTGTGGGCTTGGGTATTCAATCTGATATACACAATGGTCCCCGGATCTATTGCTCCTCCAGCAATACGTAAACCAAACTTATATCCTTGTTTCCATGCATGGGGATTGTGTATACGTAAGTGTAAGGGGTTACAAGCATCTTTCTGACATTTATCATTTGTGGTTGGCTTGGTTAAAGTAGCCATTCGTTTATCTATTTTCTCATCAGTTATACCAGTGTTCCAGGTAGCATAAAAAACACATCCCCAATACGGGCAATAGTAGTCTGCTGCTGGGGCAGTACTATAGCCTGGTTCCTTTTTACCGGTACACTTTCTCCATCCCGTGGCACCTTCTGGACACATATACTTATGGTCATTTCGATACGCTTTCTCCCATGTACCACAGGTGGAATAACTATCTCTATTAATAGCATTGCATGCATCAAAATTCAAAACAGCAGGTTTAGTAATGTCCTTAAGTGGTGGCGTTGCAGCTAATATAGCTCCATCTGCATCCTTCCATCTTATTTCCATCGTGTAATAGGATGGATTCTGATGCGGATTATAACATGTCTTAATTTTCCCATGAGTGCAAACATTTAGTTCAGTGGTGTTATAGATACACCGAGTTACTGTTCCCTCGCAGGTATAGTAAGAATGATAGAGCAAAGTCTGAGTTACTTTCAGTCCAATTCTAGTAGAAGTAATGCAGGCAGTGCATGGAGGTAAAGCATAAGTCTGTTCAAAACCTCCAAAGAAGGCAACCAAAGTAAAGCAAAAGTAAAGATGCATGTCGATGTTGATTGGAGTTCTTCTGAATCCTCAGCTTGCTGATCTTGATCACGACGATCTATTATTCTTCGTCCCGTTTGCTAATGAAGCAATTTAACGGGTGCTGAGTGTTGATTGAAGATCCTCAAGTTGTCCAGTACACATTGACCAACTTAGCAATTCAGTTGGCTTGTGGAGTCTGGCTTAGTCAGTGTAGTCTCAAAGTAGTGTGTCAAATCACACACAAATTGGGTTCGTTGAAACAAAACTGTTGCTGCATGGAAAACAACAATCCTCTTCGAAAGACTTGGCTACTGCAAAGCACTTGTGCTGAAGTGTCTATGCTGCTGGTTGCCATCTCAGAGTAACTCGCAAGGGTGCATCAAGATGCTGTTCTGCTGTCCACTGCTCTGGTTCAGGATCGGCGGCGGGCTTGACTCTGCTGTGGTGGATCCAGGCGTCGATCTCGGCTACCTTTACTGCAGTTGGGGTAGACAGGATGACGGTGTACGGTCCCTTCCAATGGGGTTCCAACGGTGTCTTCTTCCAATCTTTGATCCACACCGAAGTACCAGGCTGGTAGGGATGCAAGGGTTCCGTCAAGTTGATAGGCAACTGGTCTTGGATCCATGTATGGAGAGTCTGCAGAACAAAACTAAGAGCTAGAAGTTCTTGTCTGGTTATTTCCGAACCAATTTGGGCTAGACTTCCTTTGATTCCCTGCACTATTGGTGGGGGTTTACCATACAAAACTTCAAAAGGGGAAAATCCTGTTGACTTTACAGGAGCTGAGCGTATTCTGAATAAAGCTATGGGGAGCACTTGGGGCCACTTCAATTGTGTCTCCTGACAAAGCTTAGACATTTGGGCTTTCAAGGTACGATTCATTCGCTCAACTTTCCCTGAACTCTGGGGTCTGTATGCAGTGTGGAGTTTCCATTGTATCTGCAAAGCTTTTGCTAACTGCTGAGTAACTTGGGAGACAAATGAGGGACCATTATCTGACCCTATTACTGCTGGAATTCCGAATCTGGGGACAATCTCTCTCATTAAGACTTTGGTAACTTCTCGGGCTTTCTCAGTTCTGGTTGGGAATGCTTCTACCCACCCGGAGAAAGTACAAACTAATACTAATAGGTAATGGTACCCATTGGCTTTTGGCATTTCGGTGAAATCAACTTGGAGGTTGTGCATGGGGGTCACACCTCTCGACTGAACTCGGGGTGCTGTAATAAGGCCTTGCTTGGCATTATTCTTGGCACAAGTTTGACATTGTCGTGCTACTGAGGCTGATATGGTTGTCATCAGAGGGATGTAGAAATGTGGTCTGAGTGCTTTTTCCATAGCACTCTTCCCATAGTGGGTGGCTTCATGGAAAGCTTTGACAAAGGATGATCCTAACAGTTCAGGAATTACTATTCGTCCTGGAGGTTGACTGCCCTCTTCTGGTGGCAGCTCAATCCATCCGTCTTTCAATACTCCATTTTCTTTGTCACAATAGTAATCTAATTCTTTGGTGGTATATCGTGGGGTCCATAGATTCAAGGGTACTGGAAACAATGCTGCTTGCATTGGCATAGCTTGTGGGGCAATTTGTCCTGTCATAGCTGCTTGTCGTGCTGAGGCATCTGCAAATCTATTCCCTCGAGCAACTTCTCCTTTTCCTGCTTGATGTCCTCTGCAATGCATGACAGCTACACGTGTTGGGGCCCAGACTGCATCAAGTAACATCAATATCTCGGGACCATATTTGACTGATTTTCCTCCGGATGTGATGAGTCCTCTTTCTTTATAGAGAGCTCCATGGGCATGCAAGGTAGTGAAGGCATATTTGGAATCTGTATATACATTTAGCACAAGTTTTTCTCCTAACAACAATGCTCTGGTGAGTGCTATCAATTCGGCTTTCTGGGCTGATGTGCCTGAGGCTAGGGCTGATGATTCAACTACTTCGTGTTGAGTGACGACTGCATATCCGGCACAGCGTCGTCCATCAAGGATGAGACTGCTCCCATCAACATAATAGGTTTGGTCAGGATTGTCTATGGGCACATCTGTCAAGTCGGGTCGGCTGGAGAACACAGTCTCCATGACTTCGATACAATCATGTTCTGGGAGTTCTTCACTGATGGGTATCAAGGTGGCTGGATTCAGGGCATGGCTCACTTCAAGTTGTATCTGTGGGTTTTCACATAACATGCTCTGGTACTTCAACATTCGGGAATTGGTGAGCCAATAATTTGCTTTTTGTTCCATAAGGGCAAGGACTGCATGTGGCACAGTGACTCGTATGTTCTGTCCTAGTGTGAGTTTGTCTGCTTCACTCACTAGTAGCGCTGTAGCTGCAACTGCTCTCAAGCAAGGTGGCCATCCTTTGGCCACAGGGTCCAATTGTTTCGATAGGTAGGCTACAGGTCGCTCCCAATTTCCTAATTTCTGAGTCAACATGCCTAGGGCATTTCCCTGTGCTTCATGTACAAACAAGTGAAAAGGTTTGTGGACATCTGGTAGTCCAAGTGCTGCTGATGACATCAATTCTTCTTTTAACTTCTGGAAGGCTGTATCCTGCTCAAGTCCCCACTCCAGTGGCGACTTTTCTTCTCCTTTTGTGGCTTCATACAGTGGTTTGGCAATTTGGGCAAAGTTGGGTATCCAGATTCGGCAATATCCTGCTGCTCCCAGAAAGGCTCTGACTTGCTTTCTGGTTGTTGGAGTTGGAATTCTGCATACTGCTTCTTTTCTTTCTCTGCCTAATCTCCTGCTTCCTTGGGTGATACGAAAACCCAGGTATTTCACTTCTTTTTGGCATAGCTGTGCTTTGGCTCTGGAAACTTTGTATCCAGCTTCCTCTAGTAACTGCAAGAGATCTTTAGTGGCTAGTATACATTCACTTTCTGATACGGCAGCTATCAACAGATCATCCACGTACTGGAGAAGCACTCTCTTCCCCGGGGCTACTGGATAGCTTGAAAGGTCTTGATTTAGTGCGGCACTAAAGATGGTAGGCGAATTCTTGAATCCTTGGGGTAATCCTGTCCAGGTAAGTTGGCCCCCTCTTCCAGAGATGGGGTCCTGCCATTCGAATGCAAACAATATTTGGCTTACAGGGGCTAATCTTATGCAAAAGAATGCATCTTTCAAATCCAGTACAGTGAAATGGGTAGCTTCAGCAGGTATCAGTCCTAGGAGGGTGTAAGGATTGGGTACGACTGGATGTATGGTCTCAGCTGCATCATTTACTCTTCTCAAATCTTGCACTGGGCGATAATCATCTGTCCCAGGCTTCTTTACTGGCAAAAGTGGAGTGTTCCATGGGGATTGGCATACTTTTAGTAGGCCATACTCAAGCAATCTTTGTAGGTGGCGATGAATGCCTTCAATTGCGGATCTTGGGAGAGGGTACTGTTTGACGTGCACTGGTGTAGCACTAGGCTTGAGGGTTACAATCACTGGAGCTATATGCTTGGCTAGGCCTGGGGGACTGCCTTCTGCCCATACTCCAGGTGGTGCATCAATACTTTTCAAAGTTTGTTCAAAATAGGTGTCTTGGACAGAATCATCAATGTAATACCTCCATTCTTCTTCTCGGGGAACTGTCAGCAGCATTACTCCTGCTGGCTTGGCTTGGGAATTTACTGTCATTTGCATTTCTCCTTGCTCAGAGAAAGATATCTGTGCTTGAAGCTTGGCTAACATATCTCGTCCCAGTAGTGGCACTGGACATTCGGGCATGTAAAGGAATTGATGAGTTACTTGCTGTCCTCCCAGACTGCATATTCGGTTTTGAAGAAAAGACTTTGTGGCTTTGGCACCAGTTGCTCCTATGATAGTGACTGCTTTTGTAGTGAATGGGGCTATCTTTTTGTCTATTACTGAATGTTGTGCTCCAGTATCAACCATAAAGTCCATAATTTGGTCTCCTATTTGTATTCCGACCATAGGCTCCTGGAGACCTAAAGCAAACTTGGAGCCCGGTCTGTCCTAATCTACGTCATTCTCATCATGGGCTGGTGTGGCCAATGCTTGAATGGTTCCTCCTCTCTCTCGCTGGAATTGTTCTCGATTGGCTCCTCCTCGGCTTCGGGGATAGCTTCGTCTTTCTTCTCGCCACTGATGGCTGCTGTCGTCATCATGCTGGGCGTCTTCGAGTTGCGGGCACGTATCTCTCCAATGTCCTTCCTCTCTGCAATAGGCGCATTGGTTCACGCCTAGTCTCTGGGTCCGGCCTCCGCCTTGACCCCGCCCTCTTCCTCTGCTCCTTCGACTAGGGACACCTCCCCTTTTCTGTTCCACTATGGCCGCAGCCAAAAAATCAGCTTTCTTCTTCATCTTTCTATCACATTCTCTCTGTCTTTCAGTATCACGATTCACATACACTTTATGAGCGACTTCCAATAACTGTGTTGCATTCATGCCCGCAAACCCTTCTAACTTCTGTAATTTGCGTCTAATGTCTGGTTGAGACTGGTTTACAAAAGCAGAATTCACCATACATAAACTTCCTGGTGCCTCGGGATCATAGGGAGTATACATTCTGTATGCTTCCGTTAATCTTTCATAAAAATCTGCTGGGCTCTCATCTATCCCTTGGATAACTCCTGTAACTTTGGAAAGGTTCATAGCTTTCTGGCCCCCCCTTCTCAGGCCTTGTAAAAAGCCTTGGCGAAAACGGGCTAGGGCTGTGGATCCTTCCTCTGTATTTGGATCCCATTGGGGGTCTTCATTCGGGAATTCTCTCTGAGCTGCTTCCCTACGGTCTATTATATTCTGCCCCTGTGCCGGAGCTGCAGGGTTTTCTGCCATCCATTCAATAGCTGCTTTTCTAATTCTTGCTCGTTCTTCTGTAGTGAATAGGGTGGTCAGGAGCTGACGGCAATCTGGCCAAGTGGGTTGGTGAGTTTCCATAATACTAGTTACTAATTCTGTCAGCTCCTGGGGCTTGCTAGTATAGGAGGCATAATGCGACCTCCAATTTAATAAATCAGTTGTAGGGAAAGGGATATACACATAAGTTAGGGGTCCCGCTACCACTTCATCATTATCATTCTTTACGGGCACTCCCGGGACTTGCCGTAAGGGAAACAGTTTGGCTGCCATGGGTGTCTTTTGGGATCTAAGGGTTATCGTAGTTGCCTTTGCAGGAGTCACTTTCTTTTTCTCAACAGGTTTTGCTTTGGGTTTCTCTCTCACTGGCGTGCTAGTGCTAGTGCTGGCTTTCTCAATTATTTGTACACTTTCCTCCTCATCTGGGGGATTCTCTCTTTCTCCTTCTTCAGTCTCCACTTCTGACTCGCTTTTTAGGTCCTCCTCTTCTTTTCCCGCTAATTCTTCCTCTTTCTCTTCTCCGGGAGGGGGATCTGGGGTTGGGTCCCGCCTCGGCTCTGGCCGTCTCTGGGGTTCTAGGGCAGGACGCCGGGCTACTCTTACTGGACCTGGGGTTCGGGGCTGCCTGAGAATTATTTCTGGGGAATCAGGATCTGCCAGGATGGGCTTCTTTCTGGCTTTCTTATCCTGCTCTTTCATTCTAGGCTGTTCCGTTTTCTGTCTAGAATCTGCTTTAGCTAACATTATTCTGCACTGTTCCTCATAACAGCGCTGCGCCCAGGGGGGCGGATCTTCACAAATACTTAACCAGGAATCTATATAGGGGTACTGGTCGGGGTGCGCTATCCGCACTCTACGGTGTATTGACTGAATAATCTCTACTTTGAACGTTCCCTCTCGGGGCCAGATGGGGTCTAGATCGGGCCACTCCCTAGTACACAAAATCTGCAAACGGGCTGCTGTCATTTTAATACCATAATCTCCTGAATATCCCTCTTTAAAATGTGCGATCATACATTCTAATGGAGTGTTTCTAGTAGACCCCGCCCCTCCCATTTCGATGTGTGCGCGCAACAACAGACAGAAGGGAAAAGGAGGGCGGACCGTGGGTAAGGGGTCCTCACGGCCCTGGAAACGTATAAGGAGTACAAATAACAAGACAAGACGACAATCGCTTCCCCCTTTTCGCGACCTGAACGCGGTCGCCCGGTCAGGAAATGCGCTACTCAGGGGTCCGCCTTCACTTGGTCCGTGCTGCCAGACCTCTCATTCACACTTCGTTCACACAATCATGCTAGCAACGTATCCCAGAATGCATTCGTTTCTACCTATTCTGACTAGTCTTTTTCCCAATTACAAAAAGGATGAGGGTTTCACCCAGCGAATTCCCATGCCAGGCTACTCGGCTCTTCCTTGAGAGGTGATCATGCTCTCTTACCAATTCCCAATATCTCGAGATTACAAATTCCAAAGTTCCAAGTTGCAATGGCAGTACTGCGCTTTCTATTTCTGTCTAGACCCAAAATCAAAACTATACTCACCGGATCCGGTCCTCAAACTTCCCAAGCAGGCGCATGAGTTGGACCTCGGACTCCCCTCACTCGGGTTCGAGGCGTTGACTCCAGCCGGGCTCGTCACCCGCCGAGGTCCGACCAGCTCCCTCCGATACAAGGGACCGGTGGCGCCAGGGAGCAGCCCTCGTCGGAAGGGCGCGATCCCGGCAGGACCAAGCCTATAGAGGCGGAAAGTCGTGGTATATTGCCCTATATACACTTTGATTCCACAACTTCCCGGCCAATGCACCAAGGAATATGTAGCAGCAAAGCGCAGACAAACCAATGATACCAGGAGTCTGTTCAGAAGGTCCAAATCATTTATTTGTGCACAAGTCTCGAACCAATCAATTTCAAAATGGCTGAGCAAAGTTTTCAAGCATTACAACAACTTTTATAGACTTCTGTTCCATTCTAGGTATAGAAAAACATTTCATTGGTCCCGGTAACCTCCCGTACCTCCCGTACCTCTTCTATTGGTCCCGGTACTGATAAGTTTATCCAGTTATGTCCCTCCAGTGGGCATGACACCTGCATACCCCCCTTCTAGTCCCAATTACAATGGTCAGTTCATCAACTTGTTACTTTCACACTTTCAAGGTTATAGAACCAATTTGTACGTGCAGAGGAGCTGGGCTCTGCAACTCATCTGTCAGCACTCCCAATTATTTCTTTGCAGATGTACTTTTTCTTATCAGTAACTTTTAAACATGTTTTTCTGTATTTTTCCATCTTTCAATACTGCAGTTCTGCTTACCTAAGCTAATTCAATACTTCTACTGAGTTCTTTCTTACAATAGCAGCATATTGGGGGATGTGCAATCCTATATGCCTCTCCACAGGCCTCATTTACAGGTCAAGCTAGCCATGCTGGCCTGCCTATGTCAGACACCGTGGATCACAGGCCTGCACCTGCCACACCTCCTTAGGAGCTTTAGGATATTGTAAAATATCCAACTCCTTGGCTCTGGGTTCTGACTCAGGGGCCACTGTGATAGAGAGGCCCCTAGCCACTTCCCTAACAAAGTCTTGAAAAGACAAGTCTTCTGGAGGAGACATTCTTCGTTTAGGTGAAGAAGACTTCTGAGGAAGAAGTATCGATGCTTCCACAGAACCTTCAGACTCATCAGAGTCCTCAGAGGAATCGAAGTATCGCCTGTCTGGATGCTCCTGTAAAGCCCGATAAGCGTATCGAGCGGGATCGACATCGGGAGTAATCAGTACCGGTTCGGTACTGATGGGCATCATAGGAAAGGGTACCGTTGCAGTCGACACCGAAGCCGAAGTCGATGCAATCAGTACCGGTACTGGGAGCGATGCCGGTACCGGAGCCGGTACCAGCAACGGGGATTGTTGCGGTACCGGAGGCGTCGCAGCCTGTATGAAAGCCGTTAAGGTGTGCTGCATGGTCAGAATCTTCTGATCCATCGACGCCACTAGAGTCTGGATGTCGGTACCAGTGGGAGCCACCGGTACCCCAGAACACGGCAACAGGTGATCTGTCGAGGCCGAGCCATCGATGTCAACCTGTGAATCCAATGCTTTGGAAGCTGGAGCTTCCCGCCGGGGTAATTTTGCCGGTGCAGAATCCTCGAGGGCAAGCCCGGAGTCATCTCGATGCTTGGAGGGAGATCTGCCCTTCGAGGACCGGCCAGATTTATGCTTGGTTACCTGAGATCCATGGGAGGAAGAGGAGGCCCTGGAAGACGTTGATGCTACCGAAGCTGCATCAGAGGGAAACAGGGTACTGAGCTTGGCTGCTCGGTTCTGCCGACCTCTCTTAGACATTATGGTACAGGACATACAATCCGTGATGGAATGGTCAGGTCCCAAACACTTTAGACACCAGTCATGGGTGTCAGTGACAGAAATAGTACCGCCACATTTTGTGCATTTTTTAAACCCAGAAGCGGGCTTCTCCATGAGGAAAAATGTTTTAGGCCTAGGGCCTAAAAACTGAAAATGCACAGTAGAGATAAAGCATTTTGGTTTTTTTTGAAAGAAAGAAAAGAAAAACCGGCGGTACCGGTCCGACGTCGAAGAAGGCAGACGCGACACAAAAGAATAAAGGAAAAATAAAGAACTTCTTCTGCGGTGACAGGAACACGACCTGCTGGCTCCGCGGAAAAGAAGAACTGGAGAGAGGCGGTTGGGAAAGGAGGGAAGGCAGCATGCAGGCGCTGTGGGATGCTCCCAAAAGCTTTCTTATTGGACGCTGGGGCGCGTTCCCGCGCAGGCTCCGTCAGTACCGAAGATACCCATATGTGAAGACTCATTCCTGCTTGTTCCTGGAGATTGTCTTTCAGCCATACCCAGTGAGTATAAACAGACATAGCCCCTTTAAATAACTTTTTTCACTCCCCTCTGTCTCCCCCACCTCCACCCTATCATATCATGTGTGCTGCTTCTGCTAAGTGCAGATATGGGTCCTCAGTACGATGTCATGTTATAGCCACAGCTGCCCCACCATACGACCAGACTTACTCCAGGTGACCTTTCCTGGCATCCAAACTATGGTTACACGATGCAAGGTTCCACATTAGGAGCCACCACCCAGGAAAAAGATTTAGGCGTCATTGTGGATAACATGTTAAAACCCTCCGCCCAGTGCGCAGCGGTGGCCAAGAGAGCAAATAGAATGCTAGGAATCATAAGGAAAGGAATGGAAAATAAAACAAAGGATATTATAATGCCTCTGTATCGTTTCATTGTGCGACCGCACCTTGAATATTGTGTGCAATTCTGGTCACCTTATCTTAAAAAGGATATAGTGTTATTAGAAAAGGTATGGAGAAGAGCCACCAAAATGGCAAAGGGGATGGAAGGATACCCCTGTTTACTTATGTACCTTGCATCAGTGTGGTTTACATTGAACAGGGCATTATAACTTGGAGATAACTATTTTACAGGGAGCATGGGCTATGGAGGGTTAAGTGGCTTGCCCAAGACCACAAGGAGCACCTGTGGGACTAGAAACCCCAGTCCTTCCAACCCAAGGTTGCTGTCCTCTAGTGGGATTTGAACCCCTTACTGTCTGGCCTGAAGTACCTTGCTCCAACCACTAGGCCACTCCTCCACTCTTATGAAAAGAGGCTAAAAAGGTTAGGGCTTTTCAACCCGGAAAAGAGACGGCTGAGGGGGGGATATGATACAGGTCTATAAATTAATGAATGGAGTGGAACAGATAAAAGTGGATCGATTGTTTATGTCTTATATATGAACAAATAGGGGTGACCTACACAGAGCGGTGGGTACACCCCTAAACAAAGGCATGGGGAGAGGTGACCTGCATGGAGCAGCAAGTGCACCTACTCTTGCTGTCTTGCTGGGCAGACTAGATGGACCATGCTGGTCTTTATCTGCCATCATTTACTATGTTACTATGTTAATATGTTACTATCAAAATATAGAAAGACTAGGGGACATGCAATGAAGCTACAGGGTAAACTATTTAAGACTAATAAGAGAAAATCTTTTTTAACTCAACGTGTAATCAAACTCTGGAATTTGCTACCGGAGGATGTAGTAAAAGCTGTTAGTGTAGCTGGGTTTAAAAAAGGTTTGGACATGTTCCTGGAGGAAAGGTCCATAAACCATTATTAAAAGGGACCCTGGATATCAATGCTTGACCCAGTACGAGCACTGTGGAACCTGTGTCTCTTGGGGAAACTGCTAGGTACTTATGAGCTAGATTGGCCATTGTTGGAAACAGGATACTGGACTTGATGGACCTTGGTCTAACCCAGTATGGCATATCTTATGTTCTTAAGTCTGAAGGATCCACTTGCTAGCTCTAGTTGATATCCATGTATTTTCCCATATATTGTATGTGTGGTGTTTAGGCAATCATGCACCATTGATGGCTTCAGCATAGTTTGTAAGGATGAGATTAAACAGTAATACTACTACAGTGTGTTTTCAGACCTTTGCAATTAGCACAAAATGCTGTCACTAGGATGATTTATGGTTTGAAGAAATTTAGCCACATTTCTTGATACTGATTGGTTTACAATGGTTGCCTCTTTTATATTGTTCCAAATTTAAATATATATCTTTAACATTTAAGCTGCTGTACTTGTCTGCATTAAATAAATTATGATCCCTCCTTACTCTGTACATCCCCTCTCAAGACCTGCTCACCATACTATCTCTAGGTGTGACACAGTCAGGTCATTCAACCCTGTATTTTCTCTGTGGTAGCCCCCAAACTGTGGAGTTTCCTTTGCTCTCTCTATTAGGTCCATTTGGGGCTACCTAGACTTTTCTAAAGCAGTTAAATCATATTTCTTCAACTTGCTTGTGGGCAGCAAGTGTGACCTGCTGGCATTTTAGAGTGTACTTCCCAATGGCTCCTGGAGGTCCCAAAGAGAATCTAGGAGCCTGGAGACAGCTTTGAGCTGTCCTTTGAGAATTTTCCTTTCCATGTATCCAGCTTAGTGGTTTGTATCTGTTTGCATGATTGCTTTTTCATGGTATGCGTCTGGCATGCTAGTTTAATGGATATATAGAATATGTCACCAATCCCATCTCCATCCTTTGTGCCTCTTTCTACATGTTGAATCATCATGTCAGTTCTATTTTTGTGGTTGTTGTTCCATGTTACAATGTACATAGTGTGATGTGCAAATTTGCACATCAAGGCAGTCCCAAGCTCCTATCATCAGGGGAAACTCCTGTGATGTGCAAAGGGGCACATCAAGACAGTTCCAGGTTTCTGTCACTAGATGGAGCTCTGATGACATGCAAGGAGGGCACTTCAGGGCAGTTCCATGCTCTGGCCACTAGGGGAACTCTCGCTGGCTTAGACTCTGGCCCTAAGCAACTATAGAGCAGAGCTAAGGGAAGCCAGGTTTCCTTAAAAGCCCTATTGAGCAAGGGTCACTTTAAGAAAAAAACAAGGCAGGCAACTAAGGCTGCAGGATCTAACCTACTTGCATATTTAAAAAGCAGAACCGGGCAGTCAGGCCCTGGGAAGAGAGAAAATGCAACCTCCAAGACCCTGTCAGGTTGGGAAAGGAAGCCCGACAAGTTGGGTAATGGAATGGACCCTCCAGGAATTGATAAGGAGGAGTGTGGGCCCATAACCACGAGGAGGGAGAGGTAGGGCTGTGGAAATGGGGAAGAAACCCCCTTTGTGAAGAATTGTGGAAGCTTACTGGACAGTAGCAGGCTGCAGTTAAGAAGAAACAATATCTACTATGGCAGTGTGTTATAGGAGAAGTGTTACTGATCCAGGGGAGTGGATTTGAGTCCCACCAAAGACTCTGTGGCATGTACAGCAAGTGCAAGAAATTGGACAGTGTGGACAAGAGCTTTTCAAATCCAGGCTGGAAACTCACCTCTTCACTGCCGCTTTCAGATCATGACTCACCTGATCTCCTTACCATTCCCCCTAGATGTATCCCGTGTCTACAGCTACTGTGTTGTCTGTCTTGACTATATTTTAAGCTCTGATGAGCATGTGTCTGTGCAGCGCTGCATACGTCTTGTAGTGTGTCAGGAAGGGCAATGTGCACAGCAAGAGTAAGAAGCTGGACACTGGAACAAGAGCTCTGTTAGGAAATGCAGTGTGCACGGGTAGAGTGAGAACCTGCACAGTGCGGATAAAGAATTGCGCCGGCGATACATGAGAAGAGAGAGTGCTCTTCTGCTAGCAGGTGGCAGGCTGAAAAGCCCTGCAGCTGAATTGGTTTTGGAAACCATTAACGTGTAAATGTTGCACATTTTTGAAAAGGATGTGGCCAAGAGTGGTTGGAAAAGAGAGAAAACTCTTGGGTCAGTGAGCTGCAGGAGTGTGCTCTGTAGCCGGGGCTGGCCCAAGAGTAGGTTCAAGGTGTTGGTGCCCTAGGCAGACCTTGAGCCTTATGCCCCCCTCCCCGAATTTATTGTTTGGCTTTGAATGCCTTGC
The DNA here is from genome assembly GCA_033557465.1 of Ichthyophis bannanicus. Lineage (NCBI taxonomy): Eukaryota > Metazoa > Chordata > Amphibia > Gymnophiona > Ichthyophiidae > Ichthyophis > Ichthyophis bannanicus. The sequence continues at coordinate 610,395,046 of CM066031.1, read as the reverse complement.
TCTTTATGACACACACACACCCCCAGAAGCTAACAACCTAGGTGACTGCCTGGTTTGTCTAGTGGTTGGGCCGACCCTGTCTGTAGTGGCATTGATATAAGCTAAACTAGCAGATGCTAGTAAGTTTAAGATATCAGAGCTGTTTTCAATCATGTGTATATTCTGCTGAGAGTGCATAGGTACATGAAACAGTCAGCTGGAAGGAAAAGTTGGGCTGAACTTGAGCAGTAGGAGCAAAGACCGAGAGGGTAGTAGCTGGTATGCTCGCACCCTTGTATGTAAGAAAAGAAGGAAAGGACTGGGTGGACCCCAGCTTTGCAAGCCGGAGGAACTTGCTACATGAACTGAACGCGTGACCAAAAGACAGTGTTCATTACTACAGGCTGCATGCCAGTCACTTCTGTGTTACTGTGATCTGGATGAAAAGTTAACTTAATTTTGATTTTAAGTCTTTAGTTATTACAAGACCTGTTAAATAAAGGTTTACGTTTGGGTGAATGTTGTCTGGGACTTAAGTTTGTGACCATTCTGAGAGTGGCTGGCCACCCAAGACAGGAACGTTCCCTTACCAAATGCTCAGAGCACCCCCTAGCTGTGACAATAGAAAAAACATGTGTTGCTTATGTGCTTTTCTATGAAATGTAATTAAGAACATAAGAACATAAGATATGCCATACTGAGTCAGGCCAAGGTCCATCAAGCCCAGTATCCTGTTTCCAACAGTGGCCAATCTAGGTCATACGTATCTAGCAGTTTCCCCAAAAGACACAGGTTCCACAATGCTTGTACTGGGTCAAGCACTGATATCCTGGGTCCCTTCTTAATAATGGTTTATGGACCTTTCCTCTAGGAACTTGTCCTAACCTTTTTTAAATCCAGCTACACTAACAGCCTTTACTACATCCTCCGGTAACAAATTCCAGAGTTTGATTACATGCTGAGTGAAAAAATATTTTCTTTTATTAGTCTTAAATAGTTTACCTTGTAGCTTCATTGCATGTCCCCTAGTCTTTCTATATTCTGATAACGTAAACAATCGATCTACGTTTACCCGTTCCACTCCGTTCATTAATTTATAGACCTCTATCATATCTCCCCTCAGCCGTCTCTTTTCCAGGTTGAAGTGCCCTAACCTTTTTAGCCTCTCTTCATAGGGATATCCTTCCATCCTCTTTACCATTTTGGTGGC